>VDFB02047230.1:438564640-438649742 GCA_007258455.2 Sequoia sempervirens | reverse complement strand
GGACCCTACATTCTTTTTGTAGGCTTTGTAGGTGACAAACACACGGTTTCATATAGGAAGAGACAAAGATCAACTTTTTGGAGCATCTTGTACTCAAATTTGTCATAAACAATGATTTTTCAGCATCTTTTATGAGGTATAATGGGGAGCAGCAGTCGTTGGAAGCATAAACATAAGAGAAAGCTCACAAAAGAACAAATTGAAGCATATAGACAAAAAGATAGAAAGTCATAGGAAGAAGACAGGTATGTTTAATAATATTAGTGAACTGACCCTATAGTCTTTCAAGTGAGAAGAGAATTAGATATGTTAGTGAAGATGTTCAAAGTGAAAATGTTGGAATTGAAGATGTTGAACATGATATTCAAATTGGGAATGAAAATATTGAATTTGATAATGAAAATGTTCAAGGTGAAAATGTTGGATTTGAAGATGTTGAACATGATATTGAAATTGGGAATGAAAATATTGAAATTGATAATGAAAATGTTCAAGGTGAAAATGTTGGATTTGAAGATGTTGAACATGATATTGAAATTTGGAATGAAATTATTCAAATTGATATTGAAAATGTTCATGGTGAAAATGTTGGAAATGAAGGTTTTGAACATAATATTGAAGCAATTGTAAATTATGTTTCACTAGATTACATGAGAAATGAAGAACCTTGTGTGGAAGAAAAACATATTCCAAATTCAAGACCTTCAAGAATCCCTAAATGGTTACTTGAAATTGATGAGAACATTATAAACAATTTTGAAGGAAAAAGGTCAACATGAATTGTTTGGTTGTGGGCTAGAAGACTTTTCAAGCAATATTTTAGCAATAAGACATTGACTGAGCAATGCCAACTTTTTGTACAATTGCTAAAGATGCAAAAGATGAGACCTTTACTTATAATTGAAGATTCGTGTGAACAAGAAGACCAAAAAAAACCTATTATTGTCAAAAATATTTTTAATGCTCTCAAGTCTATTAGAAAAAATAACAAGGAAAAGGATAAGAGAGCTGCTCGGAGAGTCATTACAACTGCCCTAGTAAGCCATCAATTGAAAAAGGCTCACTTTATGAGACAAAATTGTATTGATTTTGACATAAATCGTAAAAATTTGGATAAAGCACTCGCAAGAAGAGAAAGAATAGATGATCCTCTTCAAAATGATACATGGGATTTTTTCGAGAGGCTTCCATGTGTTGATAAGAAGCTAACCGATAATGTAAAGCATGCAATTCAGCAATTTTGGCATGATAACTCTAGAGTATCACCCAATGCAAAGGATGTTTTAAAGTTAAGAATTGGCAATCGAGACCATACACCACATCCTAAACATTTCTTGGAATCAAGTGAAACAATGTTATTCAAAAAAATTATTGAAACACATCCAAATATGGAAATCTCACAAAGGAATTTTGAAGGTTTGAAGCCATTTTATTGTTTGCCTCTTAAGATTTGTAATACTTGTTGTTGCAAATACCATGTGGAGTTTTCAATGTACCATGAGCTATTATGCTATATCCATTGTACTTTGCATACTAATGAAATGTTGCAGGAGTGTGGTGCAATGCATCTTCTGAAATCATCAAGGAACTTGCTAGATCTATTTTTATGTTCTAGAGATGATGGTTGCTTTTTCTATAGAAATGATTGTTTAAATGCGAAGTGCTCAGAATGTGGTGGCTTGTCAAAGTTTGTTTAATGTTTTCATGAGAGTTTCAAACATGAATTCGGAAAGAAGCTTGTTGAGAAAAATAGATATGAGATAGTCAAATATACTTTGCAGAGTGGAGGTGAAGGTTCTAGATGTGAGTTGGTTACAAAAGAATGCAGTGTTGCTGATTTTATTTCATATTTTAAGGACAATATTTTCTACAAGTATGCAAGGCATAGTCATAGGTCTCAGTGGTTGGATCGACAATTTAGGATGTGTAAGGAATCTTTTCTGATTGGCACTATTATATCAGTGGTTGATTTTGTAGAAAACTACACATTACAACCACAAAATGAGGTGCAATCTCAGTATTACAATTCCATTCAAATTGTTATTTTTGTCCACATAATGTTTATACATGCACCTGATAGTACAAAGGAGGATCAAAAGATAATCAGAGAGTATCATTTTTATATAAGTGATGATAGATCTCACTCATCTGAGTATGTCCAACATTGTTTCATGATTTTTTTTGAGTTCTTGTAGGAGCATGATATAGGATTAGGCTGACATCTCATTCAGTCAGATAATTGCACAGGTCAATTCAAGAATGCTCATATGTTTTATTGGTTGAGTAGAATGCATGTAGAAAGGGGTCTAACTCATATTTGGAGTTTTTTTTAAGCTGGACATGGGAAAGGGGAGCATAATGGAGCAGGTGCATGCATAAAGATAGCTCTAGTTAAGGAGAAATTGAAAATTTCAGGGGAAAAATTCAGTGATGCATGTTCTAATGTTGATTGGTGTAGTTCAACATTTTCACAGGGAGGGACACTTGATTCAACAGTGCACAAATTATTTTGGTTGGTTGAGGAGGGTACAGTGGGAGGCAGATTGAATTGTCATACAATCAAAGATTCTTCAAAGATGCATTCATTTTGAAGCTCAGATGTAGGTGGGTGATCCCATAATAGTGGTTTACAATTTTTGGCCAAACTGGACACTCAAATAATTTTTTTTAACTAAATCTTCACTTTTGGGAACCTATAGCAGCTAAACTGTGAGGTATTTGAAGATGATACAAACTAGAGTTTCATAAAATTTTGTCTATAGTTTCTAAATATATATTTTTTTTAAATTTTGGAATCAGATTGCACTTCTTTTTCCATCTCCCTCGAAAACTATTTTTTTTAAGAAAACAACATTTTTAAAAAGTGACGCTCACCATATAACACAACTTTTTTTCTATGAAGAATAAAATTCTAATTATTTCAAATTTAGATTCATAACTCTTATATCTAGTGCTTCCACTTGGTTAGATAGCTTTTTATTGAATATTTTTTCTTTAATCAAGTTTCAAAGTCAAACTAATTATAATTTAGACATAGCATGACCGTATAACGCGTAACTTTTTTTGTATGTATCAAAATTCAATTTTTTTCTCCTTGTTGGATCAAGGACTTCAATATCTGGTGCACTCATATTTTTCAAAAAAAAAAATTATAATATGCTATTTTTCCACATGTAAAGAATAGAGAGCTTGATTTTCGGTGAAAAACCTACATTCAAGAGAAATAAAAAATAAATATAATAATAAAGAAAAAATGATTTAAAATTATACTTTTTTGGGAAGCTTATAATAAGGACTACATACTTACAAAAAATAAATTTTAAATGAATTCATTTGATCCCCCAAAAGGTAAATCAAAAGTGGGTTTTTATCAGCATTTTGATAGGTGTAAAGGATACTCCATTATAGGTATGGTTTAAAACTAGCAGGGTTCTATCCAAGGGGGTTTGATTTAAGGTAGTTTGATCAAACCCTCTTCAATTAGAATGCTTTAAATGGAAATTTTTAAGGCTTAAATCATTATATTTTCTATAAATATGTGATTTTAGCAAAAATCAGATCCTCCCAGAAATTGTAAACCAGCTTTGTGGGATCACCCAGGCACATGGACCATTTAGACATGAGAGTTGGCTTGTTTTTGTCAGAGTTGTATTCAGTGTGAGTGGGATCAATGCAAGTCAAGTGAGTGGGTGGATACATGGGTTCCACAGTATTTAACTCCTTTATCTCAAAAAATATCCATGACAAATGACACAATGGAAAGTTTAGTTGATTACAACTGGATTTCAAATCTACTACAGCCAGGACATGTTTTTGCAGTTGTTGCACTGCAGGATAATGAAGAGAGATCAGACATGGTTTCATGGAAGATGATGATGGTTTCGTGTATCCTACAGGTTTAGTTGTGGTTGCAGGAACTTGGTTACGAACATACATGATTAGAAAGAATGGTATACCTACATTTGAAGACTATGAGAAACAAAAAACCATTCTCATGTATTCACGCCTTGTTATAGAAACAAATGTTAAGTTGTTGAAGCATCATGCTAGATCAAAGACAAAACAACTATGGACACTTAGTAATGTTGATCATGAAGCAATATTGGATACTCTTAAGCAAAGACATGACCCTTCAGGAACACTTGAATAACATTTTCAAGAATGGAAGGTACAATGCTTACATTCATTATGCTTAAGTTCATTAGTGTTCTTTATTTAATACTGATATTTTGTATACTATGGCAATGCAGGTGTCTTTAATAGTGATATTTTGTATGCACTTTTTCTATATTTTTGGCACGATTGATCATGGACCTACTGCAACAATAGCCAACTCTAATCCTTTCGGAGAGGTATGCGACATATCAGAACAATATAGATTTGTTATTCTAAGCATCTTTGTTAGTCTAAGAACAATATATATAGATTAGAACAATATAGATTTTTTTATTCTAAGCATCTTTTATAGTTTGCATCACCAATTCATCATCATTCAGGTTGTTTAGATTAATATAAATTTGTTAGTCAAAGCATCTTTTCTATTGTGACAATAAAGATTTCTCATTTTCCCATTTTTGTGATATTCCTAGCACGATTGATCATGGACCTACTGCAACAATAGCCATCTCTAATCCTTTCAGAGAGGTATGTGAAAAAATAGCACAATATAGATTTGTTAAATTCTAAGCATCTTTTATAGTTTTCATCACCAATTCATCATCATTCAGGTTGTTTAGATTAATATAGATTTATTAGTCTAAGCATCTTTTCTATTGTGACAATATAGATTTCTCATTTTCCCATTTTTGTGATATTCTTGGCACGATTGATCATGGACCTACTACAACAATAGCCAGCTCTGATCCTTTCAGAGAGGTATGCGACAAATTAGAAAAATATAGATTTGTTATTCTAAGCATCTTTGTTAGTCTAAGAATAATATAGATAGATTAGAACAATATAGATTTGTTATTCTAAGCATCTTTTATAGTTTGCATCACCAATTCATCATCACTCAGGTTGTTTAGATTAATATAGATTTTTTAGTCTAAGCATCTTTTCTATTGTGACAATATATATTTCTCATTTTCCCATTTTTGTGATATTCCTAGCACGATTGATCATGGACCTATTGTAACAATAGCTAGCTCTGATCCTTTTAGAGAGGTATGCAAAAAATTACAACAATATATATTGGTTATTCTAAGTGTCTTTTATAGTTTGCATTACCATCTCATCATATTTTGTGTCATTTAGAATAATATAGATTGGTTATTATAAGAATCTTTTATAGTTTGCATCAGCAATTCATCATCATTCAGGTTGTTTAGATTAATATATATTTGTTAGTCTAAGCATCTTTTCTATTGTGACAATATAGATTTCTCATTTTCCCAAATTTGTGATATTCCTGGCATGATTGATCATGGATCTGCTACAACAAAAGCCAACTCTGATCCTTTCAGAGAGGTATGCGATAGATTACAACAATATAGATTGGTTATTCTAAGCGCCTTTTATAGTTTGCATTACCATCTCATCATATTTTGTGTCATTTAGAATAATATAGATTGGTTATTCTAAGCTACCTTGATGGTTTGTACAGGTGCTTGTCAGTCCAGAACGTGAACATACTACTAGTGTGGAAGACTGTGCCCTGAATGCCTCCAATAGGAAAATTTTGTAAAATTTGAATTTTCAAATGTGAAACAATGTAAAAAGGTCATAACTGTGTATGGGCATAATCTATATCCAGTGATTTTTTTTGAAATATGGGTCAAATTTCTGGCATTGTATAAAGGGTATGTTTAGAATGTAAAGGGGTCTGTATTTTAGAAACTCATAGGTTGAATTAATCATACAGGTGTAGGCTTTGTTATTATTATTGGGACAATTCAATAATAACTTTTTGTACTTAATCGAGCTACAACCGAAGGTTTTCTTCTTGGTTCTTTCCTGTCGGTATGCTCATTTGAACCAAGTTTTGTAATATCTCCTATTTATATATAATAAATTAAATTGGCTTACCACTTTTGCTCCTCAAATCCAACTTGGGTGCAACTTCATTTTTAGCAACTTTCATGAGGTTTTTAAGGAAATCAATGTTTCCAACCTTGCCACACCCTATAAACTCATCAAACATGTCTATTAGGACCTTCACAAGCTTGATCCAACCTTAAATCTTGATGCCCCCATGTTTCATTGACATTAGCAAGTTGTAACCACCATTTTTCACCTAATTTCACTCATTTTTTCCATACATGGCAACTCACCAACTCAAGTACAGATGTTTCCAGCTCTCTAAACCCACAGTCACCTTATATAGTCCTAATAAAATATACCATGGCCATACCATCCAGCTACATATCATACAATAGATGGTATGACCTTTTACCACTTTGGACTCTTAAGGGAAATCATCGGTCCAATGTAGCTTGGAGTGATTCAGTGTATTTAGGTGCAAAAGAGGACCATCCCTAGCTTAAATGTACCCTTTGAGATGTGTTGGAATAGTCCATTTGGTCGTACAAGTTGCAGAATAAAAGTTGTGCACCATTTTACAACTTTACACTGCTTGCATCTGACAACTTTTCCCTCAACTAAAAACTTGCCACCATGGGAAAACACCTCTGAGATAGAAAAAAATGAGAGAGGTTAATGTAGATGGGCCAAACATGTTCCCATAGCCTCAAAAGAGAGTCTATAAATGTCATGGTTTCCGAGAAATAGCCCTTCAAAGATTGTTTCCTTTTAGCACTTTGGACTCTTAAGTGAAATCGTCGGTCCAATGTAGCTCGGAGTGATTTGGTGTATTTGGGTGCAAAAGAGGACCATCCCTAGTGTAAACGTACCCATCCGAATGTGTTGGAACAATCCGTTTGGTCGTACAAGTTGCAGAATGAAAGTTGCACCACTTTGTAACTTTACATTGCTTGCATCTAACTTTTCCCTCAACTGAAAACTTGCCACTATAAGAAAATTCCTCTGAGATAGCAAAAATAAAGAGAGGTTATTGTAGATGGGCCAAACACAATCCCATATCCTCAAACGAAGAGTCTGTAAACATCACGATTTCCAAGAAATAGCCCTTCAAAGATTGTTTCCTTTTAGCACTTTGGACTCTTAAGGGAAATCATTGGTCCAATGTAGCTCGAAGTGATTCAGCGTATTTGGGTTCAAAAGAGGACCATCCCTAGTGTAAACATAGCCACCTAGACATGTTGGAACAATCTGTTTGGTCGTACAAGTTGCAGAATGAAAGTTGCACCACTTTGCAACTTTACATAGCTTGCATCTGACAACTTTTCCCTCAATTGAAAACTTGCCACCACAGGAAAATGCTTCTGAGATAGAAAAAACCAAGAGAGGTTATTGTAGATGATCCAAACACATTCCCATAGCCTCAAACGAAGAGTCTATAAATGTCACAATTTCCAAGAAATAGCCCTTCAAATATTGTTTCCTTTTAGCACTTTTAACCCTTAAGGGAAATCGTAAGTCCAATGTAGCTAAGAGTGATTTGGTGTATTTTGGTGCAAAAGAGGACCATACCTAACATAAATGTACCCATCTAGATGTGTTGGAATAGTCTATTTGGTCGTACAAGTTACAGAATGAAAGTTACACCACTTTGTAACTTTACACTGCTTGCATCTGACAACTTTTCCCTCAACTGAAAACTTGCCACCATGAGAAAATACCTTTGAGATAGCAAAAATTGAGAGAGGTTATTGTATATGGGCCAAAAATTATCCCATAACCTCAAACGGAGAGTCTGTAAAGATCATGGTTTCTCAGAAATAGCCCTTCAAATATTGCTACCATTTAGCACTTTCAACTCTTTAGGGAAATCGTCGGTCCAATGTAGCTCAGAGTGATTCGGCATATTTGGGTGAAAAAGAGGACTATCCCTAGTGTAAAGATACCCATCCAAATGTGTTGGAACAGTCTGTTTGGTCGTACGAGTTGTTGAATGAAAGTTGCACCACTTTACAACTTTACACTGCTTGCATCTGACAACTTTTCCCTCAACTAAAAACTTGCCACCATGGGAAAACGCTTCTGAGATAGCAAAAAATGAGATTGGTTATTGTAGATGGTCCAAACACAATCCCATAGCCTCAAACAGAGAGTCTGTAAACATCACGGTTTCTAAGAAATAGCCCTTCAAAGATTGTCGCCTTTTAGCACTTTGGACTCTTAAGGGAAATTGTCGGTCCAATGTAGCTTAGAGTGATTCGGCGTATTTGGGTGCAAAATAGGACCATCCCTAGCGTAAACATACCCATCCATACGTGTTGGAACAATCCATTTGGTCGTACGAGTTGCAGAATGAAAGTTGCACCACTTTGCAACTTTACACTACTTGCATCTGACAACTTTTCCCTAAACTGAAAACTTTCCACCACGAGAAAACGCCTCCGAGATAGCAAAAACCAAGAGAGGTTATTGTAGAGGGGCCCAACATGGTCTCGTGGCACCAAACAAAAAGTTTGTAAGCATCACAGTTTCCAAGAAATAGTCTATCAAAGATTGTTGCCCTTTTGCACTTTGTACTCTTAAGGGATTTCACTGATTAAACATAGCTCAAACTACTTCGGCTTGTTTGGGTGTGAAAGGGGACCATACCTAACCTAAACGTAACCATCTGGACATGATGGAATAGTCGGTTAAGTCATACGAATTATAGAACAAGATTTATTTATGCACTTACAAGTAGTTTTCAGCCTCCAACCGAACTCCAATGCTATTTTTTGTGTGAAAAAAAGCCATGAGACCATAACTTGTTGCTTTCTTTTTAATGGAAACTAGTGGGAAGTAGAGTTAACTTCTTCATAGATTTAGTGTTTGAGATTGTAAGAAGACATCAAAATGGCTAGTGTACTAAATAAATTCTTATGCTTTCTAAAGAATGTTGATAACTCTACTCAATTGGCTTCTTTTTTCAAAATCATACAAATTGAACCTTGCCATCAATAAACTCTGTATATCAAGCTACCAAAATTCATACCGAGTCATAAAAAAGGTTTAGGAAGTCATTTTAGGGATTGATGAATGTAATTTTGTGAAGAATCAATAAGATCATATTGAGTTACTTTGCAAAAACTATGGTTTCTACAGAAAAATCTGTGTTTTCTCCATTGTTCAACCCCTACACAACAAGTTAATGGTTGCATAGAATGTGGAATAAGGGGGAAGTAGGCCTAAGACCCCTTTAAAGTTGGTTTGAGTACTTTCTTTCCATTTTTTGTGAGTTTTGTGCCAAGTTTTCTCAAGGCGGGTAGTGAACCTAGATTTTGCATTTTGAGTAAATTATGAATTATTGAAGCCCTCTACCTACTGTACCTTTCATGTGGCTCGGTGGAGAGGCTTTGTACAATATGATTTGAATGTTTTCAGGTCCATTTAAGAAAGGGGAAATGATTTTTGAGTCTTGGAGTTGCTGTCCTAAGCAAATCATTGCTTAAATTGTATGAAAATGGAGCTTTTAGCCTAGGGTTTGTTAAAATCAATGAGAGTGGGGGAATCTCTTTAATGTTTAAGCATATTGGGGTCATAATAGAGGTGTCTAAGTATTTTTTATGGTCAAGGGAGTTGTGCAAGTGGTACTTTCAATAAACCCTATGCATTTGCATGGTAAACAAATGGTTTCATGGGATAGCTTGCTAAAGGACCTGTAGGTGCAAAATAATCTTAGAATTTGTTGTTTTATGACACAACTCAAGATTTTTTGGGGTGTTCTTGTGAAGATCAAGTGTTTAAAGGGAACTCACTTTGTGAAAGAGGGCTAATTCACTAGCCTAGGATAGGGGTATGTTATTGGTTCTCAAATTTGGTCCAAAGGAGTCATGGGGAGTTTTCACATATGTTTTCACCCTCACTCTACATCAATCCATAGCTTGTTTGAAAACACTTGTTTTAGGCTTTTAGCCATAACAAAAAGCTAGTGAATTGTTTGATAAAAATTTTTGGTACACATGTATGAAAAATAAGGTAGCATAGACAAGGCAGTGAACTGTTTGAAAAAATGCCTCAAAGAAATGTGGTCTCATAAAATTCCATGAAAAGAAAATGAAATTGACAACAGTTGCTCCTAGTTATTAGTTATGTAATGTGAAGTAATTGCATAACTGCTTAGGTTGAATTTGTAAAAACTATATTGTAATTGAAATCTTTTCATCTATCAACATCTAGTTGTTGGTTATGCAATGTGAAGTAATTCTTTGAGTTTGAAAGATGTGCAATGCAATGTAATCAACGATATGAATATAAACTAAATAATACAACCATTCTTTTTTATGCTATTCTACATTGATATTTGACCATTGCTCACTTGATTAAATTTTCAAAGAGTTTAATCATGCAAATGAGGAAGAAATTAAATTTTGATTGTCAACTTCTATATATCAAATTATCCAATAATCTTGTGTATCTCCATATACGAAAATGGCATCAACGCCAACTCAAACAAAGTTTTACAAAATGTGGCATATGCCATCTCGATGTCTATTCAAAATTTACATGCCAAAATGTCTATCTCATCCTAAACTTCTAGTGGATCATCAAAATGGAGCCTCTTTGAAGCACTCATTGGCTTTGAAGGTAGCTGCACAAGAAAAATTCAAACCATAGTTGAGATTAGTTATACTATATGATTTAAAATTGAATAATTAACATCAAAATCAATATACATTGAATTATAATTGAACTCTAAAATTGAAATCTTGATTACCTGAAATATCCGTCTCTTCAAAGGGTCAGGAGTCCTAGAATATACCCCTCTCAAAGAATCGACCAAACCAACTTTTGTAATGTCAATCTATATATGTGAACAAAAATATAAAATTGATCCAAGTTAGCATCCAATTGTCGGTAATAGGAACATATAAATACCAAACACAAAATAAAATAAACACATACCTCTTTAGGCTGATATTTTTCTTTATCTCCTTTAGGTTTTTCGACACGTCCTCCTTGAGGTGTTTCAACACCTACTCCTTGAAGCATTCCAATACCTACTCCTTCAGGAATTGTGGCAATTGTAAACAATGACATATAGCTCATAACTGTCTATACATAAAAATGACAAGTACATATGAAACTACCAATCTATGTTCAATGTATGTATAATCAATATAAGATCTTAAAAATTATATTAATTCAATCGAATTTGAGTTCAATTACCTTCCCCTTATCTAACAGTGTACTTCCATAATTTGGACAAGGATGCACCTCGCTTGCACTAGGTATTTCCTACAAGAGGAAAATAAGATAAACATATAAGTTATATAATTTCATTAATGACAATTCAAATCACAAGCAAGTATCTAATAAAAAAATGTAAACATGTGAATGTGAAAATATATACTGTGTGCATGTCGAGGCCAAATGAAATGGCCCTAAGGGTGCTATCAGTCACCTATGTGAGCTCCTCCTCAGAAATCAACTATTAAATAGAGCATGTAAATAAATATTATTACTTTATACTATCTCTTATTAATATTCATTTTAAAACAAATGCAAGTTATGAATTTACAACTTAAATCTTACTTGTGTCACTATTCCAATGTCCCCCTCTCTAGCAGGAGAGGACTCTATAGGGTATACTCCACTCCCCTTCATCTGATCTATAATTTCCACATCATGGAGGTCATAATCAGAAGTGTCCAAGGGATGCTTGGTGGGTTGTACAAGAGGACCCAAGCATATCTGGTAACACATAGAGCAAGTATGTGGCACACAAATATGTGGACCTGACGAGGATGATGCAACAACACTCGAGCCATCGCCAACATCACCAGAATGTGGCTGGCCTACTGTAGAAGCATACGAAACCAAAAGACCACTCAAAGAGTGAATAGCCTGGATAGTCTATGTGGTCTCATCCTGCATAATATTTGGATGATATACTAGAGGTGGCGGAGGAAGGGGAGGAGGGGGAACATATGGGTGTGGGACTACTCTAACTACCCCTGGTCTATCCTAGGGCATACCTCCACCAACTCCCTAGAAGGGTTTAATGTCAAAGTAATTGACATGATGCCCTAACACAAATTCAGCATATCATTTTTTAATAAAGTAAAATGGTATATCACAATTGTTGTTCGGTGGTTTATCAAAAACCATACACCACTGATCCAAAAATTTATTTGCAATGTCCCTATGTGTGCACCATTTTATAAAAAGTTTTGGTTTATTAACATTAACTAGAAAACTAGTGTGGGGGTTAACAAATAAAGAGGCTATTGTTGGTGTAATTAACTATTTAATTACATCTTCATAAGTTTACTTAGGCTTTTAATTAAGTGCTAGGTTGTATTTTCTTATCTTTATCTAATTGAGCTAACTTGTAGCTCAAGTTAGGTTTAGGGTTGTGCATGCTTGCCTTTTATAAGAAAGCCTTATCTTGCACATTAGTATCAAATTTAATCGTGAATCAATATTGCGTATTGATAGCAAGCATTCTCGCCATTATCTCTCTCTCGTGGAAGCATTTTGGTCTAGCAACTGAATCCTGGTTTCTAACATGGTATCAGAGCATCCAGGGTTGTGGACTCCTTCCCGAATCTGAGGGTTTTATTATTTTTGGCTTGAAGATTTTGCTGGCTGCAGATTGGGGTTTCAATAACCTCACGGTTGAGATCAGAAGGCACCGCAAATGAATGTTGACTTTAAATTCGTCCATTTTGGGTAAAGTTGTTTTTGAAGCAATTTTTTTTTTTGCTAGAACAATCTTGCGGTACGATTTTTCCAATTTTCAAAAAAAAAAAATTGAAAATATTTTCTGCAGTATTTCATCATAAATTTGGGGCAAATTTATTTTGTTTTGTATAGTGGGCCATAGTTTCATGCAAAATATTTTGGAGGTTATTATTTGTGGTTGGCACATTGGTTATTCATTTTTTCGCAGAGTATATTCCTACGTACTCAGCACATGTACCCTCGGTGTACATCTACATCTGTGGCTCTAGCTGTCACATTGATAGATCTGAACTCAACAGTATTTATTCTCGTTGGTACCATTTCCCTAGTGCCCGCAGGGTTATTTCCCAGCCTAGTGGTCAAGGCTTAATTGGCGGTCAAATTTGTGCCTTTAAGTGGTCGCATGCTCAGCCGAGGTGGGTACATAATCTGCACGGGTTTGTGCATCAGATCCACACCAGCCTTCCACTTATCCATGCTAGTGGTTGGCACAATTTTTTTCTTGTTCTGAGCTATCACTGTCATCGTCAGCCTTCTAGCCGGGTACGTTCTCCGTCAGAGATCTCCATCGTCGGTGTACTCTCCCTCTGCTATCAAAACCATCTTGCATGCATCATCACTGTCTCATCACCAGTCAAAACGTTGTCAGTACAATCCTCTCCGCATCGACAAGGACAAGCTTCAATCGGTGGTCACCTTTGGCTAGGGTATGAGCTCCATACTCATCCGTGTACATTTGTCGGCTATCAAAAAAGTCTCCTCCGTGCTGACAAATCTTCATAGCCGTGTTTCCATCTACCTGAATATTCATATCATCAGTTGTGCTTTGTCAATTATACCGATGGTCACATCAAGGTATACCGTCCTCTTCTGAATTCGTAGTTGCATGTACGAAGTCATATATGGTCAGATCTCCATCGACATCCTATTCGGCGGATGGTACTTTGCATGATTTTAAAAGCTTTGTTTTGAGTGAAATTTCTTTTTTCGTGATTTGCATGGGATTTATTTTTCCTAATTTGGGTTAGTTTTTTTTTAAAAAGAGGGAAATATTTTTTTAAAATGCTTTCTATTTTTAAAAAAAACTGATGGGTTTTTTTTGGATATTTTAAAAAGTTTTCTATAAAATTTATTTATTTCCAAAAAGAGGAAGAAGCCAATAGTGAATCAGCCCCAAGATATTTTGCAGCGTTTTTTCACCTCCAAAGCTACGACACAGGAGTTGCTTTCCGATTTTGTGCAGGAATTTGTTGTTCTTCTCTCATCATGGATTTTCCAAAAGTTGTACTTCTAACTCCATTTAATTATCATGAGTGGAAATCTCAGATGGAGTTACTACTATTAAAGTTGAAGCTGCAACGAATTACTTTTGGTCAAGATCCAGAACCACAAGGAGCAAAAGAGAAAAGAAAATGGTTTGATAGAAGAGATGAAGCTCTTGGTAATCTTCTTTTGTCCATTTCTCCAAATCTTAGATATCATGTTGAGTCTTGCACACATCCTCATGAAGTCTGGACTACTTTAGAGAGCCTCTTTGATAAGCCATACAAGCTAAGGAAATTTAAGTTGGAAAATGAATTGATGGGTCTTAATCCTTCAAATTTTGACAATATTCAAGACTTTTTCTCCAAGCTCAACTCTCTCATATTGCAGTTATCAAAATGTGGGGTTGTTAAAGAGGATGAACAGATGATACTTTCTATTCTTGCTAAGCTTGGTTCTTCATATTCTGTGTTTGTCTCTACTTTCTATGCTACAATGGATGCTCTTGGCGATACATATAAAATGCCTTCTCTTGATGAATTTGTTGCACAGCTCACAAGGGAACAAGCAAAGTTGATGCACATGGGTACATTGAAGTCTTCAACATCTCAAGCTCTTATTGTGAATTATACAAAGGCTTCAAGTGGCAAAGGAAAGAAGCACAGAAAGGAAACCAAGTCAAATGAGCAAGGTAAAGATTCTCCTTCACATGGCACTCCTGAATCCTCGTCCTCTTCAAAAGAGGAATCATCAAAAAAGAAGAATTCTAAATGTGCATATTGCAAAAGGTTAGGACATGATGAGCATAGATGTTATAATAAGAAGATTGATGAACTCACCCACCTTCTTCAAAAGAATAACATTCAGCTGCCCTCATCAGTGTCTTCTACTTCTTCACCATGACAATCGGCAGCTCCATCATCATCATAGTCAAAGAACACAACATCCACTTCTGGGCTACATAATATGAAAGGGCATGCACTCTTGGCCTCTACAGGTCCTAACTCTCAAGGATGGCTTCTTGATTCAGGGGCATCTCATCATATGGCATCTTCAAAGGAAATGTTCTCTTCTTTTGAGCCTTGTAATTCACCTCACATTCTGATGGGTAACAATACATTCATGACGGTAAGTGGGAAGGGTTCTATTGGTATTGGGGAAGGCACTTTCAATGATGTTCTTTGTGTTCCCTCTTTGACCACTAATCTCCTTTATATTTATCAAATTACTCATGGGGGTCAAGGTAAAACAGTTGAGTTCACTCCTGATAGGGTGTATATAAGGGACTTGGAGACTAGGGATATTGTTGCAATCGAGATGGTTGATCATTCATCTCGAGTATATTCTTTTTCACATTTTGCTTCAGAACCTGATAATGTTCCTTTGACTGCATCACACACTCCATTGAGTATGACCAATATTAGTGAGGAGAAGTTTGGTCATCTACACCTTGGTATTTTAGAGACCTGTGCTAAGCTTCCTACACCTCCACCTCCTGCTTCTTCAACCATTGTTGCTTATGTTCAGCAGGATAATCATAGTTTTTCAGATCTTGCTTTGTGGGATGATTATTTGATAGGGATTTCTACCTTGTTCCTAGAGTCTCATACTACAGATTTGGAGGACACACTTGAGGGGATTTCTCTCCTCTTTGATGACAGTTTCAGCACAACTATTACACCATCTTCTTTGTCTTTGGAGATTGGTATTCACGAGTCTCCTCCATCACTTGATTTGTCATGTTTCTTGGTTGAGTTTGACCATGATTATGTTGTGGCTCATTCAAGCTTGGAGGCTCCTACTCAATTTTCAGAGGCATACATGTTGAGCGTTCATTCTTCCTCTTTTTAGTTGGATATGGAGTGGCTTCTTCATCAGCTTATGGATTTGTTTCTTCCTAAGGGGAGATGTGTTGCTTGCAGACATTGGGTCATCTTTTGTTTTAGGCATTCTTCATTGGCTTTGGAGCTTCTTCAGCATGCAGGGGATATCTTATCTCATTACTTCCCTCTTATGGGGGGGTAATTTATTGTATATTCATGATGGATGTAGTCCTTGGGGGGTATCATTGAGTCCTCCATACATCATGTTTACATTCATCATGCTTGTTTTTTGTTTTCTCTCTTTTGGAGAGGGGTTTTCTTCCCACTGGGTTTTCCCCTTTTCTCCTCTTTATGAGAGATTGCATTTCATTTGCATATGTAAATGGGTACCTAACATGGCCTAGTTGCCAGGACCCATAGTAGTTTGCATTATAATCTTCTCCCTAAGTTGCACTTATGGGGGGGTGTTGGTGTAATTAACTATTTAATTATATCTTCATAAGTTTACTTAGGCTTTTAATTAAGTGCTAGGTTGTATTTTCTTATCCTTATCTAATTGAGCTAACTAGTAGCTCAAGTTAGGTTTAGGGTTGTGCATGCTTTCCTTTTATAAGCAAGCCTTATCTTGTACATTAGTATCAAAGTTAATCGTGAATCAATCTTGCATATTGATAGCAAGCATTCTCGCCATTATCTCTCTCTCGTGGAAGCATTTTGGTCTAGCAACTGAATCCTGGTTTCTAACATCTATTTGGGCTTTGGTTATTTCAAGATCTTTCACATCATCATAAGACAATCCACATGCATAATATTCCCTCATGTCTTCTCCCCACAAATGAAAGGAATTATGTTGGGTGGAAAGGGTTTCTATATTTTTAATTATTTCCTTCAATGTGTTTGACATCTCGAATAATCGAGGGATTCTCGTATAAACTTCAGAAATGCCCCTCAATTGCTAAATTTTTTTACCAATTAAGTCTTCAAGTGATGGCTGTGGAGGTGGTGGAGCATTTGGAATTTGTGCATTTTCATTCTCAGCTAGTGGATCATTTGGAATTTGTGCATTTTCATTCTCAGCTGGTGGATCGTTTGGAATTTGTGCATTTTCATTCTCAGCTGGTGGATCATTTGGAATTTGTGCATTTTCATTCTCAACAGCCATAATGCCTGATTAAAGTTAAAAACTAATTAATCTAATTGAAATTAAACAATATAAATGAAAATATTGTAAAAATACCCTAGTTTTAAAAAAAATAATCCAAAAAAACCCCACTTTTTAACAAAAATTTATAAGATTATCTAATTTTTAATACAAATACATAAAAAATGCTATTTTTAAATCAAAATCTATAAAAAACATTCATCTTTAATCAAAATCCATTCTAAACTCAAGTTTTTCATAAAAATTCAATCAAAAACCCTATTTTGAAAAAAATTCTATAAAAAAATAACTGAAAGTATACAAATCTAATTCAAAATTCGATCAAAGAAAAGAAAAATCCAAAATCTAACCTTTCAAAATGGATATCGGCTATAAATTGAATATCTATTATGTGAAAAACCTCCTCACTGTGCACCCGTGACCTGCCTATGAAAGTGTGAAATGATTTTAACAGGCCTGAAATATATATATATTTGCCTCAAATCGGATATTCGATATGGAAATCTTGGTTTGGGCATTGCTTTGGAGCAATGTAATGACACCCAAGCCACAAAAAGTCAACTCGGATTTTTCGTGTTTTTGGGTCAATGAAAAACATAATTTTTTCCCCATTGCCACTTTTTGGCCCATCATGACCCTATACATACCCACATTCAAGGGAAAATTCTTTATCCATTGTTGTAGAAATTCAAGATCTATCATCATGGAAAGTTTCTAATTCCTTCATTTCATGTTCATGATTCATCTTATTTCTTCATTTTGTTTAATTACCTAAAAGGGGTTTGACCAAGGCAAACCTCTATTCCCTAACATTCAACATTTCTCTTTCTTTCTTTGTGTGTTTGCAGATCTAGGTACCTTGAAAGCTTGGAGATCATTGAAGAATAAGTTGAAAACTTGTTGAATACATCTCCTTGTTGGCTAGGTCAAAATATCAATAAAAATTCACGTATAGTGCAAAAAATTAGGGTTTTAGATCTGGATACCTGGAGGAACAAAAAGTGTAGACTGAGAGCTTTCATTTCCACTTTCGGATTTTAAGAAAAGCCAAAGTGGACTAAGTCACCATCAATGGTGTATGAGTCCCACTTTGCATGTTTTCTAGAGTTTTCTATAGATTTGGATACCCATTTAGCTAAAACGAGCTCCGGAATAGTTTTCCAGATCTAAGACTAAGTCACCCAAAATGGCATATGAGTCCCAATAGGTCAAAATTCCAGAATTAGCAACATTTCCAATCTTCATTCTAGCCTAAGCCACAAGTTTTCAAGTGCATGCATTCAGTTTTACAATTTTTTGTTTTGTTTTATTTGCATTTCTAGGTCATTTAGTGTATGTTTGCATATCACATTATGTTTTCAAACACTTTACATTTCTTTAGTTTTCATTCATTAGTCAATATCTTTTATCAGTTTTAAGCATTTAGGTCATTCTCCTTTGATATATTTTAATCATATTTGCATTAGTCTTGAGTGATCCATCAAGGTTTTTGGGATTCCACTCTCGTTTTAGGTGCAAAACCCTAGAAGTGTAAGAGAGTCTCCTATCCCAAAAATCTTCAGTTCACATTCATATTCAAAAAATTGAGTCAAAAATTGCATTTCAAAAAGTGTCATATAGGTCATCATTTACCCTTCATTTCACTTGCATTAGGTCATCAAATTCTAGAAATTTCCTTCATAAGAGTTACAGTTTGAAACTAGGCACAAAAAACACATAAAACAACTTAAAATTTGTAGTTTTCACCTCTTTAAAACCCTAATCTAGGACCCATTCGCCTTTACTGGTGAATGAGTCCATGATTAGGCAGAGCCTCTACCTTCTAACATCTGGAAATCATAAAAAATACCTCAAAAATCACTAGAAAACATTTCCAAAATACCTAATTAGGACCCATTCACCCTTACTAGCGAATAAGTCATTGTTACACCTTGATCTGCATTTTTTTGGAATTT
Source organism: Sequoia sempervirens (assembly GCA_007258455.2). Taxonomy (NCBI): domain Eukaryota; kingdom Viridiplantae; phylum Streptophyta; class Pinopsida; order Cupressales; family Cupressaceae; genus Sequoia; species Sequoia sempervirens. The sequence goes on along the minus strand of VDFB02047230.1, from coordinate 438,630,837 downwards.
TAAATCTCAGTTTCAGGCTTCTATTTGCTTCTTTTACTTTTTTGTTTCAGTTTTTTGTTTTTTTTTCATCAAATTCATTATATCTAGCTTAATTCGCTTAATTTAGTGTATTGTCAAAATTGAAAATTGCAAATTTACATTTCATTTTCAATTTCTTGTGTGGAATTTGAAAATTGCATTTCATTGGATGTCATAGATCAATTTTCACAAATGTTAGTATTTTTCAATTCCAAGTTTGCAAAGAAAAAGTTAGTCAATAAGAATGTTAGTCACTCATTCAATACATTTCCTAGTTATGAGAGTCTCTTAGTGCAAGAGAGTGAAAATGTTAAAGCTTTCCTTAAACCTACACCCCCTCTTATCTCTTCTATTTGTGGGAATTATGTGATAAAATAATCTATGAAAGCATAGACAACCATGATGATCATAATTGTTCTTCTCCCGATAACTCTCTTGTGAGTGACGAAGGTATCTTGGTGAAAGAAGATGCAATCATTGAGAATCATGAAAGTCTTGCTTGTCCTTCTCCTCGCCCTTGGGAAGATATTATGGCCCAAGAGAATGATATTATAGACATATTTCTAAACATCACCTTACCTATTTTCCATCCACCTCTTGCTTGTGAGAAAATTTTAGTGAAAGATGATACAGTTGTAAGGAATCATGACAATCATATTGAAAGTAAGGACAATAGGTAGGTTGGTGTTATATGATAACATCTTTAAGGTTTATAAAAACCCTCTCTATGTTCCTTCCCCTACCTATCCTATTTTTGAAGACATTATGGGAAAAAGGAATGTAATCATAAATGACCATGATAATCATACTTGTTCTTCTCCTAGTATCTCCCCTAGTTGTGAAGAATATACTTTTGTGTTAGAAGATCCAATTGATGAGAGTTGTGAGAGTCCTATTTCCTCTCTTCCCCTAGGAAAAATATTATTGAACAAAAGAATGTCATCATTGATAATCAAGAAAATGTAACTATTGATCATTACCCTACTTGCGATGAAGTCATTTTATAGGAACCAAACATTGAATGACACTAACATCTAGTTTGTTGCTCTCCTAAACACTCTCCTATTAGGGAAGATATCATTGTGGACAAAAAATGAGAACATTCACAATAGTAATTCCTTAGATGAAGATGATGAAGTGGCATTAGACTCCCCTTCACTAAGAGATCATGAAAATGAGGATAATTCTTCTGAGGTTATGCACATTAGATATCCCTTGAAGTACTCTCCCGAGCCTAAAATTATCATTTATCCACCCTCTCAAAAACCACAAGTTCAAAATAAACCCATGCTTATCTTGGAACCACCTAAAAGGCAACTTGATAATGATAATGTTTCACAGCAACCAAGTTACAATACCATTTCTCATACATATAACACGAGGAACAATCTACAACCAAGAAAAACAACTCAAACATCCCTCTCGTTGCCCAACCCTATCCTACCTGGTCCTTGTCATTTTCCTTTAAAAAGCGGAAAGGAGTATGATCCTCTTGAACAACTAAAGACTACTCCTGCTAAAATATCCCTATGGGATTTTTTTAAAGTCTCACCTATTTACCATAGCATGCTTCAAAGTGATTTACAACGACTCCCTACTATTCCTAGTGTGCAATCAAATGATGTGGCACCCCAAATTCAATTTATAATTCTAGAAAACTTGGACATTAATTTCCATCAAGAGAATTCAGGGATTGAAAATTAGATCCAAGACTAACTGGCTTGAAAGCGGTGATAAAGGCTCCAAATATTTCTTCAAGCTACTAAAAGAGAAAATTTTCAAGGAGCATATTGAAAAGATCTAGGTGGATGAAGGGACAACTGGTGATCAAGAAGTAATCAAAGACTAGTTTTTCCTTTTCTACAAGGGGTTGTTTGCTTTTGAAAGTGGTGGGAGTGGTTGGGACAACACAAGGAGGTTAATTAGAGATGTAATCCCAAAGAAGCTAGAAAGGCATGAGGTTGAGATGTTGAACCAAGAGGTATCCAAAGAAGAAATTAAGAAGGAAATTGAGGTCATGCAGAATGACAAATCCCCAGGAGCTTATGGCATTCCAGTTGAGTTCTACAAGACATTCAAGGAGTGGGTTGTGGATGATCTTTTTTTGGTTTACAAAGAGGCCTTAGAGGTAGGATCACTGGGGAGTGACATAAATAAAGGCATCATTAAATTGCTCCCAAAGGATGGTGACAAGACCTAGTTAAAAAATTTGAGACCCATAACTTTGCTAAATGTTCCGTACAAGATTTTTGCCAAAATCTTGGAAAGAAGATTGATTGATGTGTTTCCTAAGCTCATCAGTACAACACAAAAAAGCTTCATCAAGGGAAGATACATTCTAGAGAATCTCATCACTAGTTAGGAAGCCCTAGAATGGGTGAAATACAGTAAGAAAGAGGTTGCTATCCTCTTATTGGACTTTGAAAAGGCATCTGATAGAGTTCAATGGTCCTTCATCCAACTCACTCTTGAAGCTTTTGGATTTACTCAAAAATTTTGTAGCATGGTTGTCACATTGTTCAAAGATGCAGTAGCCTAGGTATGTGTAAATGAGCACCTTACAAAAGAATTTACTTTGGAAAGATCAATTAGGCATGGCTATCCACTATCTCCTGCACTTTTTGTAATTGCTTCAGATGCTCTATACTATGTTCTCAAGACTAATATGTTTTCTCCAAAAGTTAGAGGCATAAGATTACCAAATAATGATGAATTAGTGAATGTCCAATTTATAGATGACACAACCTTGTTTCCCAAGCTAGAAGAAGAAAATGTAACTAACCTAATGAGAAAGATGAACATCTTTTGTCAAGCCTCAGGTGCAAAAAATTCTCTCACCAAATCCACCTTCTTGGGTTGGCAGGATAGGCCTCCTGATTGGTTAAACAAATTTGGTATCCAATGGAGGGGCTAACAAGTAGGTAAGGTATCTAGGAATACCTTTTGCGAACAATCTAAAACTAAAAGATATGTGGAACTAGATCAGAAGTAAGATTGAGAGGAAACTAGAAAAATGGAACAAGAATTACCTCACCTTGGTAGGAAGGGTTCGAATTTGTCAAAAGGTTCTCTCCTCCTATAGCCTCTACTTTTCCTCAGTGTTGCTTTTTAGCAGCTACCAGGTAGAGGAAATCCAAAAAATTCCATCTGAGGATTCCTTTGGTCAGATGGCAGAGGAAAAAAAATTCATGCTATTAAATGGAGTTGGTGTTGTGTAAGCAAACCAAAGGGTGGGCTTGGTTTAAAGGACTTGAAGATCCAAGGAATTGTGTTGGCTTCCAAATGGATCTTTAAGGCCCTGGATGGAAATGAGTCAAGGAAAGTACTAATCAGGATTAATATTCAAAGGGCCTCCCCAAAACAAGGGAAAAGTTGGAAAAACCTCCCCCTCGGTGACCTTAGTTATATTTATGTTATAACTCTTGAAGGCTCAATGGTATTTAGGAGCATATGGAAAGCATGGGAAGTGACAAAATGATTCATTTGTAACACATGGTTCTTACAAGAAAACTCAGTTTACACCCAAGGGTCCATATGGTGGAACATCAAACATAAAGATAAGCCCCTAAATCTTCTACAGGGGTGCTCGGCTAAGGCCTGGAACATCAAAGGAATAAAATGCTTTGCAGACATCTTGAAAGATAGCCAGCTAAAAGAATGAGACCTATTGAAATCTGAATTCCACATCCCTAAGTTACCCAATGGAGAACATATATTATTCTGAGAGAGGCTTGCAATAGCTTGGAATGGTTGGTTAGTAACAAATACAACTCTGAACATTTCAAAGAATTTCAATGGACCAATGGTTCCAACATTGTAAAACTCAATGTAAAAACTATCTACAATACCCTTGCTAAGCAACAAGAAATTTATGAGTACCTGAATATCAAGTGGAACGCAAACCTTAGCAGTAGTGAATGGTCTAAAATCCTCTCCAATAATTGGTAAAAAACTATTGAGCCAAAAAAGGCCTACTTCTAGTAGCTCCTGATCTTTCATAGACTACCTTAAAAAATTAATGTTGCTAATATTGAAATTTGCAGGATGTGTAGGGTACCTGATTTAGTTTTTCATATCTTCTTTGGTTGTATATATGAAAAAGAAGTTTGGAAGATGTTTTTCAATAAGTTGGATATATTGAATAACAATGGCACACTCAAATTGGATAGAATTCTCTTATTTAATAATAGTAAATTTAGCATTTAGAACACACTTTGTTTTGGTCTTTTATTTCTACAGAAATTCTATAGTTCATTTGGAAATCAAGGAATGATGAAAAGTTTAAAGGGGACCTAAGGGAACTCACTGAGTCTTCAAGAAGACTCACCGTTCATAAAATTTCCTTGCAGGTTACTATGATGGTGAAGGTATCAAAATTCAATTTACTTAAACTATTGGAGGATGGTGTTGGTGATTTTTCTAGCAAAACCTTGAAATCCTCTAAAGGGTAGCCAACCCTTATGCTCAATAATTTTCAAAGTTAGTGGCCAAAAAATAAGTAAGGATTCTAAGGCCTTTACTTCTACTCTTCGGGCTCTTCGAAACTCAAGAGGGTAATCCAATTTATGCTCATAAGATACTAATTGAGTGAAGAGCATTTATGTAGACAGATGAATTCTTTCAAAGTGAAATAGGCAACATTCATCAAAGGTTTTACTTTTAATAAAATATTATCCATTGAAAGGAATAAATTGATACTTCAGATTAGGACATTATAATTGAAATTTCTTTATGATTTCTTTCTCATTCTAAGCCTCAGGTTAGGTGCATTACTAACTCAATTAACTTTAAGATAAGCTAATGAAGATACCAGTGCCTCATCCATAGGATAATGGAGTCACCTTTGTAAATAATTAGTTATACCTTAACAATTCAACTCAGTAATTGGTGGAGAATTGATATACTACTTTGTAGAATTCAACTCTCTATGTTTAAAACATAACTTCTTACCAAATCCTACATCCTTCCCTCACAAACCCATGACCTTATTTTAGCATTAAATCAACCCCTTGAATTGAAGCATAAATAAACTAATTCATTCAGTTTAAACAACAAAAGACAAATGAAACTATTATTAACAATTTCATTCATAATCTGCAAGGAAATTACATAGGAGAGCATATATTTTAGAACTTATATTTTCTATTACTGATGTTACTGTAAAACATTTCAAGATCATTACATTATGACGTATACCCTAAACTTCTTCCTAGTATATTCATTAGTCTATCTATTTACATTCTACTCCTTTTAGAGCTTATATTTTCTCATAGACCCTTTTGAGACTCAAAACTTGAACTTTCATAATTAGCCTTGAAATATCTTTTATAGAATAAGGGAGCAACAAGCATTCGGCTGAATTACGATTACATTCACATTTCATTTCAAAACTAATTTCACCAAAAAGTGAAAATATTCCCCAGACGTTATAACCAATAATTTGCATAATAGGGGAAAGCATTTAAGACAAAATTCCTCATGAGTTGTTGATGGAGAGTAACCAAATCACCCATAGAGTACTGTTAGTCATTGTTGCAACATCCACATCAAGCAAAAATATTCTTCATTATACCAACCGAAATACTTCCACATAAGCATAAGGGATAAAACTACATATAAGTCAAGAAGGACGATCCTAATGTAATAGCAATGGTGTCATCAAAAAAAAAAATAAGGAGAAGATGCTACTCTGAGTTATTAGCATCAGAGTATGCTCATCCTCACCTTGTTTGTGATGAAATGGGAGGAACCATCACTCCTTCGTTAGAGTCATCATATGACACCAGAGATAGAAGATATTGGCCATATCTCGAGTCAATGTCATCTCCACCATCTGAAGGGCTATCAGAAAGAATAATAGGAGAATTTTTTCTCCCTAGATAGGCCTAGTGACTCTTGTTTCTTTTTTCCCTCCTCTCAGGCTCAGCTAACTCCTTCCCTTTAAACTTAACCAATTCTTCTAAAATGGTCCTATTTCTCAAATTGTATGTGCTCTTGATAATAGTCTTCTTATTTTTACCATGGATACTTTCCTTACCCTTTGGAGCCACATAAGTCCTAGGAACTTCCAACTTAGCCACAAACATGTCCTCTTGACACTCAAACACACTAAGTCGTCTAGACCTCCTAGGTGGTTGAATTGACACAATCAACTTACCCATTTTTGTAGAACACAGAGTAAAAGCTAGCAAGTCTAAAATGAGATGAAACTAACAAAATTCGAGCCCCTGAATCAAATTTGTAGGAAAGCACACCCGCAAACCTAGACAACTTTAACTAGCCCTAGAAATATGAAACTCACAAACAAACTAAAGCATGAATTAAATAGAGCTCGTAGGAAAAACCAACTCACCCAGGATGAAAACATCAACACCTCTGCAATTTAAAACTCAACACTCACACAATTCTTCTATGACCCACACTTCACATCTTCTGAAAATTGAAAATGGTGATGTCAAATGACAGGCAATCTACATTAAATAGACAATTTGGAGTGTGCAGTGATTAATGATTGAAGAGATCATCATGCGAGTGAGTTGATAACTTAGCAGCTCATCTTTGAATATGGACCGTTGATCTATGAGGATTTAAAACTCCATCAATGGCAACCTTGAGCATTGTTTCTGGATTTTACAACTTGTTCCTAAAAAATGGTAATACAACCTAAGAAAGTTGCCATGTCTACCCTTAATCTTCATTAGTCACCTATGATATGACAATCAAGATGCATCACCAATTTGATCCATGCCTTTTCATTTATATCGGCAAAGTACATAGAGCCAACATTTGAAGAGAATATTCTCTTAAACATTTTGTTGTTCATCGCGGATATTCCCCACCTTTCCAGAGTCCAATCAATGACGCAAGCCTAGACACGATGAAATCTCGACCGCTAGATCACTATCCCCTTTTCAGCAATCTCCTCCTCACATCACATGTCGCTGATTCATGTTTGAACTTTTAAACCGTATCAATGATGGCTTGAAGTTAGTGATGAAACCACATTAGGCCACATGCACTTGCATGAAAATCTAAGGCACTAGAGACATCGCTCACAAGAACAATTCAGATCAACAAAAGAAAACCCTAAACAAAACACTTCATCACTCATTTGAAATTTAAAGAAGACCGACACACAGCTATTCGTAATGAACGATTGAAAGAAATTCAGAGAGCCTGGAGGTTATCACTCATCGCCCATTTGAAACTCAAAACTTGAAAATGAATCCATAATGAGCGTTAGGAGAAGATACAAAGAGAACCAAGGGCCATCACACATTACTAATTCTTATCATGAAATTTTCAAGCAATTAGTGATGAGAAGGAAGTCAGCGATAACACATAGAACACTTGCATCATGTATCGCCAATTTGAAACTCAACATTCAAAACCCATTCGTGATATGCAAAACAAAAGAGAAATCAGAACATCGTACATCATTGATACAAATCAAAAGTTCTCAAAGGCATCTGTGATTCACAAAACCAAAGAAACACCGTTCATTGCTCATCACTCATTTCAATTTTCATTTCAAAAGCTATTTGTGATGAGCAATAAAGGGAAGCGGTGTACGGGACTTAAGTGAAGACAATTCAACACGTGCTTGCAAGTTGTTCTAGGAAAGGGGACCATCTAGGGAAATGTATAAAAGGCCTCAAAGTACATAGAACATATTACTTCAAATAATGTAAAGGCCAAATAAGCTCAAATGGTAAACCTTATAAAATATAATATTTCAGACCTAGGCACAAGGGGTCGGTTAACCCACGAGTTTTAATGACTCAAGATGTTCCTAGGACAACCAAAAATGGGTGATAAGGAGCCAACAATAGATTATAATATTGACAAGGGCTTTGATGTAAGGGATTCTTTGGAGAGACTTTTGACAGCAAAATCCCAAGGCAACATTAGTGGGCAAAACCCTAAGTGCAAACATTTGAAACTGAGTGAAAATTTTACAGAATTTCATCAATGGAGCCAAAAAATTTAGGGGTTCCATCAGATGGTATCCTACAAATACACCTTCATGAGGGAAAACTTGGGCATACGTGGAAAATTGTGCAACCTAGCATAGAATTCTTTCTCCAAGCACTAGAGATATTTCAAAGAGACTTCAACAAAAAAGTGGCAAAGGGGCACAACTAGAAAACCCCCCACCCATGCTCCAACCTGAGAATTTTACAAAGGAAGAGATAGAGGCTACAAAGGTCGTATTAAAAATGAAACTTTCAGCTAGCAGTGAAGAAACAACAACCTGAGGTGTTGCTAGTTTTGTGGGCTTAAAATTTTTTGCAAGGGCAAAGAAATATTCTACAGACAGGCAGGAATAGCTGTGGTTTTTTGACAGGATGTTATGGCTCTCCAGGTGCACTAGTAAAGGAAGTTAAGCTACAACAGTGCTTTTGATAGATATTTTGAAGATGGGATTGATTCAGATTAGATAACAAAGTTATATGTGGCACCCAAAGAGATTATATGCAATCTCAATTGTAAAAGATGATATGAAATAATAGTGGTACTTCCTCCTCTATGTCAATGTAAAATCTCCTATGCATAACCTTTGTTATGAAGTAGTAGTACTTCCTCCTCTATGTAACCGATGTTCCAACTAAACTCAATACCAAAAAAAAATAAAAATTTAATAACATTATTTAAATATATAAGAAGACTATTCATTATAACCAAGTATAGATATTTTAAATACATCTATCTAAAAAAAAAAAAATTGGAACTATTTTATTTACATAAATTTTATGTGCTAGCACTTAGTTCAAAATATTATGTTTATTACTAAATAATAATATCTTGACATATAAATGGTTAATGTTATTAGATTTCCACAATACATATTGTAGATCATGTTCTATAATCCATCATTTTTTACTCTTTTAGCTCTCTATTATTTTCATGTGGGATCACAAATGTGCTCAGAAATGTTGATTTAAAAAGCTTGCACACAATTTAATCCAGGATCAGCATTGATATATGTAAATAATTGTAAAATTTAAGATCAAAATTAAGATTTGTTTTAACACATTCACATCATTAACCATGTGGATTGTTGAGTCCCCCCTAGGAGACTACTCTCGCCTCAACTCGCCACCTTGGACGCTAGGTTGGGTCGAATACCCCTATATATATATATAGTACAGATCAATGAGAAAAGATTACTCTCCCCCACTGCAAGTAGGAAGTTTTGGATGGAGTTGGAATGTACAACAACTTTCCCAGTGGAGAAAATTGACAGTCAAATAGTTTTCCAGGATCTGATGATTTTAGTTGTTATCCCAATATTAAAGCCTATCGGAAAATTATGAACTTGAAAACCTTTTACATGTTTAATTTTTTATGCGGGTTTTAAAATGGGTCAGAGCTTCAAAATTGAATAGTTCCTTATCAACTAAGTTGATCCTGAGATTGCTCTGAATTTAACAGTTTATAGCCAAGTGTTGCATAAAGATTGAGGGTAGAAGAAACTTATTAGATTTAGAGATTGCAAGGTCTACTTGTAAGCTTGCCAAAATATTTTCTATAGATTTTGTTAGAATGGTTTTTTCATTGCATCAAAAGATCGACTTGTTAATGTCTGATACAAATGTTAGAGACTAATGGATCCATGAGAGGCAATTACTCCATGTCACGAGGAGACACTGGTGATTAGTCCAACAATCCCCCCTCAATAGTTACTCCATGTCATGAGGAGACACTAGCGATTAGTCCAACAATCCCCCCCTCAATGTTACCCGAGGGGATTCAAACCCATGACCATAGATCTGATACCATTTGTTAGAATGGGTTTCCCATTGCACCAAAAGACCGATCTATTAATGCCTGATACAAACATCATAGATTAATAGATCCATGAGAGGTAGTTGGTTCATGTCACGAGGAGACACTAGTGATTAGTCCAAAAAAAAATTCATAGGTTTTGGAGGATGTTGAATGAAAACAAGCATCGACTTATTTTAAATTTACGATAGAAAAATGGAAATAATTTATATATTTTTCTTTAAGTGTGAAAAGTACATCTTTAATGTATCTTTTTATTTAGTTTTATGTTTGGATTTGGGTAATTTCTCAATACATTTATACATCTCCAAATGATACCTTTTTTTGTATATTCATAATAAGAAAGCTAAGTGTAACATTTCCAATCTTTCTTCTTTTATGGAAATTTGTTATATCAATCTAGATAGGCTGAAATCTTTTGGCTAAGAGCCAATGATTGAGGAGTATCCATTTCACCAAATTCGCGGCCCTACCTCATCCCTTATGATGTTGGGGTCTTGCACTCAAAAAGACTTGATCTCTAGTGGACCCATTCCAAACCATTCAACTTCACTAGCAGACTAAGGATCCATTGACATTTCTGGTCCTTTTAAGAATTATTTTCATAAGGGAAAAATTGGTCAATGAAACTATAAAGATTAATTTATGATAAGATAGAAAAAATGGTTCTATTATGCTTCTTCAAAAAGTTATAAAATAGAGTATAAAAATAGCTTTAATAATGGACAGCAAACAAAAGTTATTATCTAAAACATAAATTGTGAAGTCTAAATGATTCACTATAGTTATAGAAGAGAGTATAATGTTATTTACACTTGATTTTTAGCTATACAAAAAATGTTAGCAAGTGGACATTCTTAGCAAGGTAAAACAACTTTAACTATCAAAATTTCAATTTTTAATATCCTTGGATTTAAATATTTTTCTCCTCTCATTTATTATTTAAATAATTATGGAATTGATAGATACAAATAAATAAATCTCTTATAATATTTTGAATAAAGATTTATATTATACATATTCAAACAAAAGGTGACTTTGGCTAAAGCATCTTGTTGTAGGCAAGAGGTCACAAGGTCTACTCTCTTCATTGTCCCCGTTGTACCAGAGGACATGTCGCATCAGTCCCACCAGTCACGTGAAAAATGTTTACCAGGCGCACTACAATTTATAGGAGGGCAGATACCCAACTGATTCCTGTAGTCTAAAAAAAGGAAAAAGAAAAGGTGACTTGAAAAAATCATCCTAAAGCTCAAGTAAGGTCAAGTTTTAAATGTCAAATCTAAAGATATTAACAAGAAATTAAATCATTAACTAACAATAATCAATTAATTGGGAGTCTTAAACATCAAATCAAAAGGGATAAACAAGAAAGAGGGTCATTAAATGGTAAAAGCAAAAGCACTAGGAGGAGGTGGTAGTGGAGGAGGCTCATGGTCATATAGCTTTCTCTAGACATCAAGAAGGTCCAGCCATTATAATCACACTCTCTTTAATTTCCATCTTTAATTAGAAATTAAGTGTCATGAACAAGAGAGATGACCAAAACAAGTTAAATATTTATTATATGAAACACATGTTTTTAAAATGAAACATATGTTTTCAAAACCAAAACTACTTTTATTAGGTGAAATATAACTTCTTTATAAATATAATCTTAATATTGAAACTAAAAAAATAACTACTATTTTAAAAGAATTTTTTTAATTATTGTAAAAAAAAATTAATTTTTCTTTTCTTAAAATGTAAGAAAAATAAATAATAGTTTTTTACATACAATTATGATTGTTTTTTAAAATTGATTTGAAGTCTTAAAAAAAGTTAATAATAATTTCATAATTCAATAACTAGCACTCAATTTAATTATAATATAATTTATTTGTCTCTTTTAAATTATAAATGATAAATAGTTGCAATAAAATTCATCCACTTTTATTTTGTAAGTTTTAAATTTATTTTTAAAATTTAAAATTTAAAATTGTTGATTATTGAAATTTATGTACTATCTAATATTTTTTAAATCATTCTCTTTATAACATAGTTATTTTTTATCTATATATTTGATTTGTTATTTTCAATATACAAGTAGGAAATATGTCAATTTCAATGTGATGTGATAAATACAATGTGATAGTTGATGTACTATTTATTACATATGATATTTTTTTTCTATAATTAGAAATAGTAAATAAATTTTGTAGATCATTGATAATTGCTAGATTTTAAAATAGTTATTATCAAATATATTTTTATTTATAATGTAATGACAAGAATTATTTTCTATACAATTTTTTTTTTTTTTAATTCAAGGGGTAAACGCTTGTGGCCGAAGCTATGAACCGGAATACAACCATTCAACAATACCACCCCAACGGGGTTTGAACCTTGGTGACAAGAACAACAATGCCACCTATAAACCAACACACCATGCCAATACTGGAATTTTCTATACAATTTTTATTAATACTTGTTATTATAGATATTCTAGTGTTTGAAATATAAGCTTTTTTAAATTAGTTTTTCATGTATCAACCAATCATATGTTCAATTTTTTCATCAATATGGTTAATTTTTTTTAAATAATGATTGATTATTGAATATACTCTCTTATTATAACTTTCATATGATTTGATGCAAGAATTTATTACAATCTTGAATTTCGATAATGCAATCATTTCATATTATCTATAAAAAGAAAGTTTAGGAAACCAAAATACTATCAAAACTCCAATGATGAGGAGAGAGAAAACAGCCTCCCTCCGTGGGTCCAGCGTCTCCTATATAATTCACTCTTCAGACATCCTTTTTGTCAACAATTCAATCATTCCCATTCTCATCGTGTGACAATGCTACTTCAAGCTAGTCCTCAACCTAAAAAATCCCAGAGTCTGACGAATGGTAGTTGGTCCATTCTCAAGACATTAGTTTCTTGAAATTGTTGATCCCATGGTAGAAAAAGATGGACAGAGGATCATAGTAGCTTACTTTAATGCCATGGGACCTCCTATAATGGAAGGTGGCGTTTATCATGCAAAGCTATCAGTAGATGTGTTGGTTAAAAGAATGAAAGAAAAAGACAAGCTACAACAACAAGTTGATGTCCTTACTTCTTATATCCAATCAATTGTTGATAATATTCAAATTGGAAAATATCAATCCTTGGCAAGAGCCACATAATCCTAGATTGAAAAGATAACTATTGTATATTGGGGAGGTTAAGAAAATGTATAGTGACATTCTGGCCAGGAGGAAAAATCTTAACATCAATACATAATGTATTAAGAAGGAAGAAACTTTGCTTATGTGTATTGCTAGAGATTTGTAGAAAATAGCCAAGATAAATACGAGTATCTTAACTTCGGAAAATGCTTTCAGTAAATTAGAGGAAAATGAATTATTTCAATGGTTAAATGTAGTTGAATGGAAGCTTTCAATTTTCAAATAGTTCCTAAAGAAAATTTCAAATCAATATAACTTAGAGTTATTAGATATTAGAGACAATTATTCTAGGTTCCACGACATTTCAGGGACGGGGAGGGTGGGATGGTTTTTGGGATGTTTCCTAGGGGGGAATTTTTAGGGGATAATAAGAGACAGCAACATACACACAACACACACACACGCACATACACACACACACACACACACACACACACACACACACACACATATATATATATATATATGATTTTTTCAAAATGTATTAATATATTATAGACATAGAGAGGGAAAGAGAGAGAGATATGTCAAAAAATTAATAAATGATAACAACAATATCAATATGTAAATAAATCATGAGAGTAGTAGTATAACAGCATAATAAATGTCATTAAAGAATTATAAAATTTATCACAGCAATATCAAACATCAATAAAACTATGGTCTATCAATATCCAAATGTTTCAAACATGCATCCAAAAGCCTCAAAGTTCAAACATGAAAATCAAAATACTAGTTCAACAATCTATGAAATTAAGCCTCATTCAGGCTATGAATACCCAAAAGCTCAAAACTATCTGAGTCACTATCATTCGAGCTATCAAAAGTAAAATCATTTTGCTTCTTCACACATGCATGAGAGAGAAGTGAGAACCAATGCCTTCCTTTAGCTGTGAGAGTTGAGACTCAAAATGAAAATAACATTCAATATTTTGTTTCTTTGGCATTTAGGGAAAAAGTTTAGACTTGGGAGAATTTGTGGGCCCTGTACGACCTCAAAAAGGTGAAATAATCTTTTTTTAAATGAATTTTTTAATGTTTTCAGCCTTCAGAAAGCTCTCAGTCCAAAGAGGATGGTTAGCCATCCCTGGTATGATGAGGGATGTTTCCAGCATCCCCAATTCGTACTAGGGCTGGGGAATCATCCTCAATCGGCTGGAAATGTTTCCTGCCATTTCCTTCAAATTTTCTTGATTCGGGGAAGGCAGGGGACCGTCCCCTTTGCGTCCTCCCATCCTAGGGACGACTAGGGATGGAGACATTGGCATTTGGGGCAGGGGACACACCCCCATGTAACACAACAATTATTTGACCTTGGAGACTGACATTCTAGATGAAAATGAAGAAAATGTTTTGGATAGAAATGATGTTAAACAAAGTTTCAAGAAGCTAGTCACTAAAGAATTAACTAGCAAAGACTCGGTTAATAGTGAACTTCAATTGAAAAAATTGGTAATATATCTTTCTATCCTACCAATTTTGAAAAGGAGCTCATGAACACATACTAGAAGCTAGATGAGGTAGATAAGATGATCAATATGTGGAGAATTCAACTAGATATTACCATAAGTGCTACTGGCAAAATTATTGGCCTAGATCACCAGCTTCAGGAATTTTAGGGCAAAGATGAGTCCTTCACAAGATAAGGCAACAACACAAGACCAATCAAATAAAATTGAAGAAGATAAAGGAGAAGACATACTAACCTGGTTTGTCTTATTTCTTTCAAGAGGATTGTTGAACTTCTTTAAATTAATTAAACTTTATTTAAATATCTTTATATTTAAATTTTATTTAATTTCATCTACTTAACTTTCAAGAAACCGTTACAGTTAAAGAAAGTTTCATTCTTGAAATTCTATTAATAGATTTTTTAAAGGATCTAAGGGGGTTTTTGATAAATTTTGTTTTGTCGATTGATCATAAAAAATGTTTATGTATTTCTAAAGGAATTTTCTGATATTTCTCATGTATATGGGAAGATTTTTAAGATATAAATTGAAGGACATTGTGAACTATATCTTACAATTTCTGTGTTTGTGCATCTTTCTTATGTTCAATACATACGGTGGTTTATTTTAGAGATATCTTCATTATATGGTGGAAATATTGGTTATGTCCTCTTTCCTATTTGGCTCACTATTATGTTGTTCTTTTAAGTATGTTAAAAGGATTTAGATGATGTTTTTTACATTCAAAATTTATATCTAAATGAACATATTGTCAAAAGACACAAATATGTCAAACCACTATTGTTATCAGTGCTATAGCCTATTTATAGATACATTGTTAACTTACAGACATAAAATTTGACTCAATGAAAAAAAATTCAAAAGTTTAGTGATGAATACAAATACCCAACTAACATAAGTGATCAAGTTTAATCCTGTAGCATGAGTTTAAAGAGCTATGTCAAATTGGGTAACTAGGAAATACTAAAAATTATGTCATAAAGTAATAGAATTTTAGTACATATATTAGTAAGCATGACCATGACTTAAGTTTTTTAAAATCATATTGATGTACATGTGAACCAAAGATTTTTGGGGGCTATGTACTCTCTTGCTAAATTAGGGTTTTTCACCTAAAAGGAGAGAGATAGGCCAAAAACCTAGGTGGTTCACTCAAATTAATGTATGTATAATAGAATTATTCCTAAATGCAATGATCTATATGTAGAAAACTGATAAAATTGATTGATTATTTATACAAAACCTAAGAAATATGAATTGTTTGAAAACATAGTGTGATATGCAAAAATGAACTTTAAACATGCACAAATGAAATTAGAATTGAATGAGACTGAACAAAGTGCACCTGGAGATGGATTGATGATGGTGGAAGGTTTTGGAATTTGACAGAAATCACTATTGATGACCAGTGGGACTCATTCACCACTGATGGTGAATCAGTCCTCCCCCAAAAATCTACAAATTTAGGGGTCAACTCTGTGGGTCTAGATCTACACTTGTCTTCTTGTCGAGTCGACAGAACCAAATTTGCATAAAATGGGTTGAATGTTGTCTCCAAGCTTGAATTAGGGTTTGGCTGACTTGAATACCTTTGATGACTTGTTGACCACTTTTCAACACCTATTTCTTTGACAAATCTGCCTATAAGACCTACAAACACACATGCAAAGAGGGAAAAATGGTTAAGGGTTAGAGTATAGGGATTTTTCTTGGTCAAATCCCACTTTGGTAATCAAACCCTTGATAAATAAATGGAATGAAAATAAGAAAGGAATGGTGAATAAATAACATGCAAGTGACCTAAACTCACCAAACCCTTGTTGTTGAAGTCTGAAGATATGTCAATGGTTGCTCCAAGATGCTTGATAATTGCTTGATCAAATGATGATATGATGCTTGAATGCTTAGAGAAATGAAATGCATGAATACTTGAATGAATGGGTGAATGGGGGTTAGAATGGATGGAAAAAGACTTATTTATACACACTTATGCCCTAATTACCTGAAAATACATCATAGGCCGACATAAGGTCTTAATGAATAAAAACCCGAAGGAAATTTGAATTTATTTTGAATTTTGTGCCAAGAGGGACTCGTTCACCACCCATGGAAAATGGGTTCCACTAAGGCTTGAAAGTGGGTGTCAAGAATTAAGTTGTATTTAATGTTGTTTGTGGGGTTTATATTCAAAAATACACTTAATTAAGGCTTACAAGTGCATAAAGGGGCCAAATAAAGCATAAGAAAGGTGTATTTAGCGGTGACAAGCCTAGAAAAGAATGAAAGTACGTTACAATACTTTACAACATTTATAGGACTTGGTAAGGGATAAAAAGTGAATATTTAGATGAATTATAATAAGAGTCTAGAAAAGTGTAAAAATGTGTTACAAAACTTCACAACACCTTCACAAGACATCATAATTTGAATATTCAAGACCTAATGTGAATGCATAGGTTACATTGCAACACTAAATCTAAGCAAAATAAGCCAAGAATCGTAGGAAAAAGACTTAAATGACCATGAAAATGTCCAAACATCCATTTTTCTATGGTAAATTTAGCCCACACTTTAGTGGGAGGATGAACTTTCTTCAAACTCACACTAAAGTAGCCAAGCACATCGAGAGGGATCCAAATGCACTTATGCTAGCAAGATGGAATGAAAAAAATCAAGAGGGATGATCAAGCCCCCAGGATAAAGATCCCATGGAAAACTAAGCATGAGAACAAAGGAACACACATGTGAAAGAGAAAAGAGAAGAGAGAGGGAAAAAGGAAGAGTCAGATCAAGCTTTGATCGTTTGTCCAGCTAGTTGTGGATCAAATCTAGGTTGTTTCTCTGAAAATAAAAATGTATACTCACTCTAGGGCGATGGAACTCATGGTTGTCTACCAAGTGAGAAGGCACAAAAGGTGAAAAACATACACTTGACTAGTATGTACTCACAAAATCATAGGTGGCTATGGGGAAATTCATGCCTTCAAATTGGCTTCCCACTCAACTATATCAAATTTATACCTCCTGGTAAATTTAATAAAGTGCCACAACGTAAATGTTAGTTTGTGCTTCATGTGATAAGAAAATCTTTGTATGCTTAGAACTCATGAACAAACAGGATGACACCACAGGCATGCGAGTTGCGTTATGAAAAGTGGCCATGTGAATGCAAAATTTAAAATGCAAAAGAAATGTTCAAAGGATTCTTGTTAAGTTCATGCGAGGCCTATCACTTAGGGAACATTGTGTCCAATGTCTCCAAGAGAGGACCAATCAAAGAATATAATATTCACAACTTAGGGGATGCATTGTGTCACATCAGGCCACCAAGAGGAATGTAATATGCTAAGATAGATGACACTTATTAAAGACACTATACCAATGTCATCCACAAAGTGACAAAAACATTGGATAAAGTAACAAGGTTGCATTAAGAACCAAAAATGCAAATGAATAATGCCAATGTATGCCCCCACTTGAAAGGAATTGCTACACACTATTCTATGAGCAATTAATTTAAACTAGAAAAGGAAAATGCAACAAGAAAACAAGAAATGAGAGCCAACTAAGAAAGCTCCTATGCCAATTCATACGTTTTTGAGGAAGGATACATCATGTGAAAGAAAAGAAACAGAATAAGGAGGGGTTGCCCCCAAAAAGGAACACACCAAACACATAAGGGATCTATGGATTTGGGGTCAGTATGTTCGTTGTTGCAATGTTTTTATGAAAGAGCTCAAAACTGTCATCATTCCTTGAATACATAGAACTAGAAGAATGACACAAAGAGATTGAAAAAAAAAAAGAAAAAGAAAGATTTGTTTTGGGTCAACATGGAAGAGATATTGCGGTCTCAATGCTTTGCATCAACCCCAAAAGGAGAAACACAAGAAAAAAGAAAATGAAAAGGTGAAAGAAAAGGAAAAGTGTTTGGGTGAGTTACATGAAGGAGACATATCGGTCTCAATGCCTTACATCATCCCCAAAAGGAAAACACAAGCGAAAAGAAAAAGTGAAAAGGAAAAGGGACTAATTGGGTCAACATGGAAGAGACATAGGTAGTTTGAATGCTTTGCGTCATCCCCAAAAGGAGAACACAAAACAAGAGCAAAAAAGAAAAGATAAAGTATGACATATAGAAGAATAGAGGTACAAATAGAAGAAGTACACAAAGAGATCACTACTGTATTTGACTACAAATTTCAATGAATTTTTGGTGACATATCAACAAAATATTGTTGACTTACCGACACAACACTAATTTAAATTTCGTCATTGGATTTTTGTCACTTTAACGACCAATTTTTATACATCAAAACCACGACCCAGCATCATCGGTCAGTGCCACGGAAAATGTTAGCGATGTCTATCACAAAATCGACGTAACTTCATCCATCTATTGATGCAAAAAATCATAAAATGTTGCAGAACGCCCATTGGAAATCGTTGAAAAAACACCAAACATTCATCCATTTTCTGACAAGATGGAGCAAATTGTCATTGTCATTATGACAAAAACTACATCATGTGTATAGCAACCTCGTCACAAATTTTTTTGGTTCATCGGGCTATGTTCGTCGAAATTGCGACGAAACCCTATAGCTTTTAAAAAAATTATTCGTTCAAACATCTTCCCTCAGAGAACTAGAACATTAAAAATTATCATCTGACAGTGTATCAAAATTTTGAAAGGTAACATCCATGTAGCCTTTGAATTTGATGTCATACACTCTCCATATATGTGTCTCATTAAATCCTTCCAATTTCTTTGCATGCATAGATAAAAATTCCAATTCACAAACCAAGAGCTAAATCTCCTTTCTTACAAAGAAAAGGCGAGATAGAAGAAAACAACACCTTGTCACAAGTAGCTGATTGGTAACATATAAAATATAACATTCATTCATTAACATATTCACATTCATTCATTAACATATAACATTTAGGTATGTGCAGGATCATCATGGAAAAAACAGGCCCTTAAGTGGCAAAAAATTCAGAAAAATCAGAGTTAGGCAACTTGACGTAAAATTTTGAATAAGTTATCTATATTATTTTAAAAATATGTAAGAATAGAATCTGTAGAAAATTGAATGTAGTTTCTAAACTAATAGGTTTATTTAAAAAATAAGAAAATATATTTGGTGAAAATTTGAAATTTCAATGTAGTAGTACTTAAATTTCAGGGAAAAAATAAGAAGCAGGTGTCTGTCTGACCACCCTAACCACAATAAAATGATAATATTTTCTTATAAGATTTTAGATTTAAGTAGAGGACTCCTGTCCCGATGTGATGCATTTTTTTGTAATTTTT
The DNA here is from genome assembly GCA_007258455.2 of Sequoia sempervirens. Taxonomy (NCBI): domain Eukaryota; kingdom Viridiplantae; phylum Streptophyta; class Pinopsida; order Cupressales; family Cupressaceae; genus Sequoia; species Sequoia sempervirens. The sequence continues at coordinate 438,611,025 of VDFB02047230.1, read as the reverse complement.
TTCCAAGTAAATAATTAATTATGAATTTTTTATTACAACTTTTTAAAAATATAAAAAATTGTATGTCTGACCACCTTAACTTGGTCAAAACTTCATGAAATTCAATTTTTTTTTTTAATCCTATAGTAAGTGAAGCATATAATGTGACATATATTTTAGATTCAAAAAATGTGATACTGTTTGAAAGCTATAGATGTTTTTCAATCAGCCTATCAATCAGGACTTTAGTCATAATTCTAATAGAAAATGAATAATAATTATTTATTAAATTCAAAGTAAAACATAACTTATATTGGTGGAAAGCTAAGAATCTCCTTTAAAAACCCCTTTCATTTCATCAATTTTGGATTAAAAAGAAGTTGTCAGCCACATACCCTACACATACCCAACATATCGCCACTTTTTGCCCCATCATGATCCTGCACATACCAATTCATTCTTTCAATTTTTACATATTATCAAAAATATGGTTGTCACAATATGATTACAATCATTTTTTTTGTTTCATTTTTGTAGATAAAAAAGAAGTGGAGTATCATTTTCTAAATCATTTGTCCCTCCTTCAGTTGTTTTGCCCTCTTCTTGTGATCTTAATGTATGCCTAGTTGTGTACTCACGACGTGGAGGCCGACTGCAATAACAAAGAAATATTAAATTGATATGTTTTATTATTATTGTTACAAGTATTTCATTAATTAAAAGAACATTAGAGTGGTGCTCTTTACCTGATGGGGCCACATCATGTTCCTGATCTTCTCTTATACCCTCATGCTCAACATGTTGAATACCCTCTAAATCCTCTGGAGTTGAAACACGAAAGGTTACATTAATTAATACACCAATTGTAATTAAATATGTTTAAAAGAACATTAGAGTGGTCCTCTTTACCTGATGGGGCCACATCATGTTCCTAATCTTGTCTAGCCTGATCATGCTCTACATGCTCTAAAGTTGAAACACAAAAGGTTATGTTAATTAATACACCAATTGCAATTAAAGATGTTTAATTGTATTAATCCATACTGCATTTTGTATAGCACATGAATACATCTAGTACCGGGATGCACACCATGACCTTCATCTACAGGTTGTGCTCCACCCTCACTTGGCTGCATTACAATGTCATGTGTAGTATTATCATTGCTTCCTGTTTAAAACAAATAGGCACATAATTACTTTATGGTGGAAATTAATATTGAATAGATTACACAAGTATTCAATTTTAAATAAACTTCATTGAGTTTGTTTACCTGCGTGTCAGATGCAGTTGAAACTTGTGTTTTCCCAGTCAAGAGTCTTAGGCGTTCAGCCACGACTCCTTAGCCTTGCTGGAAGGCAATCTTTAGGTCCTTTTCTATGGGAACTCTGTTGAATTCAAAGCCTTACATTTTTGCATAAGATCATGAATTTTGCTTCTATGGTGTGATAAAACCAAAATTGTTTGCAATTTATTATTTGGATGCAATATTTCATTTATTGATACTTACAATTTGTGCAACTAATTTCATATAACCACCAAAGCCAAGTTTGTGTTTCCCATGTTTTTCTAGTCTTGCCTTTGTTGCCTTCGATGTGTCGGGAAGCCTATGAAAAGTATGAAATACGTTAGATTATGTAAAAAGAAAGAGTAATCAGTATATAATTACATTGTTGATAGTATCACATACCTTCCTTGCCCTGGTGATTTCTTTCCTTTTTTCTTTTCATCCTTCTCCTTTCCATCTGACACCAGGTCCTTCCACTCCCTCTTTGGAATCATGGGGGGACACTCGTACTTTTTGTTCTTCTCTAGATGTGACCTATATTCGTTCCTCACATACTTTAGATAGGTACCAGCTTTCTTAAGGACCTTGGTTTGGTTGAATGTGTTATTACTGAATAGCACAACTAAATGGTTAATGAGCTTATCTTTTAAATCTTGATTTTGGGCATTCCACCGTGTACGTATGGTGGGCCCAAATATCTTCAATGTAATATCATTTAGATGTGTATAAGAGAGAATTTTCACCCTAGGTGCAATTTCCCTTTTTTCCTTATTACACTTTAGAAAACCTAAGTCAGAGGCTTAATTCACTTAAGCCCACTGATGGCAGTCCACTTGGCACTTGTTTTCTGTGTCAATGGAGGTGTTTTTGTCTGGGATTCCCACGTCACACGCTTACATCCCTAGAAGATTCCTATGGTTGAGCCAGCAGAGGCCTTACTCTTCCCATTGGCAACAAATTTGTTATGCCTCCTTCGGCCACCCTACCCAAATATGGCCATTTCTTTTCTCATTCCTTCATAATCAAGTCTCGAAACTTGCATTAGGAGGTTGGATGAAGATTGGAAGAACTCTACATCACTTCAAGCTCATTTTGCACTCACATTCCAACATTCCATAGCAGAAATATCACACTCCATCATGTCGGTAGAGCAAGTTTGGGACCATGCCATTGTAGCAGAGGCTTGAGTTCCTCTCATTTCTCCCCCAAGCAGCCTTGAGTGCTCTTGGTGGAGGTGGTAAGCTTCCCTCTCCTCTCCTCTATCATTTGGTTGAGTAGCATAGTACTATTTTTGTAGTGCTTGTGTTTTATCACTCCTTTATCTCTTTTCCATTAGTTGTCCATGGAGGTGGCAACACCTAAATAGGGGTCTGACTGAGGCAGGCCCCTATACAGCCACCCCCCAACATTCTCTCTCTTGTTGTGTGTAGGTGTGTGAGCTCTTGTAGGATCAGCTAGTGAACGAGTTCATTGGTGAGATTCTCATCTTTATCACTTTTTCTTATTTTCTTTACAATATTAGAGATTACTTAATCTATTTGGTTACATCATTCTGGCCTTTTAGTTAAATAGCTAGATTGGTAAGTCATTTTGGTGTGTTTAACCTCATCTCGGTAGTTGTCTAACTGTATGGACTACAACACATTTCTGAGACGCCAGCGCGCCGCGCTATCGTCTGAAGCCTGTGATGATGTCCTTGGGCAGAGAGCTCCCTGAGGCATAGAGTTGGACCTAAAGATCGACTCACCTAGCCTCACATTGAAACTTGAATTGTAGAGTGATCGTAGGACCCTAAAAATCCTCATCATTCTCATCCTCATACCCTAAACATACACTTAGCTGAGGTAAGTTAGGGCAGCCTCTTGTGTCTCAACCCTCAATGACCTGGGGTCTTGCATGCGGTAGTCCCCCTCTCTTAAATTTTTTGGTGAACCCAATGTGAACCAACATCTATTCATCTGTTGGTGTTGAAACTCCCTTTAGATATTTTGTGGTTGTTGTGACCTCACGTGTGGTGAAGGTTTATGAGCATCACAACCCAGTCCACAACTTCTGGGCATATCATGAGGAGAAGTATACGACACCTCCCGATGGATAGAACAAAGGCCTCGCTTGGTATCTCTATAGGTCTTTTCTCTAGTCCCACTGTTAGTTTGGCTATGCAAGAACAGTTATTGAGGAATGAGATGGAGTTCACTAACGAGACTGATCACATTCCCACTCCTCCTGCATCTCCCACGTCATCTTCAGTGGATGAGCATGAGGCCGTTCAAATTCCCGTTGATTATGTATTTTCCCTCACTAAAGGATTGGGCGACCTTGAACACCAGTTGGAAATAAATCTGAAGATGGCTAGGGCCACTCAGGTTGTTAGCAAATTAAAACATATGATGGGAAAAGATTGAACTGGCATCGAACTTCTAAGTAGTCTCCTCAGTATTGCTGAAGTGTGTGCTCCTTCAAGAAACTCTGGTTTTGCACAAGGAGTCACCATCAGAGAGCCTGAGAGACAATTAGGAGTATCAATGCCTCCTATTCAGTTTACATGACTGATGTAGTCCCTTCCATTAGTATCCCTTCCATCCCTAATCAACCAGAAATTGTCAAAGTGGATAAGGTCCCATTGGGCTTTAGCTTTACCCCTTCTGTCACCTCCGGGGGTGGAGGATTTGGTAGTGGTGGTGGATTTGGTAGTAGAGGTGGTGCTGGAAGAAGTGGTTTTGGTGGAGGTCATGGCAGTGGTTCTGATGGAGGCCCTACCAGTGGTGGTGGCTCTAGTAGTGGCTTTGGTGGAAGTCACACTAGTGGCAGTTCTGGAAGTGGACCTAGTGGTTGTTTTGGAGGAGGAGGATCCTTTGGCCCTCTATCTTCTAATGACCCTATTCTAGACACTCTACTTTAGAATATGGGTAAGATGTAGAGTCAGTTAGCGAACCTCTCCTAGGCCTCAGCCCAGTCCATTTTCCAACCGTTCTTCTGACATAGTCCATTATCGGTCACTATCTTAAACACTCCCTTCCATCAGGGAATGGAGATTCCAAAGTTTGAGAAATTCGGTGGCAAGGGAGATCCACAAACACACATGTCTACCTTTAATGCTCTTTGCTCTGACTTCTTCCATCATGATGCTTTGATGGCTAAACTAGTCCCCCAATCTCTCAAGGACACAACACTTGAGTGGTATGTTCCTTGCCTGATAATTCTATTTTCTCATTCGATCATCTTGTTAACCAATTCCTTAGGCAGTTCCAAGCAAACATCGGGCCGAAGATGACCTCGAATCTCGTTTGATGTAAGCAAGGATACAATGAGAAGATCACTGACTTCATAGCACGTTATCAAGCACTTCTTTCACAAATCTCGTATCAGCTGCCCGACTCTAATGTGTAGAAGGTATCATAGGTAACTTACAAAGGCCTTGGCAAGAGAAGTTCACCTTGATGAAATATCCTTCTTTCGCACATCTGTGTGCAAATTTACAAGAGTACCAACAAACGGTTGCTTAGTTCAGGGGATATTCCTCATGCTCCTGTTCTGAAGGGAAATCCATTGTATCAATCTCTGGAAAAGGAAAAGCCATTGCAAATTTAGTAGCTGCTGCTAATGACAACGGCCTCGGACGCAATTGGAAGTTCACAAAGTTATCAGAATCCTATACCTTCATCTTATAGAAGTTGTTGAGAGATAAGATCATAACTTTGTCGGCTCCTAATCCTGTTAAGGAACCTTACCCTAACTGGTATGATGGGAGCACTTACTATCAGTACCATCATGTTAATGGACATGATACCAAACGCTATATGCGGTTGCATCATGAAATACAAGATTGCAATCAAGATAGTAGCATTCATCTCAATGGGAATAAATAGAACACAAACAAATCAGTGGCGAAAGAAAATAGTGAATTGCAGATATACAAGGACCCATTTCAATCACATTCTGCTAACATGATTATCGATCCCATTGATTATGCTTCTCAACCCGGGGCCTATGTAAATATGGTCACAGTGACTTCCGCTATTTCACCTGCACCAGCTCGCTAGATGTTAAATTTATAGCATAGGATCTACCCTTGAACAACAAGCCCTCACCGCTTTACATTCCTTCTCATATCAATGGTAACATTGTGATGGGAGTCTTGATAGACCCCGCGAGCTATGTGAATGTTGTTACTGAGGAAACCTTGGTATTGAACTCACTGCAAATTGAAAAATATGGAGAAACAAGATCTACCCTCTGTACACACGATGGTATGAATCTCAAACCTTATGGCTCAATCACTTTGTCCATCCTAGTTGGACCTAGGATTGTTGACATGGTCTTCTACATTATTCTGAAGTCAGACCTATTCAGAGTGAAGCTAGGAATTCCTTGGTTGGCTTCCATGAATGGGACCGCTTCCGTTATCCACAAATGCTTAAAGTTTTCTCACGAGGGTGTCATGCATGTAGTGCATGATGTCGAATACCATCCTTTGGTATCTTGTGGTGGGTATTCGTTGGATCACTTTTGGCCCTCTCTAGTCGGTCCGCTTCCTCTGAGAATGGACCTACTTTATAAGAACTATGTGAAGTATAAAATTGGAGGCAAAGGGGAGCCAAAGTTGACCCTTCCTATGGCGGATCAACTGGTTACCTCCTCCCCCCAGGAAGAGAAGAAGAAGCTCGTGCCCATGACTACTCCTCTGAAAGAGAAAGAGAAGTCCATGCCAGTCCCTTCTCCTTCCCTCGAAGGTAAAGATAAGGTTACACCATCCACTCCCTCTTCCCCGAAGTAGGAGGAGAATCCCATAGCAGCTCCCTCTTCTTCCCGTTAAGGTAAAGGGAAGATGACCCTTTCACGAAATGCCCCATCTTCTCCCCTTTCTTGGGAAGAATACTGGATGAGCAAGCCTGGTGGCTATCCATTAAATACGATGATTCATCATTGGCTTAGGCCCAAGATCAGAATCACGGACCTTCCTAATGAATTTCTAGGACCATGGTACTACTTGTATGGCAGAAAGAAAGGTTCTCATAGAGAATTCAATCTGCGGCCTCCTACTGCTCCTGCTCCTAAGGCGGTGAGCGAAAAGAGGCCCATTGCCAAGGCTCTCGAGTCGACTCCTCCTGTCACTCAGTCTACTCCCCCTGCTCCTATACAGGAACCCATTCCTCTTCCTGAAACGGTCATAGTGGACATCCCTATGGTTGAGTAGGAAACTCCTATCCCTTCACAATTTGTGGCTTCTAACTCTAAGAGTCATGGGAACCGCCTTGTGCGAGAGCACAAGCGCCGGTGAAAGGATCTCCTGGCTGAGTAGGCCACTTCGCAATAGAAGGAAGAAGAAACAACCACCCTCACTTCAACGCCATCTTTAGCGTCATCTTCCTCTTCTCCTATTGCATCCCTTCTACCTGATCTACTCCCGGTTTCCATTGTGACAATGAAAGAACCTAATCGTAATCGGGTACAAGTTTTTATTTCTCCCTCAGCGGAGCCGCCTTTGTTGATGTCCATTCCAGATATTCAGTAGGTGATCCCACAAAGTTGGTTTACAATTTCTAAGAGATTATGATTTTTGTTGAAATCACATATTTTTAGAAAATATAATGATTTAAGCCTTAAAAATTTCCACTTAAAGATTCCAATTGAAGAGGGTTTGATCAAAATACCTTAGATCAAACTCCCTTGGATATAACCCTGCTAGTTTTAAACCATACCTATAATGGAGTCTCCTTTACACCTATCAAAATGGTGATAAAAAACCACTTTTGATTTACCTTTTGGGGGATCAAATGAATTAATTTAAAAAATAAAATTTAAAAGTATTTAGTCCTTATTATATGCTTCCCAAAAAGTATAATTTTAAATCAATTTAATTTAATTATTATATTTATTTTTTATTTCTTGTGAATGTAGGTTTTTCACTTAGAATCAAGCTCTCTGTTATGCACATGTGGAAAAATAGAAAATTATCAAAATAAAAATTGAAAAATATGAGTGCACCAAATATTGAAGTCCTTGATCCAAAATAAAAATAAAAACTGAATTTTGATAAATACAAAAAAAGTTACATGTTATACGGTCACGCTATGTCTAAATTGTAATTGGTTTGACTTTGAAACTTGATTAGAGAAAAAAAAATCAATAAAAAACTATCTTACCAAGTGGAAGCACTAGATATCAGAGTTAAAAATCTAAATTCAAAAGAATTAGAATTTTATCCTTCATGGAAAAAAATGTATGCGTTATACAGTGAGCATCACTTTTTAAAAATGTTGTTTTATGAAAAAAAAATAGTTTTCGAGGGAGATGGAAAAAGAAGTGCAATCTGATTCCAAAAATTTTGAAAAAAATATATTTAGAATCTACAGAAAAAATATGACGAAACTCTAGTTTGCATCATCTTCAAATTCCTCATAGTTTAGCCGCTATAGGTGCCCGAAAGTGAAGATTTAGTTAAAAAAAAAAATTCAATGTCCAGTTTGGCCAAAAATTGTAAACCACTATTGTGGGATCACCCTCCCAAAACCTATGGATATGATTAACACTTCGGTTATATCCACTGTGGTTTTTTCCTCTTCCTCCTCTGCACCTCTAGCTTCATTTATGGGGAGTTCATCCCCTCCTGCGAAGAAGAAGGAAGAGGTAGTCCTTCTCACAATAAAGAACGTAAGAGGAGCCCACCTTAGCAAGGTGGCCCCTTGATGACCTGTTATGTCCTTGTGACAGAACCAGTCTCGGCCTCTCTCGAGTTTATCACCGCTCCCGAATCATTCGGTGAGCCTAGTGGTGGATCTTAGGCACAACCCATCCCATCCACTAAAGAAAGACATAGTACTCCCATGGGCTGCATGTTCAACTCTGTGGATGAGGTCCCAACCCTATCGGCGATCTTCACGAAATCGCTAACTTTGACTCCACAAGAACTCAGTGGAGAGGACCTTGAGGGGCCCTCTTCCTTGGCCCTTGTTGTGGGAGGGTCAGACACCCCTCCTCTTAAAATTTCTCCTTTGCAGGCTCATCCTCCTTCTCCTTGCAAATATTTGGACTGGGAAGAGGATGACCTCTTGGCCGAGTAGTGTTAGGAGGCCCCTTTTTCTTAATCTTGTGTGTGTGTGTGTGTCTTGTGATGTGTTCCCTTGTACCCATGCTATGTGTGCCTGGATGACCCTCATGACCCTTGTTGGTGCTTGGATACAAGCATGGGTTTAGTTTCATAAACCTTCTTCTATTTTTACCATCATTCTTCCATGTTCGTGCTAGAATTTTTGATAAATTGGGGATGATGCAAAGTGTTGGGGATTGATGATCTTTCACCTTGCATTGCGATTACCTAATATTATATGAGCTCAGACAGATCTGACCCCACTAAACCAGATCCCCCTATACCCTTTGTTTGTGGTTTTCTATTTTTCTTTATCTCTCTCTCTCTTCTTTGCTTGAGTTGTCCCTCCTATGTGTAACAACGTTCTTTAACACTTCGACTTTCAGAAAATGAATTCGCCGCCAACGTATCTTTTCTTGAAAGTCCTCACAACACTTTTTTCCTTAGAATTGCATTCTCAACTTGGAACCCTAATGGAATGTGTTTCCTTCATCACAGGTTCATAAAGAAAGGTCTTGAAGACCTTCCTCCGAAGTGGGAACTATTTTGACTTCCCCTCGCGTGGGGGAATGACCCTCCTTTTGAATTCCTTGATGAAGTGAACATCTTTCAAAAGGATCCCTTGATGACGAATCGCTCTAAGGTGGCGACTTTTGAATTATGTGTCCCTTGAGTGGACCCCCTCTCTTTCACGGCAGGTTCCTTAAGGACCCTTTCTTCAAAATCCTTCATAATGAATGGACTCTTGCATGTCTAGCTTGGGGGCATCCCAACTAGACTCGTTCTATTCATCCTTTCATGTCTAGATTGGGGGTAGCCTGACTAGACCTTACTATTTCAAACTGTGTGTCCCTTCAGTGGACCCCTCTCCTTTTGAAGGGTTCCCGAGGGATCCCTTTGAAATTTTTTTGATCTACATAACCGACCGCTTTAGACATGCACTATCTATAGGTAGACATGTTGCCACTTCTGACATGATCTATCTGTGGGTTGACATGTCGCCGCATTTAGATAAATCATATTTGCGGGTAGATGTATCGATGCTTTAGACACGCTCTATCTGCGGGTAGACATGTCGCCACTTTTAGATGAGTTCCATCTTCAGTAGACGCATCGATGCTTTAGACATGCTCTATTTGTGGGTAGACATGTTGCCACTTATGACATGTTCTATCTACGGGTAGACATGTCACTACTTTTAGATACGTCCTATTTGCAGGTAGATGTATTGACACTTTAGACACGCTCTATGTACGGGTAGATGTGTTGTCGCTTCTAACATGTTCTATCTACGAGTAGACATGTCGCCACTTTTAGATACGTCTTATCTGTGGGTAGACGTATCGATGCTTTAGACACACTCTATCTGCAGGTAGACATGTCACCACTTCCTGACTCTACAGAGTCCGATTCCTTGGGGCTTCCTCCATGTGAGAGATCTTGGAGGTTGCCTCATTGCAGGTCTGCAGGCCTGTAAGGTGCTTTAATGTTCTGACTTCATAGTTCTGAGCAACTATGGAGTCTTTTGTTCTCCCTACATCTTCAGGTTCACTAGATCGCAGTCTACATCCTTAATAGTTTAGGTATACTTTTCTAACCCTACTCTCTCCTTGATCTACTTTACCGAAAACTCATCAGTACTTGTGCTCACTAAAGTGGGGGCAAAATGTATAAGAGTGAATTTGCACCCTAGGTGCAATTCCTCTTTTTTCCTTATTACACTTTAGAAAACCTAAGTCAGAGGCTTAATTCACTTAAGCTCGCTGATGGAAGTCCACGTTGCGCCCATTTTGTGTGTCGGTGGAGGAATTTCTATCGGGGACGCCCGTGCGGCGCGCAGACATCCGTGCGGAGTGCTTACGTCCCTGGCAGATTCCTACGGATGAGCCAGCAAAGGTGTTACTCTTCCCATTGGCAACGAAGTTGTAATGCCTCCTTTGGCCACCTAACCCGAATATGGTCATTTCTTTCCTCATTCCTTCATAATCAAGTGTTGGAACTTGCATTAGGAGGTTGGATGTGCTGGACACTGGGAACACTAAGAGGGGGGGTGAATCGGCATTCAATGATTTCTACTTCCAAAATAGATCAAACATTATCAACAGCAATAATAGAACTTCATTTATCATTTCTAGCACATAATAGATAAAAACATTCAAAACATGCAGTCATTAGAGAACACCATAACACCAGATATTTTTACGTGGAAACCCTATTAGGGGAAAAACCACAGTGGATATCAATCCACAATTTTTACTCTATTGAAAGTAAATAAAAGAGGGGAATGCACTTGCATTCAAGCGCACTGCCTAGAGCTCACTACTCAAAGAAAAGAGGCTCACTGCCTTATAGATATGACAAAGTTTACAACTAGATTTGAACTAAGAATACAACATCAACTCATTATAGGATTCAGTTTCACTAAATCTCAAGATCAAATTCTGGATCTCATGACCGGATCGCACTTCTGCTCTGCACTGCTCAAAAACTATTTTTGTCCCTAACAATTGATTTGCTCTTTTCTGCTCTCTCCTTATAACTGCATTATACCAACCACCATGACTTACATTTTTCGCACATACACACATCCACTCACATGTCTCATCTCACCAAAATGATTTACGGATCACCTTTATATACCCGCTAATAGGAAATTCAAAAGTATGTCGGCTTCACAATAGGATATAATATTTTTCTTTTTATGTCAGCTCATATCACTTAATTGGAAGATAAGCATAACCACACAAGTTGGCTAGACTTTAGTAGGGACCCAAAACATAAGTAATAGAAAAACACATATTCCACATACATTCACAAAAATCATATGAAGCATGTCGGCCACAAAAGAAAATAAGCCATAAATCATGCTACCGAAACTCTTAACTCCAACTCCAACTTAATACAGTACCACAAAACTCATCATAGGATAGTGTAGTTAATAAATATTTCTTGGAGATCCACAACATGAAATAAAGATCCGGTACAGTGAGCAATATCATGCACAATTTCACTTGCGCAACCAGATGTCCTGTTCTCCAAACTTACTGTCAGTACAAGTGTTGTTGATACTGTGGATCATACTGCTGACTCTAGTTGCCATCAATGACAACACAAGTAGCCAAAAATGATCTTTCCAATCCATATGCCAACAATCTCCCCCTTTGGCATTGATGGCAACACTTAGTGAAAATTGACTAAGTGTCAGAACCAAAAACAAAATTACTGCTCCCCCTAAGGATATCTAGGATATTTTCAGTCATTCTCTCCCCCTTTGACATCAATGAAAAATATTTACTATATCTGCTCTCTTAGAATTATATTCCATTCTCTCCTCAACTAATAATGCAAAAAATTCATCAAAATTTGACAACTACAACAAGAGTTCAGAAAATTATTTTGTACCTAGCTTTCATTTCTGGAAGGAATTTCTTCCAGGAATCCACTGCAATTCCAATGGTAATGATCAAGCTGTTATTTTCTTAGGTTCTGTTGATGATCTGAATAAGTAACTCAAGAATGATGATTGCAGCTTCCAGCTTTTCTCTTGACTTGAGCACCTCAACCATCTGCTCTAATCTCCCTTTAGTTAGATCTTTTACTTTCCAGAAGGTATCAATAAGAGTATTTCTAGCACAATGGACCTTTGTATGCTCATCCTACAGAGCATGAACCTTCTTCTTCACCTCTCCATTCATATCCAAATACATACAGTAGTCTTGACTGATTTTGACAATCTCATCCTCAATTTCCTGCAACTTATCTTTGTACTTGCCAACTGCATGAGGCCACTTTAGACAGTAATTGAGTACCTTATTGCTTGAATCAATACACTATCTCAACACATTCATTTTCTTCTTCAACATGGAAAGAGATAGCCTAAATTGCATCTTTAAATGAGAAATTATCTCTTCCTCTTTTTTGTCCAGAGGTACAGATTCCATAGCTTCTTTGACACAATCAATTAGTTCTTTTGGGAGAACATCCTATAGATTTTCCAACTCAATATTATTATCAAAAAAATACCTTCCTAGAGTGTCCTCAATGACATCCTACTCATAGGATGGTCCATTCAACCATATATTTGATATCTTCTGCATACCACCTTCATCCTGAATGATTTGCATTACCTTTGACTTGAACAGAGCACTTTCTTCATCACTGTCTTCTACAATTTCCACAACCGGTTTAACTGGTTTTGGTTGATTTTTTGAAGCATGATCTTTAGAAATTTCATCTTCTACATCCACAAATAACTGACCTTTTCCCTTTTCTTCAATCTTTGTTGACTTGGGTACCGGTGGAGTGACATCACCCATTTCACTTCCTCTCTTCTACTTTTTCTTAGCCTTTTCGGAGGATGACTCACCTTCTGTTATCTTTAGTGGGACTGGGATAACACCTTCCCCAAACCTTTCTAACAACATTCTAAAGAAACTTTCATATACTTGTTCACAGTTCTCAAAAGAATTATAATGATTGAAGTTTTGCTTAAAAACTGGCATATTTTCTCTCCATACTACATTGTCTTTCGTAGGAAAAAAATTTAGAAAATACATCATAATGTAACTAACCAAAGTTCCAAACCTGAAGGGGTAGTCAATATCCTTCATTAGTTAAAATTTTCCATTAGTTGCTCCTTTACCAAATTGCACAGAACAAAATCTTCATTTTCAATTATCATTTTATGAGCGATACATGCAGCGCCTGCCAATGTTTATCCTTCATGATTTCTAAAGAATATTTTGTATGTAATTCCATGTGCCACATACCTTTTCAAAGGATCACTAATCATCACAATTAACAGAGCCCTCAGATCTCCCCTTATTCTGGTTAGGGATTCGACCTCAACATTGCGAATTGACTTTTTCTTCGGTAAATCACCAATATTGCATAAGCCTGTTAGATTTCTAATCACATCCTTAGTAATTTGATAAGGTTTGTCAAGAGTGAGGATATCACCGTCAAATTTTCTCAGAACAAACCGAATTACTTCTACATTGACGAAATGAGGGTATTCGTTCCATATATCCAAACTTTTATGCTTAGAACCTTCAAGCCTCCTAAAATTGGTGAGCGACAACAAATTCCTTTCATCCCTAATCTTTTGACTATTTGTAGAAACCCTAGTTTCCTCCGTTTCTCAAATCTGACAGTTTTGTTTGTTTTTTCTGACGTTTTGATTTTTTTGTGATTTTTGGGTTTTTAACATGAAATGAAGGAATTGTGATTTTGCTTGAAAAAATAATAATAAATTCAAATAAAATATTTCAACTCCATAAACTGAGAAATCTACTGATAACAATATTGCCAGATAATCTATTATACGTCTGAGATGATTACAATGAAGTTCTAATAACATGCAAAGTAAAAGGCAACAATTATTTGAAAACCTAATTTTTGAAATAGCAATAAATGATCTGATGAATATGGTACGGCTGCAATGAGTTCTCCTTTCTCCTCCTGTCTGGTAATCTCCAATGTCTTCTGGAACCCCAGCGCCCCCAATGATGCAAGCTGGAAGTCAAAAGGGAAGGCGTTTCCTTTGATTTGTGAAGTACAGCCCAAGACAGAAGTATGGCCTGCTGTACTAAATGGTACGGCTGCAGCATGCAATAAATGACTTTGTACGGCTCTTTCACAACTCTCCAGATCTCCTGAATATGGACGCCTTAATAAATGAATGCCTTCTGAATGGATAAATATGCTGAAGCTCTGTAAATAAATAATCTCTGAAGCTCTGTGATTCCTCCTGAATGAAGAAACCTCTGCTGGCAATAAATCAAGTGTTATTTCACACCCTCTGAATTGCTTCTGATGGAGATGGCTCGTTCCCCAAGGAATTCAAACTTGAAACCCTAAAGTCTCTTTCTTAGATCAAAGTTGATCAATCTCAAAATCAATAATCATCATAATGGCTCAATTCCCAATGCAACAGCTTAATAACCTCAAAAGTGTGATTTCCTCAATAATAGGGTTTCATTAAAATTCGCACTTTTAATTCTTTTTAATATTTCAATAGTCCCAACCAAATATTTTAATATAATTTTAAATGTCAATTTGGCCCCCTCTCTGATGATGGCGACCCCCTCAAGCAGAATCACTTAAGTTATAATTTAATATTATAACTTAATATTATAATCTTCAATTAATTAATATTTAATTAATACAATTAAATATTAATATTTCTCTCGTTACTCATCCGATGACTGATCCGTCTGAAGCTGATGAACACTGAAGTGACTCTGAACGCTGCCAAAGCCATACTGCTAAAAATAGCAGGGGTCCCCACGCTGCCTGCCAGGAACTGCTAAAAATAGCAACTTCTGCAAGAAGTCTCCGATCGAGCCCAAACGAAAGCCAACTGATCAAACTCCGCCAATTGAAGCTGAGCCAAGCTCCAAAATGACCCTCTATCCAGTCCATTAGCCTACGAGGGTCGTATGATAGGCCAATCCTGTGCTCCGAGAGATGTCACTGAGAAGGGGGCATGACACTATTAGACTCATCTAGAGTTATGATCCCTTTTATTTTCTCTATGTTTCACCCTAAACAAAGTTCTACTGATCGCAAGTATAGATATGAAATTAATGACAAATAGAAATACCTAGAAATTCACTGAAGAATCACCTTTTACACCTTCAAAATTTTGCAGAAAATGATCTTCAAACTTTCCTTCTTCAATGCACGGTGACGAATTAGGGTTCCAAGTTCCCCTTTATAACTTATTTTTTTCCGCATTAAATGTGATGCCCTAGAAGTTTTGGTCACTCAACGAACATAGACAACAAGTGAAAATTTTGACTTCAGACCTATACCATTCCACCCAATTTAGCATATGATTGCTAAAGTTACTTCTTCAAGAATTAACACAAGGACTGACAACATCCAGCAATTCAGAGCCAATTATACAGGGGGCAGGAGATCTTCATGAAAAAATCCCCCTAGGCCACTGGTCTGATATTAGTTTTTGGAAGAGCTACCTGAGGGGACTTCTAGTACAGCCTTGTTTCCTTCATCTGATTCACTTTTCTTTACCCATGTTTTCTTCATCTAATCTCTTATCTCTTCCACATTTGCTTTTTATTTTTCTTTATTGTCTTTCTGTGAATTTCTTCCTTGATAAACCGGACCTCTTTTATTCACGTCTTTGTTCTTACAAAATTTTGCAAGGTGTCTAAGATTGTTACAATTCAAACATACCAGACCTTTCTTTCTATACTAGTTATTCCACTTATTTCCTCCTAACTTGAATTGATTAGAAATATGTCCAAATCTTCCATAGGTATAGCATTTAATTTTACTTGTATTGAAAGGCATGCTTCTGCATTCTAATGCCTTATGACCAAACTTATTGCATTTAAAATATTGACCAGAGAATGATGGAGTACTAGTATTTATGCCACTTCTACATTGAGAAGCCATATGACCAAATTTATTACAAGAAAAGCAATATACATTAAATCTTTGAGCATCTGATTGCCTTACTAGATGCTTTCTTCCTTTGTTCTTCTTTTCAAATTTCTTCTATTCGAATCCAGAGCTTTCACCCTTCTCATAACTAAGACCTCTCTTGTCATTCATATTCTTCTGACTTTTGGTTATCTCATCAAGCTTAGCTGAACTTAACCTAAATTTCTCCTTGAATTCATTTGTAGTAGCAAGCTCATCTCCAATAGTGATTATCTGTCTTTCAATCTCATGTTCATAGTTTCTGGCCAGTTGCAATTTAGCCTCCAATTGAATGGTTCTATAGTTAATTCTGTTGCATTCATTAGATTTTTCTTTCAGAGACTGGAAAAGATTCTCCTCATTCTTCTTTCTTTGTTAAATTTCTTTGATAAACTTCATTGTCACAGATTCCATTTCAATTTGTAGGGTTGCATTGTCCATGGCTAGCTTTTCACATTCTTGTGTTATTTCTTTTAGGGTTTGATTTAGATGGACATCATCTGGACCTTTGCTTTCTTTTTGCTTCAACTGATCACACAAATATTTCCTCTTTTCCCTTGACCCATTTATCTTATCCTTCAGTGATTGAATGAATTTATTGGCATCTGCAAGATTTGATTTCAGTTCCATGACTTCTACTTTAGATTGATCAAGATCATCAAGTGCCACCATAAGTTGTTTTTGAATACCACCAGCGTCCATTGAGATTCAAGATTCACCTCAAGTTGTTAAGCTCTTGAAGAGGAACCAAAGCTTTGATACCAATTTTTTGACACTGGGAACACTGAGAGGGGGGGTGAATTAGTGTTCAATGATTTCTACTTCCAAAATAGATCAAACATTATCAACATCAATAATAGAACTTCATTTATCATTTCCAGCACATAACAGATAAAAACATTCAAAACATGTCGTCATATTAGAGAACACCATAACACCAGATATTTGTATGTGGAAACCTTGTTAGGGGAAAAACCACGGTGGAGATCAATCCACAATGTTTACTTTGTTAAAAGTAAATAAAAGAGGGGAATGCACTTGCATTCAGGCGCACTTCCTAGAGCTCACTGCTCAAAGAAAAGAGGCTCATTTCCTTACCAATATGATAAAGTTTAAAACTAGATTTGAACTAAGAATATAGCATCAACTCATGCTAGGATTCATTTCCACTGAAGCTCAAGATCAAATTTTGGATCTCATGACCGGATCGCGCTTCTGCTCTGCTCTGCTCTGCACTGCTCAAAAACTGTTCTGCTTCCTAACAACTGATCTGCTCTCTCCTTATAACTACATTATACCAACCACCATGACTTGCATTTTTTTCACATACACACATCCACTCGCATGTCTCATCTCACCAAAATGATTTATGGATCACCTTTATATACCTGCTAATAGGAAATTCAAAAGTATGTCAACCTCACAATAGGATATAATACTTTTCTTTTTATGTCAGCTCATATCACTTAATTGGAAGATAATTGTACCCACACAAGTCAGCTAGACTTTAGTAGGGACCCAAAACATAAGTAATAGAAAAACACATATTCCACATAGATCCACAAAACATCATACGAAGCATGTCGGCCATAATAGAAAATAAGCCATAAATCATGCTACTGAAACTCTTAATTCCAACTCCAACTTAATACAGTACCACAAAACTCATCAGAGGATAGTGTAGTTGTTAAAAAATATTTCCTGGAGATCCACAACACGAAATAAAGATCTGGTACAGTGAGCGATATCATGCACGGTTTCACTTGTGCAACCGGATGTCTTGTTCTCCAAACTTACTATCGATAGAAGTACTGCTGATACTGCAGATCATACTGTTGACTCTAGTTGCCATCAATGACAACACAAGTAGCCAAAAATGATCTTTCCAAGCCATATGCCAATAGGATGAAGATTGGAAGAACTCTACATCACTTCAAGCTCATTTTGCACTCACATTCCAGCATTCCAAGAATTCCATAGCAGCAGTATCACCTCCATCACATCAATAGAGAAATTTTGGGACTATGCCATTGCAGTAGAGGCTTGAGTTCCTCTAATTTCTCCCCCAAGTAGCCTTGAGTGCTCTTGGTGGAGGTGGTGAGCTTCCCTCTCCTCTCCTCTATCATTTGGTTGAGTAGCATAGTATTGTTTTTGTAGTGCTTGTGTTTTATCACTCCTTTATCTCTTTTCCATTGGTTGTCTGTGGAAATGGGAACACCTAAACGGGGGTCTAACTAAGGCAGGCCCCTATACAGCCACCCCCCAAAATTTTCTCTCTTGTTGTGTGTAGGTGTGTGAGCTCTTGGAGGATCAGCTGGCGAACGAGTTCATTGGTGAGATTCTCCTCATCTTTATCACTTTTACTTATTTTCTTTACAATATTAGAGATTACTTAATCTATTTGGTTACATCATTTTGGCCTTTTAGTTAAATAGCTAGGCTGGTAAGTCATTTTGGTGTGTTTAACCTCATCTCAGTTGTTTTATGACCATATGAACTATAGCACATTTCTGAGACGCCAGCGTGTCGCGCTGTCATCCGAAATCCATGCGGACATCCTCGGGCAAAGAGCTCCCTGAGGCGCAGAGTTGGACCTAAAGATCGACTCTCCTAGCCCCACATTGAAACTTGGATTTTAGAGTGATCGTAGGACCCTAAAGATCCTCATCATTCTCATCCTCATACCCTAAACATACACCTAGCTGAGGTAAGTTAGGGCAACCTCTTACGTCTTGAACCTCTGTGACCTAGGGTCTTGCATTCAGTGGTCCCCCTCTAGATTACAAGATGTTTATTAAAAACATCATTTCCTACAAAAGATAATGGAATAAGTAGTCTAAAAAGAGTGATCAATAAGTAAATTTCAATTGGATTATATATAATAATAATTAAAACATTTTAAACTACCTGAGACCTTCTCTATCTTTATGGGAACGAAATCCTTGATCACCACAAATGTGACTGGAAATGTTTTCGTACTAGTAATACATGAAGTTCTAGGAAATGTTGCTAAAACATCACTAGTACTAGTGGCCTCTGCATCCCCAGGTACATGTCCTAACGCATGTTTTGGCATGTGTTCGCTGCGAGAGGGTGCACTACCCAATGCCTGCATGCTATGTGTTGCCGACATTTCAATCGACAATATAGGCACAGATGATGGGGTCAGATGATATGATGTATGTACAGGAAGATCAAGATCGACACTTGTACCAACCCCTACTCCCTGGGCAGCACCTGTAGTACCCTGATCATGGCCAGCAACATCATGAGGATGCAAAATATCTGTTAAAAACAACACATATTTTAGTTCATGACATAAAAGAGTACAAAATATAAAACCATGAATGAACTTATGTTATAATTAAAGATCTCATGACAACTTACTTGCAATTTCCATGCTCTCTCAGTCAATATTTTAACCCTTTTTCTTATCTCATTTGTTTGAGGCATTATGAATAACAACTGAAGGATTTCTTCATTGCATTTTTTTTGGGTCTTCCTTATCATATCTAGAAGGTTTGTGGAATATGCGATGTCATCATTGTATAATAGTGATTGTAACTCCCTATGGATACTCTCCTCTACTGTTGGTGTCTTTCCCCAATCATCCAACTATGACAAGAATTTTAAAAACATTATCGAAATTAACCCAATAAACTTTTGAAAAAAACATAACAATAAAAAAATTTGTTCGTATCTAATTTGTACAATTACAATGAGTTAAACATGTCGAGTAGAAGTTCCTGAAGATGCATCACGATCTTTGCTTTGGGTCAGAGCCTTCCCCCTACGATCAATGTCCTGCTGTGACAAAAATTAAATATAAAAAAACATTACCGAAATGAAACTGGTCAATAGACTTACAAAAAAAACATAATAATAAAATGGTATATTGGAGTCATTATTTGGATGTTGGGTAAAATGGTATATAGTACCTACCACCCCCATAGTAATTGTGTTTGTATCTATGTGATTCAAATTGTAATCGATTAGCAACTCTTCCCCTGCAGTTGTTGATTTTATTGCACATACGAATACACAGTTTCCCTCACACTCCTCGAATATGTAATTGGGTTGCTTATTTGTTGACCCAGGTCATGTACTATTTATAAACCTTGCAGTATTCCCTGATGCTTTTGGCCTTTTGTCAATGTACATAGCCACTCCTTTATTTTGATCCTTATCTTTTAGTTGTATATAATTTGTTGACAGTGCATACCTATGCATACTTCGTGTATATAGAACCAGCTACATCCAATATTTGTAACTGTAACAGGGTCCGACATACTCCAACAATTCAATAACTTTGTTGTAACGGACCTTTATGTTGTCTATGCAAAATAGGCCCAAACCATGTAATGATGATGGTGCTATGCGATATATCCTCTCATTGACACAAAAATCAGTGTTTATTGGAGGAAGTTCCTTAGGTACCCATTGTTTCCATAGATGTTTGTACCTCAAGGGCACCTCGATGTCGCCTATGCTCTCATCATCATAAGAACATGATCCCCCTTCAGCAAGAAAAAATTCCATGCGTTTACAAAATTTTCTTCTAATCTTTTGACCTCTAGTTGATCTCCCTCTTTTAGATCTACTACATGTCTCGCTTTCCTCTTCTCTCCCTGAATTTCCCTCACTCGAGGAAGATAGATCTGAAAAATACCTATTTGGTGGTACCTGCTTTCATAAGGATGTTGGATGAAGTTATTTCATGGTGATGTGATCCGAAGGTATGGGGTTGGAGGATTAAAAACCAAGGTTGTCACTACTAGTCAAATGCATGTGGAGGTAACAATAGTTGTGAATGTATCAATAAACCTTGTAAGGGTCTGATGATTAGATATCACTTGGTAAGCATGGTAATGGTTTGTAGGGTCACCAACCTTTTGTTTTGAAGCCTTGGGTTTTGGGAACATCTAGAGGAGTCATTGTCTTGTTTCTTGGAGGTTGATAGGGTTAGTTGGTGGAAGGTTGATATTACTTTTTGTACCTATCTATGAAATTTTTTGGACCACCTTCCTCGAATTCAATAGTCCCTCTAAGGTAGTACTGGTGTCTGGTTAGTTATTCTATGAAATTTTTTGGACCACCTTTGATGTGAAATAGCCCCTCGTGCAACCATCTTTTTAGTCTATTTATAAAAGGAAAGACCCCTTCCATTTAATGATTAAGCTCCACAGGTTTCTACCCCTATGGTTTTTTGGGTCACCCAAATAAAATAATAAAAGATGGGCCCTACTCAAAAGAACCCCAAAATGTATCAGAGTTTGTTTCTTTATTAAGAATCCAGTTAAAGAGGCTAATTGGGTCCCTCCCTATCCAGCATTCCTTCACCATTTTCTAGACACCCACAACATCTTCGAACCATTTATACTCTTTTGGAACTTGAAAAAAAAAGTCCACTTTCATAGTCTTCTCTTTCGGGCTTTCCCTAGTGCTAGCATTTGTACTATTCTTTTGGAGGTTTGGTTGAGTCAGTGAAATATTTAAAAGTTTTTAATGGATCCTTATCTTTTTTTCATCTCTTGTACTTCTATACATTCTCTTATGGAGAGGCACTAGGCATTTTTCATTTCACTCACGGACCATGTATTGTTTTCAATCCCTTTGATCATTTGTGGACCTCCATATGTAAATTTATTTCATAAAAATTTAGAAATTTGAACCCTAGTGAACTTCGTGTGCTGTTATGTGACAGGAATTCCTTTCAATCTTATAGTAGAAAAAATATGCTAAGACAGATACAAAAACTATAGTTCACAGGCCAAAAATGGCCACCCAACTGATTGAACATCTCAAAGCTTGTTTGTTCAAACTAACCAGATGCCAGTACTAGGTAGTACTTGGGTTTGTCAATGGGACATTGGCTCGAATTAACAAAAATATAGCATGCAACACCTTGATGGGAACAAACAAAGTCTAAATCACTATACTTGCAACAAGATTTCTAAATGTGGGGGAAAAATCACTTATAGTCATTGTCCCTTGGTCGATTTTCCCTTTCTGAGTGCCCTCACCTCTCGCTCTGGCTTTCCTCCTGCAAAATGGTTCCTGGTCTTCCCCCTCGACTCAATGGCCTTGTAGCACTCATCCAGTGAAGTCTCGCAACTCTCCACTCAGGAGCTGGATGTAGTGGTTCTCGATGCAACTCTCCAGTTAGGGTCTCAGTGCAGTATGCTATGTCATGCTCCTGTGCGTACGGGGCCAAAATTCAAAATATATAGTTTGTATATATGCTATGTCAACATATAGTTTATATACAAAATACATATGCTATTTCAACATATAGTTTATTTTATTTTCTACAAAATATAATTTTTTTATGGTGGTTTGTTGAGCTTATATAGTTGCTTTTCTCTTTCTTTATATTTTTTGATGATTTATTTCCTATGACATGATTGAATATTATCTATAGTCCTAGTGATTTTTAAAAAGTCTTATGATATGTGATGTTTAATCATGATGGATTTCTAAGAATTAGTGATTTAAATACCTCTTAAATTAATTCCATAGGTGGGTTTATCCTCCAATATAGTTCCTTTGGTTAGCTTATCATGTGAACTTCCTCTATAAGTAGGATTACCATACACTTTCATAACATGAATGACCTCATGTTTGAGTCTCAAAACCCTCCCATATCTTCAACGCATGTGTCTAGGCTAACCATGTCAAGTTTCACTCCATACAAGTACAAATTGAAAAACATTCAACGTTGGTCCCATTCACATGTCACTATGCAGGGTCAACATGAGGAAACACTATTTTTTTGGGAATGAAATAACCAAAGATATGATCAAATAATATCTAATCATAAATAGTCATAGAGTAATTAGGATTTGATCATATGGAAATTTCTAGGAGAGCTACAATAGTTGTAACATCATGAATTAACAACATTAAAAAGTACATCATGAATTAATTATGTAATGGCATAAAAATTAAAAACATCATGAATTAATTATGTAACCATATAAGTCAAATATAATTCTATCAAGAAATCAATATCAAATAGGTAATAAAATTGCATAACTCATGCATTTCAATAGCATTGATCTTCTTCTTCATCCAACTCTTTGTCTGTATCATCCAATCCAGATTTGACATTGTAAGGATTGGTCATATCATCATCATCGTCATTGATATCAGTTTTGATAATGTCATCATCCACATGGATATCATCTTCATGAAAATTAACTCCTACATCATCATGATCTAGTTCCTCTTCTTTGACATCTTCGTCAGGCACATCATCAACTAACTATTCATCTTGATCATCATCTACATCATCTTCTAGTTCTTCGGTATCTTCTTCTTCCACCACATTATACTTTACCGGCCTTCCTCTTAGATCATGTCTAACAACAAATGACCAACCTAGTTTACCTGGAACCTCTAAGTAAAATACCTGCACACATTGGCTTGGAAGAACATAGGGCTCATTTCCAGCTCACTCGATTAACCTTGTATTAACCATGGTAAATCCATTATCATGTTCAATAACAATTCTCTTGGGATCATTTTCATTCAATCGTAGCCTGTACCATTGGATGATGAACAAAACTAATTTGAAGGACTTAACGTCACACTCAAGTATATCATCCAAAATCCCATAGTATCAATTTTCTGAGACTTCTGGATGTATGTCGATTCTAGATGAAACATTAGTCACCTGAAATACTGCAGTTATCCCAGAATCACAAGTTTTCTTCGTGTCATCCAAATTTTTGATTCAAAATTTACGACCATTGCACCACATAGCCTTGTGGTGTTTCACCTGCAATATGTCAAACATGTAAAAAATATTGCATTGTCAATTGATAAACATATTTATTCTTGGCCGAATGTATGCAAAGAAAAAAAACTCAACATATATATACATCAATATAATTGAAAATGATTAAATAATATGGGTGATTAATATCATTGGTACATTTTTTCGGGTCAGAATTTTGGCATTTCAAATGTCACCGAAATTTTGACGAAATAATAGCGACGAACAGCTGTGAAAATTCTGATGGGCTGTCGTCGAAAAATTGGTCAAAATGTACCAGTGTATATTTATACATACCTTTTTATCTCTTAAACCATATGATAAATTAATTTCCCTTGGTGTAACATTGGAATCTCCATTACGATGAGCTTCTTTAACCAATGAAGCCACACCTTCCCATGTTAATGCGCGACTAGATTGTTGACATCGCTCAATCCATACTGTCATCCAATCAAGATTGTTTGCAACATATAAATGTAGTGCATCCCACTCTCGACCAACTGTATCAAAAAAATTTGAAATTCAAAAACAACGTATAATTAGTTAATTACCATGATATACGACCTTAATTTATAATTGATGTACCTAAAAACCTAACATCCCACCACCAATGATCTTATTATCTTTCATAAGAAACCTCTGAACTATATGTATCCAAGACCCATTGTTCACACATTTCAAATTGAAGAGATATAACATATTGGCCAAGCAGTATCTATGTCAGCCTGATCATGTTTTATGTTTATATTGGCAAGATACAATATATCGACACAACAACTAGCAAGCTTCACCGATAAAAAAAATTGTAGGAATGCCCTACATGTGTTGGAACTAGAATTTTCATTTGAAATTTTGATGGTCCTTTCATATGAAATCAAAAAAAATTCCTTAAAAACCATGTTTTTACCATCCACAAGGTCAAAATTGCCTTTTACCACCTTACTGTAGCCTCCAATAAAGCAACTCATAGTAGCGTGGTGGGTAAAGAAAGTAATACACTGTATACCGCTATACCACGAAAGGTTGATGTCTTTCACACGGTAGAGTGGGGTCATGGTTAATACTAATAAAGGGAACCGCTATACCGTGAGGGGTTGAAATGAAGACCGTGGTAGAGTGGTAAGCTAAGAACAGAGGTAATAATGCACCACCATACCGCGGAGGGTTGGAATGGAGCCCGCAGTAGAGCAGTGAAATAAGAATAGAGATAAGGAGGAACCACTATACTGCGGGGGGTTGAAAAATGTCATGCGGTAGTGTGGTAATTTCCCGTTGGAGCATTAAATGAAGGCCAGTCACATCAATCAGCATCAAAGTATGAAATTCAGCTCGGTATGAAATATTTGAATGATGAAGAACTTAAGATATGAAATTAATGTGATATGATATCAAAATTTAACAAGGAAAATTGATAATTTGTGCGCTCGTGCTAGTAGAAGTTGAATACAGGCAAGCTCAAAGTACGACAATGGAAGAATTTTGCAGAGTGAGAAAATTTTTGGGTAAGTCTACTTATCATTCACTGAAATTTAAACAATGGCGCCAAAGAAATCAGAGGCAGGAACTAAAAAGAAAGAAAAATCTAGTAGAATTTCATTGCAGTCGCCATTACTTGCCCTGTTACCTGGTTTAGTAGATAAGGGTTCTAAGAAAGTCTTTAAGGATTTAGCTCAGGGGTGTAGGGACCCAATAATTCCACAGTCTGGGTGGAATTTATATTGGTATTTTTATAGGAACAGAGATGGAAGGGTTCCAGTGTCAAACCCAAGACTTTTTACATAGGCAAATTAGTTGTTCCTAATGTTTTTTTTGATGTTGAGCTAATTAGATCCTTGTCCAATAGATATCATGCCCCATCAAAAATGGTCAGACTTCCAAATGGGCAATGTCTAGTAGATATCTCAAGGGAAGCTATAATCAGGTGTTTTGACCTAAACAGGCAGGCTGTCAATGAAATTGACTTGGGGAAGCTAGAGAAAGAATATAGAAGATTAAAAAGGACCTATAGAACTAATGAAATCCCCTTACACATGAGAAGGGGTGACAAAAAAAGAGTCCTACCAATTCACTCTTCAAGACTTGAACCCTTTCAAGTGTCTGAATTTCAGACCTATTTCAAAAATACCTACTATGATTATATCAAATTCTTGGAGTTGATGCAAAGGAGAATATGTCGATAGGGTTGATGAGAATGGCCATGATTATCCAGCATCCTGAATCAAATGTGGAGTTTAATTTTGCTTCATTCATTGAGGAACAGATTCATGAAGTTCTGTTACAAGTTAGGGAAGCCAAGGCCCCGATAACTTTTAGAAAGTACTCCTTATTATGTCATTTGATTCTATCTCAAAATGAAACAAAATGGACAAAGAGGATGAAATTGAGAACACATGAGAATGGAGTTATGCTCCCAGTACAAACTTGGTGTTATATTTGGGAAAGTAAATGCAGTGAAAGTGATTGTGTCAAGTATTTAGGGATGATTTTGTCATCAGACTGATTACTCAGCTTGGTTTTCCTACACCAAGATTACCACAATCCCTAATGGATGTTGTGAGACCCCTACAATACAAACCGGATCAAGGTTTTACACATAATTATGTTGATTGGTTTTTGATGCCACAACACACTATCATCAAGGTATATGGTTGTGATCAGGCCCCTCAAATTTTACCAAAATTTGTGCCTAGTAGAGTATTGTTTTTAGAATTTATGTGGCAAATGCTCTTGATGGAGCATGATTTGATGAAAAAAAAAGGCACATTTCTACCTGATTTGACAGTATTTGAAGATTGTCAATTGGATCAGATATATTGGAGGAATTGCAAAGATTTATAAATGCTAGTTTTGCTCTCAGATCAGGGAAAGAGAGAATATGTGATCCAGAAGGCCACATCAACAATAGCAGAAGAACCCTACTCACCAAGAGGGAAATAACACATGAATTTGATCTAGAAGAGGATGTAATAAGAAACCTGGTCTATTTTGTAAATGTGTTTGAAAGAAGGAAAAGATGGTTAATGATGATGAGATGGGAGGATCAAGAGAGAGGAAAAGATAAGAAGTTCAAGGGGTTTTTTATGAGGAGCCAGATTTGTTGGAAAAAATGCAATTAGTCCTTGGAAATTTGATGAATTGTCTAAAAAGGCTCAAGAAGAGAAATCAGTCCCACTTCCTACACCTCAACCACCAGCATCCACAGCCTCTACATCACATACACCACCTTCATCACCAATTCATCCATCTCCTCCATCTCAAACAGATGAGCCTTCTACCAAGAAATAGAAGATTGGGTCACTAGTGGACTATGAGTCAAGTGATGAAGAACAAGAGGCAGTCTTAACTTTGGCTGAGATGAAAGAGGTTACATAGAAACAAAAAATCCTTGAGCCTCATGATCCCAAGATGAGAATATCGGAGGAGGCTATTGATGAAATGTAGGATGATGAAAGAATTATTGCTTCCCTGAGATTCATGGAGGATGATGACTTTATCCATAATAGGGAGTTCAAATATTTTTGGATAAAAATGAAGATGAAACAATTTGATGATAGACTAAAAATTAACCTCATTGAAGCTGATGATTCGAAACATACAGAAGTGCAGGCACAAACAATGGTAGAGTTAAATATTGACAATGTCAATATTACTCCTAAAGAAGAAAGGGAGTTAGTGTTGAAAAGAAACATGCTCATTATACCAGGAATGGATCTCTCCAAAGTGTTTCTATTGGATCAAATCAGAGCTCAAGATGATCCCAAATTGGTTGCAGAATTTGATTCGAAAGGAGTATCAGGGACAGGATATAATCCAACCACCCAGACCCTTGCCCTATGGATGAAACATAAAAGCACAAGGAAGCCTAGGCTTCTAGATGTGGTGCAGGAAATGAGAGGGTCTACTCTCATCAGAACTATGAAGGAAACTACTCCCACAAAATCAGTAACCATGACAATGCATTCAACAATGTTTACAAGAGATGTAGTGGAAAACATGGAAAAGAAGATGACAAAGTATGAGAAAAGACTCAAACTATCAAATGAGGAGATAAATAAGTTATCCATTGAAAATGTCAAATTGAAACAACAATTGCAACAAGCCACAAATGTAAAGGGGAATGAAATTTTTTTTTATCATTCACCTGCTTCAGTTGAAGATCCACATATTCAGCAATTGAAAGAAGAGGTTGAGAAACTAAAGGATCATAATATGGATGATATCAAACAACACATCTTGAGTACCTTGGAGGAAATACTGAAACACCAAGTTGAAGTTTTAAGAGATAAAATAAGTGGATTTCATGAGGGCTTCAGTCATTTGGTAAAAGCTTTGGAATAGATAAATACTAATTCCCCTATCTTAGAGGAATTGCAGAAAAGATGGCAGCCCACTTACCATATCTTAACCACTCTGTGTAAAGCCACACAAAGAGATCCTGATGCACCCCCAAGGTTAAAACCTACTCAAGAAATGGTAAAAGGAATCATTGATTAGCATAAGTATTTGATTGATATGAAGAAGAAGGTAGAAAATAAAAGGAATTCATTTGATTCAATAAAACACAGTTTTAGCCCTCTGATCATTAAAGGTGATGGTCAGCTCAAGGATGTGGATGAATGGAGAAATAAATTTTATCAAATGGTTCCACAATGTTTGACACATATATAGGGTGATGGTAATATCAATCTAGAAAAATTTCATGCTCTTCTTGATGGAATTATTGCATTGGATAATGGTTATAGAAAAGTTTGTTGTAGATGCCAGAAACTTGCTCGATAGCATATGGAAAAGCCACCTGTCAAACTTCACTACTACACAATAATACAAGTGGCCGAATGATTTAACCATAAGCAAGTGGCAGGAGAAATACCTTAGTTCAGATGAAGATTAATCACTATCAATGATGATTATCATAAAGCAAAAGCTTTGCACAGGTCTTTGGTGACTCAAGCTTTTACTCAGAGATTAACATAATTGCCATGTGTTAGTTGTTAATTGTTTCAGTTATATTTTACATGTTAGTTAAGTTTTGTTATCAAAATTCATGTCTTTTGGTTCGAAGCTTGTTGCCTCTCCTATAAATAAGAGAGACCAGGACCAAGAAAAAATTATTAAGATAGGAGTAGATAGAAGTAGGAGAATAGGGATTGATACAATGTTTACATCATAAAGGACCAAGATGCACATGTAAAATTTTTGATGAAGTTAATGTAAAATCTCTTATTCGATGGCTCTATGTTGGTATCAATTGTTTGTTAAGTTAATTGAAGATATTGCTAGATTGTCTCCATATTTAATATTATTTTGTTGTTTAAATTGATATATCAAGCATATTTTCAATTTATCAATGCACATTTGTTGTATCTGTGTGGCATAATTAATTGGGTCTTTCAAGTAAAGATTAAAGTCCTCTTGATTATTCACAACAACTTAGGAGTATTATTTTCAATTATTAAAGAAGAATCTGATAATTGCACCCTGCCTGTTTATACAAGTTATAAACATAGAAGTACCAAAGAGTTTGAATTATTTCTAGTCATAAGTCACTTGTCTCTGATTTCTACTTGACTCCATATACCTAACAGAGCACTGGTCTTTACATTTCATCACTTAGTTTCATTTCATTTTAAATGTTTTACATCTGTTAACTGAACATATTTCTTTGATACTGCTTATACAATTTATGCTAGATTAGTAGTACATCTGTTCACTTTCAAATTTCCATTGTGAATAGACTATTGTAGGAGGAATCACATAGTTCAAGTCTGCTTCATTCACATAGGTAGACCCACCTAGGTCTGGCAACACTTGAAGAGAAGAAGGTCTAAAACCATTTGGCCTTGTATGTTACCCTAAAACATACCAAGAGTTTGGCAACCTCTTGAGGCATTTTTACCTACATTTTTGAGAGCTAACAACATGAATGAGGAAGCACATTGTACAATATCAACATAGGCACATTGCATTCATACCAATTGGTAGAAGAAATTGGGTTGTATATTTTTATTAAAAAGGAACAAATAGAGAATGTAGCACCACAAGAAATGCATATCGGCATAAATCATGAAAGTTTCCTCGACAAAATATTCATCGACGGCCATTGGAATCCTAACAAGTGATAATTCCAATCTCATATACTACTCCGATGAAGATAAAATGCTCGTATCAGGGACACATTATTTTTGTTCTACCAATGGGTTATTCAAGAAAGTAAAAGGCAGACTCACTCAGAATTTCAACATGAGGTACACCAATATATTTCATCAGAGGAACACATTGATATCAGAACAATAGAAAATGGACCGCCCGACGACACACCTTACACCAATAACATTTAGTCAGGAGAACATATCTCAAGTTACGCCAACAAGGGAATAATCAAAGTAACATGTTGTGATTACATAGTGGATAAAATAAGGCACCAGCAGTGAAAGACATATTTTCTGGAGTAATACAATACCAGTACTTTTCTATTTGTGTGTGGAAGATTATTTCATTTGGACTAGTTCTCTATTGTTTCTTTTCAAGCAATTGAAGGAAATGTAAAATATATTCTAATTAATCTCCATGACCATCTTATAATTACCTCACTTTCCTCAATCTACCTTTCCCCATCAGATACTCCCCTTCGAATTTGTTAATGGAGTTGGGATCCCAAATGCAATCTACATGGATCTTTGCTACGAACTTAGGAAGATATTCAGTAATATACACCATGGTCTGGTATACCATATATCTATTAGAAACCAAGATCTGAAATGCAAACCAGAAAAGCCTTCCACAGAAGAGAAAAATAGAAAAAGCAAGAGCTTTGCAAAAAGATGTGCAAAATATTATTATTTAGGAATTCATAATTACATGAGAATGATTTTCTTTATAAAAGAAATTATGCATAACCCTAATCTTATCTTGAGCAACAAGATAGCTCAACAAGATAAGGATGAGAATAATTAACCTAGGAATTAAAATATTACCTAAGTAAATTTATGCAAGTGTAATTAAATATTAATTACACTAACACCCCCCATAAGTGCAA
Source organism: Sequoia sempervirens (assembly GCA_007258455.2). Classification (NCBI taxonomy): domain Eukaryota; kingdom Viridiplantae; phylum Streptophyta; class Pinopsida; order Cupressales; family Cupressaceae; genus Sequoia; species Sequoia sempervirens. The sequence continues at coordinate 438,580,408 of VDFB02047230.1, read as the reverse complement.
CTTAGGGAGACTAACAAAAGCATGCACCTAAAACTAAGATGAATGCAAGAAAGCATGAATGAATGGGTCCTAACAACAAGGCCTGATCAGGTACCCATGTACAAATGCAATAATGAGGTAGAGAAGGAAAACCCAATGGGACAAAACCCCCCTACAATGAGATGACCTGCTACAAAGAAGCACCAGAAGAACACTATGGAGTAACATTGGAACCGCAATTTGAAAATTAAGGAAAGATACTTTTGTCTATAAGAAACCAAAGTGGAATCATAATAATGTGACAGCAGACGTGATTCCACGGAACACTAGAAAACTCACAAACTAGAACAACCCTAGAATCTGTGAAGCAACAATAGATAAAATGATGAGAAAATCTGGAAACCGTATATCTCGATGTCGATGCCAAACTGAATCTAAAACTCTTCCATGGGAACAAGTACCATAAAGACTCTGGAACATTAACCATAAAAACATGGCCCTCAAATTGTGAAGGATCTAAACCAATGCGGATCAATAACCATAAACTCTCAATCTGAAGTGTGAACCGATGTGAATCTGATATGTGTCAAGCAAGAGCAAGATGTGGCCAAAAGAAACTAGGAAACCAGATAATCCATGCGAGTTTCTATCAAAACAAGATGAAGATGGAGATCAAAGTGCATGCACACTCTAATCAGATTATTATGCAAGAAACCCCCCTGATGGAACTTTATCTTAGTTCATTTATTACAATAACCCAAAGATTGTAAAATGAGAGAATGAAAACATGCATAAATAGAACATAAAAATAGACCTCACATCTGTGTAGATGACAAAACCATCTTTCCAACGCCGCAAGAATGGAAAAAAATTGATAAGCGAGGAAAAGGATATGTCTCCCAAAGTGAAAAAATCATCTGAATTTCGAGGCTAAAAAAGGCATCAAAAAATAAAAACCAAAAAATTAGACCTGCACCATTGTGTAGAGTGTCGAACCAACTTTTTGACGATATCTCGTTTGCAAAAAAATGACGTTGTATGCCCAAGTTATGCCTATTTTTGTGAAACTGCTCCAAAAATGTCCAATATGCTCTGATACCATGTTAGAAACCAAGATCTGAAATGCAAACCAGAAAAGCCTTCCACAAAAGAGAAAAAAAGAAAAAGTAAGAGCTTTGCAAAAATATGTGCAAAATATTATTATTTAGGAATTCATAATTACATGAGAATGATTTGCTTGATAAAAGCAAGTATGCATAACCCTAATCTTGTCTTGAGCAACAAGATAGCTCAACAAGATAAGGATGAGAATAATTAACCTAGGAATTAAAATATTACCTAAGTAAAGTTATGCAAGTGTAATTAAATATTAATTACACTAACAATATCCCTCCACCATATAACCCTCAAGATGTGCTCTTTGTCTAACCAAAGCCTTCAAAAATTTCAAGTGTCTCTAACCATCCACATTGACCTTGTGTGTACAAGTCCACACAATTCAATCTCCTCAACTTGGTGTATGAGGTAGTGTTCTTGTGCATTGAAAAATGTCAAAGGTAGACACTTTTTCATTTCACACATTAGATGAGGAATTTTTCTCTTCCAATAGTTTATATCTTCTTTATGGATTTCTTTAGATGACAACCATCTACAAGTGATTCAAGGCACAAATATATTAACGAGATTTAACAAAAATATACAATATATTACATAACAAGTAAAACAAATGAAAAATATAAGATCTATACAATGAATTGAACAAATATCACTACTTACCTCATGTATTTTCCAAGATCATATATAACTTTCTTGGCATTGTTGTCGAAGTTGTCTAGGAGAGATAGAGGTAGAACATACTGCAACAATTATAAAATAATCTTTTCATTATTTTTCCAAAACAAGTAAACATAATACACTAAAAAGTACATGCAGTATACAAATATATATAAAATATACCAGAATAATTACCTTAATGAAGGTATGCCAATCATGCATTTTCATCCCTAACCCAAATTCACCTTTCTTTGTTATGATATTTTTTATGTTTGCAGCAAATCCTACGAGAAATCGAATTTTTCGTATGACTTCTTTTATAGCATTGCTTTGTTGCTCCGTTAATAACCAAGGAAGGGTGCTTATATTAATTTGGTCTCCATCGCTATTTAATTGAATGACTTTTTTCATTGCATGATTGTCTTCCTAAATGTCACTACAAATTTTGACAATTTTTTTTTTCATGCCCTCCATCCAATATTTTCCATAATGTTTTTGTTATATTCTTTCCGATATGCATTGTATCAAACAAATGCACAATTTGTAGCTGCTCATAGTAGGGCAACCTACTAAATTGTCTGGGATAACTTTTCAGTCCTTGTGGAAGCTAACCATTAATGCCTTGACGACTTTCATGAAGCATATAAGTTAAACAAATTAACAACGACAATCATTGTCAATTACAACATGAGTAAACAAAACACAATATAAAAATATAAATTCCAAACATATCATATATGATAGATAAATAATTTGATCCGATGTATAACCTTAATGATTAATTCTATTATATTCAAACTTCCATAGGTGAGGTGTCATTCTTCGTGGTTTTGATGTAGTCTCTTCTTTCCCATTGAAAATATTTTTTTCAGTAGTTCGATACTTATGATTTTTGTGGAGGAAGTGCCTATACTCATCAAACACCTTATTTCCTAAACTTGTTGAACAACGAGATTTCATCTTTGGACCACAAACTGGACATGCAAATTTTTCTTTGTTTGAAGCCCTGTAAGATCATATATAATTGGATTAAATATGTCAATTTTTTTAATTATATATAATGAATAGATTATTTTAAAAACATGCATGATATCTACTTCATAAAATTAAATATCATTAAAGTGTAGTCAAACGTTATAACATACCACAAAAATGTGTTATCCCTAGGGCATCATGAATTTCCCATACAAGCATTCCATAGAATTAAAATTGTCTCTATCCTATTGGTCTAGAGACATCATACATAGTGACACCATTTCATAACTTTAGTAACTCGTTGATAAGAGGCTTGATATATACATTCATATCTTTAACTTCGTACTTATGTAGTTGAATGAACATAAACATTACATAATTATTATAGCCATTTTACTGCAATATATATAAATTAATGTACATGACTATTAAATGAAAAAAATATAAGTCATTATGCAACAAATAAGACAAATGAGATGCTACTACGTTAAAGAAAATTGATGTAAAAAAATACCTAGAACAATCATTGCCAACATTATGTGCTCCCTCTTTATTGACATCCATGGAGGAATGTTATTGTTGATAACAAAAATAGGCCACACCGAGTAAATAGTGTGTATGTCTTTATTTGTAATCTAATTGAAAACACAAACATAATTAACAGAACTTTAAACTAAAGAAATTGAAATAAAACTTGAATATGAAATAAAACTTCTTCAGAAACGTTCTGTCTTTCTCTATCTACAATGATTTCTTTTGAAGCTTATGGCTCTTAGATTGTGTAAGCTCAGCTTCTCCAAATGGCAACCTGTAGAACGAGTATGCAAAAAGGAAATTCTATTATATCTTGTATGTTTAATGGAATGAAATTGCTGACGGATATGGACAGGGGCTGTGAATGAAAAATGTCATGATTCTATGCTATGATTACTATGATTCTGTGCTATGAAAATATTGTAAATGCTATGAATGCTATGAATGCTTACAATTTGACTATAATTTACTTACTTAAAACTTCTATATATTTTGGAGTTCCCGGCAGTCATATTTATAGATTTTTGCAGGCACAATCCCGGTTGGCAAGAATCTACGGCTGTGAGATTGTCTGGTAGGTTTGAATGGTGAAAGATGAAGAAGTTGAGAAGATGGAAGAGGTTGAGAGGTTGGAGAGAAGGATGGATTCTTGTCTTCAACCCACGGGAACAAGCCTGCACAGAAATAGAGAAAATTAATTTTTCTGTTTGGGCAGTTTGTTTCACGGGTGTTGAAGATAAATCCCAAAATTAATTAAATAAATAAATTTATTTAATTTGATTTTATGAATTTTGATTTTTGTTTTTTAAAAACTATAGAAGATTTTAATTAAATATTTTAGAATATTTAATCATGATGTGACTTTAGAAGAATATGAAATATTAGAAGAATTAATTAAATATTTTGGAATATTTAATTATGAATGGATATCGAAATTAGAGGAATTAATTAAATATTTTGGAATATTAATTATAAATGATATTTAAAGAAAAGAAGAATATTTTAATCTTTATTTGAATAAAATATTCAAACTAAGATTATATGATAATTAATATAAATAAATCGTAATGTTTATTTAATTAATTAAGAAATGAATATGAAAAGATGATTAAATAAAACTTATTTATTTAATCGAAATGAAATAATGGATAATATAAATAAAATATTTAAATTTATTTATATATAGATGGAATTCAAGATTTAATTAAATATTAAAAATATTTAATTAATTACCAGACAATTGTGATGTGACCATTTTAGTGTATACATTTTGCCCCTCTTTGAAGTGATGTGTTTTACGCATTGCTTCAAAGAATTTTGAATTTTTCCCCAAATGTTGACTGTCGTTTCATAGGTATATGCCCCTCAAATGATGAATCATAATATTTCTTGGAATTTTTGTAATTTTTGATTTTTTTGAAGATGTCGATTCATCGTTTGAAACTAATGATTTGAAGAAAATTGACCCGAAAAGATATGAAATGAAAAATTGATGAAGAAATTGCCCCTGCTATGTTAAAATATGATAAAATGCCCCAATTTTGTGTATTGAGATGCCCTGATTTGATGATGTTTGTCTGATAAATTTGTTCCCAAGGTTGTTGGAAAACAAATATAGCTAATAAATTTGCTTTTAAAGTTGTTAAAAACAAATAGTTGTTGATAAGTTTGCTTCTAAGGTTGTTAAAAACAAACATGATTTGATAAATTTGTTTCCATGATGATGAAAAACAAAAAGTTGATATTCAAATTTGGTTGATGAATTTGTTTCTAAAGTTGTTAAAAACAAACAAAATTGTGATAAATTTGCTTTCAAAGTTGTTGAAAGACAAATCGGTTGATATGTTGATAAATTTGTTTTCAAAGTTGTTAAAAACAAATAGTCGAATGATGTATTCTGATTGGATTGATTTGATTGATTTGATGATCCATTTTGATTTGAGTAATTGTATGATCTTCTGATGTTATTGATGATTTGATCTTCTGATGTACGAATAGGTGGTGTGAGACCAACAACATCTGGGGGTAGCACCTCATAGTGTTTTCATGTGATCATTTTTTATTTTTTTTATTCAGACATTGTATACTTTGCTAGCTTTTGGGAAAATCTACAAATGCAAAATGCAGATTCTAACATGAATGCAAATCTATACTAACCATGCAGGAAATTCATACAATATTGCCATTTGGAGAACTTATTCATGCTTTTTGTATCATCATAGAGCTTTGAAATGTTGAAAGTTAATACAAGCATCAAAGGGTATGTTAGCACCAGTGATGACCTGAGTATTGCTTTTATGATTTTTAATATAGCAAGTTAATACAAGCATCTAGGTATAATTGAACCGAGATGACCTGAGTATTGTTTGCATAAACAGACAAGAGTTAATTATTTTCTCATGCAAATTCTGAAATGTCATCCATGATACATAGTAGAGCATGTCTCGCGACCAATTTGCATAGTACTAATGATTTCCTCAGAAATAGCAGACAAATAAAAATCATACTCCTTCCTTGCTTTTCTAGTTCAGTACATCATTGAATCACTCCAGAGATATGATAGAAAATCAAACAACCATTCCATTCTTGCTTAAAGTATTTCAAACATTTATTCAGATTAAGATCATCCAATTTGGTTATCATCATTGATATTCTCGTTTCGATAGTTGTTTGGATCATGTTGTTTCGATTTCCATTGGCATTGAATAAACATGTTGTGGTTGATTTGATACGACAATGTTTGTTGTGTTTTGTCAAACTATTTTATGTCTGTTTGTGATATTCAAAAAGATTGTTGTCCTCTCCTTTGTTCAGTGTATGTTTCTGCATTTTTTCCCCCAGTGTAAACACAACCTAAGGATAAAAGATATGTACAAATTTCATCAAGCCATGATGAAAAGATTCCCACTATATGATATGGATAATGAAAGATATATACAGATGATAGAAACGTATGGATGATGCTGAAAATGAAAACAAAACATAAATTAATAAATGGAGGAACCCATTTTAATCACAAGTAGCGCTTGTTTGCCAAGTTTTCACTATGTGTTTTTATTGCACTTTTTCAAAACTTTTCTGATTTTTATGGATTTTTTAAGGACTTTTTCTAATTTTTTTTTAAATTTTTTTTAGGACTTTATATGATTTTTTGTTTTTTGTTTTTTTTAAGATGAAATGAGATGATATGACTAATTGAAGGAACAAGATTCCCCACAATATAAGAGAAGATGCATGACAAAGGATATGGTATTGAAGATTTGGATGAAGTGAATAGGATAAGATGTATGATTTTCAAGAAGATCCTTAACCTTGTCAAGATCAAAGGTGGAAATGTAAGGAATGGGCATAGAAATGACCATGAATGATAAGATGGATGAAACTTGTCCCTAAATGTAGAGTGCGAGAGGAATATGGAAGATATGATATGGATGATAGGGAGATGGAGGAAGGACTTAAGCATCAAGTTTCACAACCAAATATCCCTCTAATAAACCATGGTAATGGGAATTAGAATCCTAAATGTTGGCAGATTAATGATATGATGGAAGAATCTAAGGACTTATGCAAAAGTTTGGATTAAAGGAGAATGATGGGGGGTGAATGTTGGATAATGGATAGGAGTTTGGAAGACTTGTTGATGGATAGATGGAAAAGTTGGAAAGATCAACATTGACACACACCTTGAAGGGCGGTGGAGTGATGGAGGAAAAATGGATTTGGAAGGTGATAGGTTATTAGATGGAAAATTGGAGGAAACTTTTGGATTAGCAAATTTGGATGCGAATTTAGATTTTATTGCTTCTATGAGACTTTTAGGAATCCACATGAATTTTGACTTTGAGTTTTTCTTTGTGGACCTTTGTGGCCGTTGACATTTTTCTTTTTGATTTATGGACCTTTGTGGTCTTTGAAAATTTCCTTTTTGCTTTGATGGGCCTTTGTGACCTTTGGAAATTGCCTTTGCTTTGATGGGCCTTTGTGGCCTTTGAAAATTGCTTTTGCTTTGATGGGCCTTTATGGCCTTTGAAAATTGCTTTTTGATTTTTTGGATCAAATTTTCTTTTATTTTTGCATGACTCTTCGAGGAGACATGTTGATCCTTTGATACATGTGGATTTTGATATAGAAGCTTTTCATATTTGGCATCCAAATTGCTTCCAAGAGCAATGGGAGGGGTGGATTGAGGTGAATGATATGGAGGTATGATGGATGAGTTAATGAAGGAAGAATTTTGAAAGTGGATCAAGGATGTGTGTTTTTGTTGTTCTTGAAGAATAGGAGATGGAGAAATGTGGGACCCTAATATGGATGAAAGGGTTGATGAGCTAAGGTTGGAATGATAAGGACCAAGGATAGATGAATGGTTTGATGAACTAGGATAAGGACCTAGGATAGATGGTGTTTTTATTGGACTAGGATAAGGACCTAGGATAGATGGTGTTTTTATTGGACTAGGATAAGGACCTATGATGGATGGAGAGTTTGATGGACTAGGATACTTAGGTTGAGTATGAGGTGTATAACCAAGGCCATGAGAATATGGATGTTCTTGGACAGAAAGGGGTTCTAGGATACCTTGCTCATGAAGACCTAAACCTTTTCCTTTGTAATTCATAATTTCACACATTCGTTTACCAATGGGATATGTATTGTTTGTGAAACAAGATGCGAGTCCATTGTGAGGAGGATATGATATGGATGAGAGGATAGGTTTTGGAAGTAAACTAGAATGGATAAAGGAGGAGGATCCCAATTTATAGGTGTGGGGTTCATGGATAACGTGAATAGGTGTAATAGGCTCTTGACATGGGGATGATGGGGTGTTTTGATCTTGACTTGAAAAAGGATTATGAAATGGTATGAAAGGAATATCTTGATCATGAGGAGGATAATCATCTTCATGGGATGAAAGGGTATCCTTGAATGGAAGATTATATTGATCTTGATGAGGAAGGGAATCATGAAATTTTGTAGAAATCATATCTCGATCATCAATTGGTAAGACATCATTAGATAGGATGGAAGAAATATCATGCTCTTGTAATGCAATAGAATCATGGGATGGTATGGATTGATTAGATGATGACAAAGAAGAACTTGGAGGAACGTTTATCTCTTGAGATGGAAGAGGATTATCATAGGTGAATAATGAAAAGAGGGGATCATCATATGGTCCTTGAGAGATGGGATCTTGATCAAAGATAGGAAGGGTTTGCAGAATGTTTTGATCAAGATGTGTAGATTGAAATGAATCATTGGATGTAAAGGATATGATAGAAGAAGGTGATTGAATGAAATCGTTATCTTGAGTGAAAGAATCATGAGGTTCATTTGGAATTATGGGGGATGAAGATAAATGCATGACATGATAGGATTGGTCAATTTTACTTGATGGCTTAGATTTGGGCTTCTTATGTAACCTTTGCAAAAATTCAAAAACATTGAATTTGGATGATGTTGCTTTTGGAGGAGAAGAGGTTACATTCATATTTCCGTCAAAGGACTTCATAGTTGTGCCCCCTTGTATTTCCTTGATTTGCCTTTGGAGTGCTCTTGTTTGTTGGGGAAAACTACTAAGATCATTTAATGGAGTTTGTCTTTTCAGGATCTTCCTTAATTTTCTCCATATTGTAGTTAGAGGGCAATTTGGCACCTTGGTTTGCTAAGAAAAGAAAGTAGCCTTCTTTATCTCGCTCTAACATCTTGTCCAAAATTATGTGAAACTGTGGATCCTGTTCAACTTCTTGAATCATTTCATCGGTTATCTCATTATTTGAACTATTCCCAGTATGAAACCTATGAAAAAGATTTTGTTCCCTATCACCCATGTTGTAAAGTGGACAATAGGCATATACTTTTGAAATGTTCTTCTAGACTTAGATCATAGGTTTATAAGTGCAAAAATGATAATGTCTTGATCTGATAAGATGAAAATCTTATGATATGATCAAATGATGTTTCTAACTCTTGATTGTGGCTTCCAAGATGAAAGGATATCAGAATCCTGTTGGGGAAGTTGAATCAATAATCAAAACTTGTTTGAAAAGATGCACTTTGAGATTTGATCCTAGTCTTGAAAAATGATAAGTGTGATCAATGTAATTGTGAGTTTTAGATGATCTTTACTGAATTAATGTATTGAAAACACATCAAGTAAGTTGTAGAATAGTTGTTTTAAGTCCCAAGCAAATGATATCAAGTGTAATAAACTTCAAACAAGTTTTTCAAAAAAGTAGTTTTAATCCAAGTCATTAATGACAAGCACTTCAAACAGACTCACTCTTAATTCTCAAGTAGGTCATCATAGCAATCAACAAATTTCACATCTTAGAACCGCCACAAATTGGCCACAAGTTTCGCGTCACCTCGGTATTTCGGTTTTTTTCTTTTTCTAGGTGCGTACTTTAGTGATGTGGCGGATACCGGATCCCCTGAGCAAACAATCCTTGGAAGTTATATGGTGAGTATCTTGGGGGTAGATTCTTCCCTCCCCTACACTGTAATTGAAATGATGTTTGGATACTGACTCGGTTAGTTACTACACTAGGTTCGTAGTAAGGATTTCCGTTCGGTGCGGAAAATGATAGACTCCCTCGAGAGACCTTCCTACCTTTAGAAAAAAGGCTTTGGGGATGGTTATCATGCACACTACCGTCAAAAGAGGGTTTCCCCAATTTTGCTTTAAATTTTTAGGAGGGGTGGAATAGCTCAAGTGTTTCTGAACCCACTCTTGGAGTCATTCCCCTCTTGGGTGAGCACTTTTCTCCTCCCCACAAGAGCTAAAAGCGCTCTCTACAAAGGCATTAATAAAAACAAAGAAACTGCATAAAAAGGAAAATTGGATGAGCTTTGGGCACTTGGATCACCCACCAAGGGAGAGCATAGGCCTATCACCGAGAACAAAGCAAACAAGGGTTCAATTATTAAGCACCAAAATAAAAAATTTCTAACTAAGTGAAGATGTTGCTTCACATAACAAGAAAATTCAATTTTAAACCTAAATTGAAAAATGAAGTGTCTATCCTAGGATTGCTTCATTTTGACCTTATATGACTACCCTAGGATTGGTTTTTTTTTTTTTTTCCTTAAAAATGACTACCCTAGGATTGGTTTATTTTATCCTTTAGATGTCTACCCTAGGATTGTTTTTTTTTTTTTTTAGAAATTAATAACTGTCCGCGACTGCGTCGGAATCAGTTAGACTAAACTATAGTTACAGATTACATATTATAGTCTAAAATTTGTGCTGCAAAATACATCATGGGCGCTGCAAAATATCTTAAAGGTGCTGCAAAAAAACTTAAGGGCGCTGCAAAAGAACTTAAGGGCGCTGCAAAAGAGCTTAAGGGCACTGCAAAAGTCGTCACGGGCGCTGCAAAAGTCATCACGGGCACTGCAACAGTAGTCACGGGCGCTGCAAAAGACTTTAAATGCGCTAAACTAGAAATGTTCTTCCGAAACGTGTCATCTGCGCTATTCCACTGTTTTTCCTGTAATTAGTCAAAAGAGGCTACAAAAAGATGTTAAAAACGGGGCAAGAGCCCCACGGTGGGCGCCAAAAATGTGTAAATGTTTTTATATTGTTAATCTAAATGAAAACAAAACACTAAATGAAACATTATTCTAAATAAATTTAACTAAATTTAAACAAACAAAATTCCTTCAGAGCCGTCCCATTTTTCTCTATCTACAGAGATTTGTTTGAAGCTTGTGGCTCTCAGATTGTGTAAGTTCAGCTTCTCCAAATGACAACCTGTAGAATGAGTTATGCAAAAGGAAATTCTATCCTATATGCTGATGAAGATGGGATTACTGATACGGATATGGACAGGGGCTGTGATTATGCAAAGGGGTTGTGAATGAAAGATAACATGATATGCTACTATACTATGATTCTATGCTTCTATGCTATGAAAATACTCTATGAATGCTGTGAATACTATGCAATTTGCCTATAGTTTACTTGCTTAAAATTCTATATGATTTGGAGCTCCCGGCAGCTGTATTTATAGATTTTTGCAGGCTCCATCCTGGCTGGCAAGAATCTACGGCTATGAATTTGTCTGGTAAATTTGAATGGTGAGAGATGGAGAGGTTGAGAAGAAGATGGAAGAGGTTGAGAGGTTGGAGAGAAGGATGGATTCCTTTCTTCAACCCACGAGAACAGTCTCCACTTAAACAGAGAAATTCCTAATTTTGCCTTGGCAGCTTTGTTTCCTAGAGCTGAAGGAATCTTTTCAAATTAAATAAATAAAATTTATTTAATTTAATTTATTGCATTTTGATTTTTGATTTTTGAAAACTATGGAAGAATTAATTAAATATTTTTGGAATATTTAATTGTGATATGACTTTAGAAGATTTTGAAATATTTAAAAGATTTAATTAAATATTTTTGGAATATTTAATTGTGATAGATATATGAAGAATTTAGAAATGATTTTAAGAATGAATAATTGAATTAGAGGAAATAATTAAATATTTTGGAATATTTAATTATAAATGATATTTAGAAGAAGAATAATAATTTAATCTTTATTTGAATAAAATATTCAAACGAAGATTTTTGATTTTTTTTTTTTTTTTTTAAAAAAAAGTGCAAAATTTATTGAATTAACCAGCAAAGTACAAAAGCAAGGGCCACAGGCCCAGAAGGGAAAACAACATGAAACAGAAGGAAGCCCCCGCAGGGGCACAACTAATCACCCATATCTTCCTTGACTAGCCGCCCAAGATCCTGAACATAATCCGGAGGCAAATGAGCCCACTCGCCCGCCATCCATCCCTCCCCGCGATCCAAAGCCCACTTAGCCAAGCAGTCAGTAGTCCTATTCTACTCGCGAGGAACATAGCAAAAAGAGACTGCATCCAAAGATGCACTCAGCTTAAGAATTTGTCGCCCCACCACAGCCAGATGCCAATCCATGTTCTCCATCCGTTGTAGATTCAACATATCCACCACCACCTGGGAATCAGACTCACAGATAATCTTACTCCATCCCAGAGCACATCCTCTTTCAAGAGCCAAGAGGATAGCAAGTGCCTCCATGTAATTGTTGGTTTGTAACCCTTTATAATAAGAGAAGAAGAAAATAACCTCACCAGAGCAATTCCTGCCGATTCCTCCAACCCCAGCATGCCCAGGATTTCCTTTGGAAGACCCATCAGTGTTGATCTTAAGGGTCCCCAGAGGAGGGAGGGACCACTTTCCTTCCCTACAAACCTTTCTTTTAGCTTGCTTGCTTCTAACCTGTTGCTTCTTACAAAGGGCATTGCTACCACTAGCACAAGAAATATTCAAGTTGTGAACCACACGCACATCTCCAGGATCAATATCCTCAGAGAGATCACACTTCGCAGCTAGGGTTTCCTGAAGCATATTTATCACTTGCAGCCACACCTGTTGCACCATCTTTGATTTATCCTAAAATATCCTGCGGTTCCTCTCCAACCACACCTGCCAGATAATAAATCTTGGACCAATATCCCAAGCCACCTCAAGAAAGGAGGTCTTAGAAGGGGGCCTACCAAGACTATTCCAGAACTCAGCCAGAGAGTTGGCATGAATACAAGCATGCTCCCAAGCTTCCCACCACCAGTGCCAAATAGCCCTGGTGAAAGAGCAGTGGAAAAAGAGATGTGAGCTATTTTCTTCATTGCTCTTACATAGACTACAGATAGAAGGCCCGTGAAATCCCCTCTTCTGAAGATTCTCCCAGGTAAGACATTTATTCTGCACCATTAGCCACAAGAAAAAATTACATTTAGGCCAAGCAGACTTATGCCAAACCTGCTTCCACCAAGAACTGTCAATCCTATCCACAGCTAATCTTTCCAACTCTTGATATCCAGATGCCACTGAAAACTTTCCCTTCGGATTAGGTCCCCAAGCAAGGGTATCATCTTCTCTCAAGGAGTTACAAACTCTACCAACAAGAATCCTAGCAAGAGTCTCCCTCTCGCCCTCAGAGCCCCCTGGAGGCCATTCACAAGGTTCTTTCCATCTAGCTCCCTCGCCACGACCCACCCTTACAGTCAACTTAAAATCCTCAACTTTACTCCAGCCAGCAGCAAGAAAATGATCACAAAGAGGCTGAAGGTGGGGGTATTGAGATAGGATAGGGGGGAATCCATCCCAAGAATCCTCCCAGAACAAGGCATCTGAACCTCGATTACAAATCCAGAAGAGACCCTTCTTGACAAGCTGCGCTCCTTTCTTTAAAGTATCCCAAACCATGGATCCCCTTCCTGTCAACTCATATCTTGGTACATCTTTCCCATTCACCCCACCAAGATACTTAACATTAAGGATCTTAGCCCATCCTTGATCTGGGCATATGCACCATCTCCAAAAGAGCTTAGCAGCAAGAGCCCTACTGACCAAACTCATTTTCCGCAAACCAAGGCCCCCATCCTGCTTTGATCTGCAAAGACTATCCCATTTGACCAGGCTCCAATTGGTGGAAAGCAGATTGCCAGTCCATAAAAACTGTCTGGAAAGGGAATCAAAATCCTTAACAAAACCAGCCGGGGCAGATTGCACAAGACACCTATAGATAGGAAGAGCTTGGACAATAGACTTCAAAAGAGTCACTCTACCAGTAGTTGAAAGCCACCGGTGGGTCCAATGACTCACCTTGGTCCGAAACTTATCCAAAATTTCCTGCCACACCCCTCTTGACAGTCTTTCGTCTGAAAGAGGGATTCCCAGATACACAAAAGGAAGAGTTCCAATTTGAAACCTCAAGATCCGAGCAATCCTAGCTTGAATAGGACCAGGGGTATTGAAGAAAAAGATATGAGACTTTTCTTCATTTATCTTTTGTCCTGAGGCTTTCACATAAATATCCAGAGCTCTTCGGAAGTTAATTGCCTCCTGAATTCTAGCTACCCCCATCAAAGACGTATCATCCACAAATTGGAGGTGGGAAGAAGGAGGAATGCCATGCCCCCACTTCCACCCCTGAATCAGACCCTGCCTAACTTGAGACTTAAGAAACCTTCCCAAGCCCTCCGCCATCAAGATGAAAAGGTAAGGGGAGAGAGGATCCCCTTGCCTAAGGCCTCTGGCCACTCCAAAAAGATCAATAGGTTCACCATTGATCAGGACAGCAAAAGAGGGTGAAGTAATGCAGCTCATAACCCAACTAATCCACTCCCTCCCAAAACCAAAGGCTTGAAGAACTTTTTGCAAAAAACTCCATTTGACCCTATCGTAAGCTTTGGCCATATCAAGCTTTATGAACATGGCTTTCTCCTTTGATGCTGCCATAGAGTGCACAACTTCCGCAGCTATAATAACCCCATCCAGAATCTGTCTTCCTGTAACAAATCCCCCTTGCTCCTCAGAGATTAGATTACTGAGCCATGGCTTTAGTCGTTCAGCAATCACCTTAGTGATTATTTTGTACGTGACATTGCACAGAGCAATAGGTCTAAAGGAGTTAAGAGAGTTAGCACCTTCCTTTTTTGGGATGAGGGCAAGGAAGGTAGCATTCAAAGCCTTAAGCATCTGCTTATTGCTAAATGATTCTTGCACCACTTCAAAGAGGTCCATCTTGACAATATCCCAGAAAGCTTGAAAGAACTCTATAGGAAAACCATCGGGTCCTGGGGCTTTACCCTTTTTCATTCCAAAAACCACTGCCTCTATCTCAGATAGAGAGACAGGTTTAATGAGCGCCTCATTCATTTCAGGAGTGACAATGGGGGGGATGCACTCCAGCACCAAATCCTCCTCAACCCTAGCAGGATCAAAATCCTCTGAAAATAGACTGCCAAAAAAATGAGTGGCCTCACGAGCAATCTCCCTATGAGAGGAAACCAAAGTCCCTTCCGTTGTCATGAGAGAATTGAGAGCACTCCCATGCCTTCTATCTTTTACAGTGTTGTGGAAGAACTTAGTGTTTCTGTCCCCTTCCTAAAGCCAATCGACCCGAGCTTTTTGTTTCCAATAGATTTCCTCACGTAGCTCCCATTCTTCCAACTCTCTCAGCGCCATAGCTTCTTCTCTAAATAGGCCATCAGAGAGACCCTGCTCTCTGATTTGACGAGTAATAGTGTCCACCCTCAGTTGGGCATCTCTCTTAGCTGCAAAGAGGTTGCCAAAAACCATCCTGTTCCACCTTTTCAGCTTAAACTTAAGAAACTGTAATTGCTTAACAAAGGAAAACATAGCAGTGCCATAAGCAGGCTTCCCTTCCCCCCACCAAGCAAGCATATGATCCTGAAGAGAGGCATCCCTCAACCACATAAGCTGAAACTTAAAAGAGGGATTCTTTGTCATTCGAAACTTAGAGGCAGACAAAAGAATTGGCCAGTGATCTGAACCTCTCCAGTCCAAAATCTCTGATCTGGTATTCCAACAATCCGCCATCCAGTAGCTGGACACAAGAAACCTGTCTAACCTTTCAGCTACCGCCTCGGCCCCACATCTTCTATTATTCCAGGTGAACAAGCCATTGGAGGGTGTAATATCCACAACCTTCAAACTTTCAATATTAC
>VDFB02047230.1:438470614-438564540 GCA_007258455.2 Sequoia sempervirens | reverse complement strand
TCAAGCATATTTTCAATTTATCAATGCACATTTGTTGTATCTGTGTGGCATAATTAATTGGGTCTTTCAAGTAAAGATTAAAGTCCTCTTGATTATTCACAACAACTTAGGAGTATTATTTTCAATTATTAAAGAAGAATCTGATAATTGCACCCTGCCTGTTTATACAAGTTATAAACATAGAAGTACCAAAGAGTTTGAATTATTTCTAGTCATAAGTCACTTGTCTCTGATTTCTACTTGACTCCATATACCTAACAGAGCACTGGTCTTTACATTTCATCACTTAGTTTCATTTCATTTTAAATGTTTTACATCTGTTAACTGAACATATTTCTTTGATACTGCTTATACAATTTATGCTAGATTAGTAGTACATCTGTTCACTTTCAAATTTCCATTGTGAATAGACTATTGTAGGAGGAATCACATAGTTCAAGTCTGCTTCATTCACATAGGTAGACCCACCTAGGTCTGGCAACACTTGAAGAGAAGAAGGTCTAAAACCATTTGGCCTTGTATGTTACCCTAAAACATACCAAGAGTTTGGCAACCTCTTGAGGCATTTTTACCTACATTTTTGAGAGCTAACAACATGAATGAGGAAGCACATTGTACAATATCAACATAGGCACATTGCATTCATACCAATTGGTAGAAGAAATTGGGTTGTATATTTTTATTAAAAAGGAACAAATAGAGAATGTAGCACCACAAGAAATGCATATCGGCATAAATCATGAAAGTTTCCTCGACAAAATATTCATCGACGGCCATTGGAATCCTAACAAGTGATAATTCCAATCTCATATACTACTCCGATGAAGATAAAATGCTCGTATCAGGGACACATTATTTTTGTTCTACCAATGGGTTATTCAAGAAAGTAAAAGGCAGACTCACTCAGAATTTCAACATGAGGTACACCAATATATTTCATCAGAGGAACACATTGATATCAGAACAATAGAAAATGGACCGCCCGACGACACACCTTACACCAATAACATTTAGTCAGGAGAACATATCTCAAGTTACGCCAACAAGGGAATAATCAAAGTAACATGTTGTGATTACATAGTGGATAAAATAAGGCACCAGCAGTGAAAGACATATTTTCTGGAGTAATACAATACCAGTACTTTTCTATTTGTGTGTGGAAGATTATTTCATTTGGACTAGTTCTCTATTGTTTCTTTTCAAG
The DNA here is from genome assembly GCA_007258455.2 of Sequoia sempervirens. NCBI lineage: Eukaryota > Viridiplantae > Streptophyta > Pinopsida > Cupressales > Cupressaceae > Sequoia > Sequoia sempervirens. The sequence continues at coordinate 438,563,336 of VDFB02047230.1, read as the reverse complement.
CAATTGAAGGAAATGTAAAATATATTCTAATTAATCTCCATGACCATCTTATAATTACCTCACTTTCCTCAATCTACCTTTCCCCATCAGATACTCCCCTTCGAATTTGTTAATGGAGTTGGGATCCCAAATGCAATCTACATGGATCTTTGCTACGAACTTAGGAAGATATTCAGTAATATACACCATGGTCTGGTATACCATATATCTATTAGAAACCAAGATCTGAAATGCAAACCAGAAAAGCCTTCCACAGAAGAGAAAAATAGAAAAAGCAAGAGCTTTGCAAAAAGATGTGCAAAATATTATTATTTAGGAATTCATAATTACATGAGAATGATTTTCTTTATAAAAGAAATTATGCATAACCCTAATCTTATCTTGAGCAACAAGATAGCTCAACAAGATAAGGATGAGAATAATTAACCTAGGAATTAAAATATTACCTAAGTAAATTTATGCAAGTGTAATTAAATATTAATTACACTAACACCCCCCATAAGTGCAACTTAGGGAGACTAACAAAAGCATGCACCTAAAACTAAGATGAATGCAAGAAAGCATGAATGAATGGGTCCTAACAACAAGGCCTGATCAGGTACCCATGTACAAATGCAATAATGAGGTAGAGAAGGAAAACCCAATGGGACAAAACCCCCCTACAATGAGATGACCTGCTACAAAGAAGCACCAGAAGAACACTATGGAGTAACATTGGAACCGCAATTTGAAAATTAAGGAAAGATACTTTTGTCTATAAGAAACCAAAGTGGAATCATAATAATGTGACAGCAGACGTGATTCCACGGAACACTAGAAAACTCACAAACTAGAACAACCCTAGAATCTGTGAAGCAACAATAGATAAAATGATGAGAAAATCTGGAAACCGTATATCTCGATGTCGATGCCAAACTGAATCTAAAACTCTTCCATGGGAACAAGTACCATAAAGACTCTGGAACATTAACCATAAAAACATGGCCCTCAAATTGTGAAGGATCTAAACCAATGCGGATCAATAACCATAAACTCTCAATCTGAAGTGTGAACCGATGTGAATCTGATATGTGTCAAGCAAGAGCAAGATGTGGCCAAAAGAAACTAGGAAACCAGATAATCCATGCGAGTTTCTATCAAAACAAGATGAAGATGGAGATCAAAGTGCATGCACACTCTAATCAGATTATTATGCAAGAAACCCCCCTGATGGAACTTTATCTTAGTTCATTTATTACAATAACCCAAAGATTGTAAAATGAGAGAATGAAAACATGCATAAATAGAACATAAAAATAGACCTCACATCTGTGTAGATGACAAAACCATCTTTCCAACGCCGCAAGAATGGAAAAAAATTGATAAGCGAGGAAAAGGATATGTCTCCCAAAGTGAAAAAATCATCTGAATTTCGAGGCTAAAAAAGGCATCAAAAAATAAAAACCAAAAAATTAGACCTGCACCATTGTGTAGAGTGTCGAACCAACTTTTTGACGATATCTCGTTTGCAAAAAAATGACGTTGTATGCCCAAGTTATGCCTATTTTTGTGAAACTGCTCCAAAAATGTCCAATATGCTCTGATACCATGTTAGAAACCAAGATCTGAAATGCAAACCAGAAAAGCCTTCCACAAAAGAGAAAAAAAGAAAAAGTAAGAGCTTTGCAAAAATATGTGCAAAATATTATTATTTAGGAATTCATAATTACATGAGAATGATTTGCTTGATAAAAGCAAGTATGCATAACCCTAATCTTGTCTTGAGCAACAAGATAGCTCAACAAGATAAGGATGAGAATAATTAACCTAGGAATTAAAATATTACCTAAGTAAAGTTATGCAAGTGTAATTAAATATTAATTACACTAACAATATCCCTCCACCATATAACCCTCAAGATGTGCTCTTTGTCTAACCAAAGCCTTCAAAAATTTCAAGTGTCTCTAACCATCCACATTGACCTTGTGTGTACAAGTCCACACAATTCAATCTCCTCAACTTGGTGTATGAGGTAGTGTTCTTGTGCATTGAAAAATGTCAAAGGTAGACACTTTTTCATTTCACACATTAGATGAGGAATTTTTCTCTTCCAATAGTTTATATCTTCTTTATGGATTTCTTTAGATGACAACCATCTACAAGTGATTCAAGGCACAAATATATTAACGAGATTTAACAAAAATATACAATATATTACATAACAAGTAAAACAAATGAAAAATATAAGATCTATACAATGAATTGAACAAATATCACTACTTACCTCATGTATTTTCCAAGATCATATATAACTTTCTTGGCATTGTTGTCGAAGTTGTCTAGGAGAGATAGAGGTAGAACATACTGCAACAATTATAAAATAATCTTTTCATTATTTTTCCAAAACAAGTAAACATAATACACTAAAAAGTACATGCAGTATACAAATATATATAAAATATACCAGAATAATTACCTTAATGAAGGTATGCCAATCATGCATTTTCATCCCTAACCCAAATTCACCTTTCTTTGTTATGATATTTTTATGTTTGCAGCAAATCCTACGAGAAATCGAATTTTTCGTATGACTTCTTTTATAGCATTGCTTTGTTGCTCCGTTAATAACCAAGGAAGGTGCTTATATTAATTTGGTCTCCATCGCTATTTAATTGAATGACTTTTTTCATTGCATGATTGTCTTCCTAAATGTCACTACAAATTTTGACAATTTTTTTTTTCATGCCCTCCATCCAATATTTTCCATAATGTTTTTTATATTCTTTCCGATATGCATTGTATCAAACAAATGCACAATTTGTAGCTGCTCATAGTAGGGCAACCTACTAAATTGTCTGGGATAACTTTTCAGTCCTTGTGGAAGCTAACCATTAATGCCTTGACGACTTTCATGAAGCATATAAGTTAAACAAATTAACAACGACAATCATTGTCAATTACAACATGAGTAAACAAAACACAATATAAAAATATAAATTCCAAACATATCATATATGATAGATAAATAATTTGATCCGATGTATAACCTTAATGATTAATTCTATTATATTCAAACTTCCATAGGTGAGGTGTCATTCTTCGTGGTTTTGATGTAGTCTCTTCTTTCCCATTGAAAATATTTTTTTCAGTAGTTCGATACTTATGATTTTTGTGGAGGAAGTGCCTATACTCATCAAACACCTTATTTCCTAAACTTGTTGAACAACGAGATTTCATCTTTGGACCACAAACTGGACATGCAAATTTTTCTTTGTTTGAAGCCCTGTAAGATCATATATAATTGGATTAAATATGTCAATTTTTTTAATTATATATAATGAATAGATTATTTTAAAAACATGCATGATATCTACTTCATAAAATTAAATATCATTAAAGTGTAGTCAAACGTTATAACATACCACAAAAATGTGTTATCCCTAGGGCATCATGAATTTCCCATACAAGCATTCCATAGAATTAAAATTGTCTCTATCCTATTGGTCTAGAGACATCATACATAGTGACACCATTTCATAACTTTAGTAACTCGTTGATAAGAGGCTTGATATATACATTCATATCTTTAACTTCGTACTTATGTAGTTGAATGAACATAAACATTACATAATTATTATAGCCATTTTACTGCAATATATATAAATTAATGTACATGACTATTAAATGAAAAAAATATAAGTCATTATGCAACAAATAAGACAAATGAGATGCTACTACGTTAAAGAAAATTGATGTAAAAAAATACCTAGAACAATCATTGCCAACATTATGTGCTCCCTCTTTATTGACATCCATGGAGGAATGTTATTGTTGATAACAAAAATAGGCCACACCGAGTAAATAGTGTGTATGTCTTTATTTGTAATCTAATTGAAAACACAAACATAATTAACAGAACTTTAAACTAAAGAAATTGAAATAAAACTTGAATATGAAATAAAACTTCTTCAGAAACGTTCTGTCTTTCTCTATCTACAATGATTTCTTTTGAAGCTTATGGCTCTTAGATTGTGTAAGCTCAGCTTCTCCAAATGGCAACCTGTAGAACGAGTATGCAAAAAGGAAATTCTATTATATCTTGTATGTTTAATGGAATGAAATTGCTGACGGATATGGACAGGGGCTGTGAATGAAAAATGTCATGATTCTATGCTATGATTACTATGATTCTGTGCTATGAAAATATTGTAAATGCTATGAATGCTATGAATGCTTACAATTTGACTATAATTTACTTACTTAAAACTTCTATATATTTTGGAGTTCCCGGCAGTCATATTTATAGATTTTTGCAGGCACAATCCCGGTTGGCAAGAATCTACGGCTGTGAGATTGTCTGGTAGGTTTGAATGGTGAAAGATGAAGAAGTTGAGAAGATGGAAGAGGTTGAGAGGTTGGAGAGAAGGATGGATTCTTGTCTTCAACCCACGGGAACAAGCCTGCACAGAAATAGAGAAAATTAATTTTTCTGTTTGGGCAGTTTGTTTCACGGGTGTTGAAGATAAATCCCAAAATTAATTAAATAAATAAATTTATTTAATTTGATTTTATGAATTTTGATTTTTGATTTTTAAAAACTATAGAAGATTTTAATTAAATATTTTAGAATATTTAATCATGATGTGACTTTAGAAGAATATGAAATATTAGAAGAATTAATTAAATATTTTGGAATATTTAATTATGAATGGTTATCGAATTAGAGGAATTAATTAAATATTTTGGAATATTAATTATAAATGATATTTAGAAGAAAAGAAGAATATTTTAATCTTTATTTGAATAAAATATTCAAACTAAGATTATATGATAATTAATATAAATAAATCGTAATGTTTATTTAATTAATTAAGAAATGAATACGAAAGATGATTAAATAAACTTATTTATTTAATCGAAATGAAATAATGGATAATATAAATAAAATATTTAAATTTATTTATATATAGATGGAATTCAAAGATTTAATTAAATATTAAAAATATTTAATTAATTACCAGACAATGTGATGTGACCATTTTTAGGTGTATACATTTTGCCCCTCTTTGAAGTGATGTGTTTTACGCATTGCTTCAAAGAATTTTGAATTTTCCCCAAATGTTGACTGTCAGATTTATCGATAGGTATATGCCCCCGCAAATGAATCGATAATATTTTGAATTTTTTATGGATTTTTATGATTTTTGTGAAATTTTTCAATTTTTATGAAGATGTCGATTCATCGTTTGAAACTAATGATATGAAGAAATTGATGTGGAAAAATGTGAAATGAAAAATTGATGAAGAAATTGCCCCTGCTATGTTAAAATATGATAAAATGCCCCAATTTTGTGTATTGAGATGCCCTGATTTGATGATGTTTGTCTGATAAATTTGTTCCCAAGGTTGTTGGAAAACAAATATAGCTAATAAATTTGCTTTTAAAGTTGTTAAAAACAAATAGTTGTTGATAAGTTTGCTTCTAAGGTTGTTAAAAACAAACATGATTTGATAAATTTGTTTCCATGATGATGAAAAACAAAAAGTTGATATTCAAATTTGGTTGATGAATTTGTTTCTAAAGTTGTTAAAAACAAACAAAATTGTGATAAATTTGCTTTCAAAGTTGTTGAAAGACAAATCGGTTGATATGTTGATAAATTTGTTTTCAAAGTTGTTAAAAACAAATAGTCGAATGATGTATTCTGATTGGATTGATTTGATTGATTTGATGATCCATTTTGATTTGAGTAATTGTATGATCTTCTGATGTTATTGATGATTTGATCTTCTGATGTACGAATAGGTGGTGTGAGACCAACAACATCTGGGGGTAGCACCTCATAGTGTTTTCATGTGATCATTTTTTATTTTTTTTATTCAGACATTGTATACTTTGCTAGCTTTTGGGAAAATCTACAAATGCAAAATGCAGATTCTAACATGAATGCAAATCTATACTAACCATGCAGGAATTCATACAATATTGCCATTTGGAGAACTTATTCATGCTTTTTGTATCATCATAGAGCTTTGAAATGTTGAAAGTTAATACAAGCATCAAAGGGTATGTTAGCACCAGTGATGACCTGAGTATTGCTTTTATGATTTTTAATATAGCAAGTTAATACAAGCATCTAGGTATAATTGAACCGAGATGACCTGAGTATTGCTTGCATAAACAGACAAGAGTTAATCCTTTTCTCATGCAAATTCTGAAATGTCATCCATGATACATAGTAGAGCATGTCTCGCGACCAATTTGCATAGTACTAATGATTTCCTCAGAAATAGCAGACAAATAAAAATCATACTCCTTCCTTGCTTTTCTAGTTCAGTACATCATTGAATCACTCCAGAGATATGATAGAAAATCAAACAACCATTCCATTCTTGCTTAAAGTATTTCAAACATTTATTCAGATTAAGATCATCCAATTTGGTTATCATCATTGATATTCTCATTTCGATAGTTGTTTGGATCATGTTGTTTCGATTTCCATTGGCATTGAATAAACATGTTGTGGTTGATTTGATACGACAATGTTTGTTGTGTTTTGTCAAACTATTTTATGTCTGTTTGTGATATTCAAAAAGCTTGTTGTCCTCTCCTATTTGTTCAGTGTATGTTTCTGCATTTTTTCCCCCAGTGTAAACACAACCTAAGGATAAAAGATATGTACAAATTTCATCAAGCCATGATGAAAAGATTCCCACTATATGATATGGATAATGAAAGATATATACATAGAATGGATATGGATGGATGAAAACAAGACATAAACTAATAAATGGAGGAACCCATTTTAATCACAAGTAGCGCTTGTTTGCCAAGTTTTCACTATGTGTTTTTATTGCACTTTTTCAAAACTTTTCTGATTTTTATGGATTTTTTAAGGACTTTTTCTGATTTTTTTGAAATTTTTTTTTTAGGACTTTATATATGATTTTTTTTTATTTTTATTTTTTAAGATGAAATGAGATGATTTGACTAATAGAAGGAACAAGATTCCCCACAATATAAGAGAAGATGCATGACAAAGGATATGGTATTGAAGATTTGGATGAAGTGAATAGGATAAGATGTATGATTTTCAAGAAGATCCTTAACCTTGTCAAGATCAAAGGTGGAAATGTAAGGAATGGGCATAGAAATGACCATGAATGATAAGATGGATGAAACTTGTCCCTAAATGTAGAGTGCGAGAGGAATATGGAAGATATGATATGGATGATAGGGAGATGGAGGAAGGACTTAAGCATCAAGTTTCACAACCAAATATCCCTCTAATAAACCATGGTAATGGGAATTAGAATCCTAAATGTTGGCAGATTAATGATATGATGGAAGAATCTAAGGACTTATGCAAAAGTTTGGATTAAAGAAGAATGATGGGGGGTGAATGTTGGATAATGGATAGGAGTTTGGAAGACTTGTTGATGGATAGATGGAAAAGTTGGAAAGATCAACATTGACACACACCTTGAAGGGCGGTGGAGTGATGGAGGAAAAATGGATTTGGAAGGTGATAGGTTATTAGATGGAAAATTGGAGGAAACTTTTGGATTAGCAAATTTGGATGCGAATTTAGATTTTATTGCTTCTATGAGACTTTTAGGAATCCACATGAATTTTGACTTTGAGTTTTTCTTTGTGGACCTTTGTGGCCATTGACATTTTTCTTTTTGATTTATGGACCTTTGTGGTCTTTGAAAATTTCCTTTTTGCTTTGATGGGCCTTTGTGACCTTTGGAAATTTCCTTTGCTTTGATGGGCCTTTGTGGCCTTTGAAAATTGCTTTTGCTTTGATGGGCCTTTGTGGCCTTTGAAAATTGCTTTTTGATTTTTTGGATCAAATTTTCTTTTATTTTTGCATGACTCTTCGAGGAGACATGTTGATCCTTTGATACATGTGGATTTTGATATAGAAGCTTTTCATATTTGGCATCCAAATTGCTTCCAAGAGCAATGGGAGGGGTGGATTGAGGTGAATGATATGGAGGTATGATGGATGAGTTAATGAAGGAAGAATTTTGAAAGTGGATCAAGGATGTGTGTTTTTGTTGTTCTTGAAGAATAGGAGATGGAGAAATGTGGGACCCTAATATGGATGAAAGGATTGATGAGCTAAGGTTGGAATGATAAGGACCAAGGATAGATGAATGGTTTGATGAACTAGGATAAGGACCTAGGATAGATGGTGTTTTTATTGGACTAGGATAAGGACCTAGGATGGATGGAGAGTTTGATGGACTAGGATACCTAGGTTGAGTATGAGGTGTATAACCAAGGCCATGAGAATATGGATGTGCTTGGACAAAAAGGGGTTCTAGGATACCTTGCTCATGAAGACCTAAACCTTTTCCTTTGTAAGTCATAATTTCACACATTCGTTTACCAATGGGATATGTATTGTTTGTGAAACAAGATGCGAGTCCGTTGTGAAGTGGATATGATATGGATGAGAAGATAAGTTTTGGAAGTAAACTAGAATGGATAAAGGAGGAGGATCCCAATTTATAGGTGTGGGGTTCATGGATAACGTGAATAGGTGTAATAGGCTCTTAACATGGGGATGATGGGGTGTTTTGATCTTGACTTGGAAAAGGATTATGAAATGGTATGAAAGGAATATCTTGATCATGAGGAGGATAATCATCTTCATGGGATGAAAGGGTATCCTTGAATGGAAGATTATATTGATCTTGATGAGGAAGGGAATCATGAAATTTTGTAGAAATCATAGCTTGATCATCAATTGGTAAGACATCATTAGATAGGATGGAAGAAATATTATGCTCTTGTAATGCAATAGAATCATGGGATGGTATGGATTGATTAGATGATGACAAAGAAGAACTTGGAGGAACGTTTGTCTCTTGAGATGGAAGAGTATTATCATGGGTGAATAATGAAAGGAGGGGATCATCATATGGTCCTTGAGAGATGGGATCTTGATCAAAGATAGGAAGGGTTTGTAGAATGTTTTGATCAAGATGTGTAGATTGAAATGAATCATTGGATGTAAAGGATATGATAGAAGAAGGTGATTGAATGAAATTGTTATCTTGAGTGAAAGAATCATGAGGTTCATTTGGAATTATGGGGGATGAAGATAAATGCATGACATGATAGGATTGGTCAATTTTATTTGAGGGCTTAGATTTGGGCTTCTTATGTAACCTTTGCAAAAATTCAAAAACATTGAATTTGGATGATGTTGCTTTTGGAGGAGAAGAGGTTACCTTCATATTTCCGTCAAAGGACTTCATAGTTGTGCCCCCTTGTATTTCCTTGATTTTCCTTTGGAGTGCTCTTGTTTGTTGGGGAAAACTACTAAGATCATTTAATGGAGTTTTAGTCTTTTCAGGATCTTCCTTAATTTTCTCCATATTGTAGTTAGAGGGCAATTTGGCACCTTGGTTTGCTAAGAAAAGAAAGTAGCCTTCTTTATCTCGCTCTAACATCTTGTCCAAAATTATGTGAAACTATGGATCCTGTTCAACTTCTTGAATCATTTCATCGGTTATCTCATTATTTGAACTATTCCCAGTATGAAACCTATGAAAAAGATTTTGTTCCCTATCACCCATGTTGTAAAGTGGACAATAGGCATATACTTTTGAAATGTTCTTCTAGACTTAGATCATAGGTTTATAAGTGCAAGAATGATAATGTCTTGATCTGATAAGATGAAAATCTTATGATATGATCAAATGACGTTTCTAACTCTTGATTGTGGCTTCCAAGATGAAAGGATATCAAAATCCTGTTAGGGAAGTTGAATAAATAATCAAAAACTTGTTTGAAAAGATGCACTATTTTGAGATTTGATCCTAGTCTTGAAAAATGATAAGTGTGATCAATGTAATTGTGAGTTTTAGATGATCTTTACTGAATTAATGTATTGAAAACACATCAAGCAAGTTGTAGAATAGTTGTTTTAAGCCCTATGCTAAACAAGAAGTGTATGACCAAAATGTTGTTCAAAAATTGTTTTCACGGGTTTTACACATGATAAGCACTTCAAACAGACTCACTCTTAGTTCTCAAGTAGGTCATCATAGTAATCAACAGCCCACATCTTAAAACTGCATCGACTCACATAGCCATGTCACCCCCGAAAGGGCGCCCGTGTTTTTGTCTTTTCTAGGTGAGTACTCAGAGTGACGGAAGTGGATACCGGATCCCCTGAGCAAACAATCCTTGGCAGTTATATGGTGAGTATCTTGGGGGTAGATTCTTCCCTCCCCTGCACTGTGATTAAAATGATGTTCAGAAACTGACTCGGTAAGATACTACACTAGGTTCTTAGTAAGGGTTTTCATTCGGTGCGGCAAATGATAGACTCCCTCGAGAGACCTCCCTACCTTTAGAACAAAGGCTTTGGGGATGGTTATCAATGCACACTATCGTCGAATGAGATTTTCATCAACCATCCGCATTTGATTATAGTGGGTTGGAAAACTTGGCTTTAGTTGTTCCCACTTAGGTTGTTCTCGTAGGGTGAGTACTTTTTCCCACTACGGCAGGCCTTCTAAAAGAAGCTAATAAAACAGGAAATTGTATGAAGGGAAATAGGTGAGTTTGGCATTTTGATCACCCAGTTAAGGGGAGAGCATAGGCCTATCACCAAAAACAAAGCAAACACTAATGTATTTTAAGCCCCAAATGAAAATTTTCTAAGCTAAATGAAGATTTTGCTTCACACAAACAGAAAAATTCTTTTTAAACCAAAAATAAAGTGTGAAATGCCTACCCTAGGATTGCTTCATTTTACCTTTAATGCCTACCCTAGGATTGCTTCATTTGAAATTAAGTATCTATCCTAGGATTGGTTCATTTTATCTTTAAAAATTTACTAACTGTCTACGGTTGCGTTAGAGTCAGTTAGACTATTTTAAACTTACAAATTACAAAGTACATGCATGTGCTATAACAGAGGTTAAGGGCGCTGCAAAATCTATTAAAGGCACTGCAATACTAATTAATGGCGCTGCAATACATATTAATGGCGCTGCAATACTTATCAAAGGTGCTGCAAAAAGTATTAAGGGCGCTGCAAAAAGTATTACGGGCGCTGCAATAAGTATTATGAGCGCTGCAATAAGTATTACGGGCGCTGCAAAACCTATCAGATGCACTAAACTGGAGATGAAGTTTTGGAAGACATGTTTCCTGCGCTATTCCGTTGTTTTTGCCTATAACCTGTCAAAAAAAACTGCAAACAGATATGAGAAACAAGGGCAAAGAGCCCCACGGTGGGCACCAAAAATGTGTATGTCTTTATTTGCAATCTAATTGAAAGCACAAACACAATTAACAGAAATTTAAACTAAAGAAATTGAAATAAAACTTGAATATGAAATAAAACTTCTTCAGAAACGTTCTATCTTTCTCTATCTACAGTGATTTCTTTTGAAGCTTATGGCTCTCAGATTGTGTAAGCTCAGCTTCTCCAAATGGTAACATGTAGAACGAGTATGCAAAAAGGAAATTCTATTCTATCATGTATGTTTAATGGAATGAAATTGCTGATGGATATGGACAGGGGCTGTGAATGAAAAATGTCATGATTCTATGCTATGATTACTATGATTCTATGCTATGAAAATACTGTAAATGCTATGAATGCTATGAATGCTTACAATTTGACTATAATTTACTTGCTTAAAACTTCTATATATTTTGGAGTTCCTGACAGTCATATTTATAGATTTTTGCAGGCACAATCCCGGCTGGCAAGAATCTACGGCTGTGAGATTGTCTGGTAGGTTTGAATGGTGAAAGATGAAGAAGTTGAGAAGAAGATGGAAGAGGTTGAGAGGTTGGAGAGAAGGATGGATTCTTGTCTTCAACCCACGGGAACAAGCCTGCACAGAAACAGAGAAAATTAATTTTTCTGTTTGGGCAGTTTGTTTCACAGGTGTTGAAGATAAATCCCAAAATTAATTAAATAAATAAATTTATTTAATTTGATTTTATGAATTTTGATTTTTGATTTTTAAAAACTATAGAAGATTTTAATTAAATATTTTAGAATATTTAATCATGATGTGACTTTAGAAGAATATGAAATATTAGAAGAATTAATTAAATATTTTGGAATATTAATTATAAATGATATTTAGAAGAAAAGAAGAATATTTTAATCTTTATTTGAATAAAATATTCAAACTAAGATTATATGATAATTAATATAAATAAATCGTAATGTTTATTTAATTAATTAAGAAATGAATACGAAAAGATGATTAAATAAACTTATTTATTTAATCGAAATGAAATAATGGATAATATAAATAAAATATTTAAATTTATTTATATATAGATGGAATTCGAAGATTTAATTAAATATTAAAAATATTTAATTAATTACCAGACAATGCGATGTGACCATTTTTAGGTGTATACAAATAGATCTCATCTCTCCAAATGGATTGACACCGTCCACTGCAATGAAAGCCTGAGATTACGAGGTTCTTCTTTAAAGTGTGGTCATTTTTCCTCCATGTCCCTAAATGCAGAACCATCCATAGGCATTTAAAGAATGTCATCTCCACTTCTATTTCGTGCATGGTAATCCATAAATTGTGCTAAGATTTTGCACCTAAATAATCATTGCATACGTGGAATAATGGGAATATAATGAAGAACCTTGTGAGGCACCTATTTTGTTAGTTGGTCTATTCGATATCTACTGATATGACATTCCAAGAATTTTGTTGCAAACTCATGTTGTTTATGATATATAATATGATCATTGGTGCATGCATCTATTGCTTGATACTCCATTCCAATATCTTTCATAATGGTAGATAAATCTCGGTATGAGCAAGGTAAAATATTTGATGGTGGTAAAAAAAATTCACCTATCAATCTACAACAAAAAAATAATTTTTTTAATATAAAGAATATTAATGGTACATATTTCATCCTTTATTTACTAGTGATGAAATAACAACAAAAATAGATGAAAAAAGATGACATATATGACATACCTTCACGTCTGTGAGATTTCTATGTTGGATAAACCATTCATAACCTTCAAGTTCACAACAACAATACAATAGAGAGAAGATTTATTTGGGAGCCTTCATAAAGGGGCTCATATTCCTTCTCAAGTACAGGTAAATTATGAACATCATCAAAGTCATCTCGATCATCATGATCAGCTGTGCCACTAAATGTGTCATGGATCAATGTATTTGTACCATCATCTTCAACTGTGTTTTCTGGCGCATGATCATCTTCTTCCATAGGATCATTAACTTCATCTTTGATATTCACAGCTCCATGTTCCTCCACTTGCAAAACCACATTCTCTGGGCTGTGATAATCCATATCATGTGCCCTAGGCCGCCCCACCTTATAATAATGATCAACACAAATAAACCATGATTATGATCAAGTGTTTATATATATATATATATATATATATATATATATATATATATATATATATATATATATATATATATATATGTTAAAACGATATAAACATTTACAAATTCAATCAATATAAATAAATATAATGAACAACTTACCAATGGACGATAATCATGCCCCCCTTCAATGTGACCATGCTTCCTACAATGTTTCTCAACTATTGTGATTAAAATTCTTCTTGTCTTTAAGCCCTTGCAATTATTGCAAGGACAATAACATTTCCCATCACCCTTTCTTTTCAATCTATCCCACAATCTAGCAAGTATCTCTTCATTTTATTCTGCACTAATATTATCTAACATGATTTTTCTTTACCAAGCTTGAATATTTAGATCTTCAAAAAATATCAAACTTGCACTCCAATAATTTTTAATCATAGACAGGTAAAAAAACCTAATAATTTTGATATTTTGCACCAAAAAAAATTGGCCTATAACCTCCACAAACTGTCACAAGTATAGCAAAACACTATCGCAAGTATAGATAAATTATTGAACTCACTTTTATTTACTAAAAAAAATTCTTCGAAACCCCGACGAACACTAACCATATACCTATTGACCCACAAACCAAGGAAGCTAACCATATGTCAGCCCACAAATTGATGGAAGTGGATGGTTGACTTTAAGTGTATGTCAAAATAAAGATGAAAATAATAGAGTGGTAATTTTGATGAACGCCAAGCATAAATTTTTTTAAAAATTGACAATTTAACATTAAATACACAGTTACCCGATGATACATCTAATTTTACATCTTTCGTTAGAATTTTTCATCGTATTTTGCAGTCAAATGAGTTAGTGGAGGGAGAACATCAAACACACATCACTGGGGAGCATGATACACACATACAATCATACCAAAGAAAAGAAAAAGGAAAAGGAAAATGTAAAAAGGCTAGTTAAGGAAAATGCAAGTCAACCATCTAACAAGTCATCCACCTCCCAATAATATTCAGTGTATTGTGAGGGGGGTGACTGTCCAAAGGGAGAATTACAAGTGTCGAAATAGGGGAAGTACCAAGTTCCTCACTTGGGGTAGGAGATTTATCATTTAAGCTCATGGAAGAGGAAAATAAAGAATTTAGATCATTATGCACCTCTTCATCTATTTTAGAGATCTCATCATCATCATCATCATCATCCTCAAGATTAATTACGATGAGAGGACGGATGCAAATTTCCAATGAAGGATGTATTAGGAAATGTGGTTGTCGTATCGAATCATTTTGTTGTGATGGTTGTAGTGTACTATCTTGCGGTAGCTCAGGAGGAGGAGGGTGATTAGGGATTGCTTCTGTCAAAGGAAGAGGTGGATTTTCTTTGTTTTCTTTTGTTTGTAACTGACGAGAAAGGAGGAGACAACGATGCCTACGCTCCCTAGCACCGTGATTTATTTTAATTCTATTTTGAAGTTGTGTAGTTGTAAGATCGGGTTGATCCACCATAACCTCCATTTCTTCCTGGGGAGGAGGAACAAAAGGAACCAAAAGAGATGGGTCAATCACTTTCTCTTTGGCTTTATAAACTTGTTTAATGTGAGGAGGCATGACGGTTTTGGTTTCATTATCTATTGGGCATTTAGATGATGAAGGTGAATGGTGTATTGTTGGTTGCTCATGAGGTTGCATTATCTGTTCAGGCTCAAATTCAGGTTGAAGCATTGTATCATCTAGGATATGAGTAGCGAAAGTGGACGGGGACATGTGGCGAAGTGACAATTCGGCTATGTGTTTGGCTTTGAACTTTTGATAGGCAATGAAAAAGAAGTCTTTGCAAGGGGTGATTGGTTCCATAGGTTTAGGCCAAAAGGATTCTAAGTAAAAATTACCTTTAGAAGACAATGGATTAAAGCCACTGTGTACAGTACATATCTCATTGTCAAGTGAAAACTTCAAACATTTGTGAACAATTGAAGGAACAAATTTCATCAAGTGAAGCCAAGGATGACCTAGCCATAGATGAAACTGATATGATTGTGGGATGATAGAGAATGTTACATC
Source organism: Sequoia sempervirens (assembly GCA_007258455.2). Classification (NCBI taxonomy): domain Eukaryota; kingdom Viridiplantae; phylum Streptophyta; class Pinopsida; order Cupressales; family Cupressaceae; genus Sequoia; species Sequoia sempervirens. The sequence continues at coordinate 438,547,905 of VDFB02047230.1, read as the reverse complement.
CAATGTTTTAGGTCCTATCTATAATGGGAGTATGATCAATCTGATCGTAGGGCATGCAAAACCAATATGGGTTTTAATCCATGCTATTGATTTATCATAATCATCTAGATGAAGATCACATAATACTAAAAATTCTTAAGTGATAACATTATCGCCACAGGTGGGATCTATTAATATCCCATTGGTGGGCTTATCATAGATGCGTCTGGCTATGTAAAGAGGACCATTGGGAAGTTTTGTAAGTATATCATGAGGAGAAAAAGTAATATCAAGAGTTTTGTTAGTTAGGCCCTTATGAGGGATAATGTTTATCGTACCCACGAGTTCATCCATAGGATTAACATGGGTAACATTTGGAGTAAGATCATGTTGTTCAATATTTGAATCAACATTCATCACATTAGTGTTTGAAGGTTCATTGGCTTTGACAAATGAAACATTGTGTTTAGGCATGGGATTGGTAAAGATTTGTAAATGTTTATTGGGGGGTGCAAAGGACTTATTTCCCTCATCATTGGCACCTACAATGGATAGACGACCAGAATCAATAAGGTCTTGCACTAGATGTGTTTGAGATGCTTACATTGTTTTGTGTCATGTCCATTTTGGCGATGAAAATGACAATAAGAATTTTGTTTAAAGGTGGGGGGTAAAGGCTTGGTGGTATCAAGTGCTTTGACTATAGGCAAAGTGATCATCTGTTGTTGTAGCAGTTGATTCATTGTGTTATGGAGAGTGTTAGGTAAGGGGGCAAATTGTCTCTTCGTGTCCCCATACGTAAAGGGCATCACTTCTTTAACAGCGACCACTTGATTAGGTATGGGTGGAGTTGGTTGTGGAGGAGGGGGTTGAACTATAAAAAGCCTCTATTTGGTTTTTTGAAGTTTTGGGATTTTTTATGGTTGCTTTGATTAGACTTCTTAGCTCGATTAAAAGTGGATTTTGAATCATGACTAGTAATCGAGTTGTGGTAGTCACAAAGGGCTATGCATAAATGCATGAAAGAAGGAAATTTCATCATAGTCAAGTTATCCTAAATTTGAGTTTGTAAATTATCAGTAAACATCTTTTGGAGATGTGAATCAAGAACCTTGACATCTACTTGAGCATACAATGACTGATAACGTGAAATGAAATTAGTTACTTTTTCACCCACATTTCTTTACGTCTCATTAAATCAGCCATTGTCTTTTTGGGAGTCATATGGAATTGGAAATGACTTATAAAGGCATCAACAAGTTCATTAAATGATCGAATTGAATGATTGGGTAAGTTTGAAAACCACTACAAGGTAGTGTCCTTTAAGGTCCTAGGAAAAAATTTAGCTAATAGTTTATCGTCAAGGACAAAATCACTACACAAGGTTGTATAAGCATTGACATGATTAGTAGGGTCTCGTTTACCACCATACTTCTCAAACCTTGGCATCTCAATTCCTTGTGGCATCAAGGTTCTTCAGATTTATAAAGATAATGGGCTACTACGAACATAGTATGTGGGTGGTGCAGTTGAGTTTGGTTAATGGTGGATATTTGTTGTTGCATGGAGGAAATAGTATGAAAGAGTTGTGTAATAAGAGGTTCAGTGTAACTAGTATGAGGTGGAAGAGAGAATGGTGATGGATTGTATGTAATGTTAGGAGAAGTGAGGGGGACACTAAAAGGGATGAAGGTGGTGGAGGATGGAACATTTGATGCCACAAAAGAACTAGGAATACTAGTTGGAATAGTGAAAGAAGGGGTCACATGACTAACCTATTGCATGGTTGTTTTAACTTGAGGAGTAGTATAAGTGGGTATGGATGCTATAGTTGAAGGAGGAGGAATGTGAGACCCTCCTTGGCTAATCATAGTGTTTTCTGGTTGGGAAGTGGAAAGAACATGTTTGTTGTATATTTCAGCAATTCTTTGCGTAACTTTTAAGCCATCATCACTTTCAATCAAGTGATGAAGGTTGTCTATAGTAGGTATTGCAGTGGTGGAAATGTTTTCAAGGCATAAATATTGTTTCAAATGTGCTAAATCCTCTTGAATGATAATGACTTTATCTTGCATAATTTCATCAGTTTGTGTGTTAACATGCATTGTATGTGAAGGTAAAGGTTTACTAGTGGTAGTATCCATGCCTAATACACCATTTTCCATACTAGGAGTAGGAGCTGAAGACAACCCAAGGTCCACAACGAGTGTGTTATCATGGGATTCCATGAGTCAAGAAATTCTTCTCACTAAAGTATTATCAATAGGGCACCAAACACTCATACAACTACAACAAGAGGTGGGGTGAATGCAAATACAATGCAATCTAGGAATGATGAAATGCAAATAACAGAAATTTTATAAATTCAAAAAGGAAGGAAATACCAGAAAACATAAATGAAGAAATTACTGTGAAAATGAAAGAAATTGTTGTGCAAAAAGTGAAACTAGACTAATTCACACAAGGTTGCGAATGAGTCCAGGGGTGTATTTTTTAAGTTTTTTTAATTGTTTTGAATTTTTTTTATGTGTTCAGGTTTGTACAATGCAGAGAAGTAATGAAAATGTAGAATTTTTTGATGATTTGATGAAATGAAATGATAGTTTCACTAATGCAATTTTGATAAGCCCTAGGATGCAAAAACAATGCAAGAGCCAATGCAATTGAGTCCTAGAGTGTGAATACAAATGCAAATCAAAAAGAGATAATGTTCAATATGCAGGTTCACCAAAATGAACCAAATATTTTTGGGGGCTATGTACTCTCTTGCTCAATTAGGGTTTTTCACCTAAACGGAGAGAGATGGGCCAAAAACCTAGGTGGCTCACTAAAATTAATGTATTTATAATGGAATTATGCCTATATGCAATGATCTAGATGCAACAAACTGATAAAATTTATGGATTATTTATGCAAAACCTAAGAAATATGAAGTGTTTGAAAACATAGTGTGATATGCAAAAATGAACTATAAACATGCACAAATGAAATCAGAATTGAATGAGACTAAACAGAGGCACCTGGAGATGGATTGATGATGCTGGAAGGTTTTGAAATATGACAAAAATCACTCTTGATGACCAGTGGGACTCATTCACCATTGACGACAAATCAGTCCTTCTTCTGGTAAACTATCTTGAAACTGGTTTCTAACTGTTAGGAACTAAAATCTGAACAAATCAACTTTTCCAGCCTAGTAGTGGGACTCATTTAGCATTGATGGTGAATCAGACCTCCCCCAAAAATCTTCAAATTCAGGGGTCAACTTTGTGGGTCCATATCTGCACTTGTCTTCTTTTGTCAAGTTGACGAAACCAAATCTGTAGAAAACGGGTTGAATGTTGTCTCCAATCTTGAATTAGGATTTGGTTGACTTGAATAGCTTTGATGAATTTTTGACCACTTTTCAACACCTATTTCTTTGAAAAATCTTCCTACAAAACCTACAAACACACATACAAAGAGGGAAAAATGGTTAAGGGTTAGAGTATAGGGATTTTCCTTGGTCAAATACCACTTTGGTAATCAAACCCTTGATAAAGAAATGGTGAATAAATAACATGCAAGAGTCCTAAACTCACAAAACCCAAGTTTTTGTTGAAGTCTAAAGATATGTAAATGGCTACTCCAAGATGCTTGATAATTGGTTGATCAAATTATGATATGATGCTTGAATGCTTAGAGAAATGAAATGCATGAATACTTGAATGAATGGGTGAATGGGGGTTAGAATGGATGGAAAAACACTTATTTATACACACATATGCCCTAATTACCTAGAAATACAACATCATAGGCCGCCATAAGGTCTTAATGAATAAAAACCCAAAGGAAATTTGAATTTCTTTTGAATTTTGTCCCAAGAGGGACTCATTTGCCACCCATGGCGAATGGTTTGCACTCAACTCTTGCAAGTGGGTGTCAAGAATTAAGTTGTTTTTAATTTTTTTTGTGGGTTTTATATTCAAAAATACACTTAATTAAGGCATACAAGTGCATAAATGGGCCAAATAAAGCATAAGAAAGGTGTATTTAGTGGTGACAAGCCTAGAAAAGAATGAAAGTATGTTGCAAGACTTTACAACACTTTGAAATAGGACTTGGTAAGGGATAAAAAGTGAATATTTAGATGAATTATAATAAGAAGAGTCTAAAAAAGTGTAGAAATGTGTTACAACACTTCACAACACCTTCACAAGACATCATAATTTGAATATTCAAGACCTAATGTGAATGCATAAGTTACATTGCAAAACTAAATCTAAGCAAAATAAGCCAAGAATCATAGGAAAAAGACCTAAATGACCATGAAAAGGTCCAAACATCCATTTTTCTATGGTAAATTTAACCCCCACTTTAGTGGGAGGATGAACTTTATTCAAAATCACACTAAAGTAGCCAAGCACATCGAGAGGGATCCAAATACACTTATGCTAGCAAGATGGAATGAAAACAATCAAGAGGGATGATCAAGCCCCCAGAATGAAGATCCCATGGAAAACTAAGCATAAGAACAAAGGAACACACATGTGAAAGAGAAAATAGAAGATAGAGGGAAAAAGGAAGAGTCAGATCAAGCTTCGATCATTTGTCCAACTAGTTGTGGATCAGATCTAGGTTGTTTGTCCAAAAATAAAAATGCATATTCACTTTGGGGCGACAGAACTCATGGTTGTCTTCCGAGTGAAAAGGCCCAAAAGGTGAAAAACATACACTCGGCTGGTATGTACTCAAAAACACATAGGTGGCTATGTGGAAAGTCATGCCTTAGAATGGGCTTCCCGCTCAGCTATATCAAAGTTATACCTCCTAGTAACTTTAATAAAGCACCACAAAGGAAAATGTTGGTTTGTGCTTCATGGGATAAGAAAAGCTCTGTATGCTTAGAACTCATGAACAAACAAGATGACACCATAGGCATGCAAGTTGTGTTAAATGCAAGGTGGCCATGTGAATGCAAAATTTAAAATGCAAAAGATATGTTCAAAGGAGTCTTGTTAAGTTAATGTGAGGTCTATCACTTAGGCAACATTGTGTCCAATGTCTCCAAGAGAGGACCAATCAAAGAATAGAATATTCACAACTTAGGGGATGCAGTGCATCACATCAGGCCACCAAGAGGAATGTAATATGCTAAGATAGATCACACTTATGAAAGACACTATACCAATGTCATCCAAAAAGTGACAAAAATATTGGATAAAGTAACAAGGTTGCACTAATAACCAAAAATATAAATGAATAATGCCAATGTATGCCCCCACTTTAAAGGAATTGCTACACACTATGCTATGAGAAATTACTTTAAACTAGCAGAGGAAAAATGCAATAAGAAAACAAGACATGACAACCAACTAGGAAAGCTCCTATGCCAAGTCATACGTTTCTAAGGAAGGTTGCATCATGTGAAAGAAAAGAGACAAAATAAGGAGGGGTTTCCCCCAAAAAGGAACACACCAAACACATAATGGAATTATGGATTTGGGGTCAGTATGTTCCTTGCTGCAATGTTTTTATGAAAGAGCTCATAATTGTTATCATTCCCCAAATACATAGAACTAGAAGAATGACACAAAGAGATTGAAAACAAAAGAAAAAGAAAGATCCGTTTTAGGTCAACATGTAAGAGACTTGTGGTCTCAACGCTTTGCATCAACCCCAAAAGGAGAAACACAAGCAAAAATAAAATTAAAAGGAAAAAGAAAAGGAAAATCTTTTGGGTCACTTACATGAAGGAGACATTTCGGTCTCAATGCCTTGCATCATCCCCAAAAGGAAAACACAAGCGAAAAGAAAAAGTAAAAAGGAAAAGGGACTGATTGGGTCAACATGAAAGAGACATAGGTCATCTCAATGCTTTGCATCATCCCTAAAAGGAGAACACAAAGCAAGAGCCAAAAGGGAATTAAGTTGTTTTTAATGTTGTTTGTCGGGTTTATATTAAAAAATACACTTAATTAAGGCCTACAAGAGCATAAAGGGGCCAAATAAAGCATAAGAAAGGTGTATTTAGTGGCAACAAGCCAAGGAAAGTGTGAAAGTATGTTACAAGACTTTACAAAAATTTGAAATAGGACTTGTTAAGTGGTAAAAAGTGAATATTTAGATGAATTATAATAAGAAGAGTCTAGAAAAGTGTAGAAATGTGTTAAAACACTTCACAACACCTTCACAAGACATCATAATTTGAATATTCAAGACCTAATGTGAATGCATAAGTTGCATTGCAACATGAAATCTAAGCAAAATAAGCCAAGCATCACAGGAGAAAGACCTAAATTACCATGAAAATGTCCAAAGATCCATTTTTCTACAGTACATTTAGCCCCCACTTTAGTGAGAGGGTGAACTTGCTTCAAACTCACACTAAAGTAGCCAAGTACATCGAGAGGAATCCAAATGCACTTATGCTAGCAAGATGGAATGACAACAATCAAGAGGGATGATCAAGCCCACAGGATGAAGATCCCATGGAAAACTAAGCATTAGAACAAAGGAACACACATGTGAAAGAGAAAAGAGAAGAGAGAGGGAAAAAGGAAGAGTCAGATCAAGCTTCGATCGTTTGTCCAGCTAGTTGTGGATCAAATCTAGGATGTTTGTCTAAAAAGAAAAATGCATACTCACTTTGGGGCGATGGAACTCATGGTTGTCCACTGAATGAGAAGCCCCTAAAGGTGAGAAACATACATTTGGCTGGTATTTACTCACAAACACATAGGTGGTTATGGAGAAAGTCGTGCCTCAGAATGGGCTTCCTACTTAACTATATCAAAGTTATACCTCCTGATAACTTTAATAAAGCACCACAAAGGAAAATTTTGATTCATGCTTCATGGGATAAGCAAAGCTTTGTATGCTTAGAACTCATGCATAAACAGGATGACACCACAAGAATGCAAGTTGTGTTATGCAATGTGGCCATGTGAATGCAAAATGTAAAATGCAAAAGAAATGTACAAAGGAGTCTTGTTAAGTTCATGCGAGGTCTATCACTTAGGGAACATTGTGTCCAATGTCTCCAAGAGAGGACCAATCAAAGAATAGAATATTCACAACTTAGGGGATGCAGTGTGTCACATCAGACCACCAAGAGGAATGTAATATGCTAACATAGATCACACTTATGAAAGATGCTATACCCAATGTCATCTAAAAACTGACAAACACATTGTATAAAGTAACAAGGCTTCACTAAGAACCAAAAATGAAGATGAATAATGCCAATGTATGCCCCCACTTTAAAGGAATTTTTATACACCATTCTATGAGAAATTACTTTAAACTGGAAAAGCAAAATTGCAAGAGGAAAAAAAGACATGAGAGCCAACTAGGAAAGCTCCTATTCCAAGTCACACATTTTTTAGGAAGGCTCCGTCATGTGAAAGAAAAAAAACAAAAGGAGGGGTTTCCCCCAAAAAGGAACACACCAAACACATAAGGGATCTATGGATTTGGGGTTAGTATGTTCGTTGTTGCAATGATTTTATGAAGGAGTTTGAAACTATAATCATTCCCTAAATACATAGAACTGGAAGAATGACCCAAAGATATTGAAAACAAAAGAAAAAGAAAAAATTGTTTAGGGTCAACATGGAAGAGACATTGCGGTCTTAATGCTTTGAATTGCCCCCAAAAGGAGAAACACAAGCAAAAAGAAAATGAAAAGGTGAAAGAAAAGGAAAATCTTTTGGGTCAATTGTACATGAAGGAGACATTTCAATCTCAATGCCTTGCATCATCCCCAAAAGGAAAACACAAGCGAAAAGACAAAGTAAAAAGGAAAAGGGACCGATTGGGTCAACATGCAAGAGACATAGGTCATCTCAATGCTTTGCATCATCCCCAAAAGGAGAACACAAAACAAGAGTGAAAAAGAAAATATATAGGATGACATATAGAAGAATAGAGGTAAAAATAGAAGTGCACAAAGAGATGGAGAACATCAAACACACATCACAGGGGAGCACAATACACACATACAATCATACCAAAGAAAAGAAAAAGGAAAAGGAAAATTTAAAAATGCTATTTAAGGCAAGTGAAAGTCAACCATCTAACAAGTCATCCGCCTCCCAATCATATTTAGTGTACTGTGAGGGCAGGAGACTATCCAAAGGGAGAATTACAAGTTTTGAACTAGGGGAAGTACCAGGTTCCTCAATTGGGGTAGGAGATTTATCATTTAAGCTCACGAAAGAGGAAAATAAATAATTTAGATTTTTATGCACCTCTTCATCTATTTTAGAGATCTCCTCCTCATCATCATCATCAGGATTAATTACGACGGTAGGACGGATGGTAATTTCAAATAAAGGATGTATTAGGAGTTGTGGTTGTTGTATCGGATAATTTTGTTGTGATGGTTGTACTATAATATATTGTGGTAGGTCAAGTAGAGGAGGGTGATTAGGAATTGCTTATGTCAAAGGAAAAGGTGGATTTTCTTTTTTTTCTTCTATTTGTAACTGACGAGCAAGGAGGCGACAACGACGCCTACGCTCCCTAGCACCATGATTTGTTTCAATTCTATTTTGAAGTTTTGTATGTGCAAGAGTGAGTTGATCCACCATAAGCTCCTTTTCTTCCCGAGGAGGAGGAATGGAAGGAATCGAAGGACATGGTTCAATCACTTTCTCTTTGGCTTTATAAACTTGTTTAATGCGAGGAGGCATGACAGGGTTGGTTTCATTATCTCCTGGGCATTTAGATGATGAAGGTGAAGTGTGTATTGTTGGTTTCTCATGAGGTTGCATTGTTTATTCAAGTTCAAATTCAGGTTGAAGCATTCTCTCATCTAGGATAGGAGTAGTGGAAGTGGATAGGGACAAGTGGCGAAGAGACAATTCGGCTATGTGTTTGGATTTGAACTTTTGATAAGCAATGAAAAAGAAGTCTTTGCGAGGGGTGATCGGTTCCATAGGTTCAAGCCAAAAGGATTCTAAGGAAAAATTACCTTTAGAATACAATGGATTAAAGCCACTATGGTGTACAGTAAATATCTCATTGTCAAGCGAAAACTTCAAACATTTGTGAACAACTAAAGGAACAGCTTTCATCAAGTGAAGCCAAGGATGACCTAGCCATAGATGAAACTGATCTGATTGTGGGATGATAGAGAATGTTAAATCCAATGTTTTAGGTCCTGTTTATAATGGGAGTATGATCGATTTGATCGTAGGGCATGCAAAACCAATATGGGTTTTAATCCATGCTATTGGTTTGTTATAATCATCTTGATAAAGATCACGTAATACTAACTTTGTATCAACATTCATCACATTAGTGCTTGAAGGTTAACTAGCTTTGACAAATGAAACAAATATGTTTGGGCATGGGATTGGTAAATATTTGTAAATGTCGATTGGGGGGTGCAACAGTGCAACAAACTTATTGCCCGAGTCATCATTGACACCTGCAATGGATAGATGACCAGAATCAATGAGGTCTTTCACTATGTGTTTGAGACGCTTACATAATTGTTATGTTTCATGTCCATTTTGGCAATGAAAATGACAATAAGCATTTGGTTTATAGGTGGGGGGTAAAGGCTTGGTGGTATCAATTAGTTTTACTATAGCCAAAGTGATCATCTGTTGTTGTAGCAGTTGATTCATTATGTTATGGAGAGTGACAGGTAAGGGGGTAAATTGTCTCTTCGGGTCCCCATAGGTAAAGGGCACCGGTGCTTTAATAGCGACCACTTGCTTAGGCACGGCTAGAGTTGGTTGTGGAGGAGGGGGATTGAACTGTAAAAATCCTCTATTTGGTTTTCTAAAATTTTGGGAGTTGTTTTGGTTGCTTTGTTCAGACTTCTCAACTCGACTAAAAGTGTATTTTGAATCATGACTAGTAACTGAGTTGTCATAGTCACAAAGGGTTGTGCACAAACGCATGAAAGAAGGAAATCTCATCATGGTCAAGTTATCCTCAATTTGAGTTTGTAAATTTTTGATAAACATCATTTGGAAATGTGAATCAAGAACCTTGACATCTACTTGAGCATACAACGACTGATAACATGAAATGAAATCAGTTACTTTTTCACCCACATTTTGTTTACATCTCATTAAATCAGCCATTGTCTTTTTGGGAGTCATATGGACTTGGAAATGACTTTTAAAGGCATCAACAAGTTCATTAAATGATTGAATTGAATGATTGGGTAAATTTGAAAACCACTCCAAGGAAGTGTCCTTTAAGGTCCTAGGAAACAGTTTAGCTAATAGTTTATCGTCAAGGACAAAATAACTGCACAAGGCTGTATAAGCATTGACATGATTAGTAGGGTCTCCTTTACCTCCATACTTCTCAAACCTTGGCATCTCAATTCTTTGTGGCATCGGGGTTCTTAATATTTATAAAGATAATGGGCTACTACGAACATAGTATGTGGGTGGTGCAACTTGATTTTGGTTAATGGTGGATATTTGTTGTTGCATGGAGTTAACAGTATGAAAGAGTTGCATAATAAGAGGGTCAGTGTAACTAGTATGAGGTGGAAGAAAGAATGGCGATGGTGTGTATATAATGTTAGGAGAAGTGAGGGGAACACTAAAAGGGGTGAAGGTGGTGGAGGATGGAACATTTGATGCTAAAAAAAACTAGGAATGCTAGTTCAAATAGCGAAAGAAGGGGTCACATGATTAACCTATTGCATGGTTGTTTTAACTTGACGAGTGGTATAAGTGGGTATGGATGCTATAGTTGAAGGAGGAATGTGAGACTAACCTTGGCTAACCACAGTGTTTGTTGGTTGGGAAGTGGAAAGAACATGTTTTTTGTATATTTCAGTAATTATTTACATAACTTTTAATCCATCGTCACTTTCAATCAAGTGATGAAGGTTGTCTATAGCAGGTATTGCAATGGTGGAAATGTTTTTAAGGTAGAAATATTTTTGCAAATGTACTAAATCCTCATGAACGTTAATTATGACTTTATCTTATGGAATTTCATTGATTTGTGTGTTAACATGCATTATATGTGAAGGTAAAGGTGTACTAGTGGTAGTATCCATACCTAATGCACCATTGTCCATACCAGGAGTAGGATCTCGAGACAACCTAAGGTCCACAATCAGTGTGTTATCATGGGGTGCCATGAGTCGAGAACTTCTTCTCACTAAAGTATTATCAATAGGGCACCAAACACTCATACAAATACCACAAGAGGTGGGGTGAATGCACATTCAATGCAATCTAGGAATGATAAAATGAAAATAACCAAAATTTTGTAAACATAAATAGGAAGGCAATACCAGAAAATAGAAATGTAGAAATTACTGTGAAAATGACAAAAATTGTTGTACAAAAAGTGCAACTGGACTAATTCGCCCTAGGTGGCGAATGAGTACAGGGGTGTACTTTTTAAGTTTTTTTCTAATTGTTTTGACTTTTTGTATGTGCTCAGGTCTGTACAATGAAAAGAAGTGATGAAAATGAAATGTAATAATGACCCCTAAATGATAGTTTCACTAATGCAATTTTGATAAGCCCTAGAATGTAAAAACAATGCAAGAGCCAATGCAATTGAGTCCTAGTGTGTGAATACAAATGAAAATAAGAAAGAGATAATGTTCAATATGCAGGTTCACCAAAATGAACCAAATATTTTTGGGGGCTATGTTCCTCTATTGCTCAATTAGGGTTTTTCACCTAAAAGGAGAGAGATAGGCAAAAAACCTAGGTGGTTCACTCAAATTAATGTATGTATAATGGAATTATGCCTAAATTCAATGATATCGATGCAATAAACTAATAAAATTGATTGATTATTTATTCAAAACCTAAGAAATATGAAGTGTTTGAAAATAGTGTGATATGCAGAAATGGACTATAAACATGCAAAAATGAAATTAGAAATGAATGACACTGAACAGAGTGCACCTAGAGATGGATTGATGATGCTGGAAGGTTTTGGAATCTGAAAAAAATCATTGTTGATGAATAGTGGGACTCATTTACCACTGATGGCGAATCAATCCTTCTTCTAGTAAACTATCCTAAAACTAGTTTTTGACTGTCAGGAACTGAAATCTAAACAAATCAACTTTTCCAGCCTAGAAGTGGGACTCATTAACCATTTATGGTGAATCATACCTCCCCCAAAAATCTACAAATTTAGGGGTCAACTCTGTGGGTACATATCTGCACTTGTCTTCTTATCGGGTTAACAGAACCAAATCTATAGAATACGAGCTGAATGTTGTCTCCAAGCTTCAATTAGGGTTTGGCTGACTTGAATAGTTTTGATGACTTGTTGACCACTTTTCAACACCAATTTCTTTGAAAAATCTTCCTACAAGACCTACAAACACACACGCAAAGAGGGAAAAATGGTTAAGGATTACAGTATAGGGATTTGCCTTGGTCAAATCCCACTTTGGTAATCAAACAAAAATGGAATGAAAACAAGAAAGGAATGATGAATAAATAACATGAAAGTGTCCTAAACACACCAAACTCTTGTTGAAGTCTGAATATATGTCAATGGCTGCTCCAAGATGCTTGATAATTGCTTGATCAAATGATGATATGATGCTTGAATGCTTAAAGAAATGAAATGCATGAATACTTGAATGAATGGGTGAATGGGGGTTAGAATGGATGGAAAAACACTTATCTATACATACTTATGCCCTAATTACCTAAAAAATACATCATAGGCTGACATAAGGTCTTAATGAATAAAACCCCGAAGGAAATTTGAATGTATTTTGAATTTTGTGCCAAGAGGGACTCATTCGCCACCCATGGAAAATGGTCCCACTCAAGGCTTGCAAGTGGGTGTTAGGAATTAAGTTGTATTTAATGTTGTTTGTTGGGTTTATATTAAAAAATACACTTAATTAAGGCCTACATGTGCATAAACGGGCCAAATAAAGCATAAGAAAGGTGTATTTAGTGGTGACAAGCCTAGAAAATCATGAAATTTTGTTACAAGACTTTACAACACTTTGAAATAGGACTTGGTAAGCGATAAAAAGTGAATATTTAGATGAATTATAATAAGAAAAGTCTAGAAATGTGTAGAAATGTGTTACAACACTTCACAACACTTTCACAAGACATCATAATTTTAATATTAAAGACCTAATGTGAATTCATAAGTTACATTGCAACATTAAATCAAAGCAAAATAAGCCAAGCATAAAAGGAAAAAGAACTAAATTACCATAAAATTTTCAAAGATCCATTTTTCTATTGTACATTTAGCCCCCACTTTAGTGAGAGGATGAACTTGCTTCAAACTCACACTAAAGTAGCCAAGCACATAGAGAGGGATCCAAATGCACTTATGCTAGCAAGATGAAATGACAACAATCAAGAGGGATGATCAAGCCCCCAGGATAAATATCCCATGGAAAAATAAGCATAAGAACAAAGGAAAAGACATGTGAAAGAGAAAAGAGAAGAGAGAGGGAAAAAGGAAGAGTCAGATCAAGCTTCGATCATTTGTCCAGCTATTTGTGGATCAGATCTAGGTTGTTTGTCCAAAAATAAAAATCCATACTCACTCTGGGGTGATGGAACTCATGGTTGTCAGTCAGGTGAGAAGGCCCAATAGGTGAGAAACATACACTCAACTGGTATGTACTCACAAACACATAGGTGGCTATGGGGAAATTCGTGCCTCGGAACGGGCTTCCTACTCAACTATATCAAAGTTATACCTCCTGATAACTTTAATAAAGTGCCACAAAGGAAAATGTCGGTTCGTACTTCATGGGATAAGCAAAGCTTTGTATGCTTAGAACTGATGAACAAACAGGATGAAACTGCATGCATGCAAGTTGTGTTATGCAAGGTGGCCATGTGAATGCAAAATTTAAAATGCAAAAGAAATGTTCAAAGGAGTCTTGTTAAGTTCATGTGAGGTCTATCACTTAGGGAACGCTATGCCCAATGTCTCCAAGAGAGGACCAATCAAAGAATAGAATATTCACAACTTAGGGGATGCAGTGTGTCACATCAGGCCACCAAGAGGAATGTAATATGCTACTGATAGATCACACTTAATAAAGACACTATACCAATGTCATCTACAAAGTGACAAAAACATTGGATAGAGTAACAAGGTTGCACTAAGAACCAAAAATGCAAATGAATAATGCCAATGTATGCCCCCACTTTAAAGGAATTGCTACACATCATTCTATGAGAAATTACTTCAAAGTAGTAGAGGAAAAATGCAACAAGAAAACAAGACATGAGAGCCAACTAGGAAAGATCCTATTCCAAGTCATACATTTCTAAGGAAGGTTGTGTCATGTGAAAGAAAAGAAACAAAAGAAGGAGGGGTTTCCCCCAAAAAGGAACACACCAAACACATAAGGGATCTATGGATTTGGGGTCAGTATGTTTTTTGCTACAATTTTTTTTTGAAAGAGCTCAAAACTATCATCATTCCCCGAATACATAGAACTGGAAGAATGACACAAAAAGATTGAAAACAAAAGAAAAAGAAAGATTCATTTTGGGTCAACATGGAAGAGACATTGCAGTCTCAACGCTTTGCATAACCCCAAAAGGAGAAACACAAGCAAAAAGAAAATGAAGGCAAAAAAAGAGGAAAAGCTTTTGGGTCAATTACATGAAGGAGACATTTTGGTCTCAATGCCTTGCATCATCCCCAAAAGGAAAACACAAACGAAAAGACAAAGTAAAAAGGAAAAGATACTAATTTGGTCAACATGGAAGAGACATAGGTCATCTCAGTGCTTTGCATCATCCCCAAAATGAGAACACAAAACAACAGCGAAAAAGAAAAGATAAAGTATAACATATAGAAGAATAGAGGTACAAATAGAAGAAGTGCACAAACAGAGGGAGAACATCAAACACACATCACTGGGGAGCACAATACTCACATACAATCATACCAAAGAAAAGAAAAAGGAAAAGGAAAATGTAAAAGGGCTAGTTAAGGAAAATACAAGTCAACCATCTAACAAGTCATCCTCCTCCCAATCATATTCAGTGTAATGTGAAGGCGGGTGACTATCCAAAGGGAGAATTACAAGTGTTGAACTAGGAAAAGTACCAAGTTCCTCACTTGGGGTAGGATATTTATCATTTAAGCTCATGGAAGAGGAAAATAAAGAATTTATATCGTTATGTGCCTCTTCATCTATTTTACAGAACTCCTCATCATCATCATCATCGTCAAGATTAATTACAATGGGAGGACGGATGGTAATTTCCAATGAAGGATGTATTAGGATTTGCGGTTGTTGTATCGGATCATTTTGTTGTGATTGTTGTAGTGTACTATCTTGTGGCAGGTCAGGAGGAGGAGGGTGATTAGGGATTGATTATGTCAAAGGAAGAGGTGGATTTTCTTTTTTTTCTTCTCTTTGTAATTGACGAGCAAGGAGGAGACAACGACGCCTATGCTCCCTAGCACCGTGATTTATTTTAATTTTATTTTGAAGTTATGTAGGTGTAAGACTGGGTTGATCCACCATAAGCTCCTTTTCTTCCTCAGGAGGAGGAACAAAAGGAACCAAAGGAGATGGGTCAATCACTTTATCTTTGGCTTTATAAACTTGTTTAATGCGAGGAGGAACGACGGGGTTGGTTTCATTATCTCTTGGAAATATATATGATGAAGGTGAACTATGTATTGTTGGTTGCTCGTGAGGTTACATTATTTGTTTAGGTTTGGATTCAGGTTGAAGCATTGTCTCATCTAAGATAGGAGTAGCGAAAGTGGATGGGGACATGTGGCGAAGAGACAATTTGGCTATGTGTTTGGCTTTGAACTTTTGATAGGAAATGAAAAATAAGTCTTTTCAAGGGGTGATTGGTTCCATAGGTTCAGGCCAAAAGGTTTCTAAGGAAAATTTACCTTTAGAAGACAATGGATTAAAGCCACTATGGTGTACAGTACATATCTCATTTTCAAGCAAAAAATTCAAACATTTGTGAACAATTGAAGGAACAAATTTCATCAAGTGAATCCAAGGATGACCTAGCCATAGACGAAACTGATCCGATTGTGGGATGATAGAGAATGTTACATCCAATGTTTTAGGTCCTATCTATAATGGGAGTATGATCGATCTGATCGTAGGGCACGCAAAACCAATATGGGGTTTAATCCATGCTATTGATTTATCATAATCATCTAGATAAAGATCACGTAATACTAAAAATTCTTAAGTGATAACATTATCGCCACAGGCGGGATCTATTAATATCCCATTGGTGGGCTTATCATAGATGTGGTTGGCTATGTAAAAAGGAACATTGGGAAGTTTTGTAAGTATATCATGAGGAGAAAAAGTAACATCAAGAGTTTTGTTAAATGGGCCCTTATGAGGGATAATTTATATCATACCCACGAGTTCATCCATAGGATTAACATGGGTAGCATTTGGAGTAAGATCATGTTGTTCAATATTTGAATCAACATTCATCTCATTAGTGTTTGAAGGTTCACTGGCTTTGACAAATGAAACATTGTGTTTAGGCATGGGATTGGTAAAGATTTGTAAATGTCGATTGGGGGGTGCAAAGGACTTATTGCCCTCATCATTGGCACCTACAAAGGATAGACGACCAGAATCAATAAGGTCTTGCACTATGTGTTTGAGAAGCTTACATTGTTTTGTTCCATGTCCATTTTGGCGATGAAAATGACAATAAGAATTTGGTTTAAAGGTGGGGGGTAAAGGCTTGGTGGTATCAAGTTCTTTGACTGTAGGCAAAGTGATCATCTATTGTTGTAGCAATTGATTCATTGTGTTATGGAGAGTTTTAGGTAAGGGGGTAAATTATCTCTTCGAGTCCCCATAGGTAAAGGGCACCACTGCTTTAACAATGACCACTTGATTAGGCAGGGGTGGAGTTTGTTGTGGAGGAGGGGGATTGAACTAGAAAAAGCCTCTATTTGGTTTTCTGAAGTTTTGGGAGTTGTTTTGGTTGCTTTCTTTAGACTTCTCAGCTTGGTTAAAAGTGGATTTTGAATCACAACTAGTTACCAAGTTGTGGTATTCACAAAGGGTTGTGCATAAATACATGAAAGAAGGAAATTTCATCATGGTCAAGTTATCCTGAATTTGAGTTTGTAAATTTTTGATAAACATCTTTTGGAGATGTGAATCAAAACCTTGACATCTACTTGAGCATACAATGACTGATAATGTTGAATGAAATCATTTAATTTTTTACCCACATTTTGTTTACATCTCATTAAATTGGCCATTGTCTTTTCGGGAGTCATATGGACTTGGAAATGACTTATAAAGGCATCAAAAAGTTCATTAAATGATCGAATTGAATGATTGGGTAAGTTTGGAAACCACTCCAAGGCAGTGTCCTTTAAGGTCCCGGGAAAAAAATTAGCTAATAGTTATCGTCAAGAACAAAATCACTGCACAAGGTTGTATAAGCATTGACATGATTAGTAGGGTCTCCTTTACCTCTATACTTCTCAAACCTTGGCATCTCAATTCCTTTAGGTGTCAGGGTTCTTAATATTTATAAAGATAATGGGCTACTACGAACATAGTATGTGGGTGGTGCAATTTGATTTTGGTTAATGGTGGATATTTGTTGTTGCATAGAGGAAACAGTATGAAAGAGTTGTGTAATAAGAGGGTCAGTGTAACTAGTATGAGGTGGAAGAGAGAATGGTGATGGAGTGTATGCAATGTTAGGATAAGTGAGGGGGACACTAAAAGGGATGAAGGTGGTGGAGGATGGAACATTTGATGCCACAAAAGAACTAGGAATGCTAGTTGGAATAGCAAAAGAAGGGGTCACATGACTAACCTGTTGCATGGTTGTTTTAACTTGAGGAGTGGTATAAGTGGGTATGGATGCTATAGGTTAAGGAGGAGGAATGTGAGACCCTCCTTGCCTAACCATAGTGTTTTCTGGTTGGGAAGTGGAAAGAACATGTTTGCTGTATATTTCAGAAATTCTTTGCATAAATTTTAAGCCATCATCACTTTCAATCAAGTGATGAAGGTTGTCTATAGCAAGTATTGCAATGGTGGAATTTTTCTCAAGGCATAAATTTTGTTTCAAATGTGCTAAATCCTCGTGAATTCTAATGACTTTATCTTGTAGAATTTGATCAATTTGTGTATTAACATGCATTTTCTGTGAAGGTAAAGGTGTACTAGTGGTAGTATCCATGCCTAATGCACCATTTTCCATACTAGGAGTAGGAGCTCGAGACAACCCAAGGTCCACAATGAGTGTGTTATCACAGGATTCCATGAGTCAAGAACTTCTTCTCACTAAAGTATTATCAATAGGGCACCAAACACTCATACAAATACCACAAGAGGTGGGGTGAATGCAAATGAAATGTAAAAATTACTATCAAAATGAATGAAACTATTGTGCAAAAAGTGCAACTAGACTAATTAGCCCAGGGTGGCGAATGAGTCCAGGGGTGTATTTTTTAGCCGATAGGCTATTTACGTAGGGGAACCTCACTGATATTTCCCCCAGTTTGACGTCATCAAGGAGTTCCCATGGGGTTCCCCCACGTAAAAGGACAACTTTTGGTGCTCGTATGTCTATGGAGCAGTGTTGATGGTACGTCGATGGAAGAAGGGATCTTATGATGACTAGTGTAAGCGGATCATAAAATCCGATGACATGACGACACAACCAACCTGTGCTTAGATTTGCATATGCTGATGGGAAATGAATGATTATACCAACAATGTAATTTGTGAGAGGAGTAGCCAATGATTGCCGAGAAACAAGGCAAGTTGAATGGATCTCCCAAGAATATGCCAACAGAGCCCGCCAATAGAAATAAGATGATCCAAACAAAAAAAATGTGGATATAACTTTTGACCGATGCTAAGAAACTTGACGGGGCCGGATGAAATGAAGATTGTCGGATTTAATTCTTGTCCATCGGTGTCGATGATCCTCTCACTAGCTCAACGTACGGGCGGGGGAATCACCGAACTCAGAGAATGCAGATCGTTGATTAAAATTCCCACGTATGGTGGACGCTGCAATGTTCGCCGGATTTGAATGCCGCTTAAAACCTTTTTACTAGGTGATGTGTGTTTTTTAAGGATTTTTTACCCATGACTCACTCCAAGCTTTGTACTAGGTAACTAACTATTAGAGATAGAACAATACAGTATGAATGCAAATAGTATGTAAAGTTGAGATTTTTATTTATTTTTCCCTCTTCTTTTTGCACATATTCGTGAGCATCAATGTCCTTTCATTGCAATCGATTTCTAGAATTTACAGTTTGATACAATTAATTATGGCACGTTTGAGAATGTTGTTTTTGTTTTGTTTTCCTGTGACTGTAAACATGGATAGAATTCCATTTGTTTCTGTGATGGCTTTTAATGGTTATCAGAGGTGTTTTAATGGTTTTGATTTGTGTTTAATCAAGATATTTAGGTTTGATGGATACCTTTGGAGAGAGAAGGGCATGGCTGAAATGGCTTCAACCGTGTAATGAAAGATTGTGGCAAAGAGACAAAACGAATAATTTGAAAATGGAATTAAGCTTGAAATGGGTACATATATATGTGAAAATGAATGATATCTGATTTGAAACTTGTCATAATTTATTTTATGGTCGACCTTGCATTCCAACTTCATGGGACGCTTCGTTATACAACTTGTTTTCAGGGATTTTGTTTCTAATTAATCTTGTTTGCATAACTGAATACATTTTTTTGCCTCCTTTCTCTTGCGCCCTACACAACCGATGCCAAAATACTTTAAAATTATTGCTATACATTTATGTTTCTGTTACATTTTTATTATTTTTATAAGGATATTGTCAGTCTATTAATTTGTACTTGTTTTCTCATGCAAAAACTTTCATGTTTATACGAAACAATAAAATATATCTTTCATTTTTCATGGAAGAAGAGGAGAGCCATGATATTTGAAATGAAAAAAAAAATAGCCACTTTAAACCGGCGGCTCCTTGTCTCGTGCATTGGGCTGGCTATCGATGATTATGATTATTAAATAGAGAGAAAAACAACAAGATGTAAGCATACTAGATTTTTCATCCTTTATTTTGTAATTAAGACTTGGGTATGGAACTACTTTTACATCTTATATTTATATGTACTAATATTTCTTGTAAAGTTGAAATGGTGAACACACAACAATATTGACAAATAGAGATGGAGAGGGAGATAGAAATAGAGGGAGATAGAAATAGGGGGAGATAGAGAGAGAGGGGGGGAGAGATAGATAAATGGGAAGATTGAAAGAAATAGAGATAGATATATATGGAAAGATAAAGGGAGAATGAGGTTGAGATATAAAGATGGATAGGGGGATAGGGAGGGAGCGAGAGAAGGAGAGATGGGAGAGAGATGGGAGAGAGGGAGGGAGAGAGAGAAAGGGACAGAGAGAAGATGGGGAAGAGGGAGATATATGTAAAAAGGGATAGAGAAGAAGAGGGGGAGAGAGGGAGAGGGAGAGGGAGAGAAATAGATAGAGGGTGATATAGAGAGATAGAGAAGGATAGGAAAATAGATAAAGAGATAGGGAGATTGATAGATAGATAGGGAGATATACATAGAGAAGGATATGGATAGAAAGAGATGGATAGATGAGTGAGAAGGAGATCGAGTGAGAAATAAAGATAAAGATATAGAGTAGAAGAGATGGAGGGAGAGATGGAATGAATAAGATAGAGAGAGAAGAAGGGGGGAGAGGGAAAGGATATAGATGTATAGGGAGAAAGATAGGGAGATAGATAAAGAGAGATATAGATAGAAAGATATAGAGAAATGAGTGAGAGAGAGAGAGGTAGACATAATGAGATATAGATAGAGAGGGGGGGAAGAGATAGGAAGATAGAGATAGAGGGGGAAAGAGTGAGAGAGAAAGAAGGTGATAGAGATAAGTAATAGAAAGAGGTATACATAGGCGAAAAGATAGAGAGATAGAGATAGAGGTAGAGAACGAGAAAGAGGGAGTGTGTGTACATATGAGTGAGAGAGATATATTTATATATAAATAGAGAGGGAGGGAGAGGGGGAGAGAAATATAGAAAGGAGAGATAAGTAGAGAGAAATAAAAAGAGGGAGTGATAAGGAGAGAGGGAGTGATAAAGAGAGAGATAAGGAAAGATCTCCAGTCTAACACTGATGCTAGCAGGGAGAACTTTATAGGAAAACAAAATTAGTTTGTGCCTATCAGCTATTTCGTTGCTCATTTAATATTGTGCAACTACTAGTTTAAGTTTTTTTCTAATTGTTTTGACTTTTTTGTATGTGTTCAATTCTGTACAATGCAGAGAAGTAATGAAAATGTAGAATTTTTTGATGATTTGATGAAATTAAATGAAATGTAATAATGACCTCTAAATGATAGTTTCACTAATGCAATTTTGATAAGCCCTAGGATGCAAAAACAATGCAAGAGCCAATGCAATTGAGTCCTAGAGTGTGAATACAAATGCAACTAAGAAAAAGATAATGTTCAATATGCAAGTTCACCAAAATGAACCAAATATTTTTGGGCGCTATGTACTCTCTTGCTTAATTAGGGTTTTTCACCTAAAAGGAGAGAAATAGGCCAAAAACCTAGGTGGTTCACTCAAATTAATGTATTTATAATGGAATTATGCCTAAATGTAATGATCTAGATGTAGCAAACTGATAAAATTGATTGATTATTTATCCAAAACCTAAGAAATGTGAAGTGTTTCGAAACACAGTGTCATATGTAAAAATGAACTATAAACAAGCACAAATGAAATCGGAATTGAAATAAACTGAACAGAGTGTACTTGGAGATGGATTGATGGTGTTGGAAGGTTTTGGAATTTAACAAAAATCACTGTTGATGACCAGTGGGACTCATTCACCACTGATGGCAAATCAAACCTCCCCCAAAAATCTTCAGATTCAGGGGTCAACTCTATGGGTCAAGATCTGCCCTTGTCTTCTTGTCGGGTTGACGGAACCAAATCAACAAAAACGGGTTGAATGTTGTCTCCAAGCTTGAATTAGGATTTGGTTGACTTGAATAGCTTTGATTACTTGTTGACCACTTTTCAACACCTATTTCTTTGGAAAATCTTCCCACAAGACCTGCAAACACATATGCAAAGAGGGAAAAATGGTTAAGGGTTAGAGTATAGGGATTTTCCTTGGTCAAATCCCACTTTGGTAATCAAACCCTTGATAAAGAAATGGAATGAAAACAAGAAAGGAATGATGAATAAATAACATGCAAGTGTCCTAAACTCACAAAACCCTTGTTGTTCAATTTTGAAGATATGTCAATGGCTGCTCCAAGATGCTTGATAATTGCTTGATCAAATGATGATATGATGCTTGAATGCTTAGAGAAATGAAATGCATGAATACTTCAATCAATGGGTTAATGGGGATTAAAATGGATGGAAAAACACTTCTTTATACACACTTATTCCATTATTACCTGAAAATACATCACACGCCGACATAAGGTCTTAATGAATAAAAACCTGAAGGAAATTTGAATTTCTTTTGAATTTTGTGCCAAGAGGGACTCATTCCCCACCCATGGCGATTGGGTCCCACTCAAGGCTTGCAAGTGGGTGTTAAGAATTAAGTTGTATTTAATGTTTTTTGTGGGGTTTATATTCAAAAATACACTTAATTAAGGCCTACAAGTGCATAAAGGGGCCAAATAAAGCATAAGAAAGGTGTATTTAGTGGTGACAAGCCTAGAAAAGAATGAAAGTATGTTACAAGACTTTACAACACTTTGAAATAGGACTTGGTAAGGGATAAAAAGTGAATATTTAGATGAATTATAATAAGAAGAGTCTAAAAAAGTGTATAAATGTGTTACAACACTTCACAACACCTCCACAAGACATCATAATTTGAATATTCAAGACCTAATGTGAATGCATAAGTTACATTGAAACACTAAATCTAAGCAAAATAAGCCAAGAATCATAGGAAAAAGACCTAAATGACCATGAAAATTTCCAAACATCTATTTTTCTATGGTAAATTTAACCCCCACTTTAGTGGAAGGATGAACTTTCTTCAAACTCACACTAAAGTAGCCAAGCACATCGAGAGGGATCCAAATGCACTTATTCTAGCAAGATGGAATGACAACAATCAAGAGGGATGATCAAGCCCCTAGGATGAAGATCCCATGGAAAACTAAGCATAAGAACAAAGGAACACATATGTGAAAGAGAAAAGAGAAGAGAGAGGGAAAAAGGAAGAGTCAGATCAAGCTTTGATCATTTTTCCAACTAGTTGTGGATCAGATCTAGGTTCTTTGTCCAAAAAGAAAAATGCATAATCACTCTGGGGCAATGGAACTCATGGCTATCTGCATGGTGAGAATGCCCAAAAGGTGAAAAACATACACTCAGTTGGTATCTACTCACAAACACATAGTTGGCTATGGGGAAATTCATGCCTCATAATGGGCTTCCCGCTCAACTATATCAAAGTTATACCTCTTGGTAACTTTAATAAAGTGCCACAACAGAAAATTTCATTTTGTGCTTCATGGGATAAGCAAAGCCTCATATGTTTAGAACTCATGAAAAAATAGGATGACACCACAGGAATGCAAGCTATGTTATGCAAGGTGGCCATGTGAATGCAAAATGTAAAATGCAAAAGAAATGTTCAAAGGAGTCTTGTTAAGGTCATGCGAGGTCTATCACTTAGGGAACATTGTGTCCAATGTCTCCAAGAGAGGACCAATCAAAGAATAGAATATTCACAACTTAGGGGATGCAGTGTGTCACATTAGGCCACCAAGAGGAATTTAATATGCTAAGATAGATCACACTTATGAAAGAAAATATACCCAATGTCATCCAAAAAGTGACAAAAATATTGGATAAAGTAACGAGGCTACACTAAGAACCAAAAATGCAAATGAATTATTCCAATGTATTCCTCCACTTTAAAGGAATTTCTACACACCGTTCTATGAGAAATTACTTTAAAGTAGCAAAGGAAAAATGCAACAAGAAAACAAGACATGAGAGCCAACTAGGAAAGCTCCTATGCCAAGTCATACGTTTCTGAGGAAGGCTACGTCATGTGAAAGAAAAGAAACAAAATCAGCAGGGGTTTCCTCAAAAAAGGAACACACCAAACACATAAGGGATCTATGGATTTGGGGTCAGTATGTTTGTTGCTGTAATGTTTTTATAAAAGAACTCAGAACTGTCATCATTCCCCAAATACATAGAACTGGGAGAATGACACAAAGAGATTGAAAATGAAAGAAAAAGAAAGATTTGTTTTGGGTCAACATAGAAAAGACATTGCAGTCTCAACGCCTTGCATCAACCCCAAAAGGAGAAACACAAGAAAAAATAAAATGAAAAGGAAAAAGAAAAGGAAAATCTTTTGGGTCAGTTACATGAAGGAGACATTTTGGTCTGAATGCCTTGCATCATCCCCAAAAGGAAAACTAAAGCGAAAAGACAAAGTAAAAAGGAAAAGGGACTGATTGGGACAACATGGAAGAGACATACGTCATCTCAACACTTTGCATTATCCCCAAAAGGAGAACACAAAAATAGAGTGAAAAAGAAAAGATAAAGTACAACATATAGAAGAATAAAGGTACAAATAGAAGAAGTGTACAAAGAGAGGGAGAACATCAAACACACATCACAGGGGAGCACGATACACACGTATAATCATACCTAAGAAAAGAAAAAGGAAAAGAAAAATATAAAAAAGGCTAGTTAAGGAAAATTTAAGTCAACCATCTAACAAGTCATCCGCCTCCCAATCATATTCAGTGTATTGTGAGGGTGGGTGACTGTCCTGTTGTGCAGTTTTTGTACACACGCCCCGCTGAAAGAAGGGATCCTCTCTTGTTTTGGTTTTGGTGCTTTTTTCCCTCTCGTTTTGAAAATTTTGTTGCTTTGAGATGTGCTTGAATGATTATCTTGCTTGTGCAAATGACCCTGTGAAGTAATTCTATGAAAATCCTAAGCCTCCAAGTGTTTTTTGGGTTTTCCTCTAGTTTCAGGAATTTCCCCTCAGGGCAGAATTCCCCGATTTCCATTCATGCTTTGGAAACCGGACGGGGACTGCTATGCATCAGGCTTCAGGGATTTTGGCTCTTCGTAGAATTCTTTGTCCTCCAGAATTTCCAAAAATCCTTCAGGTCTTCAAATCCTCAAAACTCCTTCATCCCCTCGGATTCCCGAAACTCGTTCTAGGTTGTATTTTCACTGCATTTATACTTTTGTACAAGCTTTGCATATTGTGTTTAATGAAGTTTAAGGGAGTTTAATGCTATGAATCAATGTCATTTATCTTGCTTTGAATTTGGAAGAGCTTAACCTCTGAGTGTTGTGTGTGAGTCTTGAGCTTGAGCTTTGGATTGCTTGCTTTGGTGACGTCTTTCTGGTACCATTTGCATTTTCTTGAGTTTTGAGATTCTTACCAGTCGCTATCTTCATGATTTTCTCTTCATCCATGGTATGTTTATGGTGCCTTTACTTTCAACTAATGAGTATCAACGACTCTATGGTGTTTTGGATGTGCTTTGAATTTGGATTTCAGTGTGTTGAGGGTTTGTAATTAAACTAGGGTTACCCCCTTGTTCTTTTAATGCTTCCTCTGAAATTGGTATGACCATCCTTACTAATTTGATGATTCAATTGCGCCATCTATTACTGGATTTGTACCCCCCCTGAATTTTATCTTGTGCATGATTTTTATTCGACCTAGGGTTTCAATTTTGGATCCCTTGCATTTGATGGATTTGATATCCTAGGTAGATTTGAGTTGTTGATTTTAATTTGCACTTGATGACAACTTTTCTTTGAAAATTTTAGAGGGATTTGTCCTAGTTAGTTGAGTAAGAGAATAGATCAAGATTGAAATTGTGTGCTCATGGTGAAACCATAGGGTTTCAATTTTGAATTCATTGCCAAGGTCAGCCAATTTGTCTTTGAGCAAGTCCTAGATCTAGTTCCATCGATGCAAAATTTGAGACAAACAACATTTGAGCCCAATTCCCCAAATTTATGATCATTCGATCAATTTGGGTGAAATCCCGACAGAGTCAAAGATTTTAGGATTTTGAGTATCTCGCGGATTTCTGTTACCTTAGGAATTCCCCAGATTTCCATTGCCTCATCATTTTCCTGAAAATGTGCATAAACGCGAGAACCATGTTGACTTCATAGAATTTTGATGCCTTAGGATATTCTCAAGCTTCCGCAACTTCTCCTTCATTTTCCAAAAATGTGCGAAGTCTTGCCAATTTCGTGGATTTTCGTCCCTGATGAAATTCCCAGAAAATCTATTGGAAATGAAGAATTAAGGGAATGCATGAGTTAATAGTTAATGATTTTGCATCACATGATTGATTTGAATGATTTGAAGATGTATCATGCTATTTATTAAGCAATAATGATGATTGAATGACTTTTGGATGTTTATTGTGCTTTCATCACTAAATTCCGCCTAGCTCAGAATTCCCCAAAATTCCCTTCTAGCCTAAATTCTGCAAAGGGGTGAAAATCTCGAACTTTGAAGAAAGTATGCTTTAATGATATTTCAAAGGGATTTTTATTGTTGTTTGGATTTATTTGAATGATGAACATGTTCTTTGTGATGAGCTAACCCTGACCCTCATGTTGTAATGGATATTTATTGTGATCTTTGTTGTGTGCAGGTTGAATCAAGCAAGGCAATTGGTAGCAAGACTAAGGGAAAGTTAATGGATCCTAGTGATGAGGAAGATTTTGTCTCAGAAGCTGAAAGAACTAAATTGGATACCAAGAGCAAGGTTCCTGAGAGCAAGCTAACTTCCATTTGGTCAAAAGTGACAGAAACAAATATTGGAAGATGGGATTATGAGGAGTTCAAAGCAAGAATGGCAATGCAGGATCCTCCTTTGTTAGCAAGCATATTGGTGAGCTTTGGGTTGGCTCATGTGGTTGGATTCCCTCCTATAGTGTAGTGCTACGAGCTAGTCTTGGAGTGTGCCAAACACTATGATCCAGACACAGAGAAAATAATTAGGCCACAAGGTAGAGTGCTTGCCAATTTCTCTCATGTCTTAGTGGCCCATACATTTGATATGCCAAACAGATCTAATGTGGTGAGTTTTGATCTTGATATATCCAAGTAGTACTATGTAGATGATACAAACAAGGCTTTGCAAGTTATCAATTCTTGGTTGGAGAAACCCAAGGCACATATCTCCAAGCTACCAAAATAGTTGTTCAGGGCAAAGTTCAAATCAAAGTACTATGATGCAATCACTCTCCTTAGCAAAGTGGTGGGTTTGAAGACTAAAGGAGTCTTTGAAAGTTGGATGTTCTACATAATAGTGACAATGGAGTAAAATTTAGACTATCATTGGCCAGGTATCATCAGTGCCATGATCCATGATTAGTTGTGCAATGTTTTGCAAACCAAGAGCTTCACCATGACTTCCTACTAGGTCTATGCATTGGAAAGATTCCATCCATACAAGGGATTGAGCACTGGAGGGATCTTTGGCCAAGATGTAATTTATGAAGTCTATCCCAAGCTGCATTTGGGTAGTTCTAGTTATAGAAGGGTGAATGATGAATTCACCATGTACATTACAAGGAGCAAAGCATGTGAGGATTTCTGAAGCTGCTAAGGAGTTGATCCACAAGTTTGGAGTATGGTTCATCCAATTTCCCACATTCTCCTACATCAAGATTGATGGTTGTCAAAGGGCTCCATATAGACTACCAAGGTATCCAACTGACCACATTATACTTTTGGAAGTTACATGGAAGATCTCTAACTTTGATGACATTCTGAAGAAAGACATGCATAAGACTAGTTTTGGGAATGAATTTCCATTGAGGATAGGAGGCAATGAGGCTTGACCTTCTTCAATTATAGCACACTCCTTTGAAGAAGAGATGAGCACTCTTGGCTTGGAATTCCATTCTAAAAGGACCAGGATTTGACATAATAGGTGGAGCCCAAAAGAGAGCTAGCAGAGATTTTAGACTTAAAGATGACATTTAAGATTATTGGGCCAACTATAAATATGAGTTTGAGGTCTAGAGGAAGAGATTATCTAGATTTCCAACCAATTTAATCAGATTGTATAGCATTAAGGTCATCCCATACCAGGTTGATGATGATGGGGAGCTAATTCAAAACCATGACTATGAGCCCATCAAAGACAAGCCAATTGGTGAAATTGACTAGTTGGAGGAGGAAAAGACAGAGTTGGAGAAAATTCATGCTCCTGTTATTAAATATACTAAGCTATGGATCAAGCACAAGATATGGGAGCTAGAAAATGAAGGGAAGCAGTACACATATGACCTGATGGGAAGTCTAGAGTCCCAATCCACCTCTGAAGAAGATGAGAAGGATCCAAAAGGCAAAGAAAAGGTGGGTTCTCCTTTTAAGATTAAAATAATGGGTGTTCAAACAGAGGCTGAATAAGAAAAGAAAAGGAAGCCTATCACCAAGAAGAGGAATAATGCCTCTAAGAGGAAGACATCTGCTCAAGAGGAGGAGCATGAGGAAGAACGGAAGAAGGATAGTGTCCCTATGCCTAAAAGGAAAAGAGTAGCCAAAACTTCAGGAAAACAAAGTGGGCAGCTTAAGGGACAAAGTGAAGACACAAGACCACAATTGATAGATGTTGAAAGTTCTGGGGAGAAGACACAAGTTTACACTAGAAAAACTAGAACTCCATCTCCAAAAGAAAGTTTGGTGAAAGAGGGAGCTCTTGCAGTTCTTTCTGTTGCACAACAAAAGGATACCCCTACCCCTCCTTCAACTCAAGAGTTACATGATGAAGAAAAATAACTGATAGAGGTTGTTGGTGAGGATATCCATCAAAGTGAGGAGACAGAGGAATTCAAGGATGGAGACCTTCACAGTGCAAAAGTAGAAATTGGTAATATCTTGCAGTCTTCTTTGGTTTCCTATGAGGACTTACTAGTTAGAGATGAAGAAGAGAAATCCATGGAAAAGGAAAAGGCACATGAAAGAACTCCCTTCCCAATTCAAGTGGTGACAGAGACACTGGATCAAGAAGAAGACCAGAACCCAAAAGATAATAAATGGGAAGATAAAAGTGAAGAGGTCCCCTCAGTGCAAAACTTAGACATTGACTCCTCCATGGATCAACCTAAAAAGGAAAATCAATATGAACAATAGTCATATGTCTCTTCTCCTAGTTGGTTGAGTGAAAGATTGAAGAGAAGGTAGGTGGTTGTGGATGATACTCCTCCAAACTGGGATGAATTGTTGGCCAACATTGGAAAGGGAAAAACAAAGAAGAAGGCAAAGGTAATTTCTAGGATCACCAGAGATGAGGCAGATAATAGGTTCATTCATATTTCTACCCCTGCAGTAGACAAGAACAAAGGTGAAATCACTCCTCAGGAATATAGTATTCAAACACTGAACTTGGAGCCCACAAGCAAAGATTACGAGAAAGAAGAGTTCCAAGAGTCCTCCCAAGCCATCCTTAGGAGGTTAGATAAAGAGACAGCGGAGAAGGAAAGGCTGCAGGAACAATTAAGTGATGTGTATAGATATGTGCAACATTTGATGAGGCCTCTGCAGGCTATGGGGAGTGAAGGAGTTTCCCCTAAGGGATTGTTGTCTAAGGAGGCATTCACCTAGCTTGAGAAGATGAAGGCATCCACACAGGCCACCCATGAATGGCTGCAAGGAGTAGGACACCAAGGAGATATTATGATTAAGGACATCTTTTCCACTTGTGGTGATGCACATAGATCCTTTGAGTGGCTACAAAATATGTTGGTACAAGACAAAACTGATACAGACCTCCTCCTGCAAAAGCTGAGGACCATCATGGATTATATAGAAGAGAACTTGGTGAATGATGGAATCCTACCTTCTTCAAAAGTTTCAGAACCCTAGGAGTGGTATGAGTCATTGCAAATTAAGCATAAGGTTTTGAAGACTATTCATAAGCAAGGGCAGCAGGTAGGAAATACATTAAATGATATTTACAACAAATGTATTACATTATTTGAGATCATGACTAGGAGGAAGAAGTTTGCATTGAAGCATCTGACCCTAGAGCAATTAAGGAAGTGGTGGCATGAGGTGTATGCCCCAATTGATGATGGTCCAATCACATCCCACCATTTAGATGACACATCCATCTATGTTACTGTCATGGAGAAATATCAAGATCTCAAGGTGGAATGGGATAAGGTCGTCAAGCAATCAAGGGAGGATATTAAATCTATTGAGAGGAAATTTAAAGTGTTAATCACTCCACCTTTGGCCAACCTAGAAGGGATTTTTCTTAAGGTACAAGATAAATTTGATCGAGATAAAGACAAGGGGCCAGATAATGAATGACTGCATCAAAATTTGTGCTTCCCATTATCTCTCTTCCTATTTTCTACATGCATTGGAGCAAGTTGAATTGGAAAACCCAGGCCGACCTAGAAGAGTCCCAAGCATTTAATGCAAAATGTTATTATACTAGAAACTTTTTGGGCTGACTTGTTTTGTTGGTTGATTATCTTTGTAACCCTATTTTGGCCGACATAGCATGAAATTTCTATAAATAGGGAAGTTCGCCTCATTTACAAGGGCTAGATAGTTAGACATTGGAGTGAATTAAGCAGTAAAGCGAGAGTTAGAGCTAGGAGTTAGTCTTATTTTGAAGCAAGTGCTGTAACACAAAACAATGGAATTGTTGCTACTTTTGGGTGATTCAATACAAGTGAAGACATTGTGCCTTGGTGATCTCTCTTGTGTTGATTTATCTTGCGTGGTTCTTGTTGTTCTATATTTTGAAATTACTTGGAAAATATTGGATATATGTTAAACTTAGAGTTATATATGATTCAATGGTGTTTATGGTTTGATGCTTGAAGTGTTTGTAGCAATCCCTAGTCCATACTTTTTGCAGTTGGGTGATTGTGAGTTTCTTTATAAAGTTAGCCTGGACCTTATATCCATGTGCTTAGTTCAATTGTGAATTTTTGTTCATTTCAATTGCATAATTGGGTTGGCTTGAATGAATGTTCATGATCTAAAAATCTTTAATTCCTTAGAAGATTGCACTATTTCTGTGAGATTGCAGATTAAATCTAGGTTAAGCAGGAATTAGTTTTGAGGGATTGGTCCATTTCAAGTATTTTATCATTTGCATTGTTAGTCTTAGGATTAGTTTTAGTCTTAGAAATCTCTCTTAAACCCTTATCTTTTGCTATTTCTTTTATTATCTGGGTTAGATTTATAATTTCAGAGTATCATCACATTGCAAAATCTGATAAGTTTGGATATCTAGCATTTGTTTGTAAGGTCCCTTTGTGATTACCAACATTCTCACATTTATCACTAAGTTGTTTATGCATTGTAAAGACCTGACATTAGATACCTTGGGGTTATCTCTTGAGGCTTGTTGATAGAGATCTACCTTTCAAGAGAGATAGGATACTTGTATCTTGTATGAGTTGTTGTTGTGCAGAAAACACCATCAACATGTCCAAAGGGAGAATTACAAGTGTTGAACTAGGGGAATTACCAGGTTCCTCACTTGGGGTAGGAGATTTATCATTTAAGCTCATGGAAGAGGAAAATAAAGAATTTAGATTGTTATGCATGTATTCATCTATTTTAGAGATCTCCTCATCTATTATGCATGTCTTCATCTATTTTAGAGATCTTCTCATCATCATCATCATCAAGATTAATTACTATGGGAGGATGAATGGTAATTTCCAATGAAGGATGTATTAGGAGTTGTGGTTGTTGTATCGGATCATTTTTTTGTGACGGATGTAGTGCACTATCTTGTGGTAGGTCAAGAGGAGGAGGGTGATTAGGGATTGCTTCTTGTATACACCTAAAAATGGTCTGGAGAATATGATTTATTTGATTAATTAACCTTTATTTCATCTACTATTAAATAAATAGAAATATTTATTTATATAGTTCATCTTAAATTCTTCAATCTTTATTCTATTATTTTTTTCTTAATTAAATAAATGAATTTCACTTTGTTTTATTTAATTATCATAATTAAATTCATCTACTATTAAATAAATAGAAATATTTATTTAAATAGTTCACATTCTAATTCTTCTATTCTTCAATTTTCATTAAATATACAACTTCAATAGATTTGTGTTATTTAATTATCACATCATTCAATCTTAATTAATTAAACAAGGTTAAATACTTTGTTGTTTAATTATCATATCGCTTCTATATTTATTTAATAAACAAATTCTATAGTTTGTTTTATTAAATTATTTATTCCCTTTTACTAATTTGAATAAACCAAATTATTCAAATAAAGGAATAAAGGAAAATTTCCTCTATTCACTCACCTACCAAATTAGACATCAAATATCCAATTTAATTCAACTGGCATTTCACAGGAAAGCCTTGGAGACAAATTGGAATCAATCTCTCAATTTCCTTCCTCTGATTCTTCCTATCATTTGGCCTGATGTTTTCATTGAGAGAAACCATTCCTATGATCAGCTCAAGCTTCTCAATCTTTTACCATTCAATTCTCCAGATTGAATCCAAGCCTTTTTTGTGCTACCCCTTCACAAAATTGTTGTCATAAATCTATATATATAGCCTTTCTCCACAAGAAATGAATCTTGTATCCTCACCTTTTTGCAAACTTACTCTGCAAGAAAAGCAATCAAGCATCTTAGCATTCAAGAAATTCAACATAGAATCATTTAGCAATAGCAATCATAGCATATGTAGAATCATAATCATGGTTGCATCTTAGTTTTACTGTAGCTTCCATCCATCAGGTTTCATGTCAGCATAGATTACAGTAGCATCAATATCATCTAGAAATCGCCATATAGAAGTAGATCATTGCATTTAGCATAATTCCATTCTCTAGATTGGAATTTTAACAGTCACAGTGATTACCAAATCTAAGAGCTCTTTGTGATTTAATAAATATTTGGAGATAGGAAACAATGAGATGCTTTCAAGTTTTTTGTGCTTTAAATTAGTTAATTGTTGTTAAATCTTGATATGATGTTTCATTAAGAAGTGTTTTTAGTTGTTTTGCTTATTTACTTATTTCACACTTACAATGTGGCACCCACCGTAGGGCCCCTAACCTCATATTTTAACATTTTTCTAAAAAGTGTTCATACAGGATATAGGCATGTTTTCTTTTAGCACGATCAAGCAATTCTGCAACACTTCCACCGAAAGTTTTAGCGCTTCTACAATCTATTTTGGCACTTGCACCAAAATTTCTAGCGCTTCTACAATCTGTTTTAGCGATTCCACCCAAAGCTCTTAGGAAGGTTGACCGTTCCAGATCCAATTTTGTTTTAGCACTTCTGCTAAGTTCTACAATGCTTATGCCAATTTTTTTAGCGCTTCTACACTATCTATTAGCACTTATGTAATCTGTTTTAGTGCTTATGCAATCTGTTTTAGCACTTCTATAATTTCTTGTCTGGATTCGATGCACCACGGTCAGAAATTTATTTTGATGCATTTGGACTAAAAAGAACCAATCCTAGAGTAGTCATTTGGTTTAAAATATATCAATCCTAAGGTAGTCACCATACATTTCTATTTGGGATTAAAATTGACATAATTTCTTTTGTGAAGCAACTTCTTCACATAGATAGCAAATTGTCATTTGGGCTCTAAAAATTGAACAATTGATTACGTGATTGTGTGGTGATAGGCATATGCTCTCCCCTTAACTGGGTGATCAAAACGCCAGACTCATCCTTTATTTTCATGCATTTCCTACTTTATTAAATCCTTTAGAAGGCTTGTCATAGTGGGAAAAAGTACTCACCCTACGGGAACAACCTAACTGGGAACAACCAAAGCCAGGTTTTCCAACCCACTATAAAATAAAAGTAAATCTAGGAAAACCCTCATTTACAGGAAGTGTGCAAGATAAACATCCCCAAAATCTTTGTTCTAAAGATTGGGAGGTCTCCTGAGGGAGTTTATCATTTGTCGCTCTGAATGGAAACTCTATCTACGAACCATAGTATAGAATTCAACTTGTCAGTTTCTAAACATTGTAATACTCAGCAGTATCGGTGAAGGGAAGAATCTACCCCCAAGACACTCACCATATAATTTCCAAGGTTGTTTACTCAAGGGATCAAGAAATCTAACTTTGAGTATGCGCCTGGAAAAGACAAAAATATGGACACCCTCTAGGGGGTGACATGGTTGTGTGAGTTGACACAATTTTAAGATGTGGCATGTTTGAGTATAACGATGACCTTTTGTCCTTAAGAGTGAGTCTTCTTGAAGTGTATTATGTGTTAAAAACCTATGGAAATCAAGAAGGATCTTGTTTGATTCTTGAACATACACTTACTATTTAGATTCTAGGTCTTAAAAACAACTATTCTACAATTGCTTGTGTTTTCAAAATCATTAATTCAGATAAAGATCATCTAGAAAAAAATAGAGTCAAACAAAATCAAATGGTGAAATTTATGATTACGGATTGGAAATCCACAACGTTTGTCAAGAAATCCCTCACAACAAGAGTCAAGAAACCAAAGAAACAACTTAGTTACAAGAAACTATTAGAAAGAAGGAAATTTTTATATCAAAGTAGGAAAGTCTTGCTTCAACATAGAACTTTAATCCATAGGTTTCACGATTTTGCTAGGGGATATACTGGGTATGTGCAAGATCATCATGGAAAAAACAGGCCCTTAAGTGGCAAAAAATTTAGAAAAATCAAAGTTAGGCAACTTGACGTAAAATTTGAATAAGTTATCTATATTATTTAACAAATATATAAGAATAGAATATGTAGAAAATTGAATGTAGTTTCTAAACTACTAGGTTTATTTTTTAAATAATCTATTTGGTGAAAATTTGAAATTTCAATGCAGTAGTACTTAAATTTTAGGGAAAAAATAAGAAGTAGGTGTCTGTCTGACCACCCTAACCACAATAAAATGATAATATTTTTTATAAATTTTAGATATAAGTAGAGGACTCATCTCCCGATGTGACGTCTATTTTTTGTAATTTTTTTCCAAGTAAATCATTAATTATGAATTTTTTATTACAACTTTTAAAAAATATAAAAAATCGTATGTCTGACCACCTTAATTTGGTCAAAACTTCATGAAATTCAATTTTTTTTTTTGATCCTATAGTATACAAAGCATAGAATATGATGCATGTTTCAGATTCAAAAAATGTGATACTGTTTGAAAGTTATAGATGTTTTTCAATCAGCCTATCAATTAAGACTTTAGTCGTAATTCAAATAAAAAATTAATAATAATTCTTTATTAAATTCAAAGTAAAGTATAATTTATATTGGTGGAAAGCTGAGAATCTCCTTTAAAAATTATTTTCCTTTCATCAATTTTGGGTTAAAAAAAAGTCATCAGCCACATACCCATCATATCGCCACTTTTTGGCCCATCATGATCCTGCACATACCCTACCGATGATTATGCTTTAGAGCCTTTGTATTCACAAGCTTATTTCCAAAGAAGAGCTCTTTCATAGAAACATAATCATAGTCAACCTATTCGTTAGTCTTCCATCCCACAACCAGCAATAGAATATTCCAACATGCTCAATCAATTCTTACAGTAGAGAAAACTTAGAAACATTAGGCTTGTCATCCAAAATCAAAAAACATTACCAGCAGAGTTATCCTATCAAAATACCAAAAATCCCAAAAATTACACCAAAAAAAAAAAGTCAGTCTCTTCATGAAAAGGAAAATTAGACATTGTTGAAACCCAAAGTAGCGCTTACACACTCTGTTTTAGCACTTTTGCACTATCTTCTAGCGCATCCACATTTCAAATAGTGCTTCTACAGTCTATTTTAGCACTTCTAACAAATTTTGTAGCACATCTACCGACTATAACCAAAATTACCAGTGTCAAAATCTATCAATCTTTTAGTGCGTCTCAAGTCTGTTTTAGTGCTTATATCCTATTTCACAACACTTTTACAATAAATTTTAGCGCTTCTGCGATCTATTTTAGCACTCATACCATCTATATTAGCACTTCCACATAACAGAAAAATAGAGAGCTTCTGAACACATCTGTCAGATTTGTTGGCATCAAAAAATTAGGTTTCTATAAGAGGGAAACATTTTTACAGTCCAGACAACATCTAAAACCTCAAATAAAATAGGTTCTTACAAATCAAAAAAAAATTCAACTTAACCCTAGATCTTGCAAACTATAAAGTGTCAAATTATCAAACAAACACAAAATATTGATTATTAAGTTAAGTTTCCTCATCATGATTTTGACATCCTATCATCACGAAACAAAACACAATAATCAGATTTTTAACTTAGTCTCATCAATAGAATACATCATTCTATTCGACTTCAATGTTAAAATCCAATTGACACTAATCCAAAAGTAGAAGATCAAAGTTTTAGTGAAAACAACAAATACTTGTATGTCAATCTTTACAAGGTTACAAAAAAAAAAACTTAGAGAAAAGGAAATTGAAACACCAAACGTCATGGCTGAAGAAAACCCTTTTCACAGATTCCAACAAAATTATCCAAATGAAATAACCCAAGAAGATGTCAACACAGCACAACAGGATCCAAATTTCCACAAATTCATGGAAAAGGTTTTAGAATAGGATATGGAAAAATATATTTTGATGCTAGCTGAGCTAGCTGCCAAACTTCCAAAAGACTTCAATGTCAATCAACTGAAGGAAACACCTAAAGCATCTGAAACCAAACCAAACAACACACAAAACACTGATCAAGTGGTTGCCTTAACATGTCAAATGCAGAACTTACAACAACAACTTCAAGACATGCAAAAAGGAACCACAAAGAGGTACTCATTACAGGACATTTTTCCTTACCCTTTTCATTCATGTGTAGACATCATACCATTTCCAAGACATTGTGAATTTCCCAAATATGACATGTACAATGGAAACACAAATCCAATTGACCATGTAAGGGAATTCAAAACAATGAGTTTAGAGTTTGCACAGGAGGACACTTACCTAATGAGGTTGTTTCCTAGAAGTTTAGGGGCACACTGCATGGAATGGTTCTCCAAATTACAACTGGGGATTCAATCCTTTGAAGAACTGGTCAATAGATTTATGACACAGTTCTCCTTCAACATTCAACATGACATAACCATAAAAGATCTGTACAACATGAAACAAAAGAAGGGAGATACATTCCTATCATTCTTACAATGTTGGCGAAAGTTGTTTGCTAGATATCCTCAATCTATACCTAAAGAGGAAAATATTGAATTATTTATCGACAACTTAAATGATGACATGAGTTATAGACTGGAACTGCAATGTCCCCTGACATTTGAAAAGGTGATTGAAAACGGGCTTAAAATCGAAGAAGCCTTAGTCAAAAGAGGAGTGATTAAACATTACAATAACACATCAAATAATGTCAATTCCTCAAATCACTATGGCAACAATGACAAACCTAAATTTTGGTAGAAAAATAGGAATATTGGAAACAATGATGCTACAATTGACACGCAAAATACAAAACCAATATTCAATTTAACGGCAACAACTGTGAAAACAAATCAGAATGAAACCAGAACAACAATCAAGGTACCATTCAAAACAATAACCTAAATAATGGAGAATCTTGACCACCACCATATCAAAGACAATCCAATTGATGGATATTTACACCATTAGGACAAACTTTGGAATCAGCAATGAGAGAGCTTATTGCAAATAGACTTATTACCCTACCAGAAGCAAGAAATTGGGAGCCGAAAGTGAAACCGTCTTGGTGGAACAATGCTGATTATTGCAACTTTCATAAGAATAAAGGACATAAAACAAATGATTGTATGCAATTAAAGCATCTGATACAAGATTTGATTGACAACAAGAAGGTATTTGTCGAAGGACCTCAAACAAACAATGCTCATGGATTGTTTAAAAACCCTCTACCAAACTATGAAAAGGGGGAATCCTCGTCAGTGAACACCAAAGGAAAAATGTAAACTATTTCTACGATACTACTATTCTTAACATTTCTGTTGTTGGTAATCCAATCAATGATTAACAAAGCATTATACTAGTTTCTTCAAAAAAATTCCAATCCCAGGCTATGGTGGGACATGTAACCGCACCTCATTGTCAATAATTTACTAAAAATGATGATGCATCACTCACCCATCCACATAATGCTCCACTTCATATTGAGGTTTTGATCCATAAATGTCTGGTCAAATGTGTTATAATAGATGGAGGAGCTAGTTTAAATATTTGGTCTTTAAAGTTTATACATGCCTTGGGATATTCAGAAAATGTAATAGACTCTAGTAAAAAATATTACAATGAAGGGACATGATGCAAAAGAGCACTTATCTAATGGATTGGTTACTCTACCAATCAGAATCGGCCCTGTGGTGAAAGGTGTGGTTTTCCAAGTCCTTGATCTCCCCTCGACCTATAATATCCTCCTTGGAAGATTGTGGATACATGAAATGCAAGCAGTTTCCTCTACATACCATCAATGCTTGAAATTTTCTCACGATGGATTCAAAATCACAATACAAGGAGATCCTAATTCTTTCATGTCTAGCCATAATCAAAATACTAAAGCTAAAATCACCATCCATAGCAATTGTGAAGCATCCTCCCCTCAAATAAATGTTGATCAAGAAACTGTCAAAACATCCACTCCATTCACTGCACTATCAAACCCCAAAGTTCAAATTCATGATCTAGGATTTGGAGAATACTGTTGCGATAAGTTGCTAATATATGACACTAATACTATTGTTGAGAAAGCTCAGACTTCCAATAATGATGTTGAGGCTGCTATGATAACCCACTTTTTGACCATGATCCTACTGAGGATATCCAACCATCCTTCCATCACACTTGCCTTGGGCTAGGGTATGAATCTCCTAATGTTCCCTCTATCAAGTCATATTTCCAAGTCAGTAAGGACGTACAAGCCTTCGTTGATGTTACCAATATCGAAAAGGATAGTATCAAAGACTCCATTGATGGCATTACTAGTCCCACTTCATTCATCTTGTTGGAACTATAAAATTCTGAAAATTTTACATGTTGTCCATACCCATGAGTTTCCAAATGAGTCCTTACCATAAGCACAAAATCCTCTCTTCATAGCATTTTACTCATATTTTTCCATGTGGTTCTTGTAAAATCCATCAAATCTTGAATATCTCATAGTATAATTCTTATCGGCATGAGTTGATGAGGGTCTCCTCGATCCATAATGCTTTCTTTTGCCAATATACATCTGTTGTAGTCTATCGGCAAGACTTCTTTGATGTTACACTGATCAGAATTTATCTACAGGAACCTATCGGCAGGACACAACGCATTGTTTCAGAGACAGAGGAATCACATTGGCAAGATGGCTATTGTCGGGATGAGGTCTTACCGATTGCATTATGTCTTATCGACTGGCGACAGAAGGATCATATCAACGAGAGATCTTTCATCGGGAGGAGTCATAGCGAAATCATATTGTCATACCGATCAGTGCCCGAGTAAACATTTCAGCCAAACCAAATGTCTTCGGTATGAGGTCTTGTCGAACACATTTTGTCTCACTGACTAGCACACCAAAATACTTAT
The DNA here is from genome assembly GCA_007258455.2 of Sequoia sempervirens. Taxonomy (NCBI): domain Eukaryota; kingdom Viridiplantae; phylum Streptophyta; class Pinopsida; order Cupressales; family Cupressaceae; genus Sequoia; species Sequoia sempervirens. The sequence goes on along the minus strand of VDFB02047230.1, from coordinate 438,508,358 downwards.
CAGCCAAACTAAAGGCTATCGAAATGAAGTCTCAGCGAATGCACCCGGTCTTGCCGACAAAACATAAAAGGAGTCAATCAAATGACTATCAGGGTAAAGTTATATAGTTCCGCCAACTCATATGTCATGCCAAATTTTTTTTCATCGGCAAGAAATCAAATATGTCTCAGCGACCACAGAACATAATAATGAACATATCTCAGAGAGACACTAAGTAACCTATGAGACATCTCCCTGTCTCTAAATTGTCATAGTGACACACAAGATGAAAGGATGAATATCGGTGAGACTCCAAATGTCGATGAGACGGCATGAAATTATAGTGATGCATAGGATGATTGTCGGTGAGACATTGATGGTCGGTATGACTGCAAGATATCTCGTCGAGTGTTTGGCGAATGTTAATAGAAGCTTGAATACAACTGATTGTCGATGTTTGAATGCAAAACGATGTGTCTTTTCAAATACTAATGTATAAATATTCATTTTCAATTGTAAGAAAAGAGACAGTAGATAGGATAGAAGATAGATTAGGGAAGATACAGTAGACAAAAAATATCATACTATGAGACTATGTTGCATGTTTTAAAAATATGGAGATATTAATGAAAATCAGTTGATGTGGCAGCGTATTTCTGGTGTCAATTTCCTGTTGTGCTTCTTGAAAGTATTACTAAATTTGTCTCCAAGATTGATGCTTTTTGGTTATTTAAATTGATGTAACAAGTTAATATTCAGTTTATCAGTGCACATTTGTTGTATCTGTGTGGTTGATTGATCGGTTCTTTCAAGGAAAGATTAAATCCTTTTAATTGATCACAATAATCAGGGGAATTCATCTGGATCATTAAGAAGAACTTGGTAGTCACAGTCTTGCATGTTTATACAAGTTATAAACAAAAACATATGCAAAACAATTTGAGTGTTTTCCATAATAAGTTACCCATTTAGATTTAATTTGACTCTGCATACCCAATAAGGCACTAGTCTCTGCACTTTTTATCATTTAGTTTCATTCATTTCTTACATATGTTAACTGAACATATTAGGATTTAGCTTTGAATATTGCTATACAATTTATACCAAATTTAGTTTTATTTGTCCACTCCCATCTGCCATTGTGGGAAAAACATTTTAAGAGAGATAAGCACATTAAGTTTGCTTCATTCATATAGGTACACCCACCTAGGTCTAGCAGCACCTGAAGAGTAGAAGGTCTAAACCTTTTGACCTTGTCTATTATCCTAAAACGTACCAAGAGATTGGCAACCTCTTGAGGAATTTCACCTACGTTTTTTAGAGCTAACACATCTCACCCACATCCATCAACCTTGTATACATGGATCAACAAGTATCATCTAAAGAAAATATAAAGGAGGAAAATCAGAAATCAAAGGTAAAAATGTCTTTTTCAAAAGGAGATTCAAAATCAAAAGAAAGCTTGCCACGAAAGAAAAATCAAGAGAAGTCCCTTACCCAAAAAAAAAAAGCTATTGGACCAATTAAAAAGAAAGAAAGATCCAGAAAAGTCCCCTAGACAAAATAAAAAGCTACCAGAAAAATCAAAAATCAAAGTCAAAAAGAAAAGCGAGCAAAAGTTGATCTCCAAATATGCCTCTCCCTCAAAACTCATTGGGAGCATCTATCAAAGAAGAAAATCAAAGGAAGAACTTGTTGATTCATGGTCTACATCCATGTCACTCATACCACGTATTCCCTTCCACCCATCCATGTTCACATACCCATCATAACATTACACTTCCATTGGTAATATCTTTTAATGTGTCTTTGATGGCGACCCCTTCATGTACTATAACTCATCGGTTACCCAAGCTCCTTTTTGTCTGAAGCCTAATGGGACATATAACGTGCACATTAGGGATCCTATCATAACCTCTTTCATCTGTCACCTCTATCATCCGTCACATTTTCCACTCATGTTATTCATTTTGATCGGGTCCTTTCATCAACCATGGTCATTCACATAGGATCGAGGCATCGTCACAATAATTTATGGATCTGGAGCCTATCAGTTGTCTACACCTGAAGGGGATCTATTCGATGAACCTATCAATAGTATCCATCTCAAAAAGTTCTACACTTGAGTCACCTAGTGCATGGATTGGTTTCTGAAAATGGTTACCTTGGTGAAAACTTGGCAAACAGGCATCTTGGTAATAGAAAAATACAAAAAAACAAAAAATACAAAAAAAAAACAAAAAAATACAAAAATACAAAAAAATAAATAAATACAAAAATACAAAAATCATAAAAAATCATAAAAAATCATAAAAAAATCATAAAAAATCATAAAAACAAAAAAATCAAAAAAATACAAAAATACAAAAAAAATCAAAAAGACTGAAAAGTGCAATAAAAAAATATAGTGAAAACCTGGAAACAGGCGCTATTTGTGATTTAACCAGCTTTTCCATCTATTGGACACATGTCATGGTCATTACTTTGACCATCATTTTACATCCATTATCATATCATTGCAAGTGGTCATGTCTCACCCTAGCTTGGGGGCAACATCTGGACCTCACTGGGGGCAATAAACATCGAGCTTAATCAAATGGACAAACAACAGTATGTCAAACATATAAAGAACAATGATCAAAACACAACCCACCATGGAACATCAATCACCATAAGAAACACATTTGGACATCCATATCACAACAGAAAATCCAAAAACAAGTCAAAAAGTAAGTCTTAAAAAGTCAAAAAAATCATGAGTCTATGTTAGTCTAACTCTGTGGTTTCTGCATGTATAACGTAGGCAAGGCTAATCTTTGATCAGCCCCTGAGGCCCCTAGGATAGTTCTTTAGGTCAATTCTTTGGTTAAAAACTCTCGAAAATCACATAAACATCAGAAATAATGGTTGAAATACTTTAAGTAAAGGTTGGATATGTTGTAATTTGATTATTGTTATCATTTCTTTGGAGCAACTCGATGATGTATTGAACTAGAGAAGCTAGGAAGAAGAATGATATTTTTCTTTATCTTCTGTCTGTGAATTAATCATAATTATTGTGTGAATTGTCGCAGGAAGTGCTCTACAAAGTATCATGGATGGCATTCCAATTCACATAGGAAAGTGGTTAATTCTTATTTGTTTACGCAAAAAATGCTCAAATCATCTCAGTTTAATTATACCTAGATGCTTGTGTTCACTTGCAATATCAAAAATCATGGAAGTAGTACTCAGGTCATCATTGGTCTACATTATACTATTGATGCTTGTACTCACTTTCAACATTTTTAAAGCTCTATGATGATACAAAGCACAATAAAAGTACTGTTAGAATGCCAATATTTGCATGTAAATTTGCATGGTAAAAATTAGAGTACATTCATGATAGTTTTTGCATCTGCAGAGTATTTGTTACAAAAGCTCATGAAGGATTAAAATTAATCATTATATTTTATCATAATAGATTGAGTATACTTGACATTTACAAAAACATCATCATTATCATATAGTTGCATCATCATTTTCATTGCATACATTAGAAAGCATTTAATTATCATTTCATCATTCATGAACATCTAAATCAAATAAATTGCATTGATCATATCATATTTCTTATATTACATGTCATAAAATTGCATAAGAAAATCTCAAAAATAATAAATCTCTATGGTTTCATATCATATTGCATATCATAAATCCATTTAAAATATCAAATATCATGCATCATTTTCATCAATTTATTACATCATATATTTGCATTTACACAAAAAATAAACACACACATCCCATTTACATTACATATCATAAATCATTTGAATCATCATATCCACATCCATGTATATAGGTACATTATCATATAAAATTTCACATCATGCATACATACATCATACATCTATACATCATCATTATGCACATAATAAATAGAACATCATATATCATAGCATATCATCATGATTATAAACAGCATCCATAACATCATCATATAAAGATTATCACATGGCATATGGAACATAGGAAAGTAAATGCATCCATCATAGATTCATGTAGAACACATGATAGATCAATGAAATCCACTGCATATCATATAGATCTCAAAATCATAAATGTCAAGTATACAATGATGTCTAAAATAAAGAGAGAGATATCATCAAAAAATGGTTGTAATCGAAATGAACATTATCATGTCAAAATACAACAGAGGAATCACCTCATGAAAACTAAGTGTTGTTGGCTCCAGATGGTGTAGGCATCGCAGGACCAGTCCCTCCACCACCACTAGATGTATCGAGATCTCTCGGGTCTCTGGGAATAGGCTGAGTCACACCCGCATTGACAATCTAAGAACAAGTCCTACTAGATCGGGACTGCCTATAGCTCACTCTCTACTCTAAAGGGACGACATCATAGAATTTACCTCTGTAATACTCTACCTCCCCACCAATATGAACAACCTCTCACATATAATCTGCTACAGTGGTACCATCCTCCAATATCTGTAATCTCTCGACTGTAGCCTGAGCCCCCTCTGCAGTAAATTTGGTGGCATCCCTCTCAACTGTCAATGATGCAATCTGAGCTTGAGTTTCCCCTGCACTCTGTCTAGCAGCATCCCTCTCGGCTAACAATGTTGTAATCTGTGTATGTGCCATAGCCAACTGAGACTGTACCTAGGCTAAATCTTGTGCATGTGATTGGGCTTGTGTGTGCATCTGAGCCTGAACAAGCTGAGCCTGTACAGTCTCTAACTGCACCTGAAGGGCCACAATCTGCATTTGCTCTTAAGGATATGCCATTGCTTGCCTCTTATGAGGCACTGTATGCATCATGTACTCCTTTAAACCAGGACCTGACCCACCAGCACCCGATACACCTGCACCTGATCCACCTAGGCTATCTCCACTACTATCACCACCACTATCCTCTCCATCACCACTATCCTCCCCATCATCACTACCCTCCTCATCACTATTGCACTCAACCTCCTCCACCACTTCCTCCTCACCACTAATCTCCTCTCTCCTCTGTCGATGTCGGTGTGCGAAAACAATCTCCTCCCCAACAACTAATGGTGTTGGCTCATCAAGAATTGTAATGCATGGAAATGGATGTAATACCATATACTCTGCATAATTTGTTGTCACTAGTGGTTCCACAATATCTGGTCGGATCTCCCACACAAGCGGCTATAAATCCTGGAACTCCTGCACTGCCACATCATACGACAACCAAGGCCCCCAATCTGTAAAATCCAACTAGTGTCGAGCATAGTGGAAAACACACTGAGTTAATTCCCTGAACAATGCCACACTAATGAAGCACTTGTCTCAGCAGAAATCTCTCCAAAACCCGTCAGGTATGCCCAATCAAAATAAAAGACTAACAAAAGAATGGAAACTGTACGTCATCATCATCCCAGTGCTCACAATCCAAATAGGGACACCAGGTAATAGTCTCCATATCATCCAGTACTTTGTTCCAATGATCTAACTTACCTAGTTTAGGCTGAGTAAGTCGACCTGCATATATATGTGCACATAAGGATGCCTGGTTGGACGCTGCTTCACCATCACTAGCTGCGTGATAGCAATATGCTCCCACACCCACACCTAAAGTAGAGTGACATCGGCTGATAAACTCTAACCTCCAAGGTAGACCACCGAATGTAAATCATGATACAAATGGGAAAGCATGCACATGCCCCAATCATATCTTGTCCCGTGAACAACCATGCTCTCTAGTACAAGGCCCCAACCAACAGCAAATCCCTTTGACCTGTGATCAGGACAAAGGAATCCTTTGATGAATCCAGCAAGAACTATCGACAAAGTGGGATAAGCATCAACCATCTCCTACCATGGGAACCAACATCCAGCAATCCTAGCATCCTGAAACACCCTCCGAAGAGCCGCAGTACCACCCTACTCTGATGAATCATAAACAACTATATCCCCGACAACTGGTATCTACAAAATCCTCTAGACATCCTTTATGGGTGACTGTGATCTCGCTAGTAGCTAGGTAGAAGGTGTTATGCTCATTGTGCCACCTCTTTGCTAAAGTTGTCAAGAGACCCCGATTAACCCTAATCTGGGGCATATCAAGTAAGGAAGACAATCCACAATGTGTAATGATATTTTTCTTAGGTTGGGCCAACTATCGTATCAAGTAAAATTTCTAAGGAAACCGCTCTCTAATCTGGAGGTTCGTCAGAGCCTGGACTATCATCATGAAATATTCAAAGTCAATACTCTTTTGTCAAATCATCAAAACATCAAATATCATATCAACCTAATCAGCTCTTGGTGAGATTTTTGATTAAATCTCATGAGTGAACATCATTGAACCTCACCTATCATGAGTTCAATCATCAAACATTATTGAACCTCACCTATCATGAGGTCAATACATCAAATCAACCTCGCTTATCATGAATTTTATCAATCAAAATATAATTACTCCTTGCCTATCATGAGGATAATTATCATCAATCAAACATCAAATCTCACCTATCATGAGGTTGAACATCATCTACTTGATCAGGATCATCAATCATATCAAACCAATGGCTGACACGATAAAAAATTGACAAAATCAAGGAAAATTTTGACAAACTTTATCAATCTGACTTAGAAGCATTGAAACACAGTTTCAAAGTGTTAAATCATCAAAAGCGCCATTTCATCAGGAAAAAGCGCCATTTTTGATAGTCAAAGCGCCACTTCAACAGAAGTGTTATTATACCGAGTCAAAGCGCTAATCTTTTGGGTCAATGTGCTAAACAAGTGAAAGCACTAAAATAGAAGGTAAAAGCACTAAACTATCTATCCTACAAGTCAAAACATTGGAAGCGCTACAACAGAAGGTAAAAATGCTAAACTATCTATCCTAAGCACCATAACATTGGAAGGGCTAAAAAACTCAACCTAAGTGCTAAAACTTGAAAAGCACTAAAACAGTGAGCCAAAGCACTACATTGGCGTGCAGACAGGCTAAAAGAAATTAAAATTTTGAAATCCAAAAAATGCATGAAAATCAAAAAATGTATGCACAACGAGGGGGTTAACGGGTACGTACCGAAGGTTCATAGATGGTCAAGCAGTGGTGACGTCGCATGCGCTTGTACTGATGAGTATGGTAGGGAATCGACATCCTGCTCTAAATGCACAAATTGCTCTCTCTCACAAAATTTCAAAACTCAAATGAAAAAATGAGTTTGAAAATGACCTTTTTGACCTTTTATAGGTTATTAAAAGTGGGAGTTTTATGGGGTTAATTAATTTTTTTCAAAGGAGATTAATTCAAATTCATCACAAGGGCAATTTCTACAATCTTTATTGGGAGATAAATTATTTCACCAACCAAATCTTCATCAAATCATCGTCCAATCATCAAAAAATCATAAAAATCAAAAAAAATTCAAAAAATCAAAAAATCATTAATTTATCTCCTGAGGGGGCATATATCCATCATCAGCTAAAATCAATGTCTGGGGCATACTAAATTTTTTTCTTCGATACTAGCTCAGCAGCAGCACAAAATTTTCTTTGAAGCAATGCGTAAACAAATCACTTCAAAGAGGGGAAAAATGTATACACCTAAAAATGGTCTGGAGAATATGATTAATTAAATATGATTTATTTGATTGATTAACCTTTATTTCATCTACTATTAAATAAATAGAAATATTTATTTATATAGTTCATCTTAAATTCTTCAATCTTTATTCTATTATTTTTGTCTTAATTAAATAAACAAATTTCACTTTGTTTTATTTAATTATCATAATTAAATCCATCTACTATTAAATAAATAGAAATATTTGTAAATAGGGAAAAATTCGGATTTAAAATGTGTATTGAAAACAACAAATTAACTAAACCCTATCAAGCACCATGAAGTACAAACTAGAATGAAAATGTAAATAAACAAAGGAAATGCAAACCAGTTTTCAAACTAGACTTGATCGACCTCCATGGCTCTTCTCCACCTGCATGAGAATGCTAGATTTTGAAGGTTGATTGTTGGATGAATGTTGGTTGTTCAATTCAGCAGCATAACATTGACATGGGGATGATAGATGAATGACAATAGATAGGAATGGATGAAAGACTGAAGAATGATTTTGACAGCATAAGGATACTTGAAGAATCAACTCCCCAATGGCTTATGAGAGTATTTATTTATAGGAAATGTCTGATTTGGATTGACGGTTGAGATTGAATGTCAATAAGATGTCTAAATCAATGGCCAAGATTGAATGTTGTAGTATGGAATAGGGTTAGGTCAAAATTAGGGCAAATGATAAAGATGAAGGGTTGAGATTAAATGAGATGTCAAGAGATAAGATTTGATGTGGAAGATGAGATTGGCACGGAAAAAGAGGTGATATGAGAAATTAAATAATAAAAATTATTTAATTTAGGTGACCAATGAATAATTAAATAATTAAAGATATTATTTAATTATAGAGGAATGTGACAAAAAGAATCATTTTGAATTAAATAATGATTTAATTCAAAATTCAAGAGAGTGGACCAAATTAAATAAATAAAAATAATCATTTATTTAATTTATGAGAGAAGAGGCTAATGAATAATTAAATAATTAAAAATAAATATTTAATTATAGTGGAAAGTGGGACAAAAATTAAATAAATAAGAATTTATTTAATTTTAGAAAGGGACCTAATTAGTGGCGTAATTAAATAAATAAAATTTATTTAATTAATCAAGGGAGAATAAAGGATAAAAATGAATTAATTAAATAATTAAAATTATTTAATTAATAGAAGAATTATGACTTTAGAAAATAATTAAATAATTAAAAATTATTTAATTATTAAGAATGAAAGGGGCAATGTTGAATAATCTAAGAGTTGCAAGCCTAGGACAATTTTATGTGTCTACATTTTTCCCCTCTTTGAGATGATGTTTGAGACGATGAGCTTTGTGTCGAGTAACATCATTTCAAAGAAGCTAAGGTACGGATAGAGGAAAATGGATGATGACGAAATAAGAATGGGATGATGATGCCCCCTCGAGAGGATAGGCGAGTTGGAAAAACAAGGGTATGCTCTCGAAATGAAATGATAAGGAGGGACAAGATGAATGACACGTTATGCTGCAAGAAAGTGAACAACCATGATGTTTGATGTAACACTAGACAAGATGCACCAAGGTATAAGGACCAAGGTGACGATGTGTCTTGTGCCCCAGCGTAATACAACCTTGTCTAGATACAAGATATGAATATTAGCTGGAATAAGTCGGACTTGACACAAATGCAAGATAAAAATGATAACACACACAAGCAAGCAAGCAAGCAAGCAAGCATGCACAAATGACACAAAAACAAACAAGGTATTGCCCCTGTCAAGCTGTAAACCATTGATTGATTGATTGAGATGATGACTGATAGTGTTGTCATTGTGGGGAAAGACATATCCCTAGATCAACACAAGGATGACTAACTATTTGACTGATTGACTTTGATTGATTGGGTTTACAACAAGATTAGGATCAAGACCAAAGGATATGATTGGATAATTTGGCAAGATTGATTGACTTGATTGGTATGGACTAAGGATTGACTTGCATTTGGATTATTGCATTTTGATTTTTATTTTTTTGGATTTTGACATTTATGATTTTTTTTGGCTTTTGACATTTTATGATTTTTTTTGAATTTGACATTTTATGTTTTTTTTGGATTTTTGACATGTTATGATTATTATTTTTGGGAATTTTTTGAAATTTTATGATTTTTTTTTGGATTTTTTTTGAAATATTTTGAGGTGTCAATGGATGAAAATTTGGGTAGCCTTTGTGCTAGATACCAATGACAAGGGGAAAACCAAGTCTAGGTGCAAGGAGATAAATGGGATTAATGGATGAAATGGATGTATGCATAAGAGAGCAAGGATGTGATCTCCAAAGACTATGTCGCATAGGAATGACATGCCCCATTCTAGGTACAATAGTTAAGATTTTTCATGACAAAGCTTATGACACTGAGATAATGATATGCCTATTTGGAAGGGATGAGGTATGCCAAGAGATATCCAAAAAACATGTTTCAACACTTTGCCCCTATATCTTCATCAAGATCAAAAGGAGAAGGATGGATAAATGGACTCAATATGATAGGTATGTATGATGGTTAAAGATGGTAAGTAGGATGGAAATGATATGACATGAAAACAATAGGTTGAATAGATAGAACATTGTGCCCCCAAGTGTAAGTGACATAGAAGATCAAACTACACATGATGCCTGTTTTCCAGGTTTTCATCATGGTACTTATCCAAGGCACCTGTTTACCAGGTTTTCACCGTTGGACGAAAGGATTTCTCTTTACTTTTCTTTTTTTTTGTGACTTTTTTGACTTTTTATTTTATTTTCTTGACTTTTTGACTTTTGGATAGAAGGGACTCAAGTGTCTAGTTGCATGAAAGGTGATAGTCCCATGAGGGATGGATATCATTGCATGGACCATGTCAAATGCCATTATGCCATAGATGTTGGTAAGGGATGACATGAAATGGAGATAGAGTAGGTAGATGATGGATTATGATGTGTATTATGGAGGATTATGTAGGGAAGATATAGGACTTATATGGGACTTATGCAAAAGATGAATGGGGAAGCTTAGCCAAAGGCATGGACCATAGGGATGTGATGGGGAAGATATGTAGGATAGTGGATGGGGGGTGACGAGATGGAGGTATAAGGGCTTGTTGTGAAATGGAAGGGAACCATGACCAATGGTTGCACACATTGTGATAAACATTGAAGCTTTTCATGTGGACAGGGTGTAGGAAGCAATGGAGATGTTTGCTTAGGAGATGGTGGATGAAGGGCTTTAGGCACCCACATAGATTTAGTATTTTTATGACTTTTATTTGTCTTGTGGGACTTTTGTAATTTTTGAATGGAATGTGTATTTTGGATGGAAGGGGATGGTTGGAATTTTTGTGACATGGATGCCTCATTCGACTTGATTTCTTTTTGCTTAGGTACCCAAACCATTTTGTTTTTAGACTTTTCTTTTGAAGGTATGGGCTTATATAGCTTTTTAGATGTACATGGCTTTGACTTTTTGCAATTGTAGGCTAAGGAATTAGGACCATTAGAATTTTTGACTTTATGTATAGAGGCATCCAAATTTTTATTTTGGAATCCCTTGGGTTTGGTGGAATGAGTGGAAGCTTTATGTTTAGACAATGTGTGCATTTGTTGGTCATGACTAGGATATTTAGGGTATTTATGAATGATTGGAATATTAGGTGTTGGAAGTAATGGTGGCAAAGTGGATGGAGGGGTATTAGGAGTTGGAAGTAATGGTGGTAAATTGGATGGAGGAAGGTGTATGGTCACATGATTTTGACACTTGTAGGATAATGGAGATGGAATGGCAATGTATGTTTTGGGAACATGATAAGGCTTGTGGCGGAAAGTGGACTTAGGAGGCATGGAGGAAGTACCAACATCTTGAGATTGGTGTCCTTGGGGTATGCAATGGACAATAGGACTAGGTGTTGGTGGAACATTAAACACGAGTTCCTTATTGGAAAGACCAAGTGGATATGATGGAGGACTTGCAATGGGGTCGATAGTGGGTGATGGAGGATCCTTAGGATCTTGATTAGCATTGTGTTCACTTAGATCCAAGGTATTTGTTTGATCTTCTATGTGTTCTTGGGAGGCACTTGTGTCATCAAGGGAAGTGGATGTTGATGGATCATGGATAGGACTAGGTGGAGGTGAACTTGGAATATCTTTCTCATGGATAGGTGTAGGATCAAGTTGCTCATGGATAGGCTCTTCATCACTATGGGTATCATCTTGATCATAGAAAAGATATATATTATGGATAGGTTTGATGACAATGACTTGATCTTGATTAGGACTAGGGCTTGATGTTGCCACATGCTTAGGATTAGGCTCTTGACATGCCTCTTGGGTTGCTTGAATGGAAGTGCAAGGGGATGACTCTTGAATGGGCTTGACATGTTCTAGATGGTCAACAACATAGGAGCATGAAAGAGGGTGACCTGGACTTATGAGGAAAGACTCTTGACTTGGCTCAAGGGGTTGTGGATGACATGGTTGACTTGAAGGACTTGGCATGACGTTTGAGGACTCTTTTGTATGTTCAAGTATATGTGTTGAATGACATGGCAACAATGGATTCCTTACTTGTAGCCCTTGGGTCACATCCTTTATAGGTGGATGGGTGGATGTAGATAATTCCATAGGTTTACTTTTGAAATGTCTGAATATAGGGCATTGATTTGATGGAAGATTAGATGATGGTGGGGGTAATGAAGAGTTTGATTGGTTAGAAGGTGGAGATGCCAATGGATTAGGACTAGGACATGGTGGATTAGGGATAGGCATTTGATTGGATGGTGGTAAGGGTGCATGGACTAGATTGGTGTTCCCCTTTTCAAAGGTGGCATTAAGACTTAAAGGCTCTTGATGTTGTTGCCAAGGTGGACTTGGGAAGCTACGTTCTTGTTGTGATATGGGTGAACATGTTGATGTGGCATTGACATGGTAGGTAAATGGGTTTGGTTGGCATGATGATGAAGGTGACACATAGGATTGTGGTTGAATGTCTTGAAGTTGGAATGGTGTTTGGACTTGTGATATGATTTGTTGTTGTGATGATGATGGAGGGGTTGAATAGGATAATGACTGTTGAAAGGTTGATTGATATGGATAAGGGTTGACACTAGAAGAGGTTTGATAGGTTGATGAAGGGGAAACTTGATATGTGGATGGATGAGGTTGATATGATGATATAGGTGACACATAGGATTGATGTGAAAGTTGTTGATGTAGTGATTGGACTTGATAATGTGCTTGTTGGACTTGACCATTGGCTACGAGGTATCAGATTTGAGCTATGAATTGTTGCATTTGAGGTGATTGGTTTTTTTGAAGTTGTTTGAGCATGTCATGGACTCTTTGAATGATTTTTTGTTTTAAAGGTGATTGGCTTGTTTGAGCTTCATGAAGCATGTGAATAAGCTCTAGTGCTATGTCTTCAAATGTTGTCATGGTGTAAAATGATGCTGATTAGATTAAAGAGATGATGATGATTAGGATATGATGTGGAATGACAAGATTGGATGACTTGGATGATGTGGAAAAATTTTATTGGAAGTTTGACTTGGGAAATATCAAACACAAGATTTTACATGTAAATGCATAAACACACACACCAAGCACAATGATAAGTTTTTCTTTCAAGATTAAATGATATGATTAATCAAACACTTGAATACACAACAACAAGTCCTATGACTAGTTAAGTGGGGTATGGCAAATTAGGTCTCAAGCTAGATTGCACAAGGTTGACTAAGGAAGAATTTTGAAAGAAAAATCTTGCCAATAAGCTGGGAGAAAGGGGTAACCCACCCTTCACCTTCACTTCCCAAAGGTATAAAGTTCTTTGGGGCTTAGCTTAGAGTGACAAGATTTCAACTCCCAAATGAGCGTGTCTTTAGATTCACACTCAATTGAGGTCATCCCTTGGAGGGGTGTGTGCTCCAAGCAGGCCTCCTAAAAAGGGTATGACAAAATCAAACCAAGTGAGGTGTTTTGGAGGACACACACACTTGATTCACATGCGCAGTGATTAATTTCCCTTAGAAATGAAATGTTTGTATGCAAAAAATAGAAGCACTTGTTCTTTTTAACCCCAATTCAAATGTGTAGGAAGACAATGGTTAATTTTAGACCCAATTTTCATATGTGTGAAGACAAAATTCATTTTTAAGAGCCCAAATCCAAATGTGTGACAAACAGGATTAGGAAATGGAAGATGGAATATGTGCACCTGATTATTCGCTTTCCAATTTGTTGTGTATGAATGATATTTCTGCCACTAAAACTCCTTATGATCACCTACAAAATCAAAAGAAATAATATCATAATGCAACCATGAAAAAAATAAACTCATTAGAAAATTGCAATTTCAGATACATATTGTTAACATAGCCGAATTAGATTTGATTATTTGAAGACATTGTTGATATGAAAAATACAAAATAAAAGAAGAGACTGCTATTTTTTTTTGGAGAGCTTTCCAAAAATGTAAAGAAGTTAGAAAAATTCCCTATTTTGCGCCCAATATTAATTTTTTATGAAAAATCATAAATAAATTATAAAAAATACAAAACAGCTCCAAAAATTCTTATTTTTTTACTAAAGTTGTATTCTGTCATTAAAAATCTGCAAAAAAAAAATTGTAATCAGATGTACAACCGTTTGTGAGATATAGGTAAATATGTGTGAAAACCTAATTTTAAAAGATTTGTTGTTTGACTAATAATTGTGCATCCAAATTTGAAAGATAAAGAACAGACCCCTATTAAAATTTAGAGATATTTCTAGAAATATAAACCTATCTGAAAAATTCGATAATTTTCTCTCAAAATTATTTTTTTATGAAAAACAGAAGAAAAAAAATTATTAAAAAATCAAACCAGCCCCAAAAAATCTGATTTTTGGAATGGAAGCTCTAGACGTTGTCTCCAACCTGCAAAAAAAAATTGTGAAAAAAAAAAATGCATCCATTTGAAAGTTATGGTCAACTCTTTAGAAACTAGGGCTTTATCCACAATGATGTCAAACCTGCAACAAAAATCAAACAAAACCTACAACAAAAGAATCCAACTCCAAGATTTCTCAAAATATGTTAAAATATGACGGGTTCACCAATGTAAATAGGGAAAAATTCATATTTAAAATGTGTATTGAAAACAACAAATTAACTAAACCCTATCAAGCACCATGAAGTACAAACTAGAATGAAAATGTAAATAAACAAAGGAAATGCAAACTAGTTTTCAAACTAGACTTGATTGACCTCCATGGCTCTTCTCCACCTGCATGAGAATGCTAGATTTTGAAGGTTGATTGTTGGATGAATGTTGGTTGTTCAATTCAGCAGCATAACATTGACATGGGGATGATAGATGAATGACAATAGATAGGAATGGATGAAAGACTAAAGAATGATTCTGATAGCATAAGGATACTTGAAGAATCAACCCCCCAATGGCTTATGAGAGTGTTTATTTATAGGAAATTTTTGATTTGGATTGACGGTTGAGATTGAATGTCAATAAGATGTCTAAATCAATGGCCAAGATTGAATGTTGTAATATGGAATAGGGTTAGGTCAAAATTAGGGCAAATGATAAAGATGAAGGGTTGAGATTAAATGAGATGTCAAGAGATAAGATTTGATGTGGAAGATAAAATTGGCATGGAAAAAGAGGTGATAGGAGAAATTAAATAATAAAAATTATTTAATTTAGGTGACCAATGAATAATTAAATAATTAAAGATATTATTTAATTATAGAGGAATGTGACAAAAAGAATCATTTTGAATTAAATAATGTTTAATTCAAAATTCAAGAGAGTGGACCAAATTAAATAAATAAAAATAATCATTTATTTAATTTATGAGAGAAGAGGCTAATGAATAATTAAATAATTAAAAATAAATATTTAATTATAGTGGAAAGTGGACAAAAATTAAATAAATAAGAATTTATTTAATTTTAGAAAGAAGGGGACCTAATTAGTGACGTAATTAAATAAATAAAATTTATTTAATTAATCAAAGAGGAGAATAAAGATAAAAATGAATTAATTAAATAATTAAAATTATTTAATTAATAGAAGAATTATGACTTTAGAAAATAATTAAATAATTAAAAATTATTTAATTATTAAGAATGAAAGGGGCAATGTTGAATAATCTAAGAGTTGCAAGCCTAGGACAATTTTATGTGTCTACAATATTTATTTAAATAGTTCACATTCTAATTCTTCTATTCTTCAATTTTCATTAAATATACAACTTCAATAGATTTTTGTTATTTAATTATCACATCATTCAATCTTAATTAATTAAACAAGGTTAAATACTTTGTTGTTTAATTATCATATCCCTTCTATATTTATTTAATAAACAAATTCTATAGTTTGTTTTATTAAATTATTTATTCCCTTTTACTAATTTGAATAAACCAAATTATTCAAATAAAGGCATAAAGGAAAATTTCCTCTATTCACTCACCTACCAAATTATACATCAAATATCCAATTTAATTCAACTAGCATTTTGCAGGAAAGCTTTGGAGACAAATTGGAATCAATCTCTCAATTTCCTTCCTTTGATTCTTCCTATCATTTGGCCTGATGTTTTCATGGGGAGAAACCATTCCCATGATCAGCTCAAGCTTCTCAATCTTTTACCATTCAATTCTCCAGATTGAATCCAAGCCTTTGTTGTGCTGCCCCTTCACAAAATTGCTGCCCTAAATCTATATATACAGCCTTTCTCCACATCAAATGAATCTAGTATCCTCATCTTTTTGCAAACTTACTCTATAGGAAAAGTAATAAAGCATCTTAGAATTCAAGCAATTCAGCATAGAATCATTTAGCAATAGAAATCATAGCATTTGTAGAATCATAATCATGGCCGCATCTTAGTTTTATTGTAGCTTTCATCCATCAGGTTTCATGTCAGCATAGATTACAGTAGCATCAATATCATCTAGAAATCGCCATATAGAAGTATATCATTACATTTAGCATCATTCCATTCTCTAGATTGGCATTTTAACAGTCACAGTGCGTACCAAATCTGAAAGCCCTCTGTGATTTAAAAAATATTTGGAGATAGGAAACAATGAGACGCTTTCAAGTTTTTTATGCTTTAAATTAGTTAATTCTTGTTAAATCTTGATATAATGTTTCATTAAGAAGTGTTTTTAGTTGTTTTACTAAGATTTACTTATTTCACACTCACACTTCTGTCAAAAGAAGAGGTGGATTTTCTTTGTTTTCTTCTATTTGTAACTGACGAGCAAGGAGGTGACAACAACACCTATGCTCCCTAGCATCGCAATTTCTTTTAATTCTATTTTGAAGTTGTGTAGGTGTAAGAGCGGGTTGATCCACCATAAGCTCCTTTTCTTTCAGAGGAGGAGGAATGGAAGGAACCGAAGGAGATGGTTCAATCACTTTCTCTTTCGCTTTATAAACTTGTTTAATACGAGGAGGCACGACGGAGTTCGTTTCATTATCTCTTGGGCCTTTAGACGATGAAGGTGAACTGTGTATTGTTGGTTGCTCATGAGGTTGCATTGTTTGTTCAAGTTTGAATTCAGGTTGAAGCATTGTCTCATCTAGGATAGTAGTAGCGGAAGTGGACGGGGACATGCTGCGAAGAGACAATTCAGCTATGTGTTTAGCTTTGAACTTTTGATACGTAATTAAAAAGAATTTTTTGTGAGGGGTGATTGGTTCCATAGGTTCAGGCCAAAAGGATTCTAAGGAAAAATTACCTTTAGAAGACAATGGATTAAATCCACTATAGTGTACAGTAAATATCTCATTGTCAAGTGAAAAATTCAAACATTTGTGAACAATTGAAGGAACGGCTTTCATCGAGTGAAGCCTAGGATGACCTAGCCACAGAGGAAACTGATCTGACTTGGGGATGATAGAGAATGTGGCATCCAATGTTTTAGGTCCTATCTGTAATGGGAGTACGATCGATCCGATCGTAGGGCACTCAAAACAAATATGGGTTTTAATGCATGCTATTGGTTTGTCATAATCATCCTTATAAAGATCACGTAATACTAAAAATTCTTCCATGATCACATTCTCGCCATAGGCTAGATCTATTAATATCCCATTGGTGGGCTTATCAAAGATGCGGCTAGCTATGTAAAGAGGACCATCGGAAAGTTTTGTAAGTATATCGTGAGGAGAAAAAGTAATATAAAGAGTTTTGTTAGTTGGGCCCTTACGAGGAATAATTTCTATCGTACCCACGAGTTCATCCATAGGATTAACATTGGTAACATTTGGAGTAAGATTATGTTGTTCAGTATTTGTATCAACATTCAGCACATTAGTGTGTTAAGGTTCACTGGCTTTGACAAATGAAACATTGTGTTTAGGCATGGGATTGGTAAAGATTTGTAAATGTCGATTGGGGGGTCCAACAGAATTATTGCCCTCATCATTGACACCTGCAATGGATAGACAACCAGAATCAATGAGGTCTTGCACTATGTGTTTGAGACGCTTACATTGTTCTGTGTCATGTCCATTTTGGGGATGAAAATGGAAATAAGCATTTGGTTTAAAGGTGGGGGGTAAAGGTTTGGCGGTATCAAGTGGTTTGATTGTAGTAAAAGTGATCATCTTTTGTTGTAGCAGTTGATTCATTGTGTTATGGAGAGTATTAGGTAAGGGGGTAAATTGTCTCTTTGAGTCCCCATAGGTAAAAGGCATCGCTGCTTTAATAGTGACCACTTGATTAGGTACGAGTGGAGTTGGTTGTGGAGGAGGGGGATTGAACTATAAAAAGCCTCTATTTTTTTTTCTGAAGTTTTGGGAGTTGTTTTGGTTGCTTTTTTCAGACTTCTCAGCTCGTTTAAAAGTGGATTTTCAATCACGACTAGTAACCGAGTTGTGGTAGTCACAAAGGGTTGTGCATAAATGCATGAAAGAAGGAAATTTCATCATGGTCAAGTAATCCTGAATTTGAGTTCATAAATTTTTGATAAACATCTTTTGGAGATGTGAATCAAGAACCTTGACATCTACTTGAGCATACAATGAATGATAACGTGAAATGAAATCAGTTACTTTTTCACCCACATTTTGTTTACATCTCATTAAATCAGCCATTTTCTTTTTGGGAGTAATATGGAATTGGAAATGACTTATAAAGGCATCAACAAGTTCATTAAAGGATCGAATTGAATGATTGGGTAAGTTTGAAAAC
This sequence comes from Sequoia sempervirens, assembly GCA_007258455.2. Classification (NCBI taxonomy): domain Eukaryota; kingdom Viridiplantae; phylum Streptophyta; class Pinopsida; order Cupressales; family Cupressaceae; genus Sequoia; species Sequoia sempervirens. The sequence continues at coordinate 438,489,546 of VDFB02047230.1, read as the reverse complement.
CACTACAAGGAAGTGTCCTTAAAGGTCCTAGGAAATAGTTTAGCTACCAGTTTACCGTCAAGGAAAAAATCATTGTACAAGGTTGTATAAGCATTGACATGATTAGTAGGCTCTCCTTTACCTCTGTATTTCTCAAACCTTGGCATCTCAATTCCTTGTGGCATTGGGTTTCTTAAGATTTATAAAGATAATGGGCTACTACGAACATAGTATGTGGGTGGTGCAATTTGATTTTGGTTAATGGTGGATATTTGTTGTTGCATGGAGGAAACAGTATGAAAGAGTTGTGTAATAAGAGGGTCGGTGTAACTAGTATGAGGTGGAAGAGAGAATGGTAATGGAGTGTATGTAATGTTAGGAGAAGTGAGGGGGACACTAAAAGGGGTGAAGGTGGTAGAGGATGGAACATTTGATGCCACAAAAGAACTAGGAATTCTAGATGGAATAGCGAAAGAAGGGGTAACATGACTAACCTATTGCATGGTTATTTTAACTTGAGGAGTGGTATAAGTGGGTATGGGTGTTGTAGTTGAAGGAGGAGGAATGTGAGACCCTCCTTGGCTAACCACAGTGTTTGCTAGTTGGGAAGTGGAAAGAACATTTTAGTTGTATATTTCAGCAATTATTTGCATAACTTTTAAGCCATTGTCACTTCCAATCAAGTGATGAAGGTTGTCTATAGCAGGTATTATAGTGGTGGAAATGTTTTCAAGGCATAAATCTTGTTGAAAATGTGCTAAATCCTCATGAATGTTTTTGATAAAGGAAAAATGGGTTTTACAGGGACCCAAAACCACAGAGTATATAGATAATAAAAGGATTAAGCATTAAATTATCCAAAACAAAAAGGCTACGAAAAGAAAAGAGCCATGAAAGCACAACAGCCCCCAAACCAAGGCCAAAAATGGCCACCAGAAAATCCCAACTAAAAAAACTAGCAAAAGAAAAACCCCCAGCTAAACTAGGGAGTTTAGAGCCTCAGCAGCCTCAGCTTCAAGAATGTACATGTCCTAGGTGCACTTTTCTAGGGCCTAAACCATCTATGGCATAGGAGGCACCTTTCTCTTCGGATTAGCTCTCATCCTCTTTGAAATTCTAGTGTCCTCAATCCCACTTTTATCCTTTTCATCTTCCAAATTCACGATCAGAGCTCACTGTTGAGAGTTTTCCAGTTTCTCAGTCATAGCATTGATGATAATGGCATTATGTTTCACCATTCTGTGGTTGTGCTCCATCATGGTTTTCATGGTGTCTTTTATTTTACCAATTTCAGCTTCTAGGCATTTAACCTTACTTTCATTATCCTCAACCTCCATTCTCATTTTATCCTCAATTCTCTCACCCTCCACAATGTTAAGGGAGCTGACTTTAACTTCCAAATCCTCCAGCTTGTTGTTTAGGGCCCTATTTCTAAGTTTAAGGTCCTTGATTTCATGGAAGGCCCACTTCATAATTCTGAAGTAATCAATGGCACCATTTCTAGCGATGACCAGGATATCCCCAGGAAACTCACGGTCCTAATTAAAATAATGGTCTTCAGGGTTAAGGTCATTAGGGAATCTAGGTTTGTTTTCTCTATCCGTGGTAGAATAGAATGAGAAAGAATCCTTGCTAGCATCAGGGACCTTAGATTTATCCTCTGGGTATCCTAAGAGTAAGAGACCAGTTTATTAGTAGGGGAACCCTTTTGGATGGACTTCTCTTTCAGAACAGAGCTACTAGTGTTTTTGACAATGCCAGTTTTCTTAAACGAGGGTTTACACTGCCGGGTTTTCTTACCAGAAGGAGGATCTTCTTCAACCCTTTCAAATTCAAGCTTATTGTTACCCTCCAACACACTATTTTCCGTTTCATCATCCTCAGAGGATGAAGCTGAGACAGGGTTGGATAAGGCTGACATATTTTGAAAATGTTCATAAATAAGCCTAATAAGGCTAGTATGCAAAATTGGGTACTTCTTAGGATTCTTCTTATGATCTTCCAGGCTATTACTCATGGAATAATACAGATAATAAGGAAATGAAACCCTTACCTTGTGGCGGAAGTGGTTGAGAAGGGAAAAGTGGTAGTCGTAGACCCTGGTGAATCTACCATCTAGCATAATGTATTCCATGATGATTATGAGCACTGTTCTCCATAACGACTTAAACGAATCAACTTTAAAGTAGTTGTTAGAGACTTTTATCAGCTTGATCTTCTCCTTATCTTTCCTAGGGAATCTCATAACTGCCTCATTAGAGAACTTTCTATCACGAAAGAATTTCATTCCCTCTGTTGACATGCCAGTGACTTCCCCAATGATGTTCTTGTCCACCTTAACCTTCCTCCCAAAAATAATTATTTCACCATTCTTCCATTTTTTCTCAAAGTACTCAGTGGCCTCAAGATCAGGCCCATGAAGCTTTTCAATGAAAGGAAGCAGCCCGCCATGTTCAACTTGTCTCCAAACCTTCGGGTTCCTCTTATGCATTTCATAGTTCTTCGGCTCCACCCTTTTCCTGTCTCCTCCCATTGTCACAAGAACCTCCCTAAAATCTCTACCAAAGCAAGAGTCCTAAAATAAAATACAGCAACCGAACCAAAGAGCCCACAAAACATGCCAATTCTTATTGCTAGTTAAGATAATAAACTTGATGTACTTGACCCTACTCTCCTTCATCATCAAAAAAATTTGTTGCTTTGCCATGCATGATATCATATTCGATTAAGGCCCTTGCATCAGCACCCAGACCCCTGATGTTCTGCCACGTGACCATCCCCTTTTGTTTAACCTCCTCATTAGCAAAAAAATCAGCCACACTGTTGGCTTCCCTAAAAGCATGAGATATTTTTACTTTTTCAAATTCTACTAAAAGGGATTTAGCATCTTCTATCCAACTCTTAATAGTCCATGAGGGAGGGGACTTTCCTAGGAGGCAGTCAATAATGTTTTTTGAGCCTCCTTCAAGCCATAAATTTTTAACATTTTGACTAAGCGCCAAGTTAATCACTTGGAAAGCTCTGATAGCTTCAGCCACATGGTTAGTTTGAGAACCAAGGGAGATTGCCACTATCGCTTAAAAATTTCCATTTGAGTCCCTAATCACACCTCCACTTCCAGCTACCCCAGGTTTCCCTTAGTCGCACCATCGAAGTTGGCTTTAATCCAACCACTCGGTGGAAAACTCCAACACACCCCTTCCCGGTCTTTTTTAGCTGGTTTAGAAGCCCTTGACACATCATTTTTAATCTTCCACTCCTTAGCAATCTTTAAGTCATATGGAGAGCACACCATAGCTTCCAGTTTGTTCTTGTTGAGGAATGATATTAAATTTTTCCACAATTAGCCTAAAGATTTTTTCAAACACATTGTTCTCTAAAGTTTCCTTATACCTGAAGAGTCTATTATTTTTTTCCTTCCACACACCCTAGGCTATATAGGGGAAAGTGAAAGCCCATAATCTTCGAATAAAAGGATTCAAAGAAGGAGCTTTCCATTGAGAGAAAAAGTCTTCAATAGAATAAGGAAACACCCAAGAAATGTTCTAGAGAGCTAGAAACTTACCCCATATCTAGTAGCAGTAAACTAAGAGTGGAGAAACAAGTGATTTGCAGACTCTGCCTCGTTCTTGCAAAGATAGCATCTATTAGGTATCTGAAAACCAGGCTTGCAAAGATTGTCAACCATAAGAACTTTATTTTGAAGAAGGATCCAGAAAAAAAAATATTGACTTTAGGGGTCAGATGTTTTATCCAAGCTCTGGTCTAGAAAGGAGAGGGGGCTTAAGAGAGGGATAGCAAAGAGACATCCGAAGAAACAAAGTAGTTGCCCAAGGGGTTATCTATCCAGACTAAAAGGTCATTCTGCTGATTCGACCCCATTCTAACAGCCATCAGAAATGAGTGAATTGGGCCAAGCTACGAGCTAAGCTAGCACAAGTCCACCCAACCCCCATTACGCCAATATTCCTTGACTTCAGTGCCAAAATTCATTTTGCAAATGTCATCCCACCTATTAAACCTTTCATTTTTAATTAGGGGCTCCTTAAGTAACCATCTATCCTCCCAGAATTTGGCTTGATTTCCACTTCTTATATTCCACCCAACACCTAAGTCAACAATCTTTCTCCCTATAATCATATCATTCCAGCAAGAAGATCCACGGGGCAGAGAGGGAGAATCCAACAAGGCCTTTAGGGATCCACAATTAGCCATATATTTACTTTTTAAAATATTTTTCCATTCCCCATAAGACGAAAAAAGACCTCCAAATTTTCTTAGCAAGAAGCATCATATTCATCATTCTGATTTTTCTTAGACCCAATCCTCCCATCTTTTTTAGCCTACAGACAAGATCCCATCCAATAAGAGGCATTCTCTTTCTTTCTTCAACCCCTGAACAAAGAAATCCTTTTTGAATTTTTTCAATAGCATCCGCAAATTTAGCAGGGATTTTGAAAAGACTTAAAGCATAAATCAGAAGGTTCTGAAGAGAAGCTTTGAGTTGGATTTTTCCTGCTTGACTAAGAAGAGCTCCTTTCCATCCAATGAGCTTTTTGTTGAGCCTATCAACCAATGAACTCCAAAAGGAATCAGGAGGTTTAAGGCCTAAGGGAAAACCACGATAAATAGAAGGTAAGGAATCCACTCTACATCCAAGGATTCTAGCTATCTTGACCTATCTATGATCAGGGGTGTTAAAAAAGAAAAGAGAACTTTTATGTCTATTGACCGACTGACCTGAAGCCCTCTCATACTCGTCCAAATTTCTTTTCAGATTCTTAGCTTCAGTCACAGTAGATCTTCCCATCAACATGGTATCATCAACAAACTGTTGATGTGAGAAAATTAGACCCACTAGAAGAGGTCCTTAGACCCACTAGAGACCCCTGATCAATCAGTTTTTTCAGGTTTCGCCCAATACATTCAGCCATAATAGTGAACAAGCTGGGGGAGATAGGATCTCCCTATCTTAATCCTCTCGTATTCTGAAAAAAATGTGAAGGGGATCCATTCACCATAATAGAAATAGAAACAGTCGAAACAAGTTTATTCACCATCTGAAGGACTCTATTGTTGAATCCAAAAGCCCTCATGATTTTGAATAAGAATTTCCAATCCACCCGGTCATAGGCTTTCGAAATATCTAGCTTGAGGAGAAAACCTTCAGTTTTGGATTCCATAAGGGAATGGATATTCTCATGGATAGTGACAATAGAATCGAGGATCTTCCTTCCAGGAACAAAGCCATTTTGTTGGGGAGAGATTAATCAAGGTAGAATTATGAGAACCCTAGATGTAAAAACTTTAGAAATGATTTTGTAGAAAGAATTACAAAGGCTTATAGACCTGAAGGCTTCAAACTCTGTCGCTCCAGGTTTCTTGGGAATAAGTACCAAGAAGGTAGCATTTAGTTCCTTTAGGAGACTTCTTGATTCAAATAATTCTTTGACAGCATTCACAACATCCTCTTCAACAATCTCCCAAAACCATTCAAAGAAGAACATGGGAAATCCATCAGGGCCAGGGGCCTTGTTCCCTTCAAAGGAAAAGACTTTATCAGGGAAATCCTCATGAATGTTAATGACTTTATCTTGTGGAGTTTGATTGGTTTGTGTGTCAACATGCATTTTATGTGAAGGTAAAGGTGTACTAGTGGTAGTATCCATGCCTAATGCACCATTGTCCATACTAGGAGTAGGAGCTCAAGACAACCCAAGGTCCACAATGAGTGTGTTATCGTGGGATGCCATGAGTCGAGAACTTCTTCTCACTAAAGTATTATCAATAGGGCACCAAACACTCATACAAATACCACAAGAGGTGGGGTGAATGCAAATGCAATGCAATCTAGGAATGATAAAATACAAATAACAAAAATTCTATAAACTTAAATAGGAAGGAAATAGCAAAAAACAGAAATGCAGAAATTACAGTGAAAATGACAGAAATTGTTGTGCAAAAAATGCAACTGGACTAATTTGCCCAGGGTGGCAAATTAGTCCAAGGGTGTATTTTTTAAGTTTTTTTCTTATTTTTTTCACTTTTTTGTGTGTGTTCAGGTCTATACAATGCAGAGAAGTAATGAAAATGTAGAATTTTGTGATGATTTGATTAAATGAAATGTAATAATGACTTCTAAATGATAGATTCACTAATGCAATTTTCATAAGCCCTAGGATGCAAAAACAATGCAAGAGCCAATGCAATTGAGTCCTATAGTGTGAATACAAATGCAAATCAGAAAGAGATAATGTTCAATATGAAGGTTCACCAAAATGAACCAAATATTTTTGGGGGCTATGTACACTCTTGCTCAATTAGGGTTTTTCACCTAAAAGGAGAGAGATAGGCCAAAAACCTAGGTGGTTCACTCAAATTAGTGTATGTATAATGGAATTATACCTAAATGCAATGATCTAGATGTGGAAAACTGATAAAATTGATTGATTATTTATGTAAAACCTAAGAAATATTTTTTTTTTGAAAACACAATGTGATATGCAAAATGAACATAAATGCACAAATGAAATTAGAATTGAATGAGACTAAACAAAGTGCACCAGGAGATGGATTGATGATGCTGGAAGGTTCGAATCTAGACATCATTGTTGATGACCAATGGGACTCATTCGCCACTGATGGTGAATCAGTCATTCTTTTAGTAAATTGTCCTAAAACTGGTTTCTAACTATCTGAACTAAACTGAACAAATCAACTTTTCTAGCCTGATAGTGGGACTCATTCACCACTTATGGTGAATCAGACCTACCCCAAAAATCTGCAAATTCAGGGTATCAACTCTATGGGTCCAGATCTGCACTTGTCTTCTTATCGGGTTGACGAAACCAAATCTATAGAAAACGGGTGAATGTTGTCTCCAAGCCTGAATTAGGGTTTGGTTGACTTGAAAAGATTTGATGACTTTTTGACCACTTTCAACACCTATTTTTTTGACAAATCTGCCTACAAGACCTGCAAACACACATGCAAAGAGGGAAAAATGGTTAAGGGTTAGAGTATAGGGATTTTCCTTGGTCAAATCCCACTTTGGTAATCAAACCCTTGATAAAGAAATGGAATGAAAACAAGAAAGGAATGATGAATAAATAGCATGCAAGTATCCTAAACACACCAAACCCTTGTTGTTGAAGTCTCAAGATATGTCAATGGCTGCTCCAAGATGCTTGATAATTGCTTGATCAAATGATGATATGATGCTTGAATACTTAGAGAAATGAAATGCATGAATACTTGAATGAATGGGTGAATGGGGGTTAGAATGGATGGAAAAAGACTTCTTTATACACAGTTATTCCCTAATTACCTAAAAATACATCACAGGCCGACATAAGGTCTTAATGAATAAAAACCCAAAGGAAATTTGAATTTATTTTAAATTTTGTGCCAAGAGGGACTCATTTGCCACCCATGGAAAATGGGTCCCACTCAAGCCTTGCAAGTGGGTGTCAGGAATTAAGTTGTATTTAATGTTGTTTGTCAGGTTTATATTAAAAAATACACTTAATTAAGGCCTACAAGTGCATAAAGGGGCCAAACAAAGCATAAGAAAGGTGTTTTTTATTGGTGACAAGCCTAGAAAAGCATGAAAGTATGTTACAAGACTTTACAACACTTTGAAATAGGACTTGGTAAGGGATAAAAAGTGAATATTTAGTTGAATTATAATAAGAAGAGTTTAGAAAAGTGTTACAACACTTCACAACACCTTCACAAGACATCATAATTTGAATATTCAAGACCTAATGTGAATGCATAAGTTACATTGCAACATTAAATCTAAGCAAAATAAGCCAAGTATCACAGGAAAAAGACCGAAATGACCATGAAAATTTCCAAAGATCCATTTTTCTACAGTACATTTAGCCCCCACTTTAGTGATAGGATGAACTTGCTTCAAACTCACACTAAATTAGCCAAGCACATTGAGAGAGATCCAAATGCACTTATGCTAGCAAGATGGAATGATAACAATCAAGAGGGATGATGATGAAGCCCCCAAGATGAATATCCTATGGAAAATTAAGCATAAGAACAAAGGAACATACATGTGAAAGAGAAAAGAGAAGAGAGAAGGGAAAAGGAAGAGTCAGATCAAGCTTCGATTGTTTGTCCAACTAAAAATGCATACTCACTTTGGGGTGACAAAACTCATGGTTGTCTGTCGGGTGACAAGGCCCAAAAGGTGAGAAACATACTCTCGACTGGTATGTACTCACAAACACATAGGTGGCTATGGGGAAATTTGTGCCTCAGAATAGGCTTCTTGCTCAATTATATCAAAGTTAGACCTCCTGATAACTTTAATAAAGCACCACAAAGGAAAATGTTGGTTTGTGCTTCATGGGATAAGCAAAGCTTTGTATGCTAAGAACTCATGAACAAATAGGATGACACCACAAGCATGCAAGTTGTGTTATGCAATGTGGCCATGTGAATGTAAAATGTAAAATGAAAAAGAAACGTTCAAAGGAGTCTTGTTAAGTTCATGTGAGGTCTATCACTTAGGGAACATTGTGTCCAATGTCTCCAAGAGAGGACCAATCAAAGAATAGAATATTCACAACTTAGGGGATGCAGTGTGTTGCATCAAGCCACCAAGAGGAATGTAATATGCTAAGATAGATCACACTTATGAAAGACACTATACCCAATGTCATCCACAAAGTGACAAACACATTGTGTATAAAAGTAGCAAGGAACACCTTGAATAGCCAAAAATACCAAATGAATGTAATGCGATATATTCCCCACTTCAAAGGAATTTCTACACCTTTGTTAGGAGAAGTACTTTAGAATTAACAAAAGAAAAAATGCAACAAAAGAAAACAAGACATGAGGAAGAGCCAACTAGAAGCTCTATGCCAAGTCATGCGTTTTTGGGAGAGCTATGTCGTGTGAGAAAGAAAGAAACAAAGAAGGGAGGGTTTCCCCAAAGAACACACCAAACACATATAAAGGATCTATGGATTTGGGTTGATTATGTTCATGCACAATTTTTTATGAAAGAACCAAAACTATCATCATTCCTTAAATACATAGAATTGGAAGAATGACACAAAGAAGAGATCGAAAATAAAAGAAAAAGAAAAAAGTTGTTTTGGGTCCAACATGGAAGGGGAACTTGTGGTCTCAATGGCACCGCATCACCCCAAAAGGATAAACCTGGCGAAAAGAAAATGAAAAGGCAAAAGAAAAGGAAAAGTTTTTGGGTCAACATGAAGGAGGCATTTCAGTCTTAATGCCTTGCATCATCCCCAAAAGGAAAACACAAGAGAAAAGAAAAAGTAAAAAGGAAAAGGGACTGATTGGGTCAACATGGAAGAGACATAGGTCATCTCAACGCTTTGCGTCATCCCCAAAAGGAGAATAGAAAACAAGAGTGAAAAGGGAATTAAGTTATGTTTAATGTTGTTTGTCGGGTTTATATTCAAAAATACACTTAATTAAGGCCTACAAGTGCATAAAGGGGCCAAATAAAGCATAAGAAAGGTGTATTTAGTGGAAACAAGCCTAGAAAAGTGTGAGTATGTTACAATACTTTACAACACTTTTAAATATGACTTGTTAAGGGGTAAAAGGTAAATATTTAGATGAATTATAAGAAGAAGAATCTAGAAATTTCTAGAAATGTGTTACAACACCTTCACAAGACATCATAATTTGAATATTCAAGACCTAATGTGAATGTATAAGTTACATTGCAACATTAAATCTAAGAAAAATAATCCAAGCATCACAGGAAAAAGACCTAAATGACCATGAGAATGTCCAAAGATCCATTTTTCTATGGTACAACATGTTATAACATATATGCAAAATATTGATGAATTGACAAAGCAAGTGAACCATTTCAATCATACAAAAGAACTATTTGAGATTAACACCTTTCATTTATTTAAATTCTTTTTGTATTCACTTTTCCAATGGATATGTTTTTTGATTTGATGGTTTCTAGTTATCTATAACAAATATTTTTTTTGAAAATCATAGAGTTAATCAAAGTATGGTGTAAGCTTCAATTTACTTGGCATAGTTGACATGTTCTAAAAAAAAATTATTCATTCTTGTGATGTAGTAGCAATTTGATAAGTGATTTGCATGTCTTTGAGGCATCTAAAAAATAAGAAGATTCAAATTTATGTCACAAAATTTAAAAAAAAAATCTTTCACTGTTTTTATATTTAGTGTGTCAAAGAATGAATTTTTTTATTCCATGGTTTCCAATCAGGTATAACAAATAAAAGAAAATTTTAAGTCATAGCATTAATCAAAATATGGTGTAATTTTCAACCTACCAAGCATAATTGACATACCTTACCATTTTGTTACGCATTGTTGTGGACTAATAAAATCTTGTACACTAATTCACATTTCTCTAAGGATTTTACAAAATGTTCAAGAAGATCCGTATTTATGTGACAAAATAATCTTGTTAGTTAAGGAAACTATTTTGTTTCTATTAGTTAGATACTTTACTCTTTTTTCATGGCCTTCTTTTGTAGACACTGAACTAGATGATGTGTCTTGATTGGCATTCATGCTTTTAACTAGCTTGTAAAATAGTATTTAGATTAGTTTTTGTCTTGTGAATTTTAGTCACAGATATAGTGTAAATAATGGATTTCAATAGTATCATCTTTTTAACCATTCAAATTAGTAAAAAATTATACATTGTTTCATGATAATATCTTCCACATGCTTATCTTTTCCAAAGTGTCTGACATGGCTAGACAATGTTGTCAATATGAATTAGAAGAATGTGATACAAGAGCATCAATTAACAACTCAAATTCATCAAGGGAACTTCTATCCCAAACACCTTTGGAGAAGATCACTTTGACAAATCCATAAAAATTCACTTATTCTTTCATCAAAAATCACTACTTTTCACTTGTTTTCTCTTTGGCAAAAAGACATCATTCACTCAAACTTTCTTCCACACACTTTTCAAACTCTAAATCACCTTTGAAAACTTCAAATAGATAGATTCAAACTAACCTCATTCACTTAAATCATTTTTTTCACAATTTCACTCTTTTTAGCAGCCAAGGACACCATCTTTACACATAGAAGTCACTTAACCAAATCACCAAAATGAAAAATACTACCCTCTAAAATATTTCCAAACATTGAATCACCTTTAATAACATCATTAATTTAGTTCCAATACATTTTCAATCATTCATTTCACTGTTCCATCGGAATATTAGTTTCTTGCATTCAAAAGGCCAAATTTTATTGTATCATGAAAACCACATTGAATCTCTATAGGATAAATACATTCTAGGAACCAATTTCAGCCTTATTTAACATACTTCAATATTAGCAGGTACTGGTGTTTTGAAAAGAATCAACAAAAAATTGACTGTCCCATTTTAATCATAGGCCTAATTGGGCCAAAATTACAAAGGAGGTCACCTTAAATCATCACCAAAACACTTGAAGACTCAAAAAATTCTTAATTCATGTCATAAAACTCAGGATTCCACCATTTTTAAGAATGGATAGGCCCACTAAAGCATTACATAACAAAACCCTTGTTTATCTAGGCTTGACATGCTTAAAAATGTGAGGGTTTCTTGAAATACTACCTTCCACACCTTGCCACTTCTTACCAATACTTGGATCATGTTTTTTTATGACTGAAAATGCTTTATAATCCATTCCCAAACCTTGGAAATTAATATATCTTCCATTCTTTGACTGTAGCAACAATTCTTGCATGGAAAACTCTATTTTTTTCACTTGGAGAAGCAATCTAACTCAAATATCTTGCATTCTTTGTTGTCCCTGCACAAAAAAACACAAAGGAAACCTAAAAAATCCTATTATCATCTACTCCACCAATCTACCTAGCCTAATTCGGTGGAGTAGCCTTCATTTTTCCTATAAGACTCTCAAAACCTTTATTCTAAGATTACAGACCGAGTTCAAGAATTGTGACTCAAACAAGGAATTTATTCAATAGCTTTTCCTCAAAATGGATCTAAATTAAAGCTAACTCTCTATACTACTTGAAAACAATGAAATTCAAGACCCAAGCTACTGTACAGACTGTGCAAAATGGAGAAGCAATGAAGGAAAACTCAGAAATTCAAAAACAGGGAGCTTTATTTAGCAATAACTTTTCAAAAATACAATTGATTCCTCTTTGCTCGACCTTTACAAGCCTTTTAAAGAAGTTTCCCATTCAATAAATAACTCTTTAACTTCCTTTATTGACCCATCTCTTCATTTTTCCCTCAGTGACTCTTCAACTTCTGATTTTTTCTTGTTTGCATCTTTTGCTTTGTACAAAATTGGCAACTTTAGCATTTTTCCAAAAAAAAAATTTCTATCTTTTTTACCTCCTAGAATGACTCAAATACATTAAATATGCCCACTCAAGACCTTTTTACAATTATTTACATGCTTTTACATTTGAAAGCTCAAATTTTCAATTTTTTCCTTTTGAGAGCATTTTGTGTCAAGTTGCTCTTACACCATACAACCAACCAACAAAACCTTTCCAAGTCCCTTGGAAACATATCAACATTTTTTGTACCTAAAAATTCAAATCTTCCTTGGACTTCTTTACTCTTCTTAATCTTGGTTCCAATATTGTCTTCAACTTTGTCTTTATCACTTCCTTCACTTTGTCTTTTCCTTTGCCTTTTACCAACTTTCTTTTATGTCTATCAGGTTCTCAAACACTTTTCTCATTCAAAAGGAAACAAGACTGCCCTTTTACCACTCTCAACTTTTCTCTAAGTTTTCCTCAACCAAGGACACAGGAATGTCCTTGCAAAATTTCCTTGACCTTCTCTAACCAATCTTCTTTTTTTATCTTCTCAACTACTCCCATCAGTGGAGTGCTCTTTAGGCTACAAACTCAAGTGCTTCTTCAAACAAGAATCCATCTCTCTTCAACCTACAAACACAAACCCAAACACCAACTCAACAAACCATCCATCTTACCCAATAGCAGATCCTAGAAGATGCCTCACTCTCTTTTTCCTCACACCTTCTACCCAGCTTAATCTCCAATGGAGGATGGTGACCACAGACCTCAACTTTTCTTCCAACACACACAACTCAGAAACCTTCTTCTTTGCAACTTAGATGGATCAAGCACCTGCAACCAAACTCAACTCAACAACAACTATCAGCAACAACTTAACCACTTATCAGAATCTTCTAGCTCTGATACCAATTTGATGCAAGAGCATCAATTAGCAACTCAAATTCATCAAGGGAACTTCTGTCCCAAACATCTTTGGAGAAGATCACTTTGACAAATCCATCAAAACTCACTTATTCTTTCATCAAAAATCACTACTTTTCACTTGTTTTCTCTTTGGAAAAAAGGCACCATTCACTCAAACTTGCTTCCAAACAATTTTCAAACTATAAATCACCTTTGAAAACTTCAAATAGACAGATTCAAGCTAACCGCATTCACTTAAATCACTTTTTTCACAATTTCACTCTTTTTAGCAGCCAAGGACACCATCTTTACACATAGAAGTCACTTAACCAGATCACCAAAATGACAAATACTACCCTCTAAAATCTTTACAAGTATTGAACCACCTTTAATAACATCATAAAGTCAGTTCTAAGATATTTTAATCATTCATTTCACTGTTCCATCATAATATTAGTTTCTTGCATTCAAAAGGCCAAATTTGCTTGTAAGTGCCAAAACACTAAATCAGGTGTATCTTGCAAACCACATTAAATCTCTATGGGATAAATACATTTTTTGGGAACCCATTTCATCCTTATTAAACATACTTCAATAGAAGGTGATGGTGTTCTGAAAATAATCAACAGAAAATTGGTTGTCCCATTTCAATCATAGGCCTAATTAGGCCAAAATTACAACGGAGGTCACCTTAAATCATCACCAAAACACTTGACGACTCAAAAAAATCTTAATTAATGTCATAAAACTTAGGATTCCACCATTTTTAAGAATGGGTAGGCCCACTAAAGAATTACATAACAAAACCCTTGTTTATAGGCTTGGCATGCTTAAAAATGTGAGGGTTTCTTGAAATACTACCTTCCACACCTTGCCACTTCTTACCACTACTTGGATCATTTTTTTATATGACTGAAAATTCTTTAGAATCCATTCCCAAACCTCAGCAATTAATATATCTTCCATTCTTTAACTATAGCAACAATTCTTGCATGGAAAACTCTATTTTTCTTCACTTGGAGCAGCAATCTAACTCAAATATCTTGCATTCTCTTTTGTCCCTGCACAAAACAACACAAAGGTAACCTAAAAAATCCTATTAATATCTAATCCATTGATCTACCTAGCCTAAGTTGGTGGAGTAGCCTGTCATTATTCCTATAAGACTCTCAAAACCTTTATTCTGAGACTACAGACCGAGTTCAACAATTGAATCAAACAAGGAATTTATTCAATAGATTTTCCTCAAAATGGATCTAAATTAAAGATAACTCTCTATACTACTTGAAAACAATAAAATTCAAGACCCAAGCTATTGTACGTGGACTGTGCAAAATGAAGAAACAATGAAGGAAAACTCATAAATTCAAAAATAGGGAGCTTTATTTAGCAATAACTTTTCAAGAATACAATTGATTCCTCTTTGATCAACCTTTACAAGCCTTTTAAATAAGTTTACCATTCAATAATTAACTCTTTAACTTCCTTGGTTGAGCTATCTCTTCATTTTTCCCTCAATGACTTCAACTTCTAATTTTTGCTTTTTTGCATCTTTTGCTTTGTACAAAATTGGCAACTTTAGCATTTTTCCAAATTTTGTTTTTTTCTATCTTTTTGACCTCATAGAATGACTCAAATACGTTAAATATTCCCACTCAAGACCTTTTTACAATTATTTACATGCTTTTACATTTGAAAGCTCATTTTTTTTATTTTTTTTCCTTTTGAGAGCATTTTGTGTCAAGGTGCTCCTACACCAGAATGTCATGATCACTCGTGCAAGGTTCTAATATTTGAATTTTAGATGAATTTGCATTATTTTTTTCCCACATATGATCAATAATGGTCTTTAACAAATATATTTTTTCAACTAATAAGTACAAGTTGTGTATTTGCATGTGGTCTCTAAACATTTGTATATTTTTCATGTGTCTAGACATGTCAATGTTGAAGTCACATGCAATGTAGACAAACATTTTACTAGGATAAATTTTATTTCTTCGCTAATAATTTTTATGATAATTATAATTTTCATTGTTGGTCAAGCATATATATTATAGATGCAAAATAGTTTCCCATTAACTATAAATGGGAGTAATATTTCTTCAACATTTTCAAGCATTAATGACATTACATTTGAGACTTGTATATGTTTTTCTGATGCAATTGATTATGCCATGAATATGGTATGTTGCAAATAAATTGTAGTCTGGTAATGCATCATTTGTCAATTGTGTTTTCAAATGAGTTTCTTGTAGGAAAATAATTTCCAATGACATTAAGTCTTTGTCATGTAAAATGTCTTGTTTATGGTAGATATGTTAACAAATGATGTGTAGTTCTCACAATGTATATCATTTTTTAAACTCCAATTAGTAGTTGTTTGATGTTGTGTCATTTCTTCTATAATAGTTCATTTTACCCTAAAGTATTTTGTTGCTAGAGGGTTTAATAGAAATAATGTGTCAATGCTTTAAGTGTGTGAGAGAGTTATGTATGTTAACCCATATTTGTGGACACATAAAGGGTCAAATGCAATTTCATGCATTGTAATCCCTTGTGCTCTATGGATCATTCAAGCACATGCTAATTGCACTAGAAATTAATTTCTAATACTAATCACTTATTTAACACTTACTTTCTACATTGGATTTGCAATTCAAAGAATTTGTACCCATCCATTATCAACAGACATTTGGTTCAAATGTCTTAGTTTTTTTATTTGATATAATTCAATAGAATGATCATTGAATTCAATCCAAATAATGTTTATATCAATATTTTGTGTATATGCTTTGAATTTTCCATCTGATCCATTGACAAGACCATCTTGTGTATCATAGTTTTCACCATAAATCTCAACCAATATATATGTTTTTAACATGTTATGTGATTTTCCAAGTTTTCATTATGTTTGTATAATTATATTTCATTAAAAGATTTTTCATGTTCATCATTTGCATTGATTGTGATTAGTTGTCTAGGTAGCCAATTAATTAAATAAATATTATTATTTATTTATTTAATTTATCTATTAACCTTATCCCAAAATCCTCCAACTAAATTAATTGATTCCCAATTATTAATTTAGTCTAATTAATCCTCATTACCTTTTCCTCTATTATTTAATTCCAATTTATCATCTATCCTATCCATTTAATCCTAGCCATTGATTTCATTCACATGGATCACAATCTAAACTTGTCATCATGTGACAAGTGTCCCTTTCACATGCCTAACTAACTCATTGTCTAGATTCATTGAACCTAGACACTCCCCAAAAGTCAAACTAATTTTCCATCTTATCCATTCATTTCATATCCCACTTCTTAATCTTATTCATTCACATAAGAATATTCCTTAATACACTTCCTTAACCTATCCCTTATCTCTCATGCATGTAACACTTGTCACACAATAACAAATTTAAGCAAAACCCTAATCCTTAATCAATCCTAGTCATCCATCAACCAATGCATCTTGGGCCTTGATTTCTCTCATAGAATTATATAAGTTAGAGGCCTCTCATCCCATTTTCATAATCCAATATTACACTACCAAAACTTCTATTGAATCATCTTGATCATACTATCATTCTACTGAAATCATGAGCAACCACATCCAAGCTATCAAAACATCAACATACACACTTAATATTTTTAAGTTCTGCATGTATTTGGTTTGATCTAGCCAATATTTGATGCATATTTCATTTATTTCAAATGCATGAAATATATTTTGGTGAACTTGATGTGAATATTTACATATAACACTTGTTCTTGTGAGTTTTTTATGAGTTTGATCTTGCAAGTGAAGGCTTTGTTGAGTGGCTTTTGAAGATCAACTATTTTTAGGAGTACCAAATTGTAAAACTAATCTCACTATTGTGCTTAGGAGGGCTGAGAGATGAATTTTGATATAAAATTTACTATATTTTACTTAATGTCAATTTTTTCAAACTTTTTTTAGGGCCCTTAGGGCTTGCCATATGACTGAAGGTTCTTTGAGCACATGCGTGTTTAATTTTTCAAACCTAAAGAAATATATATAATATATATATTTTTAGGTTTAGTGAAGATATATACACAATGTTACAAGGCATATACACAAACCTAGGGTTCCGACTGCAAATTTGAAAGATCTCAATCATGCGGGGGTTGATCTTAGAACTCGAGGCCCTTTGCTCGGCCCTTGGTCCTGTTGGCGACCAAGGGTGTCGCTAAAGCTTGGTGCCCATCTCCCTACTACTATCCTCTAGTCATCTGGGTTACCGAGCGCTAGGTTCCTAAGGGCTAAAACCTAGCTCCCCCTTCTTATACAAGCCTAAAGGAGTTGTTTCATGAAAAAAAGCATAAATTTTGTATAACTAATAAAATTTTTGAAATTCAAAAGGTGTTCAAAATATAGCTTGGAGATCTTCACTATGGTGTAAGTGGTTTTTTTAGATTTTTCTCCAAATATTAGGTGCACTCATTCAAATTCAAACCTTCTTTTTAGTATTCAAATTATCATAACTTTTTCATACGATTTTATTTTAGCAATTATTTTAAATCTATCAAAAAATCATAAGGAATTCATTAGAATAATTAGTTTTCTCTTTAGATTATTATGCTTGATGTTTTTTCCTCACATTCAAAATTGAGCTTAAAATTTACCTTTCACATTTCGATTTGGGCTCTAAAATAAAGTAGTGTCTTTTAATCCCCAAGGCTCACTTATGTATGATCTCTTCTTGCACCCTAGTGTGATCATGAAGATTAGAAATATGTGATCTATGCTTATGTAAAAATGCATGGATTTTATTTAATTTTTTTATAAGATAAATTAATTACTAAAACTAAATTATTAGTGTAGGATTTTTTTTTTAAATTATTCATAGAATCGTAAACATGACCATTCCTATTCTACAAACTCCAGTTACCATCCAACAAAAACCTCCACCACCTTTATATTTGCATCACCTAGTCCTCAAAACATTAAAAAGAAAACAAACAAATCAATCAACTATCCACTAGCACTATGTCTACTTTTACATCCACTTGTATATTTAATGTTATCCTACACACAAATCACTAAAAATAAGATAAACAATCCAATCAATTGTTCACTAGCACCACCACTTCATCTACTTTTGTACCCACTTATAAATTTAATGTAATCATACTCTCAAATCATTAAAAGTAAAATAGACAATCCAATCAATTGTTAAATAGCAACACCACTTCACTACTTGTATCTTCATCGCAACTTTGAGTCTTAGCCATCCATTTAAGTTAAAATTGTACAACACATTCTTTCTTGCATTGCAATTATAACAATATACTCAATGTCAAAATTGTGTCAACTCTTTTATCTAAGAAATGACAAAAATACAATATTTGATATATTTATCAACACATCAATTGTAAAATGAATAAACTACATTTTATTTTATGCCTTCATATTTAGACAGTTAGAATCTTCCATTTTTTATGAAATTGATATTATTCAATTCAATTCTTTTATATCATCAACATTGCAAAATTATTTCTAAAAAAACATAATTCATACTAAAAAACAATTTTTAAAAACTCTAAATGAAAAAGTGAAAATATCTATACGATACCTTCATTACAACTACACAAATAACTCCCTTCAGTCACAATTTCTTATTCTACAACCCTATTGTGTATCAATACTGCGTGCTTTCTTAATAAAATATTCTCCTCCTCCAATTCATCTATTCTCTCCCTTACCTAATTCT
>VDFB02047230.1:438286515-438470514 GCA_007258455.2 Sequoia sempervirens | reverse complement strand
CTTAGAACTCGAGGCCCTTTGCTCGGCCCTTGGTCCTGTTGGCGACCAAGGGTGTCGCTAAAGCTTGGTGCCCATCTCCCTACTACTATCCTCTAGTCATCTGGGTTACCGAGCGCTAGGTTCCTAAGGGCTAAAACCTAGCTCCCCCTTCTTATACAAGCCTAAAGGAGTTGTTTCATGAAAAAAAGCATAAATTTTGTATAACTAATAAAATTTTTGAAATTCAAAAGGTGTTCAAAATATAGCTTGGAGATCTTCACTATGGTGTAAGTGGTTTTTTTAGATTTTTCTCCAAATATTAGGTGCACTCATTCAAATTCAAACCTTCTTTTTAGTATTCAAATTATCATAACTTTTTCATACGATTTTATTTTAGCAATTATTTTAAATCTATCAAAAAATCATAAGGAATTCATTAGAATAATTAGTTTTCTCTTTAGATTATTATGCTTGATGTTTTTTCCTCACATTCAAAATTGAGCTTAAAATTTACCTTTCACATTTCGATTTGGGCTCTAAAATAAAGTAGTGTCTTTTAATCCCCAAGGCTCACTTATGTATGATCTCTTCTTGCACCCTAGTGTGATCATGAAGATTAGAAATATGTGATCTATGCTTATGTAAAAATGCATGGATTTTATTTAATTTTTTTATAAGATAAATTAATTACTAAAACTAAATTATTAGTGTAGGATTTTTTTTTTAAATTATTCATAGAATCGTAAACATGACCATTCCTATTCTACAAACTCCAGTTACCATCCAACAAAAACCTCCACCACCTTTATATTTGCATCACCTAGTCCTCAAAACATTAAAAAGAAAACAAACAAATCAATCAACTATCCACTAGCACTATGTCTACTTTTACATCCACTTGTATATTTAATGTTATCCTACACACAAATCACTAAAAATAAGATAAACAATCCAATCAATTGTTCACTAGCACCACCACTTCATCTACTTTTGTACCCACTTATAAATTTAATGTAATCATACTCTCAAATCATTAAAAGTAAAATAGACAATCCAATCAATTGTTAAATAGCAACACCACTTCACTACTTGTATCTTCATCGCAACTTTGAGTCTTAGCCATCCATTTAAGTTAAAATTGTACAACACATTCTTTCTTGCATTGCAATTATAACAATATACTCAATGTCAAAATTGTGTCAACTCTTTTATCTAAGAAATGACAAAAATACAATATTTGATATATTTATCAACACATCAATTGTAAAATGAATAAACTACATTTTATTTTATGCCTTCATATTTAGACAGTTAGAATCTTCCATTTTTTATGAAATTGATATTATTCAATTCAATTCTTTTATATCATCAACATTGCAAAATTATTTCTAAAAAAACATAATTCATACTAAAAAACAATTTTTAAAAACTCTAAATGAAAAAGTGAAAATATCTATACGATACCTTCATTACAACTACACAAATAACTCCCTTCAGTCACAATTTCTTATTCTACAACCCTATTGTGTATCAATACTGCGTGCTTTCTTAATAAAATATTCTCCTCCTCCAATTCATCTATTCTCTCCCTTACCTAATTCTATCATCCACAACCCAAAACTGACAGATACTGATAATCTCTTTATCCACCACAACAATTTCCATTGATATATTTCAGAATTATATGGGGAACCGAAGCAAGCTTCGTCAAGAAAATTCCAAAAGTCCTGGAATTTTGTACGGAACGTTTACGTGCACTTTAGTGAAATATATCCATCTGGAATCTTGCAGCTCTTTTTGTGAACGCCCGTGTCTGTAAAACACAGACCGTTCCTACACTAATCGGAATTCTCACTCTTTATGGAAAAAGTGAGAAAGGTTTTAGAAAAAGCACCGCGAGAGATCTCCAAAAGATTGTATAGCAAGGCGCATCGATCGCGACAATTCCAGCTCATCAAAACTCCCGTGATGAGCAGAGAGAAAACAGCTTCCCTCCTGTTCCATGAGCTCGTCCATGGGTCCAGCGTCTCATATATATTTCATTCTTCAGACATCCCTTTTGTCAACAATTCAATCATTTCCATTCTCATAGTAATGGAGACCAGAGGCAGTAGTAATTATGTGCAGCTGAAGAACTTCTGCGCACCAGACTTGGATGAGTTCCAAATAGTGTTACTCTTGATGCTACACATGGTAAGTCTATTTTTCTATCTCCTACTTGGCTTCAGAAGGTTGTGGATAAAAAGAGAAAATATACTACAATATTTAATCATGGCTATGATACAATAGCTATGCAAGGTGACGTTTATCATGCAAAGCTTATATCATAGTAGCTGACTTTAATGCCAGTAAGATTGATATGGGACCTCCTATAATGGAAGATGACGTTTATCATGCAAAGCTTATATCAGTAGATGTGTTGGTTAAAAGCATGAAAGAAAAGACAAGCTACAACCGCAAGTTGATGTCCTTACTTCTTATATCCAATCAATTGTTGATACTACTTCCTAGCTTCTAGACACTGCGTTTGATAGTCCTATGAAAGGCGTAGGTCCAAATGTGATAATTCAAATTGGAAAATATCAATCCTTGCCAAGAGCCACATAATCCTAGATTGAAAAGATAACTATTGAATTATTATTGTATATTGGGGAGGTTATGAAAATGTATAGTGAGATTCTGACCGGGAGGAAAAATCTTTAACATCAATACATAATGTATTAAGAAGGAAGAAACTTTGCTTATGTGTATTGGTAGAGATTTAAAGAAAATAGCCCAGATAAATAAGAGTATCTTAATTTCAGAAAATGCTTTCAGTAAATCAGAGGGAAATGAATTTATTCAATGGTTAAATGCACTTGAATGGTGAAATGAAGAAAAATGTGGAGAGGTGCTTTCTTTCTAGTGCAGGAGCACCTAGGAAACACTAGGCAATTAGGAAGTCTAGGATGAATTTTTGTTTTTTTTTATGTGTTACCTTGAAGGTCATGTTGACCATTGAGTAGAAGAGATAGCTTAGGGATATGTTTGATCTCTAGGATAGAAATTGAGGAAGGGTGGATGAGTTTAGAAACTCATTTTACTTAGTTTACTAGAAATTGGCAAAAGTTGCAAAATGGTGCATTTTTGCAACTTTGCCATAATGTAACTAACATGTCCGACCAAGGGGAGGCATAACTACTTTTGTTGACCTATATAGGGTGTGCCTCAACCTAAGAGCAGGGTTGGAAGCATTTGTATTGCTTTGAGGTTTTGTGAATTCAAGGAAAATAGTGTGTTTGTGTGTTAATTTCATGTTTTGTGCATTGAGGAGAGCTTTTAATGGATTAATCATGGTGTTGTGACTGGTGTAGGATGTAGAGTTGTTAGTCTTCAAGCTTTGTGTGGCATTTAGATAGGTTTCCAATTCAATTTCAAGCATTGTTGTAAATAGTTTTGTTTTCTTGTTGTTGCTAGTCTGAACCAGATAGTTCTGTAGAAATGGAGTGTTAGTTCACTTTCCCACCGTACAAATTGGACGGCCCTTTGGAAATAGTGACTAGGCTCCATGGCTGTAAATATGGTAGGGTTTAGGTTCCTTGGAAGCACAGGAGCTGTTGGAAAATTCTTGCCCTAGGCGAGCCAAGGAGGTGCCCGGCTAGGAAGACTTAAGTGCATAGCACATAATTTGTAGGGGTGATAGATTTTTGAAAAATTTCCTTTTGGAGAAGGCAGGTGTGGGTCTTTCCAAGACTTGGTAATTAGGAGGAAACTCCATCAGTCCATCTAGTGTGAGGAATACTTAACAGTTTGAGAGCAACCAGAAAATGGCTTAAAAACCCTAGTTTTTGCCCATTTTCAAGTTAAGGCTTTGTACGGGCAGTTAAGACCCAAGACCTCATAAATCTTTGAGAGCTGTTCATTTGAACCAGGAATCCCAAAGAAAGACTGGGGGTTCTTTGGTAAGATTTAGAGAACCAACCTATTTTCTCGGAGGAGGCCTAATTGGGGCTCCTAGGGCTAGTAGCCTTTTCAAGACCTAAATGAGGGTTTGGTGAAAGCGACCAAGAATTGGAGTCAGGAGAACCTTCAAGAACCATAGTAGGATGGATTGAAGTCTTTTGAAGCACCTCCACACCCCTACAAAGTTTAACTCTTTAATTTGGAGGTTTGTAGCCTTTAGGGTGGTTTAAGGGCTAAGGTTAGAGTTGCAAGTTTGCACCAAGATTTGACTTGGTAGAAAGAATTTGTGTTGATAGTTGGGGATGGAAAAGCAAGACCAGAGGATCCTAAGTACTAGAAGGTCCTATAGGTTAAATTGGTGGAGTGAGACACCTTAGAGGTCTTCCAAACAAGACCTAGAGCATGAATCAGTGATTGATTCACTCAACCTCCCTATCAGATTTGGTGTCAAAGAAAGTAAAAGATTTGGAATTGACTATTGTATGTATGAGATTGAGTCTAGTGGTTCTACCATCATGGTGACAAATGCAGAATTGGCCAAGATGGTCGAAGGATAGGAGGAAGACAATAGGCTATTGAGGGAAAGAATAGACCAACTTGAGCAAGCATTGAATGATGTGCAATTCAAAGGAAGGGTACCAAAGAAAGAAGAGGTTGCAGAAGAAGACAAGATCCCTGAACCTGACCCTGTTTTGAAAGAAGAGCCTTTCTTGAAGGCATTGAAGGCTTTGAGTGGAAAAGCACTTGAAGGCATACCACTATTTAGTGGGAAAATGGAAGCTGATTTAGTCATGGATTGGATAGAGGGAATGGAAAACCATTTTGAATGTGATGGAGTCACTGAAGCACAGAAGGTAAAGGTGGCCAAATCAAGATTGAGAGGTTATTCCTTGACATGGTGGAAGTTCATTCAGACAGAGAGGGAAAAAGAAGGCAAGAAGCCTATTTCTGCTTGGAAGGGAATGGTTGCCAAAGTGAGAGAAGCATACATGCCTGATGATTATGAAATTCAGTTGCACAAGAAAAGACAGAGCTTGAGACAAAGAGATCAAGATGTGAATTCCTACAATAAGGAGTTCCAAAAACTTTGCATGAGATATAATGTTTCAGAGGATGAAAGTCTTAAGGTGGCTAGGTACCTTAACGGCTTGAAGTGGAACATTCAAGAGGAGATAACTCTTCTAAGTCCCAAGACAGTACACCAATGTTACCAATTGGCTATAAAGATTGAGGAAAGAAGCAAGAGGAAACAAGATCAGGCTTCTAAGAGTAGAGGCAAAGGCAAAGATCAAAGAGGACATAGAGGTGGATACCAAGGTAGAGGGACTGAACAAAGAAATCAGGGAGAGTCTAAACTCACAGAGCATGGAGGTGAAACAACTTCTAGAGGAGGCTATGGAAGAGGTAGAGGACCTCAAGGAGGTTCAAATAGAGGAAGAGGAGCAGGCAGAAGTAACTCATACTTTGCTAGTATGAAGTGTTACAACTGTGGTCAAGTAGGTCATCCAGCTTATAGGTTCCCAGAGAAAGCATCTTCATCAAATACTGAGAAGAGAGTAGCATATGCTCAAGAGGACACCATGAGTGTCAAGTCACCAGAGGTTAGTCACATAGAATCAGAAATGGGGGAGAACCTGATGTTTAGCAGGGTTCTAATCAAACAACCAGTCAAAGAAGATCCAAAGCAAAGGAGAGCCTTATTCAGGGCAACATGCAAAATATTGGGAAAGGTATGCAAGGTTATTGTGGATTCAGGTTCAACTAATAACATCATCTCTAAGGAGGCAGTAAGGAAGTTAAAATTGGAGAAGATACCCCACACTAGTCCTTACAAGGTGACATGGTTGAACAAAGGACAGAGTGTTCTTGTCAGTGAGCAAACAACAGTGGAGTTCTCCATTGGAGGGCACAAGGATAAGTTGATTTGTGATGTGTTACCCATGGATGCATGCTATCTTCTATTGGGAAGACCATGGCAGTATGACAGAGGTGTCATCTATGATGGAAAGGAAAATACTATCTCATTCAAAAAGGATGGAAAGACATTCAAGTTGCAGTCACTGTCAGATGAGGAAGAAGGATAGTCAAAGACCCCTAGTGTCTTATTAAGCAGTGGAAAGGAGTTCCTTAACACTCTACATCAAGGAGGTGAAAGATATGTGGTTATGGTGCAACCCAAGGAAGAAGACAAAGCAAAGAAAACAGTCATACCCGGAGCAGTCCAGAAGTTGCTTGAGAAGTATAAGGACATAGTGAGTGATGGTGCACCAACAACCTTACCTCCAAAGAGAGCCATTAGCCATCAGATTGACTTCATACCAGGAGCTTCATTGCCAAACAAAGAAGCTTACAAACTTACACCAAATTAGAACCTAGAAGTAGCTAGGCAAGTGCATGAGTTGTTAGACCAAGGACTAATTAGGAAGAGTATCAGTCCATGTGCAGTACCAGTGGTCTTAGCAACCAAGAAAGGTGGTAAGTGGAGGTTATGCACTGATTCTAGAGCTATAAATAGAATCACAATCAGGTATAGGTTTCTTATTCCTAGGATTGAGGATTTGATGGATTGTCTTGGAGGAGCTCAGTATTTTACCAAGTTGAATCTCAAGAGTGGATACCACCAGATCAGAATCAAGGATGGAGATGAGTGGAAGATAGCCTTTAAGACAATTGATGGGTTGTATAAGTGGAGAGTTATGCCATTTGGCCTCTCTAATGCCCCTAGCACATTCAGGAGGCTCATGAATGAAGTGCTAAAGGATTTCACAGGGTTATTTGTGGTGGTGTATCTAGATGACATACTCATCTTTAGCAAGACAGCAGAAGAACATCTAAAGCATTTGGATTTGGTTCTTAAAAGGTTGCAAGAGGAGAAGTTAGCCATCAACCTAGAAAAGTGTGAGTTCTTCAAACAAGAGCTTGTGTATTTGGGGTTTGTAGTATCCCAAGGATCATTGAAGATGGATCCAAACAAGGTGGAAGCTATCCTAAACTAGCCTACACCAACCACCGGGACAGAGGTGAGAAGTTTTCATGGATTGGCTCAGTTTTATAGGAAGTTTATAAGAAACTTTAGTGGCATATGTGCACCATTCCTAGATACAATCAAAGGTGGCTTAAAGATTAAGTTTAAGTGGACTCAAGAAGCTGAGAAAGGTTTTGAGAAACTAAAACAAGAAGTGGCAACTCAACCTATTCTTTTATTACCTAGTTTTGACAAGTTGTTTACTGTGGAATGTGATGCTAGTGGAATTGCAGTAGGAGGAGTGCTAAGCCAAGAAGGCAGGCCTATAGCTTTCTTTAGTGAAAAGCTCAATGAAGCTAAGACAAAGTATTCTACCTATGACCTAGAACTGTATGCTTTAGTGCAATCACTTAGAAAGTGGAGGCATTATCTCCTACCTAAAGTGTTTGTAGTGTTTACTGATAACCAAGCACTTAGCTACATCAACACACAAGAGAAGTTGAGCAATAGACATTTGAAATGGATGGAATACCTCCAAGCTTTCACTTTTATTATCAAGCACAAGAAGAGACAGTTGAACAAGGTGACAGATGCATTAAGTAGGAGGTTGTTGACAGTGCAAGAGATACAGATAAAGAGCATTGGAGTAGACAGTTTCAAGGATCTCTATGGTGAAGATGAAGACTTCTCAGAGGCATACAAGGTATGTTCTGATTTTGAGAATCATTTTCATAGTCAATTCTCAGAGTATACACTGCAGAGTGGACTTTTGTTCAAAGGAAATCAGTTATGTGTTCTGAAAGGTTCAATGAGAGAATCTTATCCAGGAGAAGCATAATGGTAGTCCTAGTGGTCATTTTGGTATCAACAAAATAATGGAACTAGTGCAGAGGTTCTATTATTGGCCCAAGTTGCCAAGGGATGTCAGAACCTGTATGTGGAACAATGTGTAGTTTGTATGAAAGCCAAGGGGGGAGCTAGCAATGCAGGTTTGTATCAACCTCTACCCATTCCCAATAGACCATGGGAATGTATTAGCATGGACTTTGTGGTAGGACTCCCTAAGACTAAGACAGGGTTTGATAGTGTCTATGTGGTGGTAGATAGATTCAACAAGATGAGTCACTTTATCCCTTGCAAGACCACACATGATGCTAGCTACATTGCTCACCTTTTCTTCAAGGAAATTGTAAGGATCCATGGATTGCCTTTGAGCATTGTATCGGACAGGGATGTGAAGTTCATGAGTCATTTTTGGAAGACTCTATGGAGTAGATTAGGTACCAACTTGTCTTTTGGATCAGCTTACCATCCTCAAATCGATGGGAAAACAGAGGTGGTTAATAGGGTGTTAGGTAACCTTATAAGATGCCTAACCAAAGAGTATGGACAGACATGGGACTTGGTCATATCACAGGCTGAGTATGCATACAATGACAGTGTGAACAGGACTACAAGGAAGAGTCCTTTTGAAATAGTGTATGGAATGCACCCAAGAGGTGTGTGTGAGCTCAATTATCTAGGAGCTATGGAGCATAGGAGTGGAAATGCAGAGGATTTCTCTCAGACCATGAAGGAGATTCAAGAGCAGGTGAAGAAGATAGTCACCGAGGCTACTCAAAAGTTGAAAGAGAAGGTGGACTTATCTAGAAAGGATCTACAATTTGTAGTTGGAGACTATGTTATGGTCCACCTCAACAAATGTAGGTTGCAGAAGGGGGTATCAACCAAATTGCAGATGAAAAGAGTGGGACCATGTAAGGTATTAGCCAAATATGGGAAGAATGCCTACAAGGTGGAATTACCTGCAGATTTAGGCATCTCTCCAGTGTTCAATGTAGCTGATCTGATCAGTTATAAGGGAACAGTCACTGCCATGGATCAAAACAGCAGGGATATCTTCAAGGATGTGAGCAACATAGCCTTACCTACTCAAGATAAGCTACAATTAGAGAGAATCTTGGAGTCAAGGGTGAAGAAATCTACAAGGCATAAAGTGTACATGGAGCACCTCATCAAGTGGAAGGACAAGCCAGAGTCTGAGGCTACATGGGTAGATGAAGCTCACTTTAAGAAGTAGGGCATTGATGTGTCACTGATCTCTCCTCACATTCCTTAGTGTTTGTGCAGAGAGGGGGAGAATGGTGCAGGAGCACCTAGGAAACACTAGGTAATTATGAAATCTAGGATGATTTTTTTTTTTTGATGTGTTACCTTGAAGGTCATGTTGACCATTGAGTAGAAGAGATAGCTTAGGGATATGTTTGATCTCTAGGATAGAAATTGAGGAAGGGTGGATGAGTTTAGAAACTCATTTTACTTAGTTTACTAGAAATTGGAAAAAGTTGCAAAATGGTGCATTTTTGCAACTTTGCCACAATGTAACTGACATGTCCGACCAAGGGGAGGCGTAACTACTTTTTTTGACCTATATAGGGTGTGCCTCGACCTAAGATTAGGGTTGGAAGCATTTGTATTGCTTTGAAGTTTTGTGAATTCAAGGAAAATAGTGTATTTGTGTGTTAATTTCTTGTTTTGTGCATTGAGGAGAGCTTTTAATGGATTAATCATGGTGTTGTGACTGGTCTAGGAAGTAGAGTTGTTATTCTTCAAGATTTTTGTGGCATTTAGATAGGTTTCCAATTCAATTTCAAGCATTGTTGTAAATAGTTTTGTTTTCTTGCTGTTGCTGGTCTGAACCAAACAGTTCTGTAGAAATGGAGTGTTAGTTCACTTTCCCACCGTACAAATTGTACGGCCCTTTGGAAATAGTGACTAGACTCCATGGCTATAAATATGGTAGGGTTTAGGTTCCTTGGAAGCACAGGAGCTGTTGGAAAAGTCTTGCCCTAGGTGAGCCAAGGAGGTGCCCGGCTAGGAAGACTTAAGTGCATAGCACATAATTTGTAGGGGTGATAGATTTTTGAAAATTTTCCTTTTGGAGAAGGTAGGTGTGGGTCTTTCCAAGACTTGGTAATCAGGAGGAAACTCCATCAGTCCATCTAGTGTGAGGAAGACTTAACAGTTTGAGAGCAGCCAAAAAATGGCTTAAAACCCCTAGTTTTTGCCTATTTTCAAGTTAAGGCTTTGTATAGGCAGTTAAGACCCAACACCTCATAAATCTTTGAGAGGTGTTCATTTGAACCAGGAATCCCAAAGAAAGACTAGGGGTTCTTTGGTAAGATTTAGAGAACCAACCTGTTTTCTCGGAGAAGGAGGCCTAATTGGGGCTCCTAGGGCTAGTAGCCTTTTCAAGACCTAAATGAGGATTTGGTGAAAGCGACCAAGAATTGGAGTCAGGTGAACCTTCAAGAACCATAGTAGGATGGATTGAAGTCTTTTGAAGCACTTCCACACCCCTGCAAATTTTAATTCTTTAATTTGGAGGTTTGTAGCCTTTAGGGTGGTTTAAGGGCTAAGGTTAGAGTTGCAAGTTTGCACCAAGATTTGACTTGGTAGAAAGAATTTGTGTTGATAGTTGGGGTTGGAAAAGCAAGACCAGGGGATCCTAAGTACTAGAAGGTCCTATAGGTTAAATTGGTGGAGTGAGACACCTTAGAGGTCTTCCAAACAAGACCTAGAGCATGAATCAGTGATTGATTCACTCAACCTCCCTATCACTTTCACTTCTAGGGTTTTGAACCTAAAAGGAGAGAGACACTTCAATTTTTCAACCTTTCACTCAAGAACAAACCCTTGATATTTCAATGAAAAGGAGATTGAAATCTAGCAAAGGGAAGGTCCAGGGATTGAATGATAGCTAATGGAGGGTTCACCACCAAGTGTAAACTTGGAAAAGACAATGAATTGGAAAACACAATGTGATATGCAAAATTAAACTAAATGACCTGAAAATGCAAGAAGAATAAAATAGAAAGTTGTAAAACTAAAAGTGTGCACCCGAAAACTTGCTAGAGATGGAATTGAGCTATGAAATCCTGAAAACACTGATTTGTAAGCTTGGTGGGACTCATTCACCATTATGGGCGAATCAGTCCCCAATCGAGGTCTTTGCACATGATGAAGTTTCAGCCAAATAGGTATCCAAATCTGCAAAGATCTCTGAAAAAATCATATAGTGGGACTCATTCACAACAACTGGGGGATGAGTCCCGTTTTGTTCATAAGTGTCCCAAGAGTAGAATCTTGAAGTAAAATTTTGTAATCCTCTTATGATGGATAGAATAAGCACTTTCCCACTGGTTTCATCTAAATTGGATAGATATTTTTCCCTAGATCTAAGTTTCCATGAGTCGACAACTTTTTATAACAACTTTGGCAACATTTGTAACTTTATCATTTTGGTGCTTTTGAAGGCTTCCAATCCACTTTTCCTCAATCTACAAACCTACAATCACACATTAAAGAGGAAAAAAGTTGTTGATTGTTAGGGAATGGGGGTCTTCCTATTGGAAAATATGCCTCAATCTTACTGGCATGTAAACTCTTGAAAGAGAAAAGTCGGTGAGACTCTTTGAAAGTCTTACCGACTAGTAGTAGTGTTCTAAATCTTTGTAGTGTTCAGATCGTCGAGACTTGGCTTATGTCTTTCTGATGGGAGTCATCGGTAAGACATGTCGATCACTGTAAAAGTTTCCAACTCATTCCGCCTGAGCAGATCTCTTGTCGACGGGTTGGTTTCTAATGATTATCGGGGAGAGTTGTGTGATAGAAGTGCTCGAGGAGAGGCTTGAATATTCGGAATGACTCACTCCGACAGTGTATGTCTCGCCAAGGTTTTACACTTAGGTGACAGATGACTTCGGGGAGACTCTTGGCTGATAGGTTTGCATTCGGTAAGAACTCTTGCCGATGGATGTGGTCTCGCCGACAAGCTAGTGCATTCGATATAACCTCTTGGCGATAGCGTTTCTCTCTCTGACTATTTTGTGCTAGGTATGATGTCTCACCAATAACGATGCTCTTGCCAATAGAGCTACATGAGTTCAACATCGGTGTGAAGTCTTAGCAATAAGGTTTCTCTCACTGACAAGCAGGTGCTTTCAGTGAGAACTCTTTCTGATAGCACTTGTCTCGCCGATAGATCTGCACAAGATGGATTTTTGTTCGGTATGACCTCTCGTCGATAGCGATGGTCTGGCTAATGCTTCTACAATGGGTATCGATATGATGTCTTAGCGATAGAGTGAGTCTAGGCAACAGTTTTGAACTCGATATGACTCTTGCCAATGGTGGTAACTCTGGGCGATAACGACAGTCAGGTGTTGTGGTATCGGGGAGACACGACCTAGTGTCTCACCAAGATGCAACACAGTTTGAATGCCTTGACCAAATGTCTATCCTACGTGGTTTGTATTCTACCAATCAAAGAAGCGAAATGTAAACCGCTAGCAATTGGACTGTTGCGACCATTCCTGTGAGGAGATCAATAGACCATGAATGACATGGATATATACTTTTTAATTGAAGATGATGATCGGTTAGGTGAATAGTTCGATGTGTGATCAGTGTGTATAAATTAAGATTGAGAGATCATTGTAACTGGGATGTTTTGTACAAGGTTGATCAAGGAAATGTTTGCTGCTGTAAATTGACATCAGAAAGTTAAGTCTGAACTCTGTATGTAATTTCCTTTATTGTAATACAAAGAGACTTTTCTTGGTGTGGTGTGTTTTTCTCCCGTAAGGGTTTTCCCACGTAAATCTGGTGTTCATCTGTGTATGTTCATTTCTCTATTTATGTTATTTCTTTCATGAGTATCTTAATTGAACTGTAATTGCAAAATTTAAAGTCACCTCTGAATTCTTCCCTAAGGTTTTCACGTTAGGAAAGTTTGTTCCGCACCTAAGATTTCCTTACAAGTGGTATCATAGCCTGGCCAGTTGTGTTAACCTTGTGGGTACATTAGGTTTTTTGTGTCAATTCTATTCAGTGGAAGTCTTGTAGAAGTTTGGTAATTCAAATTATAGATTAAGATGGCAAGCACGTCAGGAAAGATTGAAATTGAGAAATTCAATGGTAGCAATTTTGAGTTGTGGAAACTTAAAATGATTTGATAGTTGATCATGATCTTTGGCTTGTTGTGTCTAGAATGAAGCCTACAAGAATGAAGAAAGAGGATTGGGACCTTGCAGATCAAAAATCAAAGGGGCTGATAAGGCTCTGTTTAGTAGACTCTATTCTTTTGAATGTTCATGAAGAAAAGACAGCATCCTCTTTATGGAAGAGACTGGGAGCTATTTATCAGGGCAAGTCCTTAGTGAATAAGTTGTTCTTGAGGAAGAAGTTGTACTCTTTGAAAATGCAAGAAGGAGCGTCTGTTGCTAGTCACTTGAATGCTTTCAACATGTTGATTGCTCAGTTGGCATCGGTGGGTGTGAAGATTGATGAAGATTGTTGTATGTTGTTGTTATGTTCTTTGCCAGATTCTTGGGATCACTTGGTGATGGCTATTGGGAGTACGACATCCACTTTTAAGATGGAAGATGTTGTTGCTTCTTTGTTATTGAAAGAGATGAGAAGGAAATCTTCTGAGATGGAAAAGGAGGCTCTTGTTGTTAGAGGCAGATCAAAAGAAAATGGCAAGAAGAAGGACAAGAAGTCCAAATCCAAATCAGAGGGGAGATCAAAGTCTTCTGGCAAGAAGTCCAAGGTGAAGTGTTGGAATTGTGGGCAACCTGGTCATGTCTGAAATGATTGTAAAGAGGAGAAAAAGAAGAAGAAGTATTCTTTTGACAATGATTCTTCTCAGAGTGATGCAGACGCTTTCATTGCAGCCTTTGCTACACAAGCATCAGATGATGTCTGGCTTATTGATTTTGGAGCATCTTTCCACATGACATCTCATAGAGACTAGTTCACTTAGAAGTATGAACAATATGATGGTGGAAGGGTGTATTTGGTAAGCGATTCATGTCTTTGGAGATAGTTGGTCGTGGAAGAGTCATAATTCAATTCCCTGATGGAAGAGTGAAGGGAATCAATGATGTAATGCATATACCAGGTCTAGCTCAAAATTTACTTTATGTTAGTAAGCTGAATGATATTGGAGTACAAGTCACGTTCTTTGAAAATGGCTGCAAGATTACTAGAGGCTCAATGGTGCTAGCAAGGGGTGCTCGTATTGGTACCTTGTATAAGCTGGATGCACATGCTGTGCAATGCAATAGTGTATATGTAAAGTCACAAAAAGCTACTCATGGAGAAAAAGAGGAAAAAGTTCCTGATTGTGCAAACTCTATGTAAGTTAAACTTCCAGCAGAAAAGACTATGATCTGGCATCATAGGCTAGGCCACATTGGTGAAAAAGGTTTAAAAACCTTGAAAAATAAAAACCTAGTTGAAGGGCTTGACGATTGTAACCTTGAGTTCAAATTTTGTGAACATTGTATATATGGTAAACAACACAGTGTTTCATTTTACTCCAGTCCTCACAAATCTTCTGGTTTACTTGATTACATTCATTCTGATGTTTTTGGTCTAGTAAATGTTCCTTCTTTGTCTAAATCAAGATATTATGTATCATTCATTGATGATTATTCAAGAAGAGCATTTGTTTATTTTTTGAAAAGTAAATCAGAAGTGTTCAGTCATTTTAAGGAATTTAAAAACCTTGTGGAAAATCATACTAGAAGGAAAATAAAATGTTTAAGGACTGACAATGGCAGTGAGTTTTGTTCTGATGAGTTTGAGAGGTATTGTAAAGATCATGGGATTAAAAGACATAAAACTACACCCTACACTCCATAGCAAAATGGAGTTGTTGAAAGGTTCAACAGGACAGTGATGGAAAGAGCACAAAGTATGCTAAGCATGCTGGCTTGGAGGATAAGTTCTAGGCTGAGGCAGTTGCAACATGTTACTTAATAAACCATTCTCCTAATTCCTCTCTTGTTGAGAAAACACCTTTGGAAGCATGGTCTAGAAAGAAGCCCTCTCTGAGACACATTCGTGTCTTTGGCTGTGAGGCATATGCATATGAGTCAAATGAAAAAAGATCTAAATTGGAAAACAAAGTTGTTAAATGTATTTTTATTGGTTACAGTGTTGGTATAAAAGGATACAAGCTTTGGAATTTTGATATGGAGAAGGTTCTATACAGCAGAAGTGTTATTTTTTGTGAGTAGAAGCCTTCTACTTTGGATCTGTAGTCAAAGACAAAATCAAAAAATAAAAAGGATATAGTTGAAATTCCTTCGACACCAAATAAAGAGGAATTGAAAATTCAAAATGTACCTGAAACTGAGGAGAGCTCAAGAAGTTCTAAAAATTTTGAAGAACAACCTTAGCCTCAGCCTGTGAGGAGGTCAACATGTGAAAGAAAGAAACCTGATAGGTATGGGTTTTCTTTGATAGATTCTACTTGTGCCTATGCTTTAATTTCTAGCACTGATGAGCCTAGGACTATGAAAAAGGCATTTAGAATGTCTGATTCAGACTCTTGGTTGGAAGCCATGAATGAAGAAATGGCATCATTAGAAAATAATAATACTTGGAGTTTGGTGCCCTTGCCTAAAGGCAGAAAATTTGTTGGCTGCAAATGGGTATTTAAAAAGAAAATAGGTCTGGATGGCAGTGTGGAAAAGTATAAGGAAAGTTTGGTTGTGAAGGGATATTCCCAGGTAGAGGGAATTGATTATGGAGAAATTTTTTCTCTTGTAGCTAAGTTGGCATCTATCAGATTTCTTTTGTCACTTGCAGTAATGTATGACTTAGAGATTGAATAGATGGATGTGAAGACAAAATTTCTTCATGGTGACCTTGAAGAAGAAATTTATATGTCCTAGCCTAAGCACTTTGTGGAAAAAGGTAAAGAAAAACTGGTTTGCAAGTTGAAAAAATCTTTGTATGGATTAAAACAATCTCCTAGAATGTGGTACCAGAAGTTTGACACTTTTGTTTTGTCATTGGGGTTTGTAAGATCAAAATTTGATCATTGTGTGTACTACAAAG
The DNA here is from genome assembly GCA_007258455.2 of Sequoia sempervirens. NCBI lineage: Eukaryota > Viridiplantae > Streptophyta > Pinopsida > Cupressales > Cupressaceae > Sequoia > Sequoia sempervirens. The sequence goes on along the minus strand of VDFB02047230.1, from coordinate 438,454,715 downwards.
CTAAAAATGGTCGAGTTCTTATTATTGCTCTCTATGTTGATGATATGTTGTTCATAGGCAATAGTAAGTTAATGATTTTTGATTTAAAATCTCAATTGTCTGCAAAGTTTGAAATGAAAGATCTTGGTGCAACCAGGTATTTTCTAGGAATGGAAATAACTAGGGACAGGAAAAGTAGAAAACTTTGGCTCAGTCAGAGTAAGTATATTAATACTATTCTGGAGAGATTTTGTATGAATGACTGCAAGCAGCTAGTTGCTCCAATTTTGCAAGGAACAAAGCTATCTGTTGAAGACTATCCAAAATCTCCTACTGAAATAGAGGACATGACCAAAGTTCCTTATGCTAGTGCAGTTGGAAGTTTAATGTATGCAATGGTATGTACAAGGCCACACATTGCCCAAGCAGTGGGAGTACTTAGTCGTTATATGGAAAATCCTGGAAGGACACATTGGGATGCTATGAAAAGGGTGTTTAGATATCTAAAGGGCACTTTAGAATATGCTTTGTGTTACCATGGAAATTTGGTTGAATCACAGAGGACTCTCAGCATTCGAGGCTATGTGGATTATGATTGGCCAGGGGACATTGACAGCAAAAGATCCACCTGTGGATATATTTTCATGATGAATGGTGGTGCAGTTAGTTGGATGAGTAAGCGGCAGGTTGTAGTCGCTTTGTCCACTACAGAGGCATAATACATGGCAGCAACACACACTTGTAAAGAAGCAATCTGGTTAAAATGTTTGTGTTCTAACATTGGGTTTGATGCAGGAATAATTACAATTTACTGTGACAGTCAGAGTGCTATTTGTTTGGCAAAAAATCTTACTTTCCATGCTAGGATGAAACATATTGATGTGCAGTATCATTTTGTACGAGATATGGTGGAGGATGGAAAGGTCTCTTTAGAAAAGGTGGATACTTTGGAAAATGTTGCAGATGCATTGACGAAACCAGTGAGCATAGAAAAATTCAGGTGGTGTGCCAGTTCGATGAGCCTTAGTGCCCATGAATTTTAGTAGTTTTGTTGTGCTCTGGAGGTGTCAGTAAGATCTTCGTCAAGTGGGAGATTGTTGGAAAATGTGCCTCAATCTTACTGGTATGTAAACTCCTGAAAGAGCAAAGTCAGTGAGACTCTCTCAAATTCTTACCGACTAGTAGCAGTGTTCTAAATCTTTGAAGTGTTTAGATCGTCAAGACTTCGCTTATGTTTTATCGACGGGAGTCATCGACAAGACATGTCAATCACTGTGAAAGTTTCCAACTCATTTCGCTTGAGCAGATCTCTTGCCAACGGGTTAGTTTCTAATGATTATCAGGGAGACTTGTGGTGACAGAAGTGATCAGGGAGAGGCTTGAATATTCAGAATGACTCACTCTGATAGTGTATGTCTCGCTGAGGTTTTACACTTAGGTGATGGATGACTTCGGGGAGACTCTTGGCTGATAGGTTCGCATTCGGTAAGAACTCTTTCCGATGGATGTGGTATCGCTGATAGGCTGGTGCATTCGATATAACCTCTTGGCGATAGAGTTTCTCTCTTCGACTGTTCTGTGCTCGGTATGATGTCTCGCCGATAACGATGGTCTTGCCGATAGAGCTACATAAGTTCAACATCAGTGTGAAGTCTTAGCGATAAGGTTTCTCTCGACGACAGGCAGGTGCTTTCGGTGAGAACTCTTGCCGATAGCACTTGTCTCGCCGATAGATCTGCACAAGATGGATTTGTGTTCGGTATGACCTCTCGCCGATCTCAATGGTCTGGCCGATGCTTCTACAGTGGATATCGATATGATTTCTTAGCGATAGAGTGAGCCTGGGCAACAGTTTTGAACTTGATATGACTCTTTCTAATGGTGGTAACTCTGGGCGATAACGACAGTCAGGTGTTGTGGCATCGAGGAGACACGACCTAGTGTCTCACCGACATGCGACATAGTTTGAACGCCTTGACCGAATGTCTATCCTACGTGGTTTGTCTTCAACCAATCAGAGAAGAAAAATGTAAACTGCTAGTAGTTGGACTATTGCGATCGCTCCTGTGAGGAAGATCAATAGACCATGAACGACATGGATATACTCTGTAATCAAAGATGATGATCGCTTCGGTGAATAGTTTGATGTGTGATCAGTGTGTATGAATTAAAATTCAGAGAGCATTGTAACTGGGATGTTCTATACAAGGTTGATCAAGGAAATGTTTGCTACTGTAAATTGACATCAGAAAGTTAAGTCTGAACTTTGTATGTAATTTCCTTTACAGTAATACAAAGAGACTTTTCTTGGTGTTGTGTGTTTTTCTCCCATAAGGGTTTTCCCACGTAAATCTGGTGTTCATCTCTATTATTTCTTTCATGAGTATCTTAATTGAACTGTAATTGCAAAATTTAAAGTCACCTTTGCATTCTTCCTTGAGGTTTTGACGTTAGGAGAGTTTGTTCCGCACCTAAGCTTTCCTTACATTGCCTTGGTCAAACCCCTTTTAGGTAATTAAACTGAAATGATGAAATAAGATAATGAAACACGAAACATGAAATAATGCAATTAGAACCTTGCCATGATGATGGATCTTGAATTGTTGCAACAATTGATGAATAATTCTTCCCTTGAATGCTCTTGAAGATACTTGAATGCTCTTGTGAACTCAACTTGCTATTAAGAATGTTCTCACGAAATTCTTAGGTGAAAATGAGTGAAAAAACCTTGTATTTATACTTAATTATGCAAGAATTCCTGAATTTATAACACTACAAGCCGACATTAGATATAGGAGAATAAAATCCCATCATTCCATGTTAGTAGATCATACACTCTTGGAAGGCATCAAAACCAATGACACCACAAAGAAGAGGACACACATCACAAGAAAAAAGAGAAATCATGCCATTAAATTTTTCCCAAAATACGTCATCTAGGTATGCCCCCACTTTAAAGCAGTTGCTACACCAACACTGTGAGCAATTGCTTTAAATTAGCCAATGATAAATGAAAGAATACATGAGAGAAAACTTGGAAAGCCCTATGCCAAGTCATATGTTTCAGTATTGAGCTACATCATGAATAAGTGTCACATGCGAGCCAACTTAAGGCATGTTGTCCACATCCCAAGCTTTCTCTTATATGTTCATGAAAGGTGATCAACTAACCAAAAGAGACAGTGACAAGTGACATACAGGGATAAGGCTTCCTAACCCTTTGCTCGCACTTAGTGCAAGACAAGGGTGATCCCGGAATGAATGATGATATGCTGCTCTTTGCGATGAATGTAAAACATGCAAGTATGGCAAGGAGCAACAAGTAATGTTATTTATTATGATGAGTAAACAAAGTTTATGCTTGATACATATGTAATGATATATCTATCAGTTTAGAATGTACCAAGGTTAAAGTTGTCTTGGAAGAATCTTTTGTGATAGTGTTGAGATTGAATGAAGGTTTTTCATTTGAGGGACAATAACCAAGATCATTAGTCCTTTCTTGTATTTTAGGCTTTATAGGGACATGGATACATTTTTCTATAGCATCACATCCTTTCCCTAGTTGCTTCATAAGTTCAAAGCATCTTCCAAAAAAATTTGTCACTTTTGTTGGATTTGGTGGTTGTTCAATTTCCTCAAAGTTTGTGTTGGGTGTTGTCTTTGCTTTTAAGGTGGTTGAAGTGGATGCTTTTGAATTTTGTATTGTTGTTACCAAATTCTCTTTTCTCTTTTTAGACTCTTTTTTCTATGATCTTGTATTCTCCTATGAATATAGGTATGAAATCAAAGGTTTATGTAGCATCTTCCAATAACTTTGTGGCTTCTTCAATTTGCTTTTGTCTTTCTATATCTTTTTGCTTGTTATTGATCATAGCACATGTAACCTTTTTCTTTTGAGGAGTAGAAGGTGACTTGTCATAAAATCCTAGCATTTGTTTCAAGGCTTCATCATCTTCAAAATATTCCCATGATGGTGGTAAATCCATGTCAAGCAATTCAAGATGCTTCATAGTGAGGTTAATTTTTGGTTTGCACATGATAGTGTTGATGTTTGCTTTCACCATGATACCATCCCTATTAGGATATTTTTTAGGAGAACTACAAACTAGATGTTTATGAAATCCAATCTTTGGTTCTTAATTATTGACTTCATCGCAAGTAAGGGAATGATCCGTGGTTGGATTTTCTTGCTTGGCAATGATGATGTTTCTTTGTTCAATAATGGTTTCCTCGTGATTATCATCAGTGGGATCTTGTAACATCATAATATCTTCTTTACCAATAGGAGAGATATTAGGAGAGGGGGAAATTTGATTGTTGTGACCAATAATTTCATCCTTTTTCTCTAAGGTCTCATTCTCTTGTTCCATAATATTTACCCTAGCAGGAGAGCTTTTAGGAAAGTGACAAACAATAGGTTCATCACATTTCATGGTTGGATTTGATAAAGTAGCTTCATCACTCATAGGAGAGGCATCAAGAGGAGGATAACTAGGAGTTTTATGGTTACCAATGATTTGACTATTGTGTTCAAATAGGTCTTCCCAAATGGTAGGGGCATCAGGAAAGGGATGAATAAGATTCTCATGAGTCTCAATAAGGATATTAGGAGTTTAGGAAAGGTTTGATTGTCATGATTATCTACATTTACATCCCCATGTCGTATAATGTCTTCCCAAGTAGGAGAGGTAGGATTGTCATAGCTCTCAAATATCAACATATCCTCCACACAAATGTGTTTGTCATGATCATTCACGATTCTATCCTTATTCACTAAAGCATTTTCACAAGTAGGGGAGGTATTGGGAGTAGTGGCCATGATCTCATTTTTGTGTGTCATAGTGTCTTTCCAAGGGGGAGGACAAACAATTCTTTCATGATTGTCAATGTGTCTCCTATCACTGAGATACCTTCATCACTAATAGGAGAGGTATCGAGAGAAGAACAATTATGATTTCCATCATTGTTAATGCCTGCATCCTCCTATATCTTTGAACCTTTAGTGGATGATCTAGGAGAGATGGAGTCATCAAGGGCTTCATTTGCAAAGTCATCACTACTAAAGGTCTTGAGGGTTAAGTTAACTTTTCTTAGTTTGGGTTCTTCATAACAAGCCTTAGTGGATGATACTAGAGAGATGGAGTCATCAAGGGCTTCATTTGCAAAGTCATCACTACTAAAGGTCTTGAGGGTTAAGTTAACTTTGCTTAGTTTGGGTTCTTCATAACAAGCCTTAGTGGATGATACTAGTGAGAGGAAGTCCTTAAGGGCTTCATCTAACATGTCTAAGTCATCACTACTAAAGGGCTTGGATGATATTCTTTTTCTATATTTAAGCATTTTTTGAATTGTTTCTTTTGATTTTTTTTGGAGTTTTGTTTTCTTTTTCTAATGAATCTGATCGAAGTGAACTAGGAACTAATGCTGAAAATGAAAATTACAAAAATCTAATGTTATCCATAATTTCCATGAATGTAAATAATGCTATTGCTAATGATTTAAATGTAATAGAAGCTATGCAAACTTAAAATGCAATGTAAAGACCTAGGATGAAATACAATTTTCAGATTTCAAACAAGGTAATTTACTGATTACACTATGCAATGATCTAAAAATGAAATGTTGTGAATGCAAATTTGAAATTAAGCAATGCATGAAATGGACTAACTTAAGCTATACTTTTCCAAATGCATGAAAAAGAAATTTAACCAACTGAAACAAATAACCGATGGCAGCAAATAGAAGCTTAAAAATAAGGTTTTCAGTTCTATAAAAGGTATTTTTAGATGTGTACAGGGACTGATTCGCCCAAGTTGGTGAATGAGTCCCAGTAGGGGTTTTTTTCAAAATTTTCAAAAAAAATTAATTGATTTTTATTCTTTTTAGTTTGTATGATTTGTAACTTAAATGCAACTACATTTTTTAGATGATTTGAGATGCAAAAATGCAACCTATATGCACTTTCACTAATGCAAAATTTTAGAAACCCTGGATGCCAATTAACTAATGAAAACCCTAATGCAAAGTCAATGCAAGCTAGATCTAAGATGATGATGAATTCCAAATTAGAAAAGAAGATATTCTAAATGGAGGTTCACCAAAATGAAATAAAGGAAAATGTGGAGAGGTTTTTTCTTTCACTTCTAGGGTTTTGAACCTAAAAGGAGAGAGACACTCCAATTTTTCAACCTTTCACTCAAGAACAAACCCTTGAGATCTCAATGCAATGGAGATTGAAATCTGGCAAAGGGAAGGTTCTAAGGATGGAATGATAGCTAATGGAGGGTTCACCACCAAGTGTAAACTTGGAAAAGACAATGAATTGGAAAACACAATGTGATATGCAAAATTGAACTTAATGACTTGAAAATGCAAGAATAAAATAGAAAGTTGTAAATCTAAAAGTGTGCACTTGGAAACTTGCTATAGATGGAATTGAGCTCTGAAATCATGAAAATGCTAATTTTTTATCCTGGTGGGACTCATTTGCCATTCTGGGAAAATCAGTCCCAGATCGAGGTCTCTACACAAGATGAAGTTTTGGCCAAATGGGTACCAAATCTGCAAAGATCTCTGAAAAACTCATACAGTGGGACTCATTCGCCACAACTGGGGAATGAGTCCCATTTTGTTCATAAGTGTCCCAAGAGAAGAATCTTCAACTAAAACTTTGCAAGCCTCTAATGATGGATAGAATAAGCACTTTCCCATTGGTTTCATGCAAATTGGATGGATATTTTTCCCTAGATCTGAGTTTTTGTGAGTCTTGACAACTTTGACAACATTTGCAACTTTGTCATTTTGGTGCTTTTGAAGGCTTCCAATCCACTTTTCCTCAATCTACAAACCTGCAATCACACATTAAAGAGGGGAAAACTTATTGATTGCTAGGGAATGGGGGTTTGCCTCGGTCAAACCCCTTTTAGGTAATTAAACCAAAATAATGAAATAAGATAATGAAGCATGAAACATGAAATAATGCAATTAGAACCTTGCCATGATGATGGATCTTGAATTGTTGCAACAATTGATGAATAATTTTTCCCTTGAATGCTCTTGAAGATACTTGAATGCTCTTGTGAACTCAACTTTCTATTAAGAATGTTCTCACAAAAGTCTTAGGTGAAAATGAGTGAAAGAACCTTGTATTTATACTTAATTATGCAAGAATCCCCAAAATTACAACACTACAAGCCAACATCAGATCTAGGAGAATAAAATCCCATCAAAAATTTGATTTAAATTTGAATTTTGGTCACACGGGACTCATTCACCACACGGGGCTCATTCACCACAAGTGGCGAATGAGTCCCATCTGGCATAATGTATGGAACCAAAAATTAAAAGTGCTTAGAAAGGTGTAAAAATAGGTTTGGGACCCAAAAATCTAGGTGGGACTCATTTGCCACAACTAGGGGAAGTGTCCTAGATCACTAAATCTAGACTACACAAGCCAGAAACACCTTAATTATGTTTGTTTACTGATTGGTGTTGGGATTATCCTCAAAAAGATGTAATAAATGAGGCTTGTGGATGCAAGATAGGGCCAATCAAAGCATAAGAAAGCCAAATTATTAATGAAAATCCTAGAGGGTGAAAGTGTTACAACACTTTACAACACTCCAAATAAGGCAAGGTTAAGATTAATTATGATTAAAATTATGTTTATTATGCTTAGTTAATTGATAAAGCCCTAGAAAAGCGTGAAAGTGTGTTACAACACTTCACAAGAATTTTGCAAGGAACCATTAAATTTCATTAGTTCACAAGGGCCCAAGACCTAATGTGAATGTGTTATCCACATTACAACACTAAATCAAGGCAACATTAAGTCCAATTTATCTTGAATTAAGAAAGGTGTACTTTTTTCTACACTACAAATGGAAGCTTTCAATTTTCAAATAGTTCCTAGTTCAGTTGAAGAAAATTTCAAATCAATATCTCAGAATTATTAGATATTAGAGATAATTATTTGACCTTGGAGACTAACATTCTAGATGAAAATGAAGAAAAAAAAAATTGATATAAATGATGTTAAAAAAAGTTTCAAGAAGCTAGTCACTAAAGAATTAACTAGCAAAGAAGTGAACTTCAATTGAAAAAATTGGTAATATATCTTTTTGTCTTCCCAATTTTGAAAAGGAGCTCATGGACACATACTAGAAGCTAGATGATGTAGATAAGATGATCAATATGTGGAGAATTCAACTAAATATTACCATAAGTGCTACTTACTAGAAAAATTATTGGCCTAGTGATCACCAGCTTCAGGAATTTTAGGGAAAAGATGAGTCCTTCACAAGATAAGGCAACAACACAAGACCAATCAAATGAAATTGAAGAAGATAAAGGAGAAGACATACTAACCTAGTTTTTCTTATTTCTTTCAAAAGGAATGTTGATCTTCTTTAAATCAATTAAACATTATTTAATATCTTTATATTTAAATTTTATTTAATTTCATCTACTTACTTTCAAGAAACTGTTACAGTTAAAGACAGTTTCATTTTTGAAGTTCTATTTATAGATTTTCTGAAGGATCTAAGGGGGTTTTTGATCAATTTTGTTTTGTTGATTGATCACAAAAAATTGTTTGTGTATTTCTAAAGGAATTTTCTGATATTTCTCATGTATATGGGAATATTTTTAAGATATAAATTGAAGGACATTGTGAACTCTATCTTAATTTTTTTTTGTTTGTGCATCTTTCTTATTTTTAATATGTATATGGTGGTTTATTTTAGAAATATCTTCATTATATGGTGGAAATATTAGTTATGTCCTCTTTCATATTTGGCTCATTATTTTGATTTTCTTTTAAGTATGTTAAAAGGATTTAGATGACGTTTTTGACATTCACAATTTATATGTAAATGAACATATTGTCAAAAGACACAAATATATCAAACCACTATTGTTATCAGTGCCATAGCCTATTTATAGATACATTGTTAACTTAAAGACATAAAATTTGACTCAATGAAAAAAAATTCAGAAGTTCGGTGATGAATACAAATACCCAACTAACTTAAGTGATCTTTCAATCCTGTAGCATGAATTTAAAGAGCTATGTCAAATTGGGTAACTAGGAAAGACTAAAACATGTGTCATAAAGTAATAGAATTTTTAGTACATATAAATTAGTAAGCATGAGCATGAAATTAGTTTTTTAAAGTCATGCTATATATTGATGTACATGTTACAACACATATATGCAAAATATTGATGAATTGACAAAGCAAGTGAACCATTTTAATCATACAAAAGAAGTATTTAAAATTAACACCTTTCATTTATTTAAATTCTTTTTGTATTCACTTTTTCAAAGGATGTGTTTTTTGATTTGATGGTTTCTAGTCATTTATAACAAATATTTTTATTACAAATCATAGATTTAATCAAAGTATGGTGTAAGTTTCAATTTACTTGGCATAGTTGACATGTTCTAAAAAAAATTTATTCATTCTTGTGATTTAATAGCAACTTGATAAGTGATTTACGTGTCTTTGAGGCATCTACAAAACAAGAAGATTCAAATTTATGTCACAAAATAAAAATATATTTATTTATTTCACTGTTTTTATATTTAGTGTGTCAAAGAATGTGTTTTTTGATTCCATGGTTTCCAATCAGGTATAAAAAAAATTAAAAAAAATTTAAGTCATAACATTAATAAAAATATGGTGTAAGTTTCAATCTACTGAGCATAATTGGCATGCCTTACCATTTTGTTATGCATTGTTGTGGAGTAACAGGATCTTGCACACTAATTCACATTTCTCTAAGACTTCTACAAAACAAGAAGATCCATATTTATGTGACAAAATAATCTTTTAAGTTAAGGAAAGTAGTTTGTTTCCATTTTTTAGATACTTTACTCTTTTTTCATAGCCTTCTTTTGTAGACATTGAACTAGATGATGTGTCTTGATTGGTATTCATGCTTTTAACTAGCCTGTAAAATAGTATTTAGATTAGTTTTTGTCTTGTGAATTTTAGTCACAAATATAATGTAAATAATGAATTGCAATAGTATCATCTTATTAACCAATGAAATTAGTAAGAAATTATACAATTTTTTCTTGATTATATTTTCCACATGCTTATCTTTTCCAAAGTGACTGACATGGCTAGACAATGTTGTCAATATGAATTAGAAGAATGTCATGATCACTCATGCATGGTTCTAATATTTGAATTTTAGATGAATGTGCATTATTTTTTGCCCACATATGATCAATAATGGTCTTTAACAAATATGTTTTTTCAACTAATAAGTGCAAGTTGTGTATTTGCATGTGGTCTCTAAACATTTATATATTTTTTTCATGTGTCTAGACATGTCAATGTTGAAGTCACATGCAATGTAGACAAATATTTTACTAGTATAGATTTTATTTCTTCACTAATATTTTTTACGATAATTGTAACTGTCATTGTTGGTCAAGCATATATATTATAGATGCAAAATACTTTCCCACTAACTATAAATGGGAGTAATACTTCTTCAACATTTTCAAGCATTAATGGCATTGCATTTGAGACTTGTATGTGTTTTTCTGATGCAATTCATTATGTCATGAATATGGTATGTTGCAAAGAAATTTTAGTATGGTAATGCATCATTTTTCATTTGTGTTTTCAAATGAGTTTCTTGTAGGAAAATAATTTCCAATGACATTAAGTCTTTGTCATGTAAAATTTCTTTTTTATGGTAGATATGTTAACAAATGATGTGTAGTTCTCACAATGTATATCATTTTTTAAACTCCAATTACTAGTTTTTTTATGCTATGTCATTTCTTCTATAACTATTCATTTTACCCTAAATTATTTTTTGCTAGAGCATTTAACAGAAATAATGTTTCAATACTTTAAGTGTGTGAGAGAATTGTGTATGTTAACCCATATTTGTGGAGACATAAAGGGTCAAATGCAAGGCCATGCATTTTAATCCCTTGTGCTCTATGTATCATTCAAGTGTGCATGCTAATTGCACTAGAAATTGTTTTCTAATACTAATAATTTATTTAACGCTTACTTTCTACATTGAATTTGCAATTCAAAGAATTTGTACCCATCCATTATCAATATATGTTTGGTTCAAATGTCTTAGTTTTTTTATTTGATATTTTTCAATAAAATGGTTACTGAATTCAATCCAAATGATGTTTATATTAATAGTTTGTGTATATGCTTTGAATTTTCCATCTAGTCCATTGACAAGACCATCTTGTGTATCATAGTTTTCATCATAAATCTCAACCAATATATCTATTTTTAACATGTTATGTGATTTTCCAAGTTTGTGTTATGTTTGTATAATTATATTGTACATTAAAAGATTTTCAATGTCCATCATATGCATTGATTGTGATTAGTTATCAAGGTAGAGAAAATAATATATTTTGGTTGTGTGCATAAACATATTTTCTCTTTTAAAAACTAAATAAGAATTTTGGTTCTTGTAGACACCTAAAATCTAACCTTACCCAACAACACCTCATTTTAGCCTATCCTAAGTCATTAATTAAATAAATAGTTAATTTACCCATCACCTTTATCCCACCTTGTCCTAGCCAATTAATTAAATAAATATTATTATTTATTTATTTAATTTATCCATTAACCTTATCCCAAAATCCTTCAACTAAATTAATTGATACCCAATTATTAATTTAGGCTAATTAAATCTCATTAGCTTTTCCTCTATTATTTAATTCCAATTTATCATCTATCATTATCCATTTAATCCTAGCCATTGATTTCATTCACATGGATCACAATCTAAACTTGTCATCATGTGACAAGTGTCCCTTTCACATTCCTAACTCACTCATTGCCTAGATTCATTGAACCTAAACACTCCCCAAAAGTCAAATTAATTTTCCATCTTATCCATTCATTTCATATATCGCTTCTTAATCTTATTCATTCACATAAGAATATTCCTTAATGCACTTCCTTAACCTATCCTTTTCTCTCATGTAACACTTGTCACACAACTACAACTTTGATCAAAATGCTAATCCTTAATCAATCCTAGCCATCCATCAACCAATGCATCTTGGGCCTTGATTTCTCTCATAGAATTCTATAAGTTAGAGGCCTCTCATCCCATTTTCATAATCCAATATTTTGCTACTATTATGCTACCCAAATTTCTATTGAATCATCTTGATCATACCATCATTCTACTGAAATCATGAGCAACCACATCCAAGCTATCAAAACATCAACATATCACACTTAATATTTTTAAGTTCTGCATGTATTTGGTTTGATCTAGACAATATTTGATGCATATTTCATTTATTTTAAATGCATGAAATATATTTTGCTGAACTTGATGTGAATATTTACATATAACGCTTGTTCTTGTGAGTTTTTATGAGTTTGATCTTGCAAGTGAAGGCTTTGTTAAGTGGATTTTGAAGATCAACTTTTTTAGGAGGTCCAAATTCTAAAACTAACCTCACTATTGTGCTTAGGAGGGACGAGAGATGAATTTTGATATAAAATTTACTATATTTTACTTAATTTCAAATTTTGCAAACTTTTTTAGGGCCCCTAGGGCCTGCCATACGACTGAAGGTTCTTTGAGCACATGTGTGTTTAATTTTTAGACCTAAAGACATATATAAAAAATATATATATTTAGGTTTAGTGAAGATATATACACAACGTTACAAAGTATATACACAAACCTAAGGTTTTGACTACATATTCGAAAGGTCTCAATCATGTGGGGGTTGATCTTAGCACTCGAGACCCTTCGCTCAGCCCTTGGTTATGTTGGCAACCAAGGGTGTCACTAAAGCTTGGTGCCCATCTCCCTACTACTATCCTTTAGCCATCTGGGTGATCAAGCACTAGGTGCCTAGGGGCTAAAACCTATCTCACCCTTCCTATACAAGCCTAAAGGAGTTGTTTCATGAAAACAAGAATAAATTTTGTATAACTAATCGAATTTTTGAAATTCAAAAGGTGTTCAAAATATAGCTTGGAGATCTTCACAATGGTGTAAGTGGTTTTTTTACATTTTTCTCCAAATATTAGGTCCACTCATTCAAACTCAAACCTTCTTTTTAGTATTCAAATTATCATAACTTTTTCATACGATTTTTTTTTTAATCAATTTTTTTAAATCTATCAAAAAATCATAAGGAATTCATTGGAATAATTAGTTTTCTCTTTAGATTATTATGCTTGATGTTTTCAAAATTGAGGTTAAAATTTACCTTTCACATTTGGATTTGGGCTCTAAAATAATTTAGTTTCATTTAATCCCCAAGACTCACTTATTTATGCTCTCTTCTTGCACCCTAGTGTGGTCTTGAAGATTAGAACTATGTGATCTATGCTTATGTAAAAATGTGTGGCTTTTATTTAATTTTTTTATAAGATAAATTAATTACTAAAACTAAATTATTAGTGTAGAAATTTTTTAAAAATTTATTCATAGTATTGTAAACATGACCATTCCTATTCTACAAACTCCAATTACCATCCAACCAAAAACTCCACCACCTTTATATTTACAATCACCTAGTCCTCAAAACGGTAAAAAGAAAACAAACAAATCAATCAATTATCCACTAGCACTATGTCCAATTTTACATCCACTTATATATTTAATGTTATCCTACACACAAATCACTAAAAATAAGATAAACAATCCAATCAATTGTTCACCAGCACCACCACTTCATCTACTTTTGTGCCCACTTATATATTTAATGTAATCATACTCTCAAATCATTAAAAGTAAAATAGACAATCCAATCAATTGTTCACTAGCAACACCACTTCACTGCTCGTATCTTCATCCCTACTTTGAGTCTTAGCCATCCATTTAAGTTAAAATTGTACAACACATTCTTTCTTACATTGCAATTATAACAATATACTCAATGCCAAAATTGTGTCAACTCTTTTATCTAAAAAATGACAAAAATGTAATATTTGGTATACTTATCAACACATCAATTGTAAAATGAATAAACTACATTTTATTTTATGTTTTCATATTTAAACAATTAGAATCTTCCATTTTTATTTTATATATAAAATTGATATTATTCAATTCAATTCTTTTATATCATCATGAAAAAAATATTTTTGAAAAACATAATTCATATTAAAAAAAATTAACAAAAACTTTAAATGGAAAGTGAAAATATCTATACTATACACCTTCATTACAACAACACAAATAACTCCTTTCACACACAATTTCTTATTCTACAATCTTACTTGTGTGTCAATTCAATACTACGTGCTTTCTTAATAATCCAATCTCCTCCTCCAATTCATCTATTCTCTCCCTTATCTAATTCTATCATCCACAACCCAAAACCGACAGATACTAATAATTTCTTTTATCCCCCACAACAATTTCCATAGATCAATTTCAGAAATAGGGGAGAGGACCTAGAGCATGTTTCAATAGTTGTGATAGTAGTTCTTTATATAATGTTCAATATTTTTATCAATATTGGACCAATAGTTGTGACTTTAAAGTTGTTAGTGTTAAAGATGACTACCCATAATTAAACAAAATGTATTCCTTTGATCTAAAAAGCAACCAATCATGTGATTCCACATTAGCGCTCAATAAAACATGCTGTGAATGCACAAGTATTGGTCTCACTTGTTTTTGGGCCTTTTTGGACACCTTGACAAAAAGCATGTTGATATGGCATCATATTTGATGATGTGGCCCTTAAACCTTAGTTATAAGCAGGGGACTTGCCAAGTAAGCTGCTGTAAAAAATTGGGACTGATTTGAAATTTCCAAGTAGGATAATTAGAAGCGCGAAATTAGAGTGCTCAACTACTGAGTCCTCTCCCCTATATTGGGAACCAAAGCAAGCTTTGTCTAGAAAATTCTAAAAGTCTTGGAATTTTGTACATCCATTTGGAATTTTGCAGCACTTTTTGTGAACGCTTGTGTCCCTAAAACACAGACCATTCGTACACTACTTGGAATTCTCAGAATTGACTATGCAGCCTACAAAATAGACTTGATTTCACAATTTGATGGTTTTTATTAATTAATTAAAAATATAATATATTTTTAATTAATTAATAAAAACCATCAAATTGTCAAATCAAGCCCCTTTTTTGGGCTGCATAGACATTGCCGGAATTCTCACTCTTTATGGAAAAAGTGAGAAAAGTTTTAGAAAAAGCACCGCGAGAGATCTCCAAAAGATTGTATAGGCAGGCACATCGATAGCGACAATTCCAGCTTATCAAAACTCCCGTGATGAGCAGAGAGAAAACAACTTCACTCCTGTTCCACGAGCTCATCCGTGGGTCCAGCGTCTCCTATATATTTCACTCTTAAGACATCCCATTTGTCAACAATTCAATAATTTCCATTCTCATCGTGTGACGATGGTAGTGAAGACGAGAGGCAGTAGTATTTCTGTGGAGCTGAGGAACTTCTGCGCAGCAGACTTGGATGAGTTCTACAAGTGGGTGAGCGACGAGGAAGTCACCAAGTTCACAAGTTGGGAGGTGGTCGAGAGCAAACAGAGAGCCCGAGAGATTCTAACCAAGGTGGTAATTCCGCACCCGTGGTTCAAAGCCATCTGCTTTAAGGGCAGACCAGTTGGGCATGTTGTGCTGAAACAGGGAGAGGGAATTCATAGCTGCAGAGCGGAGATAGGATACGTCATCCGCCGCAATTACTGGAATAGGGGGCTGGCTACTCAAGCTGTTGAGAGCGCCTTAAAGAATGGGTTAAACGAACTGAAAGGCGTCGAAAGAGTGGAAGGTCTTGTGCTCCCCGAGAACCCCGCCTCCGCCAGAGTTCTTGAGAAGGCCGGCTTTCTCAACATGGATTCTTCCGCAAGTACGTCCGCGTCAAAGGATGCGTCGAAGATTGTTTCCTCTTTAGCTATGTTGTACCATGAATCCTCCTTACACTAACTATGTTTGTAAGTTTAGCACCGCGTGGTTGATCAGGCACGTCGAGGCCTATATCAGCTATGTATTATTTACAAACCGTGTTCCTCATATGATTTTTATTTGCTCAAAAAACTTATTGGGTGTCTGGTTAATCGATTCTTGCCTCCACTGTGATTTGGAGAACACCCAGTTGAGGATGTGATTAAAAGAGAGTTGCAATGGCACCAAAATGGACATGTAACCTGTTACATGTGTTAAAAGAGTGTGGTAAGATAAGCATCTCCAATCTTTCTTAATTTGTATTAAAGTATCAATTGGGGATTAACCTCTGGATTCACTATTCTAAATGAATAATCTTTATTTTATATGTATATGTTAAATATTTCAAACAAATGATATAGTTAAGTTCTACAAATCCAAACTCTTCCCCATCAACCCCTCCACAAACAATGTAAGAAAAAATTAAAACTAGTAGTAGTGAAATTATCAACATTTTGCAATTTTATCATTGGAGATTCAATTAGAGGAAATGATTTAATAGTTGAGCATATTCCAATAGTTGTGATAATATTTATTAATTTAATGTTCAATATTAGCACTAATAGTTGTGACTTTAAAGTTGTTAATTTTAATCATGAGTACTTATAATTGAATGAAATGTATTCTTTAGATCTAAAAGGCAACAAATCAAGTGATGTCACATCAACATACCAATAACACATGCCTTGGTGCACAACTACTAGTTTAAGCTTTTTTGGGGACCCTTTTTGGACACCTCAACAAAAAATATGCTGATGTGGCATCATATTTGATGATGTGGCTTTGAAACCTTAGTTATAATCAATGGACTTGCCAAGTAAGCCACTGAAAAAAGTTAGGAGTGATTTGAAATTGTCATTTAGAACTTTGAGAGGCATGAAGTTAGGTTGCTCAAATATTGAGTCCTCTCCCCTATGATCCTCAATGAATGACACCCTATAAAAATTCTCAACCATGTCTAGACCATAACTAACCAATATGACATGTTTCGACAATGATGAGATATCAAGAGGAGGGAATAATCTATTGGCCTATTGTATGGCTCATTAAAGGAACATTACCAAAGCCTAGTTGACATTACAAAAATTTATGTATATTATAACCAAATTATCCATTGATAATCATAAATTCAAATTTTCAACCAAGTGACATAAACACCAAGATATCATTGATAAATTTTGGGACTATTGGTTGATGGTTTTTGATAAACCACTAAATAACAATCATGATGTATCTTTTTATTTTTTTAATAAGTTATACATAGAATTTATATTAGGCCATCATCTAAAATAATTAATTTAGAAGACTTAGGGATTATGTAGATGCATGCCTCAATATAGATCTAAGGTAGTGCAAGTCATCTAGGGTTCGCATCCACCTCTTGTGAAACATCTAGAGGTTGCTATCAATGTGACATGCTAGAGCCTCTCTACTATACACTTTGACATGATATTTGGTTACTCACACTTCCTAACTAGCTTAATTATTGAATCACCAAAAAATGGATGCACCAAGATGTTTAATAAACAGGATGATGAATCACTATTTTTCTAAGAGGTGTTTCACTCAATTATGTGTAAAATAAGATGCCAATAACAATCAGAAATGCAACCTAACTAGTATAGCAACTATGGGGGATGTTTTTAGAGCATAAAAAGTTGTGTACCTAGCCAGAAAGTTGTTGTTTTTGAGCTATGGAGGAATCATTCGCCTTAAATGGTGAATGGGTCCTTTTAGGGTTTCGAAAAACTAATATCAAGATCTTGTTCCTTGATGTTTGCACTCTTGAAATCCCTGTTATCAAGTTCTAGAAGTCAATATGCAATTTTGTAGAGCTCTTTCTGTGATCTTGCACTTTGAATGACAACTTTAGCAACTTTGCAACTTTGACAATCTTGCTCCAAATCTTGCTCAAATTGATCCTCAACCTATAAATCTGCAAACACACACTCAAGGGTGTTGGAAATGTGTCTCAACTTACTAGCTGGTTATTGGTAGCATTGTGTACATTTCTCCCTTTGATCGGCAAGACTATGCTCCATCGGCAGGACATTGTTCTTTGTCCCAACGATGGTCCGATGAGTCTTCATGTATTCACCTTGTTCTTCATTGTCGAGACATTACTTGGTTGGTGAGACTCCAAAGGTTGTTCCCGCGATGACCCGACGATTTGGTGTTGGTTGATTATTCTATCGGCATGACTTGGCTCTATCGATGGAACCCTAAGGGCAGTCTGAATGATAGACCGATTGTGATGTCGCAGAGAATTGAAACTTTAAAACTATGAGTCACGGGTTGTGAATTTTGTGAAATATCTGATAGTCCAACTTCATCATTGGGGCGTGGCTACTTCACCAAGATGTGAAAGTTGGTCTCATCGATAGAATGATGCATTGTGAACTATTTGAATGGTAATGTGAACATCGGTATGACATCCTCATATCAGTGGGAGTGGATTAGTTGTCTCGTTGATATGTTGATGGAATGACTTATCATTGGTTCATTGCTCTATAACCAGGACTTGCTTATATCGGTGGGAAACAATATGAAGTCTCCCCGATATAGCGATAAGGTTAGTTGATAGTGTACCGTGAGAAGCACGTAAATGTGTGACGATGAGTGATCGGTGAGACAAGGTCTCTTGTCTCTCTGATACTCCAATGACTGTTTTGGTCTGGTAGGTATTACACTCATTGGTGGGACTCGAGTAGATCAGCGAGAGGATTTAAGTTGTCCCAGCAACAGCCCAATATGGTAACTGTTGATTGACAGTTTGTCTGTTGTAACGAATGGGAACCAAATTGGTATGTTTTTGAGTGTGAGTCTGGTAATGTAGATTGGTTTGAATCCTCTCAAAAGGAAAATGTTGTAATGTGTAATGCATTGTAGGAGTTGAGTTGTGAGTTTGATGAGAGAGAACGAGATTGATTGAGAATTGTAATGTTGCCTGTATTGAGAGTGAATAGACATGTGAGAGCAACAAATTGTAACTTTGTATGTGGACTTTGTTCACTATAATACAAAGTGTTTTTTTTTGGTGTGGTGGGTTTTTCTCTCAAAATGGTTTTCCCATGTTAAATCTGGTGTTCATTCTATGGTTGTGTTAAATTTGTTTTGATCTATTATTTTGTTAATGTGCATCTTTAATTAACTGTAATTCAAAATTGAACCTATTGTCTGCATTCTCTTCTTAGAATTAGCATTAGGAAAGTGTTTTTTCACCTCTACTTTCCTTACAAAGGGTAGAAAAACTTGTTGATTTGTTTGTGAATGGGGATTTTCCTTACTCAAACCCCAAGTTGTAGGTAATTAAACCAATTGATGAAATGAAGGAAATGAAGCATGAAACATGAAATATGTAAATGATTTCACCTGGGATGATGTCTTGTGAATCAAATTTGCAAACTAACATGTAGTGGTCATGAAGAATTAGATCTAGGATCTTTGAAAATGATGTGAACAATAGTTGCAAATAGATCTTCAATGCTACATCCACCTCTTAGCTCAACAACATGAATGCATGCAACAAACCCTTGAAATGATTATATAATTTTGAATTGCTACAAAAAACACTTGAAATCTGCCTTGAAATGCCTTGAAAATGCTCTTGAAATTCTCTATAATGCTTGATCACTTGAATGCTTGAATGGTTGAAAGTCTTGGGATCACTTAGGATGAAACTAGATGAATTAACCCCTTATTTATACTAACTTAGGAGATTAACCCTGAAATTCAAAGAATTAAGGCCGACACCAGATCTGGAAAGAAAGATAATTAAATTCCTACCAGAATGAAATTCAAAAAGGGGGTCTCATTAAGGGAGGACTTGGGAAAATGGGTCTTGGCTAAGTTCCTAGGACCAAGCTTCGGGGGACTGAAAGAAGGCTAAAAACCCATTCCATATCAACTGAGAAAGGGGGTCCTATTAAGGGAGGACACATTCACCATAAAGGGTGAATGGGTTCTGACTCAACTTACCAAGACCAAACTTTTCCTATTGAAATAATTTGTTAATTAAACTTTATGATTTTTGGCATAGATCTTCGAGAGGTGTCAAAATTAAGGGTTAAATTTGAATCAAAAGGGGGTTAATAACTCCAATTAACCACAATTAGTTAAGACCACCTAGATAAGTGTGAAAGTAATTTAAAACACTTTACAACACCTTTGCAAAGGATCAATTAAGGCATGATTTAGTTAAATAAAGGTCCTATAATAGTGTGAATGTGTACAACACATTACAACACCACTCCAAGATATCATTAGTTTAGCTTTAACATCAATTATCAAACCAAGTAAGGAAAAAGGCTACTTTTTCCGTTACTAAAATTATATGTTATAGATGCTCTCAGTAAATTACTTGATATTGGTGATCAACACATGTTTATGTGCCTCACTATATTTCACCATGCATAACTAGTTATTCTTAGGTTCTTTTGGAGAGACCGAGGAGTTACCTCTAGGCATATAAATTAGATGAAATGAAGAATAGGGTAGTCATTCATTTGGGTAAAATTAAGGTTGTGTCATCATTATTCATTTGAATTTTAATATTAAAAAAATTATTAATAAACATGTGATAAATATTGGTAGCAGAGGTGGATCAAGTATTCAAGTTTGGCTAGGACTCATTGCCATTAAGTTTGAGAGATTATACAATATGAATCTGTTTTACACATTAACCTCTTTTTGATTGTATGGATTTCATTATTTTTTTAGTAATTGTATGTCAATAGGGTAGTGTATGGAAAGGGGGGTCAAAAGATGGTCAAAAGTGGCTATTTTTCCTAAAACCGAAGAAAATTGAGTCTCAATGAGTAATTTAACATACCCATACTCAAATTTTGATAATGTAATAAGAATAATACCATTTTTTTAAGTTGGTGGATAGTAAGAAGGTAAAATTTTAAGAGTAAACTAAGTACTCATATTTAGGATCACATGGGCTCACCTCTATTTTTTGAGTTCCACTAATTATTTTACAAATCTATTTTGTCAAATTTTAGCTAAGATCATGTATTGATATAGGTGTTTTCCCCTATTTTTTATTGAATTTTTTTTTAACTAATTTCAAAGTGGACACATCTTGGAAAATAAAAAAATGAGTGTGGTTCCCTTGTAATTTTGAGAAAAATAATCAAAATCCAAAAATAAAATAAAATTTATTTATAGTAAAATGTGGAATGTAAAAATGTATTTTTTCAAATTTGGATGAGTGGATCAAGAATTATGTAAAAAAATAATACATGTATATTTAGAAAAAAATAATGAAGGCACTACTAAATATAATTAAACAATAAAAAATGACATAAATAAAATATTATATTTATAAATCGCTACCAAAGTTTGTTGATGGTATATCAACAAAATATCATGAATAAGAAAGGAAAGGAATTCATGAATAATCCACCCTAGCTCTTACACACACTCTTCCCAATGTGTGAGCACACCTCCCTCTTACACCTCTCTCCTTCTTGTGACACTCTCAACCTTGATCCAAACCCTATCTCTCTATAAATCCTAGCCCTTCATCAAACAATCAATATTGGCCCTTGATTTATCCCATCTCATTTCTATAAATGAGCGGCCTCCCATCCCATTTTCATGAACTTCTCTTATGCTAATATTATATTGCAAAAATTATGAGCAACTACATTCCAATCACTTGAGAAAATTTGTAATACATGGGCGAATCTTGTGAGTTCAATCCATGAAGGGGAGGAGAAAAATGAAGGTATAATATTATTTGTGTATTTCCTTTATGTGTTTCATCTATTTACCTTTTTTAATTATTTTTCCTTCTTCGGCTGCAAGTGTTTATTCATCATTTCCTTCCTTTCCATTATAGGTTTTATCATTGACATTTCCATTGTGAAAGTGGGAACACTTTTCACAGGGTTTGACTGAGGCAAACCCCTATACGGCACAAAACAAACATTTTTCCCTCTTTGTGTATGTGCAGGTTATAGGTTGAAGAAGGATTGAAGAGATCCTGAAGAGAAATTTTGCATTGTTGTATTTGTTTTCATCATTCTTGTCAACCAACAAAAACTAAGTTACATAATTCATTTCCAACATTTCTACAAATTATCAAGTGGAAAATAGAAGCTCAAATCTAGCATTAGAGGACCTAGAAAGTTGATTAGGACCCCTGTATAAAGGCCCATTTTCTCATGGATGAATGATTCCTTGTAGGCACTTGAAAACCAATTTTTCTAAGCAAGTTTACTATCCTCTGCACTTCCCAAACCCACTTGCAAATTGATTTTTCTATCTATTAGTTGTCAAGATCTTGCATTTTTAATATTAGGACATATAGGATCATTAATTTAATCACTCTAAAATATTTCCAATCCATCCCAATCCCTCTTAGGATATAGATCCAAGTTTGGTTGGCTCACCATTAAGGTTGATAGTCCATCAATTCACCTTATTGATCTATATCCCAATGAAATTTATAAAAATGTGGAAATGGCCCTAGGTTATTTCATAATTAATTTGTGTGTGTGTATATATATATATAGTAGTAATACATTAAATGGATGTTGTATAATTAATAAATGATTAGGAGTTGAAAACCTTATAAGATAAATTACAGTATTTTCTTGATGTTGTTTGCATATATTGCAATACTATAATATAGATATCATTAAAAGAAGAAGATTTACATGACACTTTATGATTCTTGTTAGGAAGGTATTCATTATCACATAAAATATTCATATAGTTTCTTGATAGTGGATAGAGTTTTTCAACATAAAAACAAAGAACGGTGAATGGTATTAAATAGATACCATTTTCAATTGTATCATGGTGTATAGTTCAAGAGGAGTCTACCTGACAAGTTATTATTAATCACTCAATAAAGTTAGGGTAATTTGGATTTACTTATGATCAGTAAATGGGAGGAATTGTTTAAAAGATTGAATTAGATTACCTTTTTAAATGTTGATTTCTTTTATAATCATTTGATGGGCGATTTGTTAATATATGTTGATTTCATGGTTGCATTGGTTATTTGTGTGCTTATTTTAAATATTGTGTTTGATTAGTGGAATTTGGGTGAATTTGGTGGTTGTTTAAAAGTGGGTGTTAATGTGTATGTTGTCAAGGTTTGTTTCCAGAGACCTAGGAGGGAGTTATTTTGTGTATGTATGGTGTTATGATAATTTTAATTTGAAGGTGGTATGGCAATGGTTTTGGGTTATGTGCTTTGTGCAATTGGAAACCCTATGGGTGTGACCTTTATCTTGGTATGGTTTCATGTGATCATGGTAAATGTGCAAGATGGTCAATGGCTTGCACTATGGCTAGATTCTTGTGAATGTGATTTGTGAGCGAGATGGTTAATGCATTGCTTCTGTTGGATTCATGTGCTTATGTCATGTGTATGCAAGATGGAGATTGCCTTGCTTGTTTTGTAGGGTTTACTAGTTGCAACTAGGGGGAGTGACTCTCAATGGGGATCTGAAACCAAAGTGGTTGACCAGGATAACCTATCGGGAGTTTCTTAATCCAGTGATAACATTAATAATGAATTAGGGGGTTGGGTAGTTTTCACATTAATCAAGATAATGGTATGCCTCACTCATGGCTCAAGTGTTTGTTTAGGCTTGAAATGAGATGAGAAGGCCTGGAATGGTAAGATCAATTGTCTTGTCCTCATTAAAGGTATGTTGATTCTGCATGAGTTTTTATGGGGGCCGGGGATTAGTAGAGGCTTCCAGGATAACCCAGGATGGGGGTTGGGGCCTAGGAAGATCTACCAAGATAATTCATATCAAGCTATGTGATGACACTCCTCCCTATTGCAGTCTAGCATTCCCTAGTTGTGTGTTCCCCTTTTGTTGTATATGTGCCTTTGGAAGCCATGTATGTGTTTATGTGATGTCAATGTTGTTGCAGTATTGTTGGGGCCATATTTAGTCTTGTTTATATTAATCCTTTTGTCTTCTTGATGGTTCGATGTAGTGGGACCTTATTGTTATCTCCTAGAATGGGGGGTGGACCTTAGGGTTCCACATGGTCGGGAGGTTTGTGCTTTTTCCTCCATTGGGTTTCTCTTGCTATTGTTCGTGTGCATGAAGGATGTACCACTTATAGGAAGTTCCAAACCTTGTACCAATTCGAGGAGATTGTTGTTTATGTCATGTATTGAATTTGTATATCATTTGTATCATGTACTATAAACTTGATGTATTCCTCCCAGTGTATTCGGGAAAAGTGTTATTGTAAACAATGTAATGAATATGTACCCTCATGTAAGGGAATTTGTATATGTACTTGTAGGTTCTATAAATATGACCTTTAATGATTATTTATTTGATGGCATGTTATGGAAATGTATGTTGCTTATTTATTTAATGTGTGGATTAAAAATGAACTCTTGTTGTTAGTTAATTCATGATGTATGTTTAGTTCTTGTTAATAGTTTTGTTAGTAATGCAGTCATGGAACCTTAGAGGACTCAGGATTAGATTGTATGTTATGTTATGTGATGTTAATCATTTCACTGTTATTTCTTTTAAAAAATATATATTTATTTTATTACTTTGTCATGTTCTATGTTATCCTCTGGGGTTCCGTGGCGAGGCGTTACAAAACACATTTTTACCTTTGTTTCATACTTGCATTTTGAATTACATTGTCCTAAATTGAGAAAAATCTAGAAAAATAGTCATTGTTTAACTTGTTTGCAACCAGAGAAAGAAACATCAAACAACAACATAAAACTTCATTTTTTAGTTTTTAGTACATTGTACAAGGACCCATTCACCCTTGGGAAACCTTAACCTTGTACAAGTGTCTCGAGCATCTTTTTCACATCTTTTTGTCTCTATGGTTTTATTTTGTTCCTACTTGCAAATGTCTGATTTGAAATTCTGAAACTATGTAGTTCCATGTGCAAGAAAGGTGTCATTTTTCTTGAATTGTTGCAAATTTGGAAAAAGTGTTGTATTTCAAATTTATAGTCCACAATTTTTTACATCATGTTCTCATTGAAAAAATATTGTGTTATCTGTGTTCATATTCTATTGTTAAATTGTGTTGAGCATTTTAAGGCATTGTTGTTACAGGCATATGAAAAATGACTTTATTGACCCTCTTTTGTTGTTTTTCATTGATCCTTCTTCCATTTCCCCTCCTATGAGTGAGGCTAACTTAGTGAAAGAGAATAAAATATTGAGAAATCATGACAATCATGTTTTTTCTTCTCCCAATATCTCTCCTATTTGTGAAGATATTTTGGTGTTAGAGGATCCAATCATTGAGTGTTGTGAGAATCCTATTTGTTTTTCTTCCCCTACCTCTTCTACTTGGGAAGAAATTGTTAGACAAGGGGATGTAATCATAGACAATCATGATAGTCATAGTTTTCCTTCTCCTAGTACCTCTCCTACTCATGAAGAAGGTATCTTGGTGTTAGAATATCCACTCATTAAGGGTCATGAGAATCTTTTTTACTCGTCTCTCAATGCTTCTCCCACTTGGGAGGACATTGTTAGATGAGGATTTCATCAATGATAATCATGAAAACCGTAGCTTTTCCTCTCCTAATATCTCCCCTACTTGTGATGAAATTATCTTAGAAGACCCAACCATTGAGCATCACGAGAATCTTGTTTGCTTCTCTCCCAAAACCTCTCCTACTAGGGAAAATATTATGCTGCAAGAGGATGATATAATTGATATAAGTCTTTCAAAATATAGTAATATGGAATGCATAGATGAAGTGGCTAAGGTCACCTTACATCCTCCCTCGTTAGAAGATCATCAAAAAGTAGATAAATCCATTGAGGTTATGCACACACAAGTGGCTATTAGGTCTCCTTTGATCATTGGACCTCATCAAACACATTTTTGAACCACTAAGAGTCCTCTAATTATTAGACCTCCTAAGATTCCTCTAATTATTGGACCTCCTAAGTCACCTCCTAAACCACTTCTCTTCATAGGACCTAAACCTCATGAAATAACTGATGATCACAAAGAAGATTTAATCAAGCACAGATAATGCATAAGCTCTCTTTTTATTAGATAGACAAGGGTCTCCTTATAAAGGAGAAATATCCCAATATGAGTTGTTGAGGTGTTTCAACACCTCTCCAGTCTAAAAAACTAGTTGGGAAAAATATCAAGAAAATATCAACCTACACAATAAATGCCTAAGTAGGCTTAGGTCAACTTATGTGTATGCAAGCATTAATGTATACACTGACACCTCCCCTTAAGCATAACTTAGGTGGGCATGTATAAAATGGGTCCCGGCTACTAGCCATGTTAAATACCCATGCACAAAGTAATCTCTCATGAAGTGGAGAAAAGTATAAAACCCTATGGGAAAAAACTACCCTCCAAAAGAGAGATTAGATGCATGAAAATTATACACATGAAGAAGTACTACTTCTTTCACTAAGTACAATATATGATTTCCTCCATAAGAGAGAAAATGATAGAAGGTCTATGAGACCCCCCCATAATACATGCCCTGCTACATTAAATTTGGATACTTGACAGAGGATGCAAATGTAATTCCAAGAACGCTTCACAATGTTCCTTCCCTTGGGAAAAAATGAAACCAACTAAAGATGCGGGATATCTTCCCATGTGAGAAGATGTATGTATGATCTTGAATAGAGTTGAAGATCATCCAAGAATGATGATGATGGTGCCCATGATGTCTTTGAATGTTGCTTAGGAATCTCCAAGCCAATGTTAACATGTGACATGGGAAGAGCAATCATATCTGAAGAAGACAAGGCTAATGCAACTTTATTGAAATTGTCATCAAAAAGAAGACTGATGTCCTCAATATGTACTTCCATGTCAGTAATGCGGGGCTCTATGAAAATACATGAAATTTCAGTAGATATGCATCCTAATTAGAAATGCTAGGAAGACTAATATCCTATTGCAAAGAATTGTTGGAAGCTCTCAAAGAAACGACTCTGAAATCTGATGAAGCAACAGGAGGAGGTGGAGGAATGATGATTTCCTCTATGTCAACTAGATGCTTTGTATCTGAATCATGATGCAGGATGTGAGTTGTGACCATAGTAGGATCATGTGGGAAGGGAGAAACATTGGAGTCTCCATGTATTTCCCAAATTTTGATCCATAATGCATGTGGACATTCAATATCCATGATGGTATACAAAGAGTCATCTGGAATATGTAAACCGATTAATCCACAAATATGATCATGATTATTAAACCATTTATCCTCAAAGATTGTTTACCTAGTTCAGGGATAATTCCATATAGATATGGCATGAGATTATGGAAACTGAGATGTTTCAGGATTCCTTCACACCAAGACTTATAGTTTCCCATTTTTAGGTTGATTACAGAAGAGTGGTTTTCATATCTCATGATTACAAATAGGTTAATTCCTTTAGACAATAGAAAATCAATGCATTAACAATCCCTCCAGATTAGATGACCCCCCCTAAGAAAAATATAGAAAGGTGGCACTTTATCAGTTGAGTGCATGGAATTTTAATAAATCCCCCTTAATTTTGACTAAAGCAAAAAATTGAACCTCCCTCTTAAACACATTTTAGAAAAGTCTCCCTCCACCATCAAGTCTGATATAAATTGATGGTTTATTTAACAATTTATTATCTAGTGGCTGAACAAATGCATTCATTAAACCATTAAACAAATTTTTGAGGGAGAGAGGGGATTTGACAAATTCAATGGTCATGCAAGCAGAAAAGGTCACCCATGCTGGAGTGTCACGCCTCTCACCATAGTTGTGTGTTGTACTTTGACACCAACCAGATTGATTTCATTTACAACACAGCTCCACCAGCACATAGCTCCACCAAGATACTTGCGACCTTATCCAAATCAAATACTGCCCTGGGGTTGGTTTTTTGACAGCACTCGGCTTTCAAATTCAACGTTGGCTTCCAATTTGTGTTGTCAGCATAGTCTATGTGCTTACAAGATTCATGTGCCCAAGTCTCACCAAGCAAGCAACCTACAAATGAAGCGGGGGTCTGAGGAGTCATTTTTCCTCCCTTTCCACATAGATCTCAAGCTCAAACATAGGGTGTCAGAGAGATCATAGAGAGGAGCAGACAGTTAAGTGCGCTAAATAGTGATGTTCATGGCCTATGGCTAAAAGGTACACTTTTTAATCATGCCCAACTCCCCTCACGTTGGCTCTTCTTGCTGCCTTTTGCAAATTCTATTGAGGAGGAAAAAAGGGGGTGCCTATGAGATACAAAGAGCCTTGAAGGCATGGGACGCATAATGGAAAGACGAAGATGCAGGGCATTCAAACCCATCCATCCATGTGTGTGGTCTGCACTGGTCGAACCTAGCTACCTTCCCCTGCAGTGCGCCTACTTGTTTCTTCTTCACGGTGTGAGTTGTGTCTTTTCCTTGATTTCAAGGTGA
The DNA here is from genome assembly GCA_007258455.2 of Sequoia sempervirens. Lineage (NCBI taxonomy): Eukaryota > Viridiplantae > Streptophyta > Pinopsida > Cupressales > Cupressaceae > Sequoia > Sequoia sempervirens. Next base: position 438,426,369 of record VDFB02047230.1, on the reverse strand, counting down.
AACTAGGACTTAGAAAGAAGAAATGAAGGGGAGAAAAATAGAGAAGGCAAAGGATATAGAGGAATGTGTTGGCCTATGGAGAAAGAGGAACTAAATTTCTAATCTCGTGGGTTTTTGTGGCCTGGATCGGCCCTCAAAACAGAGGTTTCCGCCACAAAAAGCTTCCCTCTGATTAAAAAACAATGTGTTCCCTCTATGCACACCCAACAAACAATGATTTTGAATGAAAAAAAAGATATTTGCGTTGACCTAAAAACTTCTTTGATGGCTCTAATACCATGAAAGAACTGATGATCACAAAGAATATTTAATCAAGCAAAGATAATTATGCATAAGCTCTCTTTTTATTAGACAAACAAGGGTCTCCTTATAAAGGATAAATATCCTAGTATGAGGTGTTGAGGTGTTTCAACACCTCTCCAGTCTAAAAAACTAGCTGGGAAAAATATCAGGAAAATATCAGCCTGCACAATAAATGCGTAAGTAGGCTTAGGTCAACTTATGTGTATACAAGCATTAATATATACACTGACACCTCACAACCATATCCTAAGTTTTGCAAAACAACTTACTAGTAATCATGTGTCGCATCAAGCTAGTTATATTGTAGCTCACACATATAACACTAGAAGCAATAAGCAACCAAGACAAACTCCAACATCCATCCCATTGCCTCAATCATATCTCCCACCCGCATGTAATAACCAGTAACATAGTGGTAAAGAATAGATCTTGTTGAACAACTTCGCAACACTCCTACTAAGATATTTGTGTGGGATTTTATTCAAACATCACCAACCTATCATGACATGCTTCAAAATGCTTTGCAAAAATTTGTTGTCTTTCCTAGAGTGAAACCAAATGATGTGGAAACTTTAATTGAGAATATGAATTCACCTAATTTGGACATCTTCTTTCAACAAAATGAATTACTTCCTTTGGAAATGCAAAAAAAATGGTACTTTGATAATAGTGTCTATTATTAACAAGTTTTGGATTAGGCATAATCTCGTTAATAATGGTTTGGCACTTAATGTTTGTAGTGTAAGCCTTTTGGAAAAATTAGAATAGATAAGACAAAAATTCAACTAGCTAAGTTGTCTATCTGTGGTTTTGATGATGTGGGAAAATAGCTACTTGGTGTGATAACATTACCTTTCAAAGATGATAAGGTTACTTTGCAAACTCCTATCCATGGCATGCCCCATGAAATTTCATATAATCTTCTCTTGGGTAGACCATGGATTCATGAAATGAATGTGGTACCTTCAACATTACATAGTATACTAAAATACACTTACAACAACTAGTTTTACACAATAAAAGTTGATCCAAAGTTTAAAAATTGTTTTCAAACTAAAACAAGAATGACAAATCCTCTTACGACATTGAAACCAACTACAAAAGTGGAACCTTTGCAAAAATAAGCAAACGATAAGTACCTTTCACCCATGGCAATGTTGTTGGAAGATGATTGATGATCATTATATTTTACACCTAAATTCTATGGGGAACCCAAGATTATACAATTAACACCAAGAAAATAGAAAGAAGCAACAATGGTATCAACATTATATATCATTATATCATAAAATACCATTCAATTCCATAGCTCCAAGAAATTGATGCAAATCAATGTGGGTGAACACAAACTAACTTAATCAATCCCTTGGAAAAGTCTTACCAACTCAAACATAATGATTTTCTTCACAATTTGCCACTAACCCTTGTAGGGAAGCAAACGATCCTTTTCTGACATAATTTGCAAACCAGACCTCAAACCCAAAATCCAATCACCATTTAGGATACCCTTTTATACACTTCAAAACATATCAAAATTCTAGTTAGGTTTTCTTTGGAACATAACCCTCAAAAAAAAATTTGCTACACTTGAATAAGGCCTAATTAGGCTTGAGCAAGTAGGTCACCACAAGGTTTTTGATCTCCAAGATTCCAATCTCCAAACCAAGACTCTAACATGTCAAATTGGGTTTGCACAAACATTTCCCATCACCCTAAACAACTCCTCCAAAGCTTTTCCACAAACCCTAACACCTATGCATTTCAATTGCCTAAAAGCATGAGTTTAATCAACAAGGGAATCAACCAATCTTCCCAAATCCCCAACCCATGCTCCTGAAAACTTCATAAACACAAAACACACCCTAACTAATTCCATTCCATTGGTTCTCATACCATTTCACCAATGGAATGGCTCAAAAAATTATTTTCTTCTCTCAAAACACTAAAACCTAGGGTTTCATAACAATATGGAGTAAATTACCTCTAAAATGCTCAAATTGGAATGAAATTAAATGAAAAAAAGTTTTTCAAAAACTATATTCAATTCCACATCAACTCCAATGAATTTGAGACCACTTATAGGCTGTACTCCTTTTGTAGCAGCAAATTTGCTTCAAAAACACAGGAAAATGGGGTCTTTTATTCAAATTTAAAACTTACATCATCAATGACTTTCCCAATGTTCACCAATGTCTTTTAAAGCATTAAAAAGCATAACCAATTCAGTTTCCCACCAAAAAACACAACTTGACCATTCAACTACCCCTTTACATCAAAATGCAAAAGTTGTTTTGCAACTTTTTGCCAAAATGACAACTTCCTACAAAACTGGCCCCTCCTAACCAAAATCGACCCAAAACATTGAAACATGGTCTTAAAGACCTTATTTCAAGAAAAAACATGACTTTAAACATAAAAACAATATGTATACTAAACTCCCTTTACATTATGAAGGCCCAGGTGCCTTGCACCATACTCCTTGGGAAAAATGAACTCAAGTCCCCTTGAGGAAATTGTTGCAACAACATATTGATGTTTGATCCAATCATTCTCTGACCTCCAAGTGATGTCCTCTTGTGGTACACCCTTCCAATGGACTAAATACTTGAAGTAGGCATTGTCCCTTGTCTTTTTGAGCTCCTTGGTACCTAGAAAATGCTCTAACTTCATAGGATGGCCTGATGGATAATCTTTGACTCCTTCCACATCTGAGAATGTTAATAAGTCTACATCATCACCTACAACCATATCTCTTCCTACCTTGGAATGGACTTCCTTGTTCTTCACTTTTGGTGTATGCTTGATCTTTCTTTTTTTCCCTTGTAGTTTAGCTTTGGTCTCTTCACCTTCCCTTTCCATCTCTTCCATCTGTTGTTTTGCCCCTATGACTGTTGATTGCTCAAGTATAGCAACCTCTGTTATGACAAAATGATCAAAATCCCATTTTGAAAACAATGAATGGAGTACTTTTTCTATCATCATAGGAACATGCTTTTTCAGCCCATCTTGAATCTTAAAAATCAATTCATCCTTGACCTTCAACTCAATATTATTTTCCTTCAAAATTGAATCATTCTTAATAGTTTTTGTCATGTAGTGTTTTCATGTTTAGTGGTGGCTGCAAACTCCATGTGCTTTTCTTCCTCTACCTTTATAAACTCTTTCCTACCTACCATCATCACATTGGCGGCCTTAGTTTGTCCTTTATCTTCTTCTTTGAAGGGTGTCAAAGTAAAATAAATTCCATCTTTTTCTATTTCATAGGTATTTCTCCTTCCATCATACATAGCATGCCTATCAAATTGCCAAGGTCTTCCTAGCAGCAAATGGCACACATCCATTGGTAGAATATCACATAGAATTATGTCCTTATACCCTCCTTTATTGAACTCCACCCAACTTTGTTCATTTACCAAAACATATTGACCCTCATTCAACCAGGAAACTTTATAAGGAGTATCATGTGGTATTCTAGTCAACTTAAGTTTCTCAATCATCTCATTAGAAACCATGTTATTTGTGCTTTTTGAATCAATTACAACCTTACATACCTTACCCATGCACTTACAAGTTGTTTTGAAAAGACTCCTTCTTTATGGTGGCTCCTTTCCCTCTGATGCTTTGATGAGTATTCTCCTTACCATTAGTGACTCACCAACCTCTGGAGCAGCATGCTATGATGTTGAACCCACACTTTCACAATCATCTCCTTGAGCAATCTGACTTCTCCTTTCTCCTACAGCTAAAGTAGATGCTTGAACTTCATTGCATTGTCATGCTTGATGTCCAAATTTGTTGCATTCATAGCACCTTCCTGTAAATGCATTAGAACCTCTTCCTTGACCTGCAAATCTGTCTCTAAAGCCTGATCTACCACCTCTAAAACCACCTCTCTAATTAGCAACTTGTTCTTTTTCTTTGCTTGTGTCTTCTTGATTTTCATAGGACTGCCTTGGAGTAGAAAATGAACCTCTCCCTCTAGTATTATTGCCTCTGCCCCTGGTTTTTTTTCTTGCCTTCTCTTTAACTTTTCATCTACCCTTACTTCCAATTGAAAACATTCCTCAACTGTCCTTAGATTATGCAAACTCAACTCATCTTGAATGTTGAACTTTAACCCACTGAGATACTTAGCCACCTTCTCTACATCATCATCCATGTGACCTGCTCTTATACTCAACTTGTAAAACTCATTAGTATAAGTTTTGACATCCATTTCTCTTTTTTTCAGATCTTGAAGTTTCTTATACATTTGAATTGCATAATCATTTGGTAGAAACTTACCCTTAAACTTTGCCACCATTCTATCCCAAGAGACTATTTTTGTCTTACCTTTCTTCCTCCTTTTAGTTTTCTCATAATCCCACCATAATAGTGCATGCCCCTTCAATTGTGTCTTTGTTATCTTGACCCTTTGCTCCTCAGGTACATCTTCACACTCAAAGTAATTGTCAAGTGTTGCAATCTAATCCAAAAGTTCATCATTTATGTTACCTTCATACATTGGAGAATAAATATTTACCTTGTGTTTATCTTCCTTGACTGCTCTAAGTAGCTTAGCAAACTTCTACTCTTTAGGATCCAATTCCTCTTCCTCTTCCTCTTCTTCTTCATTCTCGTCTTCCCCTTCTTCCTCGAGGTCACTTTCATCACCTAGAACCACACCTCTTCTCTGAATTGTTTCAATAGAATCAATCCTTTCTATCACAATATCTTGGACTTCCCTCAATATCCTAAGCTCTCTTGTAGTCTTTTCCTTCATCTCATTCATTTCCCTAGCCATCATGTTATTATTTGGAGGCATCTTGTTCACTTTTTCTTCACACTTCCTCTCCCTTAAAGACCTACCTATGCTTTGATACCAATTTGATGTAGAGCAGGGTGGGTGAACACAAACTAACTCATTCAATCCCTTGGAAAAATCTTAACACCTCAAACACAATGATTTTCTTCACAATTTGCCACTAACCCTTGTAGGGCAACAAAGAATCCTTTTCTAACATAATTTTTAAACCAGAACTCAAACAAAAAATCCAATCACCATTTAGGATACCCATTTTGACACTTCAAAACATATCAAAATTTTAGTTAGGCTTGCTTTGGAACATAACCCTCAAAATTATGTCGGTACGCTTGAATAAGGCCTAATTAGGCTTGAGCAAATAGGTCACCACAAATTTTTTGATCTCCAGGATTCCAATCTCCAAACCAAGACTCTCAACATGTCAAGTTGGGTTCGCACAAACATTTTCCATCACCCTAAACAACTCCTCCAAATATTTTCCACAAACCCTAACACCTATGCATCTTAATTACCTAAAAACGTGAGTTTAATCAATTAGGGCATCAACCAATCTGCCCAAATCTTCAACCCCTACTCCTAAAAACTTCATAAACACAAAAAAAACCCTAAATATTTCCATTCCACTATTTATCGGGCCATTTCACAAGTGGAATGGCTCATAAAATCATTTTATTCTCTCAAAACACTAAAACCTAGGGTTTCAGAATGGTATGGAGTAAATTGCCTCTAATATGCTCAAATTGGAATGAAATTCAATGAAACCAAGTTTTTCATAAACTAGATTCAATTCCACATCAACTCCAATGAATTAGAGACCACTTACAGGTCATACAAGGCCATACAGTTACCTTCTATAGCAGAAAATTTGATTCACAAACACGGGAAAATGGAGTCTATTTATTCAAATTTCAAACTTACATCATCAATCTCTTTCCCAACGTTCACCAATGTTTTTTAAAGAATTAAAAAGCATAACCAATTTATTTTACCACCAAAAAACACAACTTGACCATTCAACTTCCCCTTTAAATCAAAATTCAAAAGTTGCTTTGAAACTTTTTGCAACTTTTTGCCAAAATGACCATTACTACAAAACTAACCCCTCCTAACCAAAACCAACCCAAAACATTGCAACATGGTCTTAAAGACCTTATTTCAAGCGAAAACATGAATTTAAACATAAAAACACTACATACTAAACCCCCTTTACATTATGAAGGCCCACATGACATGCACCATACTCCCCAGGAAAAATGAACTCAAGTCCCCTTGAGGATAGTGCTGCAACAACAGATTGATGCTTGATCCAATCATTCTCTGACCTCCAAGTAATATCCTCTTGTGGTACACCCTTCCAATGGACTAAATACTTGAAGTAGGCATTGTCCCTTGCCTTTTTGAGCTCCTTGGTACCTAGAAAATGCTCTAACTTCATAGGCTGACCTGATGGATGATCTTTGACTCCTTCCACATCTGAGAATGTTATTAAGTTTTCATCATCACCTACAACCATATCTCTTCCTCCCTTGGAATGGACTTCCTTTTTCTCCACTTATGGTTTATGCTTGATCTTACTCTTTCTCCCTTGTATTTTAGCTTTGGTCTCTTCACCTTTCCTTTCCATCTCTTCCATCTATTTTTCTACCCCTATGACTACTACTTACTCAGGTATACCAACCTCTGATATGACAGAATAATCAAAATCCCCTTTTGAAAACAATGAATGGAGTACATTTTCTATCATCACAACAACATTCTTTTTAAGCCCATCTTGAATCTTCAAAATCAATTCATCCTTGACCTTCAACTCAATATCATTTCCCTCCAAAATTGAATCATTCTTCATAGTTTCTATCATAGTGTTTTCATGTTTAGTGGTGGCTGCACAAACTCCATGTGCTTTTCTTCCTCTACCTTTATAAACGCTTTCCTACCTACCATGATCACATTGGTGGCCTTAGTTTTTCCTTTATCTTCTTCTTTCAAGGGTGTCAAAGTAAAAGAGATTCCATCGTTTTCTATTTCATAGGCATTTCTCCTTCTATAATACATAGCATTCCTATCAAATTTCCAAGGTCTTCCTAGCAGCAAATGGCACACATCCATTGGTAGAATATCACATAGAATTATGTCCTTATACCCTCCTATATTGAACTCCACCCAACTTTGTTCATTTACCAAAACATATTGACCCTCATTCAACCAAGAAACTTTATAAGGAGTATCATGTGGTATTCTAGTCAACTTAAATTTCTCAACCATCTCATTAGAAACCATGTTATTTGTGCTTTCTGAATCAATTACAACCTTACATACCTTACCCACATGTACTTACAAGTTGTTTTGAAAAGACTCCTTTGTGGTGGCTCCTTTTCCTCTGATGCTTTGATGAGTTTTCTCCTTACTATTAGTGACTCACCAACCTCTCGAGCAGCATGTTGTGATGTTGAACCCACACTTTCACAATCATCTCCTTGAGCAATCTGACTTCTCCTTTCTCCTCCAACTAAAGTAGAGGTTTGACCTTCATTACATTGCCATGTTTGATGTCCAAATTTGTTGCATTGATAGCACCTTCCTGTGAATGCATTAGAACCTCTTCCTTGACCTCCAAATCTACCTCTAAAGCCTAATCTACAACCTCTAAAACCACCTCTCTAATCAGCAACTTGTTCTTTATCTTTGCTTGTGTCTTCTTGACTTTCATAGGACTGCCTTGGAGTAGAAAATAAACCTCTTCCTCTAGTATTGCTTCCTCTACCCTTGGTTTTTTTTTCTTTCCTTCTCTTTAACTTTTCTTCTACCCTTATTGCCAATTGAAAACATTCATCAACCATCCCTAGATTATGCAAACTCAACTCATCTTGAATGTTGAACCTTAACCCACTGAGATACTTAGCCACATTCTCTACATCATCATCCATGTGACCTTCTCTTATACTCAACTTGTAAAACTCATTAGTATAAGTTTTGACATCCATTTCTCTTTGTTTCAGATCTTGAAGTTTCTTATACATTTGAATTGCATAATCATTTGGTAGAAACTTACCCTTAAACTTTTCCACCATTATATCCCAAGAGACTATTTTTGTCTTACCTTTCTTCCTCCTTTTAGTTTTCTCATAATCCCACCATAATAGTGCATGCCCCTTCAATTTTTTCTTTGATATCTTAACCTTTTGCTCCTTAGGTACATCTTCAAACTCAAAGTAATTGTCAAGTGTTGCAATCAAATCCAAAATTTCTTCATCATTCAAGTTACCTCCATACATTGGAAAATCAATATTTACCTTGTGTTTATCTTCCTTTACTACTCTCAGTAGCTTAGCAAGCTTTTTCTCTTCAAGATCCAATTCCCCTTCCTCTTCATTTTTTTCTCCCCCTTCTTCCTTGGGGTCACTCTCATCACCTATAAGCACACCTCTTCTCTAACTAGTTTCAATAGCCTCAATCTTTTCTATCACCATATCTTGGAGTTCCCTCACTCTCCTAAGCTCTCTTGTAGTCTTTTCCTTCATCTCATTCATTTCCATAGCCATCATGTTATTCTTTAGAGGCATCTTGTTCACTTTTTCTTCACACTTCCTCTCCCTTATAGACCTACCTATGCTCTGATACCAATTTGATGTAGAGAAGGGTGGGTGAACACAAACTAACTCATTCAATCCCTTGGAAAAGTCTTAACACCTCAAACACAATGATTTTCTTCACAAGTTGCCACTAACCCTTGTAGGGTAGCAAAGAAGCCTTTTCTGACATAATTTGCAAACCAAACCTCAAATCCAAAACCAAATCACCCTTTAGGATACCCATTTTGACACTTCAAAACATATCAAAATTTTAGTTAGGCTTGCTTTGTAACATAACCCTCAAAATTTTGCTGCTACGCTTGAATAAGGCCTAATTAAGCTTGAGGAAATAGGTCACCAGAAGGTTTTTGATCTCTAGGCTTCCAATCTCCAAACCAAGACTCTAAAAATTTCAAATTGGATCTACACAAACATTTCCCATCACCCTAAACAACTCTTCCAAATATTTTCCACAAACCCTAAACACCTATGCATCTCAATTGCCTAAAAACATGAGTTTAATCAACTAGGGCATCAACCAATCTACCCAAATCCTCAACCCCTGCTCTTTAAAACTTAATAAATACAAAACACACCCTAACTACTTCCATTCCACCAGTTCTCAAGCCATGTCACTGGTGGAATGGCTCAAAAATTCATTTTCTTCTCTCAAAACACTAAAACCTAGGGTTTCAGAATGGTATGGAGTAAATTGCCTCTAAAATGCTCAAATTGGAATGAAATTCAATGAAACCAAGTTTTTCAGAAACTAGATTCAATTCCACATTAACTCTAATGAATTTTAGACCACTTACAAGTCATACAAGGCTGTACTACCTTCTGTAACAGCAAATTTGCTTCAAAAAAGTAGGAAAATGGAGTCTTTTTATTCAAATTACAAACTTACATCATCAATCTCTTTCCCAATGTTCACCAATGCCTTTTAAAGAATTAAAAAGCATAACCAATTTACTTTCCCACCAAAAAACACAACTTGACCCTTCAACTTCCCCTTTACATCAAAATGCAAAAGTTGTTTTGCAACTTTTTTCCCAATGACAACTTCCTACAAAATTGACCCCTCCTAACCAAAATTGACCTAAAAAATTGCAACATGGTCTTAAAGACCTTATTTCAAGAAAAAGCATGACTTTAAACATAAAAATATTGCATACTAAACCCCCTTTACATTATGAAGTCCCAGGTGCCCTGCACCAACAAGGAAGAGAACACAAATTACACATTCACATATGGTGAGAGTGATCATGACAAAAAAACTTCTTTAAAGTAAATGAAATCGTGCTTTATTGAAAAGGTTATGATCTCTTGAAACAATTTGGCCATAATGGAAAAGGATTTGGTGTAAGAGAACAAGGTATTTGTGTCCCTATAGAGCCTAGCATGCAAGAAAAAACAAGAGGTCTTGGTTATTGTCTTTCAAAACAAATGAAAGCATATATAAATCTTTGCTTAATATCAATGTCATCACGCAACACACTCCTAGGAAAAATATAAATAACGGTGATGATATTGATTCATCTTCAAACACATATTTTAGTGATGATTGAGGTTCATTAGATTTTACACCCTCCTTTATGGTGGAGTACAAAATCTCACAATCTAAACCTAAAGAGTCTTGTGTAAGTATGACATATTGTGTTAAGAAAGAAATATCCCATACTATTGATCAAGAGACTATCTTTTCGAGGCTCCTCAAAGCTCGCTTGATTTCTCTTTCTCCAAGAACACGAAATATTTTTTATAACAAAATATCGTTTTGTGCACATCATCGAGTCCATGGTCATTCTACCAATGAATGTAAGGCCTTGAGTACTAAAATACAACATCTTAAGGATGGTGGTGCTCTTCCTTGTGTTGATGCATCTACTTCCTCTAATCAATAATGATATTCATCCTATCATGTTGTTCTTCACTATGTGGCATTAGTAGCTTTATGTGTTTTTCTCATTTCCATTCATGGTGGTACAATCTTAAGTGCAACCATATTTTACATGGAAGCAACATGATAGTTCTTGGTGTGGTTATCATTGTCTTTATGCTTGGGGGAAATGATAACTAGTTTTGGGAGGCATGCATCCTTGTCAAGGATCCCCTCTTCTCCTCTTTCTCCTTAAAATACTAACATAGCAAGTATGTTGACATTTTAAATGGGGTGCATATATTACCCTTATTTATTTTGTCTTGTGATTTTTGACCTATTTACATACCCCCTTTGGTGTTGGCATTGTTTGTAACACCCCCTAAGGCGTGGTTATCAATTCATCTACTAAGACATTAAACCTTTTTTCATGGAACCTGGCATAACACAACTTGCTAACCATGTTTTTCATTTTCTTGTCTTCACTTTGTTTACGGGCGGAACCTAATATAAGCATTGGCATAGCATTTTGATCATTTTTGTGGCACCTTATCAAGGTTATCATGGATTATAACTCTTGGTATGGTTTGAAAAATGGGCACACCATGTAGACCTAGTGTGTTTCTCACATTTTACCTTGTCTTGGGGGCTCATCTAGTGAATATCAAAATTCACTAGACCTTGTGAGCATATTTTATGGACATACAACATAGGCTTGCTAGTCCATCCTTTTTCCCCTTTTGTATTAGCTTTGACATTGAATGTTGGTGTACCTTGTTTTGTTTCTACACACATGTATGTGTTTTGTTGGGACTTGAATGGCCCCTAATTGGATGTAGCATCCTCTTTTCTATTGCCCATTACCCCTTGCCAAAAAATTGTAAAAAATTTCATTACATCTTGTGCCCAAACCTCAAAATTGTGAAAATTTCTAATTATGAGGGTGTTTGGGCCACTTTCAAGCCTTGGGTGGGTTTTTGGGTTTTCCCTCACTTTAGTACTACTTCATTTCCTCGATCCCCCACTTCCTCATGCTTCAAAAATCTATGCTTTCTCATCCCTAGCATACCTTTTCACCAACCATTAGTTCCCTATGCTCCTATGATTTAGTATTTTAGGAATTTCCTTACTTGTTTGGCTATTTGATTCACCCTCTCTTTTTCATTTCCACCATAACTTCAAACTTTAAAATTTTATGTATTGGCATCACTTTCCTCAATACCCCATGCCACCACTTCCCAATTCCTTATTTCCATTGGGATTTTAAAGTTCCATTTCCCTCCTTGCACTCCCTCCAAAGAAATTGGTCACCCCAATCCCCAATCCCCATGGTATTAGATATCTACAAGTCCACCTCTACTTCATCACAAGATCCCAATATTCTTCCTATCAACATACCCAAAGGGTATCTCGTATCTTAGAAATACAAACCTTGATCCCTACTACTTCACAACTCTTAGGTATAAAAACCTTTAGATTTTCCTTTCCATCATCACCCTAGTATCAATTATATTGTTTCATTTGTCCTTGATCCTTTCCAATATAGGTTATGCTAAAAAATTGATCCTTAGCCTCTTATCCTCATGTAATTTTTAAATTGTTAGACCTTCTCATGTTCCACTCTTAGATAATGCTTGATACCCCATATCATAGATTCTCGATCTTCACCAGTATTGGATAGCTTGAAACCTTTATCCCTAGCCTCTTGATCCCTTATCGCTCATGGAACCCTATACTTTCTTGTGTTATACTCTTAAATGGTTCTTGGTGCCCAATAGATCATTAATGAGCCTTCTTGTGTTCTACTCCTAGAGAGTGCTTAGTACCCCATATCCTTGTTCCCCAATCTCCATTGGTATTAGATATGTTGAAACCCTAATCCTTGACCTCTTGCTCCTTTTCTCATGCATTCATACCTTTGGAACAAGAACTTCTTCAAAGTTATCCCTACCATTTCCCTCTCGTGAAATCTATTGGTAAGGATCATTTTCTTTTGTTCTTCGCTATCCCACTGTTCCTCCTTCCTAGGCCCACAAAAAATGGTTTTCCTTTGTATCTTAGTGAAATATAAATATGTGGTTACTCTAGGATTATTTTTCATAACCTAGGGCCATTTCCACATTTTTATTAATTTGATTGGGATATAGATCAACAAGTTGAATTCATTGACTATTAACCTTAATGGTGATCCAACCAAACTTGGATCTATATCTAGGATTTTTTGAAGACTTTTCATAGAATCAAGCAAGCTTTCTTTTAGGATTGGCTCAAATGGGATGTCTAGAAATTGTAGTATAATAACCCTTATATATTTCAAGCTAAAGGTATATATGGATTTTATCACAATTTTCCCAGCTAAAGAAAAAAAAACATCATGGTTTTTTTGGATTGATTCACCAAACATACACTTTTTTGTGATTTCTCGCACCCAATTGTATCAAGTAATATAGCAACACACCATTCAAGAGTTTCATGAGACTCCAAAAAATCATAGTAAGTGATTGTGATCCTATATTTACAAGTAATTTTTGGACTAACTTATTCTCATGTTTGGGCACTCAGCTTGTTGATAGCTTGTCCTATCGTCCCCAATCAAATAAACAACTAAGGTGGTCAAAAAGTGCTTGGATTCCTATCTCCAATGTTTTATGTCATTAAGAAGAGAGATTAGTACAATGTTACTAATAGTAGAATAGAGTTTTAACACTTCTTCCCACAATTCAACCAAAATATCTCCATTTTTAGCACTATATAGGTACCATCCACCATCAACAATGTCTCCATTAGAGACACACCCAAGGGTTAAAGTTTTCACACCCCACCTTGTTGTTACTGATTTACTTTTACCTTCATAGGTAAAAAGGATGATACATGCAATCATGATATGTTTGCTAAATGAATGGAATACTGAAATAGGTATTATGTGAAAGTGTTGATAAATGCTTTGAAAGAGAAGTTATGTTTACATTGATGAAGAACATACATTGCTATATGAATATGCTAAATTTTAAGATGCATATGGATTTATTACGAACGTCTAACTACCATTGAAAATGTGCTAAGTTGGTTGTAGGGATAGGTTCAAATCCTCTAAAAGGGAGGGGAAGTATCACTTAGGAGAAGTGATTGGTCGGATAACCCTTAATGATACCTCTCTGAGCTCACATACACACTCACAATAGAATGGTTGAGTCAAGTCATAGTATTGGGAATTTTTAATTCATCCTTAAGTGTGATGTGTTTGCATTAGTAAGGATCTTGATTACTCTTGAGTGAATTCTTGGATGATTTTTATATGTTTGGAGCTTATGATTTCTTCCTTATATTACTATGCTTGATTGATGAGGTGAACATACGTTGAATGTATATATATGTATGCATATGCATGTCAAACGATAAACCATACACATGAAGGAACACATACATGAGAGTGCATAGATAGACATACCTATGCACGCTTATGAGCGGGTTACTTATGAGCATGGTGTTATCAACTAGACAATACGACATGTATGTGAATATGTATACATACATCACACGTATGTTCCTATCAATAAGATAGTAATTTTTTATGTGCTTGATTGTGCAATTGAATGTATGTGTATATATATATAAGATATATACATATATACATATGTATACATGTGTCGATACATATGTTTGTGTGACAAACAAAGATGTCCATACGGATATATCAAGATATGTATACGTATGTATACATGTACATAGAGGAATATTATACAGTCGATATGATTATTATATGAATGTTAACTTGATCATATTCATGTGTATATAAAATGTATACATACTTGATTTACATGGAATATATATATATACATAAATAAACATTTATATATATATAAACATATATTTTTATATATATGGTATTTAATAGAGGCCAATTTGTATATATGCTATGCAAGTATTATAGGCCGATTAATACATATGTTTGACATAAGATAAAGGCTGATCTATATGCAAGTAATGTGCAATATTAGAGGCCGATTTGGAGAAGTAAACCATAGTCAATATCACTTAAATTGCATTGTTGTTTTATAGTAGTGAATTACTTCAACTTGAAATGCTTTTATCCAAAGATATAAAGTGATGAAATATAAAAGCCTGCTTCATAAAGTGTTTTGAACTCATGAAAATAGGAAATAGAAAACATCAAGTGATATGCTATTCAAAGCACTATTTGAATTCAATCATTAAGGAGTCAACTCAACTTTTCTCTATCAATAGATTAAACTATAACCAAGTCAACTTAGCATGTTTGTTGTCTGCAAATAAAAGACTGTTTCAATGTGGTAAACCACACCAAAAAGATAGGAAAGTTGGCATATACATGGTACCAATATATGGAAACTCTCTTTCTATAGAAATCTATCTTGATTGCAAGTTGATTCTCATTTTTTAGGAGGTAGTGAGTAGAAATTCATCATCTTATTTTAAATTTAATTTCTTGTTGAAGAAATTTTGTAGCCCTAACCATAACCCTCATTTTGATTATATCTCTTACCCTAACTCTAACCCTAATCCTAATTTCATATCCAACCCTAATCATAATTTTATCTCTAATATTAACCCTACCTAAATCTAACCCCAATCCTTACTCTCACCCTATTTCTAAACTTGGACCTTTTCATATGTGCTAACCTCACCCCTAACCCTACCCCTCATCTATATCCCTAAACCTAACTATAATGAAAATCTCAATACTAATTCTAACCCTAACCCCAATCTTTAATGCTAACCCTAACCCCAATACTAATACTCACCCCAATATTAACCCTATTATTATACCTAACCTTGACCCTAACCTTTACCCTATCTTTCATCCTAATAATAACCCTAATTGTGATGATAACCCTAATCCAAATTCTAATTCTATCTCTAATTGCAATTGTAACTTTAACCCTAAACATTATCCTAAACTTAACTCTAATCCTAACCCTAATAATAAGTCCAACCCTAATGCCAATTTTATCTCTAAACCTAACCCTAACCATATTCCCAAAAATAAAAATATGCCCAACCTTAACCCTCATTTTTTGTCTAACCTTAACCCTAACCCTAACCCTCAACCCAACCCTAATGCTAAGGGTGGTAGTAACACTTACCCTAACCCTAAAATCTAAGCATAACCTTAATCCCAATACTAGCGTTAACCCCAACCTTAACCCTAATTCTTTCTTTAACCCTAACCCCAACTTTAACTATACCCTTCATCCTTATTCTATGTCTACTATTACCATAACCCTAATTGTGATGATAACCCCAATCCAAATTCTAATTCTATCTCTAATTGTAATCATTATAACTTTAACCCTAAACATTATCCTAAACTTAACCCTAACAATAACTCCAATCCTAATACCAATTTTATCGCTAAACCTAACCCTAAACCTTCCCAAAAATAAAATTATTCCCAACCTTAACCCTCATTTTTGTCTAACCTTAACCCTAACCCTAACCTCAACCCAAACCTAATGCTAAGGGTAATCCCTAACCCTAAAATCTAAGCATAACCTTAATCCCAATACTAACATTAACCCCAACCTTAACCCTAATTCTATCTCTAACCCTAACCTAACTTTACCCATACCTTTCATCCTTATTCTATGTCTAATCCTAACCCTAACCCTAATTGTGATGATAACCTCAATCCAAATTATAATTCAATCTCTAATTATAATTATAACTTTAACCCTAAACATTATCCTAAACTTAACCTTAATCCTAACCCTAATAATAACTTCAACCCTAATACCAATTTTATCTCTAAATCTAACCCTAACCCTATTCCCAATAATAAAATTATTCCCAACCTTAACCCTCATTTTTCATCTAACCTTAATCCTAACCCTCAACCATAACCCTAAACCCAACCCTAATGCTAAGAGTGATAATAACACTTACCCTAACCCTAAAATCTAAGAATAACCTTAATTCCAATACTAACATTAACCCCAACCTTAACCCTAATTATGTCTCTAACGCTAACTTGACTTTACAACCATACCCTTCATCGTCTAATCCTAACCCTAACCCTAATTGTGATGATAACACCAGTCCAAATTCTAATTCTATCTCTAATTGTAATTGTAACTTTAACCCTAAACATTATCCTAAACTTAACCCAAAACCTAACCCAAATAATAATCCAACCCTAATACCAATTTCATCTCTAAACCTAACCCTAACCCTATTCCCAATAATAAAATTATTCCCAACCTTAACCCTCATTTTTTGTCTAAACTTAACCCTAAACTTAACCCTAACCCTAACCCTCAACCCTAAACCTAAACCTAACCTTAACGCTAACTGTAAGCCTAAACCTAACAATAATTATTTTGTCAACCATGTCCCACTCTGAATGCTACTAGAATATATATATTATTTATTAATAATATATATAAAATACGGCAAGAGATATCCTTCTTGAGGCATCTATTTTATAATGAATTAGTCACATAAAAGTGCAATAGATGCCTCACAAAGGATATCTCTCGGCGTATTTTATATATTATTAATAAACAATATATATGCTAGTATAATCATTTGCATAGCCTTATATAGGTATTTCAGCAGCCTAGGTGGCATTCAAGGCGTAAGTATGGTATATGTAGGAGGTAGTGAGTAGAAATTCATCATCTTATTTTGAATTGTATTTCTTGTTGAAGACTTCTGGAGGTTCACCCCCTCAAAGTGGCTAATTAGTATCAAGTATTTTCGAGTATTCCTATTATATTTCTAATTATCTTTTGTTGCAATTATCTATTGTGCAAGTTGATAATTTTGATAATTTGGGGGTGAAATCTACAAATATGGGATCAAACAACTAGTAGAATGGTCAAGAGTCAACCAAATTTGAATTTGAATCTAGAAATGTAGAGGTTAAATCTATATACACAAAATCAACCCTACACTCATGAAAATGACTTTGGATAATGAATAATGTATTATGTATAGATAATAAATGTCTAATCATGATAGATGCAATAAATTTGATATATGTAGAAAAATGTGTTAGAATAAAAAAGATTAAGATAAATGGATAAGAATATATGAGTACAAAAAAAGGTCAAGACTAGGAAAATGAATCACGACTCTCATATAGAATAGACCACAAAGTATGTATCTAAAATATTGACACGAAAACTTTGAAACAATTTTTTATAAATATAATATTGTATTTTTCAATTTTCGCAAAATTATACTACTTATTAATATATAATTATATTAAAATATCTTCCAAAATAAACAAAATAAAAACTACATAAAAATAAAAGCATGAAGTTTCCAGAGTCCATGATCAAAGCATGGTGATGATAAATCATGGAGTATGATCTGAAATGGAATGTGATCTGAAATGTTGATGTTAAAAAGATACTACATAAAAATAAAAGCATTAAGTTTCTACAGTCTATGATCAAAGCACCCTGATGATGGAGGTCGGGCTTAACCGGCACACTCTAAGCATTGACTGCTTAGGTGGCCGGGCCCACTCCTAACTTCACCAACCCCCTTGGCACCATTTTTGACACACTCTTAACCTCACTCTTAACCCTTCGTAGCTTTTCGTTTACCGATTTGTCGTGGCAACCGTTTCAGGGATTCCAATTCTGTTCGTATTTTCCATTTCTATTTCCGTTGAACATGCATATGTGCATGGATAACATCATACAAAATCGTTATAAATGGACCCACCAAGATGGAGCGGAAGTGACAGACCAAGACAGAGGGGAAGTGACAGGGATGACGGGAATTGCAGCTCTGTTACTTAGTTTTGCCACCCAGATTTGCTTTCATCTATTCAAACTTAAAGTGCAGTCCAACTTAATTTAAATTCAATTTATTATATTATGCTATTTTTTTATATTGTTATATATTTATTATTGTATTTATTATTATAATTTTTTATAATGTAATTAAATTTGTATTACTATTTTATAACTATTATTATATTATAATAATATTATTGTTTTATAATTAATATTATATTAAATTATATATTATATATTAGTTTTAGAATATTACAATTATTAAATTATTGTATTGTTATTGTATTATTTTATTATATTATTATTATAATGATATTATATGTTTAAACTATTATATTATATATTTATTATTATTTTTATTATTATATATTTTTATAATGAAATTAAATTTATATTATTATTTTATAATTATTATTATACTAAATTATATTATATGATATTGTATTATTATATATTTATTATTATACTTATGATTATTATAATTTGTAGTAATGTGATTAAATTTGTATTATTATTTTATAATTATTAATATATTATATTATATTATTCTTATGAGAAATAGGATGTTTCAAAACATGTGATTCAAAATACACGATGTTTATTAATTTGCAATTCACAACATACCAACCCATGTGTTTTTAAACTATGTATATCTAGTTCTACAATTCGAATAGCAACAACACCGTTCACTTAAACACCTCTTTAGATCATTCAATTCAACAACACTTAAAATTTACAAACTCAATAATAACTCTAGATTCTATTTTCTCTAAAGATTTCTCTTAGTTTTCCATGCTTACAATCACCCCTACTTGCATAATAAAAAGCTCAAATACACTTTATTTTTTCAGATCCTAGGCTACATTCTAAAAAATTTAGAGTCATATATCTTCACTCTTAAAACAAACACATTGGCATGATGAATCATGGTAAAATAAATGTATGTTTAGGTACATACCCTATTTTTATTATTAATTATAATTTTAACTTACTTTAGCTCTAAAATCCACTTAAGTACCCCAATCTATAAAATTTCCACATGTTTATATAGGCCATTAAAATAAGTACTCTGATTTCTCAAGTTAATGATTACTGAGAAATGCTTATATGTAGAAAAAGTAATTGTAATTCACAAATTCAATAATTTAAAATTTAGACACTTTTCTCATCAAGTGTGTCAATGTATCATTCTACATATTTGATAGTCTTTCGTACTAGTCTTCTTTGAAGATTTTTTTCATTTCTTTCTTACACAAATAAATAAATAAAACCTTTATAATGCATTTTCTTGTTCTTCAATGCTCTCAATATCTCATCACCTTTCCATTTAAAGTAGAAAAAGAGTTAGAAATGAAAGGTAGAACAAAATGGTATGAATCCTTTTTTAGAGAAAGAGGAGCTAACAATTTTTTTGAAGGTGGTAAGGTGGGTGGGATTCATTTTGAAGAATATAATGATGATCTATATTTAAGGATTGCATCTATTATTTGATGAATCTCACTCCATTCTTAATAGGAAAAAAATTAAAGTAACTCTTTCCACCTTCACTCCCATTTTCAAGTTGTTTTGAGAAGGATGTGATTTTTTCCCTCTCAAGGGATTTCATATGATAAAGTAAATTAATTAGTTAAGTCAATATTCTAGAGCCTTGGAAGACTACTATTATGTTGATGGTTAAATATTTCATGTGTGAGTCCAAATATAGAACCAGTGTATAGAATAGTATGTGAATGTTGAATCATTATGGTATAGTATAGGGAAGGAGGAATTGAAGGTCAATTTATCAGGACATGTATTTACCTCATTTTAGTTAATGGTTGAAAAATATAATAGGGGAGTGGGGGCATTAATGTGTCATTACCTCATCCATCTAATAAAAAAACACACATTTTTTAAGAAACCATTATGAAACACATCAATAAATATCTACGATTTAATAGAACACCAAATTTCTAAGATCATAGTCTCAAGATTTTATCCATTGTAGGAGAAATTATATCATCCCAAGAAGCTACATCATGTGTAAGATAGAAATAAACCCATCTCATCCTTGTACCATAAAAAAATATATTATTCATAGGTTTTGTTATAGAATTAGTAGCATGTACTTAAGTGTTAGTATGATCCTAAATTTTTACTTTCCTTAATTCACCAATATCCTTAATAAAAGTATATTATACATCCGCAAGTTTAGTTTAAGCATGGTAAAAATATTATCTACCAATTACATTACACTCTATGAATCATAATTCAACAATATGTGACTGAAAACCAATATTGTAACATAATTTGTGTAAGAAACAACTTATTTGCAATCATATGGTGTTGCCATGTACTTTTATTTAATAGTGTACAATGATTTTTTTTATCTACTTCCACTTAATCATCCAACTCACAACTATTCCAAATAGAGTAAAAATATAACCACTAATTGGTATCTAGCTATACAAATATCTATCCCAATCAAAATCAACAATCCCCCATACATTCAACATCTTTCCCACATTATTAGTGCCATGATAACATAACTATTAGTTTAGAGTTCCTTTCAAGTACATAAAAAATATGTTCACCTGCATCTAATGCCCTTTACAAAGATTTGACATGAGCCTACTTAGAACTCCCCTTGCTCAAGTAATGTTTAAGCCTCATACATTTATGTGCATACATAGAACTATCAATTACAATTGCATAATATGTTTTTTGATGTCCCTCAAAACCTCTATAGATTTAGGGAATTGTTATAGGCTCAACTTAGTGGCTATTGGAAAACTAATACTTATAGTATTATCACCATGCATGTTGAACCACTATAGAATAGTCTTAAGATACTTCCTCTAGTTTAACCATAGCTTCTTATTATTCATATTTGTATGTATTTGTATACCAAGGATGTATCTTATAGCACCTAGATCTTTCATCTCAAACCTGAAATCCAACTAAACCTTGAGTTCTCTAATCAACACTCCATTATTCCTAATTATTAGAATACCATCATGTAAAACTATGTTTAACTCAAGTTGGTTCCTTGGAAAAATCAATTCTAATTTTGAAACTGTAAATACAAATACCATTTTAATTTACAAACTAGATATTTTATACCCTTTATCTAAAATATTTTAGGTTAAAAATTATATATTTCCTCATCTAAATCTCCATATGATTTAATGTTGTGTGATTTTTTTGTTTGTCTCTATTTCAAAATCAAAAGAAGTAGATATGCACAACATCCTAATGAAATTCAACATAGATACAAGGTAAAAATTCTCTCTAAATTATATTCCTTCTACCATAGAATAACCTATTGCACCAACTATCCTTGTACCTTTATATTTTTTTCTACTCTAATTTTTTTCTAGTACACCCACTTGCAACCAATGGGTTCCTCACCTTCAAAAAAATCAATCAAGTCCCAAGTCTTGTTTTTTTTTTAGTGCCTCTGTCTCCTCTTTTATTTACCAAAGATTTTATAATTTCTTATAAGTTACATTGGATTTTTATAAAATATCAATTTTAAATTATTTACTCTAGAACTATTTTATTTATTTATTTATTTTTAGGAGGAAGGGATTGTTCCTATTATTGAGTAAATTGGATATAATTTCCCATTGTAGAGGTAAATTGCATATACTTCTCCATATTAGAGGTACAAAAAAATCTATGTTATTGGGTACCTTATGAGCTGCAAGTTACAAAAAAAATGTGGGTTTTGAAACCTGCAATTTCTCATACCCAAACACAGTTTCATGAAATTGTGATGTTATTTAAAATTCCATGTAGATAAGTATAGTTATGAATATCTTTTATGAAATTTGTGTGTCAAAACATTCTTTAATTTTTAACCTACATGTTATGGCATAGGGATTTAACCTTCATAGTACACACTTCACATCACACGCACTACCTACTATAACAAATTGCATGCTTAAAAATACACTGTGTTTTATAGCCTGCACTTTGTCATACCAAAACACATTGTGTTGAAATTTTGTTATTATTTGAAATGCATATGTAAATAAGGGATAGATAAGTATATAGTTATGAATATCTTATATATTGTTCAAGTAAACTATAAATGTTAAATAAAAATATAACATGATTTTAAAAACTAAAGGACAATATGCAATAAAGGTGTGACAATAATACATATTATATATGTACAAAATACAATAGAGTAATCACCCTTTGAATTGTAGCAAGACCAGTATTTAATATGATGAAAGGGGCATATATTTCTTCAAATTTTAATGTGATGTACAACAAGCATTTGTATGTAGAAAATGAAATGAAAAAAATATTTATATGAAACCATCAATTCAAGACCTTTAACATTGTTAAAGATAGAAAAAAATACATAAAAACATGCCAAGATATTGCATCAACTATTGAATGTAGTTTCATAACAACATCAAATATATCACATAATGAGTATAATTATGAAGACCTAGATATGTATAATTATGAAGTTATTATGAGAAATAAGAGGTTTCAAAACGTGTTGTGTTTCAAAACACACTATGTTTATTAATATATAATTAGCAACATATGGTCAACCCATGTGTTTTTAAATTGTGTATATCTAGGTCTGCAACTCAAATAAAAACAACACCATCATTCATGTTATTGGGTAAATTGGATACACTTTTCCATAATAGGGGTTACAAAACATGATGTGTTTTGGATGCCATGTTAAGTGCAGGTTACAAATCATAGTGTGTTTTAAAACCTACAATTTTTCATATCCAAATATACTGTCATGAAATGATGTTGTTATTTCAAATGGAGACCTAGATATGTATAGTTATGAATTTATCATGAGAAATAGGAGGTTTTAAAATGTGTTGTGTTTTAAAACACATTGTTTTTATTAAACTACAATTCACAACATACCCAATCCATGTGTTTTTAGACTATGTATATCTAGGTTTGCAATTCAAATAAAAAAAACACCATTGTTCATGTTATAAGGTAAATTGAATATAATTTTTTGTAGTAAGGGTTACAAAAAACAATGTGTTTTAGATATCATGTGAAGTGCAAGTTACAAATCACGGTGTGTTTTGAATCCTACAATTTTTCATACCCAAACACACTATCATGAAATGACGTTATTTGAAATGGAGACCTATATATGTATAGTTATGAATTTCTTGTGATAAATAGGAGGTTTAAAAACATGTTGTGTTTCAAAACATATTGTGTTTTGGGTACCATGTGAAGTGCAGGTTACAAATAATGGTGTTTTTTGAATCCTGTAATATTTCATACCCAAACACACTATCATGAGATGATGTTGTTGCTTGAAATGGAGACCTAGATATGTATAGTTATGAATATACCATAACAAATATGAGATTTCAAATTTTGGGTTTCAAAACATACTATGTTTATTAACTTGCAGTCCACAACATACCCAATCCATGTGTTTTTAAAATTGTGTATATCTAGGTTTGCATTTGAAATAGCAACAACACAATTTTTCATTTTATTGGGTAAATCTAATATAATTTTCCACTATAGAGGTTACAAAACATGGTGTGTTTTGGGTCCACATGTGAAGTGCAGGTTTACAAATCATAGTATGTTTGGAAACCTACAATTTTTCATACCCAAACACACTATCATGAAATTATTTTTATTTCAAATGGACACCTAGATATGTATAGTTATGAATATCTTATTATAAATAGGAGGTTTCAAAATGTGTTGTGTTTCAAAACACATTGTGTTTATTAACCTACAATTCACAACATACCCAAACCATATATTTTTAAACTATGTATATCTAGGTCTATATCTCAAATAGTAACAACATGTAATAGGGTGTTGTCATAATAGTGGTTTACAATTCCTGAGAGGAACGAATTTTAGCTGAAATCATATATTTTTAGAAAATATAATGATTTAAGCCTTAAAAAGTTCCATTTTAAGGATTCCAATTGAAGAGGGTTTGATCAAATCACCTTAGATAAAACCCCCTTGGATAGAACCTCGCTAGTTTTAAACCATACCTATAAATGCGTCTCCTTTACACCTATCAAAATGCTGATAAAAAATCACTTTTGATTTAGCTTTTGGAGGATCAAATGAATTCATTTCAAATTAATTTCAAATTATTATGGTATTCCTCAGAACAATCTATCCAATGAATATAATTTTAATATGTTTTGGTTTTGTTATGTATTTGTTTTTTAAGTTTTATTAAACATAGGTTTTTCATCGAAAATGAATTTAGTTGTTCTTCACATGTGGAAAAATAGAAGATTATCAAAAAAAAAAATTGAAAACTATGAGTGCACCAGATATTGAAATCCTTGATCCAAAAAAAAATTAAATTAAATTTTGACATATACAAAAAAAGATATACGGTCGCGCTGTGTCTGAATTGTAATTCGTTTGACTTTGAAACTTGATTAAGGAAAAAATATTCAATTAAAAACTATCTAACCAAGTGGAAGCACTAGATATCAGAGTTACAAATCTAAATTTGAAAGAATTAGAATTTTATCGTTCATGGAAAAAAAGTTATGCGTTATACAATGTGCGTCACTTTTTGAAAATGTTGTTTTCTGAAAAAAATCAATTTTGTGGGAGATGAAAAAAGAAGTGCAATTTGATTCCAAAAATTTTGAAAAAAATATTTTTAGAATCTACAGAGAAAATTTGATGAGACTCTAGTTTGCACCATCTTCAAATTTCTCACAGTTTAGCCGCTATAGGTGCCCGAATGTGAAGATTTAGTTAAAAATAATAATTTCAGTGTCCAGTTTGGCCAAAAATTGTAAACCACTATTATGGGATCACCCAATACATTCTTGTTATTGGGTAAATTGGATAAACTTTTCCTATGTAGAGGTTACAAAATATAATTTATTTTTTGTACCTTGTGAAGTGTAGGTTAAAAATCATGGTGTGCTTTAACACTTGCAATTTTTAATACCCAAAAAAATTGTCATGAAATGATGTTGTTATTTGAAATAGAGACCTAAATATGTATAGTTATGAATTTATAATGATAAATAAGAGGTTTTAAAATATGTGTTTCAAAACACACTATGTTTATTAACATGTAATTCACAACATACCCAACTCATGTGTTTTTAAACTATGTATATCTAGGTCTACATTTCAAATAACAACAGTACCATTGTTCATATTATTGGGTAAATTGGATATACTTTTTCAAAATAGGGGTTACAAAACACAGTGTGTTTTGGGTGAGTGTAGGTTACAAATTATGGTGTGCTTTAAAACCTACAATTTTTCATATCCAAACACACTTTCATGAAATGGAGACCTAGATATGTATAATTATGAATTTATTATGAGAAATAGGAGGTTTCAAAATGCGTTGTTTTTCAAAACACACTGTGTTTATTAACTTGCAATTCACAACATACCTAACTCATTTGTTTTAAAGCTATATATATAGGTCTATAATTCAAATAATAACAACACCATTGTTCATGTAAGTGGGAAAATTGGATATAATTTTCTATAGTAGGGATTACAAAACACGGTGTGTTTTGGGTACCATTTGGTGCAGGTTACAAATCATAGTGTGTTTTGAATTCTATAATTTTTTAATACCCAAACACACTATCAAGAAATGATGTTTCTATTTGAAATGTAGACCTAGATATGTATAATTATGAATTTCTTGTGACAAATAAGAGGTTTCAAAACACATTGTGTTTTTTAACCTATGATTCACAATGTACCCAACCCATGTGTTTTAAAATTGTGTATATCTAGGCCTGAATTTCAAATAGAAACAACAACATTCACTTAAACAACTCTTTAGGTCATTCACTTCAACAAAACTTAAAATTCATCAATTCAATAGTAACTCTAGATTTTATTTTCTCTAATGGATTCTCTTAGTTTTTCATGCTTATAATCTCCTCTATGTTCATAATATAATTCTTATACACTTTATCTTTTTAGAGATCTTGGGCTACATTCTAGAAACTTTAGAGTAATATCGCTTCACTTTTAACACAAACATTGACATGATGACACATGAAAAAATAAATATATATCTAGATACATATCCTATTTGTATTATTAATTATAGTTATAATTTACTTTGGGTCTAAATAAATCCACTTAAGTACCCCAATCTATAAAATTTTTACATGTTCATGCAACCCATTAAAAAAAGTACTCGTGATTTCTAAAATTAATGGTTACTTATAAATGCTTATATTAGTCTTTTTAGAAGAATGTTTTTCATTAAAGAAGGGCCTTAGTACCATACCAAGAAAAGAATAAGGTAAATGTTGAATGAATCTAAAAATCACACTAAGAGAGATAAACACTAAAGTGAACTTTAAAAATAATTCAAAATTGTAAGGGCATATAGTTTCAATCATTACACTATTTTAACATTAATTTACATATTTTATGCTAAATACTTATATTTCTTTTCATTTAATTATTGATTTACACATTTATCATTCCCAATCTAAATTAATTTCTTACTAATTTGTATACATCTAATTAATTAACCTTAGCCAATCTTTAGAAAATATATACTTTCTTTTAAAATTAAATATTTCAATAAATATATTTTATTATATATAATCATTACAGTCTTTAACTATATCTCACATTTAAAAATATAAATAAATTAACTGATAACTTTGATATAATAAATTTATGTTATTTAAATCAAATTAAAATGATTTTTTTAATTCATATTTTATTATATTAATTTAGCATAATATAGGTGGAATGCACATTGTATTCAAGTAATCCAAATGAAAACAAACTTGAAAGTTCAAGTATAAGAAAATAAAAGCTATTCACATGTATATCAAACAAAATGAGTTGTTGAATTACAAATGGAGAACAAATTACGATAAATAGTAAAATAGTAAAATATTGTACTTTAAGATTGAATATATCTATTCATTGTTCCTTAAGTTCAAATTTTCAATTTGTAATCTAAAGTTTTCAAATAGGGAAATTAGAAAAATGAGGGGGAAACAAATGGTCATAGATCACAAAAAGATCATATATATCAAAGATTTGGATTATGTTCAATTAAGGTATGTGAGGCAATGTTAAGGAAGTGGATGCATTTGAATTACAACAAATGATGATAGACATAGATTAGCCTTTAAGAAATCCGACCAAACTAAAGTACCAAGGATATGCCACACTAGCATTTTTATTTCATTTGACATTTAACTCTTGCTCAAGAGTAACCTTGGAATAAGGACAATTAAGGGGAAAGTGGCCAGGCCTTTGACTATTAGGCCATATGCAATCTTTAATAAAGTTGTAAGGAATAATAGTAGGAAATAAAATATAAGTTTGAATTAAGTTGATGAAATAAATATAGTTAATTTTGATATTTATAGTTTGGATTGATAATTACAATAATCAATGAAAATTACATGAGTGGGTTAGGTGTACTTAGTTTTAGAATTGATGATGAAAAATGAAGTTTGTAATGTTGTTTTAAATCAATTTATCATTATTATGAATTTAGCTATTTTGGTCCAATGAATGTCTTAAGAGTCTAAAGTGGTGTAAAATTCTCTTGGACCAATTCTAACTATCATGAACTTGATACATCATGTAAGATTGATTTGAGTTGTAACACGAGATTGATCTAATAGAACATGTGTTTGGAAAGATGTTCACTTTTTCCTCTAGATATCTATGTAAAAGTGGTGTCTAGAGACATTGTTTAGGAGTTTTTCAACTCGATTGATGAATGTGTACTCATAGGTCAAACCTACTAGCAAATTAAATTAACTATAATGAGAGATATCAAAGACCACATTCACAAACATGCAAGTGGCCTATAAGATATCAATACAAATTTAATTCCTTTATTGCCCTTTAAAATTGAAGTGCGCTCTAGTTAACATGTGTGTGTGTGTGCATGTGTTTTAAGTTTACGTTGAATTTCCTTAAACATCATGGTATTCTAACATCTTGCATGGAATATGTGCTAGGTTGGCTCATAACGACCAATAGAAGGGGGTGATAAAATTGGAATTTGAATTTGTACTGTTGGGATTTAAGGATTATATGCTTATGCTCGTCAAGATCAACTTGGATCAATATTGAGCCAGGTACAAATTATCTACAATGACAAGGTAGTGATCTTTGAGGGGGGAATAAATGTATCGAAATAAGTGTTATCAAGGATGAAATAGGGATAAGTAGATAACAAATACATGGAAACATGTGCAACAAGGTTCAATGAAGATGAATGAAATAGGGATAAGTAGATAACAAATACATGGAAACATGTGCAACAAGGTTCAATGAAGATGGATATGGATTAAGCCATGAACTAAACACGAAAATGTGTTGCTCAAGTCAATATATTGTTGCATTAAGACATTCACATCAAGGTGGGGATAAATGGGAAATGGTATGAATATAAAAATAATTAATATCTTAGTGAAAAGTGGGTCACTAATTAATTGATTCATATGGATGATAACTTGTTTATATGCCACAACCAAATCAACTTAAGATCTAAGTGAGAACCAAATTTGGAATTTGATACTAACCATCCCTATCAATTAATTTTTTTTTTACAATTGTAAATTTTCATTGCCTATCATTTTACCTTTAAATAAAACTATTAAACTAGTAAAATCCTTTATGAAGTCATTCTCATTCCAAAAAATATTCGAGGCATTGAATTTACATAGTAAAAGTAGTAGTATCACATTGCATGATAAACACAAAACTATAAAAGTTGATTCACTAATGTAATGGTCATTTACAAAATTGTTAGTTGTACCTTCTCTACCACTAAAAGTTGTTAGAAATAATATACAATTTAATTCATTGTGAAGAAAAGAAATGAAACAGCCTATTAAATAGAATTTTGAACATTAAAGTTTGTATCAATACCAAAATTATGTGTCTTTTTACATACACATTTCAAATAACATTTCAACACAATGTGTTTGGGTATGACGAAGTGTAGGTTGTAAAACACAATGCATTTTGAAGGATGCAATTTGTTATAATAGTATGTGAACAATGTGTACTCTGAAGGTTAAGCCCCTATGCATAATGTCCAAGTTATCATTCAAAATGACCCTCTTATAAATTCACAAAGTAATAATCCCGATCAGTTACCTAAGCATGAATCTTCCACTTTGGGCCTATGACAGCTAGAGGGTGGTTTTATGTGTAGGTCCTATACGAATATATTAGCTGGAACACATGGATCTCACTCTCTCAAGATATTCAGTATCGCTATTTTGATTGTAAAAGTCAAAGATTTCTAAAATAGAGAAAGAAAGAAATTGTATTAAATTTCAATGTGCACAGAAAGAAAGAAATGTATTAAATTTTAATGTGCACAGATGACGAGAAGTAGGTCAATGGGAGTCAAGAGTACACCAGTTTACAATAGAAAGTTCTAGGATAAAGAAAAAGATATAATAGCATAAGCTTAACAACAGAATAAGGCCAAACCCTTGAACTGGTAACAAACAACTGTGGGGTGTAACCCCTTGGCCTTAACGGAGTCTGCGGCTGTGGTATGTCTAATGCCCTGACATGTTTAACCCTGGAGAAAATGATGAGAATAGCATCAGTTTTTAATTAGTTCATATCGCTACAGTTATAAGGAAATATATATATATATATATAACACACAAAATATGTCTGTAGCAGCAATACTTTATTTAGAAGAAACAAAAAAGAAAGAAAGATTAGTAATGGTCGTGGCCTTCTCATGAAACTGAAACTAAAACTGAAGAGCCCATACAGATGGTCGTGGCCTCTCTCATGTCTGCCACCGTTGAGAGCTAGACAGGATCTGTGTTGAGAGTTGGTGAATACCTAGCTTTCATTCTATCCTACGAAAGATTCTGATCAGCCATCTTACAGCGCCTTCGCCCTCATCCACCATCGGGAAACTCTCTCCTCCACCATTTCCCTGCACAACAAAGAGAAAAATTTAGGGATGGACGCGGCTATTCTCCCAGCATGTCCATTGTTTTAAAATTCCCGCTTTTAAAAATCCCGCTTCTTTTTTGAAACTCTCTAACTGAAATGTCCATTGGTCTCCGTCCAGCTACTTATTCCGTCTGATCTGCCATCATCATGTCATCGTATGGGGATGGTTTTATATGTTATCATAGACATGCGTTTTAATGCGAGAAACAGGGCAGTCAATTCACACGGGAACGGAATCCCTCAAACGGCAAATCTGGAAACGCTACGGAAGAGGTGGGGTTAAGAGCGGACGAACAGCTAGGGTGGGGTTAAGAGAGGGCCCGGCCACCTAAGCGGTCAACGCTTAGAGTGTGCCGGTTAAGCCGTCCCGATGATGGATCATGGAATATGATCTGAAATGTTGTTTTAATAGAGATTTTCGACACTACATAAAAATAACATTATTAATAGATTTTTTTTTCAATTTGTAGCCCTCAAAAAAAATTATAGACTGCCACTGTACCTCCTCACGCGTCAAGTGCTGGCTTTAGCAGGAAAAGACAGTGCCTCGGACTACAAATAGCCCTCTTTCCGAGCTTTTCGACGCATAGTTATCACAAGAACAGGACACGGTGGGTGTAGTTGATGGTGCCACTGCCATAAGCTTCTGGAAAGTCTAATAAATTTTCCGTAACTCCATGATCAAGGTGGACTTCTAGATTTGGGCTATTTCAGTTACAATTGAATTTTATACTCTAAATTTGGACACATCTTTCTATCCTGCGTGCGGCGGTCCTCTCGTTATAGATAACGTGAATGAATTTTTATTAAGACACGTAACCTTATACAGTAATTTAATCCTGCATGTATTCCATCTGGGAGCCTGCCCAAGCGATGCATTTATGAAGAAAGGGATGTGGGATTTGACAGATTTGTAGATGCCACCACATGTTCATTGGTATCGCACCAATAATGATTACTATTTAATACCTTGCTATTCGGAAACGTAGGAATTCAATTTGCATGTAAGTGCTGACTGCTGCAATTTGTTTGTGAGCGGAGCTTACACATCACTAAGATTGACACAGACTCTATGTGACCAGGAACCACCTCAGGCTTTATTACTGCAGTTTCTATTTGTAAAATTAAATTTAATGGTTTTAGAGCTGACAGTTTCCTGATAAATATTAGTAATTTGTTGTTTCATCATACATAATTTCTATAATTTATCATATTGATATTAATGGTTTCTGAATTTGATTGTGTGAAAAAAATTCAAATATTCCGATCAAATTTTATATCTATTATCAGAAATTTGAAAACAAGAAAAAAATAAGTTATCGGTAGATATGAGCATAGGTCTATGTTGAACAAGTTTTTGTAACGTCGTAAATTGTCACCCATGACAATTTCACACTATGTTTTGCTCCCTCTTAAGTGAATGGACTTAATTGTACGCCTAATTTCCTAAATTATGCATTTCACGGCCTATTTTATCATTTTCCGACGAATTGCAAGTAGAAAATCGAAGCATTTATTTAATGTTTTGCCCTCGACACCTTAAGTCCTACAAAACAAGGTCGGGACCTAATCACCTAGGGCGATTAAGCCCCCCTATTTTGCCTCCAAAATTAAATATGTCAAGGTGGCATTTTATTATTTGAATTTCAAATGTCAAACGTCAGTTGCCAGGATTTAATTTTCAAGAAATTAGAATAATTGTGTATAAATATATAGTTATTTCACCATTTGAAAACTAACAAGCAATATCTAGGATCCAAAGCAAGAATTATTGTCAAAAGTGTTATCAAGCAAGTCAAGAGCAGTCATTAAAAGATATATTGCAGCAATTCAAGATCCAAGCGTCATGTCAAAGTGTATGTGAGTTTATTCATGTTATCTTATTGTTTGTGAGATCTAACCCTTGTAAGTCTTCAAGCAAATCAAACAAGTAACAATCAAAGCCTTGAGGAGATTTGAATGACTTCAGTCCTTCAAGGGAGATATTTTTGGGTGGTGAGCTACATCCATTGTTGTTTCATCATTCATTCATCATTTAGTTTTCTTTCATTGGCATTGCCATTGTGGAAGTGGAAATACTAACATGGGGGTTGATTAAGGAAAGCCCCTAAATGGCACAACCTCCTTTCTCTATTTGAATGTGTAGGTTTCAAATCTGAAAAAGATTGGGAGAAGCTTAATGGTCAATTGTTTATTGTTGCATTCAAACCCTGCACCTTAACAACAAACAGAAACTCAGTTACAACAATATCTAATAATGATTCAACAATGTGACAAGTGGAAAAAGAAGGCTCAGATCTAGCATTAGAGGACCATGAAATTAGATTAGGAATCCCTCTACTGGGACATAGGACCGCCTAAGGCGACTAGGTCCTCAAAAATTAGCTTCAAATTCATATGCCAAGTGCATTGTACTCCGCTCAATCCATTTATGTAGTCTGAATTTGTCTGACTTTTTGTGTCTTTTGTTTTTGCATTAGAAGAGTTAATTGCATCATTAGCCTAGTCACTTTAGTCAATTCATTGCATTTCATTTTTAGTTTCATTCCAAATTTAGTCAAGGGCAAGTTGACTCACCTTTCAGGTTGCTAGTCAGTCTTATACCTTCTCCAAATTCATCAAACCCTTGCTACCACAAACCAAATTTAAATGAAATAAGGAAAGGTGCCTAAACCCTAGAGTCAAATCCTAGTATCCACTTTTTCAACCATTTCAACTTCATGTGTCAATACAGAGCACCATCATGGGTTCAAGATAAGTCTTCATGATAAACTCACGACATACAAACCTTAGCTCTGCGATCCAATAATAGACCTCCACATACCAATGGTGTTGGCCTTGATCATAACAAAAATTGTGCAAGATCGCTTTACACTCAACAAACACTTGGCTCTTCATAGATTAAAAGACTCTAACCATTTAACACTTGTGATAGAACTCTTGAGCACGATTCAACAAAAATAAGCCAACTAGATGCCAATCAATGAATGCTAAAAGGGAATGACATAATGTTAACTCGATAATCAACAGGGCATTGACATAGATAAGTGACAGGATATCACGAATTCGCAAATATAGAAATTTTAGCAAACACGAACTTGGGAAAAACTAAGATTGGATTTCAACACTAGCAAAGAAAGACACTATAATCATGAATGCCCTACAATAAAATAAATTGACATATGGCCTACTACAACTTTCACAAGCATAACAAAAAATAAAGAACGTAACATGTTTGCAAAGTTTCAAGATTCAATAATAGCACACATATTGATACACATGATCAAATTGGCATTGTTACAGTTTGCTTCTCACTCTTTCTTGCTAATAATTTTGCACCTTCCTTGACACTTGATTATTTCTTGTCTACTTTTGCATTTTTGTAGATATTTTCTTCTTTTTTATTTTCAACACAACAAATCTCATATTCAAAACATACTGAATGCATTTGTCTGGCATCATATGATTATACTTGCTTTTCAAGTCTCACAACTCTATCATTGAAAATTGCTTTTGCTTCTTCATTTGCAAAAAAAAATATTGACTGAATTGGAGAAAAATATGAAATGTTATGAAACATTTACCCATTCATATTGTTTTCAAATTGCATTTATTAGTACAAATAGCAAGCTCTATAATTTACACTTTGAATTCACCAATAGAAAGACATTGGATTTCTTTATAAAATGTTCAGGTAAGAAACTACGCATATATGCCTTATGCCTATGAACACACATACTAGTGCAAGTTGTGAATTTTTGTAGACGCTATACATCTTTTTATCAAAGTATTTTTTTCCATTTCTCCTCGTCTCTTCTTTTCTACGAATAACATTGATAAAATTGAATAGTTGAAAACTAGACAAAAAATCTTGCACTAACTCTGCTATCTCTTTTACATGTCCTCACCTCTCAAAGTTTTCCAACTAATTACAAACTCTGTAATTGTTATGAATTGATCACTTCTCCTTTGTTGCACCTTTCATACTTACAAGGAACTTCCAAAAATTTCAAGACTAGAGCCTTTCTCATGCTTCTCACCCCTCCTCAAATTGTTCAATGCATAAGGAAAACTCATTCAACTTTGTCTGGAATGGCAACGAGAACCATTGGGGATTCACACTGTTCCAACCGACCTAACAATATGAATGGGGTGCTGTCATAATAGTGGTTTACAATTCCTGAGAGGAACGAATTTTAGCTGAAATCACATTTTTAGAAAATATAATAATTTAAGCATTAAAAAGTTCCATTTTAAGGATTCCAATTGAAGAGGGTTTGATCAAATCACCTTAGATCAAACCCCCTTGGATAGAACCTTGCTAGTTTTAAACCATACCTATAAATGCGTCTCCTTTACACCTATCAAAATGCTGATAAAAATCACTTTTGATTTAGCTTTGGGGATCAAATGAATTCATTTAAAATTTATTTCAAATGATTATGGTATTCCTCGAGAACAAGCTATCAATGAATATAATTTTAATATGTTTTGGTTTTGTTATGTATTTGTTTTTAAGTTTTATTAAACATAGGTTTTCATTGAAAATGAATTTCTTTGTTCTTCACATGTGGAAAAATGAAGATTATTAAAAATTGAAAATATGAGTGCACCAGATATTGAAGTCCTTGATCCAACAAAAAATTAAAAAAATTTGACATATACAAAAAGTTATGCTATACCTGATTAGTGTTGTGTTCGAATTGTAATTGTTTGACTTTGAAACTTGATTAAGGAAAAAATATTCAATAAAAACCTATCTAACCAAGTGGAAGCACTAGATATTAGAGTTACAAATCTAAATTTGAAAGAATTATAATTTTATCCTTCATGGAAAAAAAAATTATCGCATACGGTGTAAGTCACTTTTAAAAATGTTGTTTTACAAAAAATCAATTTTCGTGGGAGATGGAAAAAGAAGTGCAATTTGATTCCAAAATTTTGAAAAAAAATTTTTAGAATCTACATAAAAAATTTGATGAGACTCTATTTTGCACCATCTTCAAATTCCTCACAGTTTAGCCGCTATAGGTGCTCGAATGTGAAGATTTAGTTAAAAATAATAATTTCAGTGTCCAGTTTGGCCAAAAATTGTAAACCACTATTATGGTATCACCCAATGTATATTTTTTAAAATAATAATAATAAAAATATTAAAATAATAATAAAAAATTAATTAAAATAACAATAAGCATACAATTTATATACCAAGAGAATATTAATACTCTATAATAATAATCTACATTTTTTTTACTATAAATATTTATTTATAAATATTTTGTTTAATCTTGAAAATTCTTACTTTTAATTCAAATTAAATGTTAAGAAATTTGTATTAATACCTTATTATTATTACATGTATTTAATATATTTTATTATTTATTATTACATATAATATTTAAACTTTCAATATTTTATTAAAATATTTGAAAAGTATTTGTTTTCTAAACAACACAAAGGTTCTAAAAATTACTCAAACCTCTTCAAACAATCAAATTGTCAATAATTAATTTTTTTATATTTTTTGTTAAAAATTTACATGTAATGATAACATTTAAAAACATATATATTTGTTTTAGATTGAAAAATTTTGACATTTAATTGATTAATAGATACAGAAATTAATAGAACTGATAATTTCGAATGTCAATACCTTAAATTTGATCCCAAACAAAAAAAGAGAAAAAACTTGCATTGTAAGAGTTCTGTTTAAATTTGATGTTACAAAGATTTTCTTTTATCTTGTAACAAAGACAAGTTATTGCCAATATTTATTTCTTCTTACATTGTCTTAACTGTGAAAATTTTTAATGGTAAAATAAATGAAGATTATGGGCAAACCAAACTAAACTATTGAATTAAAAAGGCTTATTATAAAACTTAATAATCTATTTAATAGCATTCAATATGGCCACACTGTTGTATCCCTGAGAATTCCCATCTTTGTATAAGACAAGACAGATGATGAAAGCAGATATACAACTGGACCTCTATATTTCATAGAAGAAAAAGATATTTTCCATGCAGGTATGGCTTGAAATAAGTATCATAAGTGCCCAGATTAAATGAAATTGAAAGAACTGATTGAAAACAATGGATATGACATGTTTACAGTGGGAAATATGTATTTGGTTGTTGCTTCACCTTCTATTTACATCCCTGCAATATGCAGGTTACAAACAGCAAATCAAAAATAAAGATCCTGTCAATAAAGAAAATATCTTGAGTTGGGTAGTTAAGATCTCTAGGGCTGATTCTCAACACCGAGCTCCAAAACCCTTTCTTCTCCGAGTCTTCCTGATTCAAAGGATTTTCTTGCATTTTTGGAAGCCCTCCACTCCCCATACAAATAAGAGGCGAATCCCCACAAGGCCATAGCCAGAGCCATGCCTTTCTCAGGGTTGAATTTCTCGCCATATATGAACACTCCCAGCAGTTCATTCACAGGAATAAAAACAGCTATAATTATACCACTTAACAGAGAAGTAGTTAAAAAGATAACACCAAAGATCCCAATGTAGAAGAGCTGCCAGCAGATGGCATTCCACACCAAAGCCATGTAGAATTTGAACTCCCCCACATCAGAAGCCTTGGCCTCCCTCCCCACAGCCGCGAAATCCTTGTTGACCACCATGCCAATCGTGCAGAAAGCAGTGGCCGCAAAGGACATGATAAGCTGCATCTCCATAACCAGCAAGTAAGTTATCTTCCGCGAGGTTTTCTTATAAGTAAGCTCAATAAAAGGAAGAATGAAGCCATAGAGGCCAGCTGCAACGATGGTCACAATAAACCCCATCCAGTACTGCCCAGGTGTGACTCCCTCAGGCCTGTCGCTGTCGGTATTGAAAGCAAGCATCACAGAGCCCAAGGTGAGCAAAATTACAGCATTGATTGAATAAGGAGTAAACCTTTGCCTCACTAAAAAGAATGCAAAGACTGCATTGAAGCCAAGCTGACTGGCAATCAAGAGAGCAGAGGTGGAGACAGGCAGGTAGGCCACTCCCCAAGCATAGAAGAAATCATCGAGGCCGGTAAGCACACCCAACACAATGCATGCAAGGCAAAGCCTGGGAGTGGCATGGCTCTTCGAGGTGGCCTGCGTTGTGTAGGAAGAAATCAAGATGGGCAGAATGAGTATGGGCCACCCACCAGTCTCCAGCCATGCTGACAGCCATTTGCGATTCCCACCATGCAGGAAATAGAATCGGGATGTCAATGGCCCTGCCGTTGTGCCAATTATTAATGCCAAGCAGTTTCCCAGTAGCAGAATCCACTGCCCCAAGCTCTTCTTCTCCCCCTCCTTGGACTCCATCCTTCCCTCCTATCGTCTCTACCCTCCTCCAAATCTTCACTGAAGCTCCCACTTATCTCCACTTTTGGAACTCACCCTCAAGAAAAAACCTTGAAGCAAATGAAGATCTGAGTATACTATACAGCTTGCTTGTAACTAGTAAGCATAAGGCTGAAGTTCATCCTTGAGGTGACAGCTTCACCTTCCTATCAAACCATGACCATCCACCACCACTCTACAATCTCTTGGGCACCATGATTGATTGCTCGCCACTCTACACTTTCTTGGGAACTATGATTGATTGCTCGCCACTTTACACCTTTTCTCATATAGAGAGAAGATTCATGGATTCAAGACCTCCCACTATAATGCCCTCCACTATCTTAAATTAGAAAATATTTATGTTGGCTGTACGTATTATGTTTCTAGTTTGACCAGCTTTCAATGTCTTCTATTCTTGGGGCTGGTTCATGGCTCAGATTCATATGCTCAATTGTATGGGCGGTTCCAGTTTAGGTCGGCAGAATTTGATGGCCTAGATATAGGCAGAATATAATAACTGTTAAGAGAAATGGTTATGCAACATGACAATATTCAGGTTTGACAAGGGTTGTCATATTCATTGTATTTTTAGTAATCCACGTATAATTCAGGTTATTAACCAGGGTTGTTATTTTCATTGTATTTTTAGTAATCCATACATATATGTTTGTATGGGTTAGTATTTATTATTAATAAAGATTATTTAATATTATTTTATTAAGTATAATATAAAAAAAGTGGTGTTTAATACTGTTTTTTAGATGTCAATTGTGTAGAAATTTTTAGTATCAATGTTTAGTATTACAAGATAATACTTGACTTTATATTCAATAAGATTTAAATATTAAGAGATTGTCATATACTAAAATATCAATTTTTAAAGAACAATTAAAAACTACACTCCTAAAAAGATTTTAAAAGAAAAGTGTTCTACAAGAATTAAAATTAAGCATATATCTAAAAATTCTTTCACTAAAAAAGTGATAAGTTTCATGTCAAAGATGTGGAAATAAGAGTTGCAACTATGTCATTAGAAATTAAGTTATAAGTGTCATGATGGGAAACAAAAAAAAGGCCTATGTGACAATGAAAATATTGAAACTGAAAGATACAAAAAAAAATATTGAAGTTTAAACATAAAGTCAAAAGACCTTTATATAAAGAACCTTATCATACTATAAAAAAAAAAAATCATAGCATTTTTTTAAAGATTCAACACATTTATAAACAAATGTATTTCTCTACTTTCTACAACATATTTTAATGAAGTATTTTGTAATATATTTTGATGTACAATAAAAACATTTTGTAAAAAAAATGTACATATCATAGTTCTCACTTTTTTATGTTTCCATGTAAATGATTTATTATTAATTATTTAAATATAATAAAATGGAATGTAGAGACATTTTTCAATGTTTGTCTTTTAAGCATTGTCATATTGTGAATGTAATAAATAGGTTCAACATCCAATCAAAGAGCTCTAGGTGTGATGGAATATAAAAAAAAAATCATTTATAAGAGCTTCTTGTAATCAATTTTGGATTTATTTTTTGTTTGATCTTGTGTGGCTTAAAGGTATGATTGGACAATTATCGTTGATATTATGTTTTGTACATATTAGTTTTGAAGAGTGGCTTTTAGTGTTATTTATGTGTTGTGTAGTGGTGTGGAGTTAGAAAGGGATGGTTTTTGAGATTGAGTTCTTGGGATCATAATATTTAGAAATGTCTTTATGTTTAAATAAGGGATGCAAATGAAAAATATATTTATTAAAAAAATTAAAATATTTACATATGTCAAAAATTGAGGAGATAATTTGTAAGGCTCATCCATGCATGATTCCTACCATGTACTAATTTCTTAGTAATACTTACATGTTTAGCATATTTCCAAGACTTATTGAGGTGATTGATTATCTATGATGTTGTATGCATTAGGTTTTGACATGAGATATTAATGTTTTTCATATGTGTTAACTCATATTTGGCATCAATGTTTATGGTATAGAGCCATACTTGTTAGGGTTAGAAAGGCAGATATCTAACAATTAAATGCAAATTTAATTAATAAACAGAGAAACTAAAACACACCGAATAAATTATAACACAGAGAATTTAACATGGTTCACCCAATCTGGGCTACATCCACCAAACCGCAGCCATCCAATGATTTTATTATCCAGTGCAAAAACCCTATTACAATCTTGCGAATAATCGTGTTTTTCATCATACTGTAACCCCCATTCGAACCCCTTTTTAACAAGCTTAGAAGCTTCCAAATTAGGGTTCTACAAAATCAGGTTTTTTTTTCGTTGATTTTTCCCTTTTTTGATGATGACACGAAAAAGTAGGAGGAATTTTTTTCTCGGGGGTTGCCACCCCCGAACCCCCACTTAGGGCCCGGCCCAGCCCTAAACCCCGAAAAGAATACATGTCGAGATGTACAGTATAGCATGATCAGTCGCCACACACCAACTATCTCCCACTTGGAGACTGATCAGGCTCCACACCAACACAATCTCCCACTTGGAGACTGATCCTGAATGACACTACTACACTTACAGCTCCCACTGGAAATGAGTACCTTGGACCCTACTGCTTTGTTATACTTCAATTCAACCTTGAAGGCCAACTAAAGCTGAAAAGGAGCTCAGCTTCTCCCTTGTCACCACCTTCATAAACATATCTGTTGGATTGGCATTTGTATGTATCTTGTCCAGCTTGACCTATCCATCCTCCAACACCGACCGAATGAAATGATATCTCAATTGTATGTGTTTTGTTTTAGAATGTAAGGCAGAATTCTTTGCAAGATGTATAGTACTCTGGCTGTCTGTAAACAAGTAATTTCCAGCTTGTTGTTTGCCCAACTCGTCCATGAAAATTTGTAGCCATATCATCTCATTTTCTGCCTCTGTTGCAACAACATATTTTTCCTCTGTGGTGGATAAAGCAACCACCTTTTGCAATCGAGAAATCCAACTCACTATTGTCCCACCAACTGTAAATATATAACATGTGGTACTCCGCCTGGTATCTATATCCCTTGCCAAATCTGAGTCAACATAGCCTTTTAAATCAGTATTAAAGCCCCCAAAACATAAACATTTATTAGATGTACGTCTCAAGT
The DNA here is from genome assembly GCA_007258455.2 of Sequoia sempervirens. Classification (NCBI taxonomy): domain Eukaryota; kingdom Viridiplantae; phylum Streptophyta; class Pinopsida; order Cupressales; family Cupressaceae; genus Sequoia; species Sequoia sempervirens. The sequence goes on along the minus strand of VDFB02047230.1, from coordinate 438,385,616 downwards.
ACCTAAGAATCCATTTCACCGCATTCCAATGCTCAACTCTGAAATGACTCAAATACCTGCTAACAACTCCTACGGCATGTGCAATATATGGTCTCGTGCATACCATGGCATACATTAAACTGTCTACAACTGAAGCATATGGTACCTTAGACATTTTTTCTTCCTCCTCTTGTGTCTTTGGACACATATCCTTAGTCAATTTAACATGACTAGGAAAAGGTGTGTTGACAGCTTTTGCATTCTCCATATGAAATCTCTGCAACACCTTTTCAACATAATTAGCCTGAGATAAAAACAATTGTCTATTTTTCCTATCTCTACAAATTTTCATACCAAGGATTTGTTTTTCTACCCCCAAATCCTTCATAGAAAAATATTTTGCTAACTATTGTTTTAGCTCACTTATGTGATCCATGTTAGACCCTGCTACAAGCATGTCATCAACATATAAACATAAAATAATATAGCTATCATCATCCAACCTCTTAAAATAAACACAATGGTCAAAATTACACCGGCTGTAGCCTTGCTCAGCCATAAAACTATCAAATTTCAAGTACCATTGTCGAGGTGCTTGTTTCAAGCCATATAAACTTTTCTTCAATTTGCACACTAGTTTCTCCTTACCTTTGACCTCAAATCCTTATGGCTGGTCCATATATATTTCCTCTTCCAAATCACCATGGAGAAAGGTTGTTTTAACATCAAGTTGTTCTAAATGCAAATCTTCAGCAGCCACAATACTTAAAATAATACGAATAGAAGTCATTTTAACAACCAGAGAAAAAATCTCATCAAAATCAATACCTTTTTTCTGTGCAAATCCCTTTAAAACTAATCTGGCTTTAAATCTCTTCTTACCTCCATCCTCCTCTTTCAGCCTATAAACCCATTTTTTGGTAAATCCTTTTTACCTGCAAGCAACTTGCATAATTCCCAAGTCTGATTTTTCAGCAAGGAGTCCATTTCTTCTTCCATTCCATGCTCCCACTGAACCTTAGTACCCACCTGCATAGCTTCATTATAATATTCTAGTTCACCAGCATCAGTTAACAAAATAGTATACAAAGAGGGAAAGTATCTTTCTGGAGGTCTACTTATCCTTGAAGGTCGTCTAACAGGAGTTTGTGGTATTTTTTGTTGTTGTTGTTGCCTAGCATGAGAAACCACTGAAACATCATTGTTTAGAATATCATCCAACACTGCATAATCATTTTTTTTCTTCTCATGTTGCAGCAATAGATCTTTGTACAACACTTTCTCATTGAATATGACATCCCTGCTTCTCACAATTTTTTGATTTTCAAAATCCCAAAGCCTATAACCAAATTCATCAATGCCATATCCAACAAATATACATTTCCTTGATTTTGCATCAAGCTTGGACAACCGAAGGTTTTGAGAAAATAATAACTCACCTTCTTACCTTTCCATGCTTCCTCTGGAATACCACAACCCAAAGGATTAGAGGGACATTTATTAATTAAATAAACAGCAGTGTTTACAATTTCTGCCCACATTTTTAAAGGCAACCCAGCAAGCAATCTCATAGTTCGTGCACACTCCATTATTGTTCTATTCATGTGCTCAGCCACTCCATTTTCTTGTGGAGTCCTTGGAACTATTTTCTACCTACAAATACCATTAGAGGAACAATAATCTTCAAACTCTTTGCTACAATACTCACCACCATTATCAGATCTGAGACATTTTAGCTTTTTACTCGTCTCACTCTTAACCAAGCTTCTCCATTTTTTAAAAGTTTCAAATACATCAGATTTCTGCCTAAAGAAATAAAATCCATACCTTCCTAGTTGCATCATCAATGAATGTAACATAATACTGAGAGCCACCAAGAGAAGATACCTGAGTTGGTCCCCATACATCTGTATGCACAAGCTCCAATTTCTCATCTTTCTTTTGCTTCCCATCCTTGAGAAAACTTACTCTCTTTTGTTTTCCATACACACAACTTTCATAGAAATCCATATTAACACATTTTAGACCTAGTAAAACATTATTTGAATGAAGTACTTTCATACCTTTTGCACTCATATGCCTAAGTCTATTATGCCACAGTGCTAATTCAGAGTCCACAACAACTATATGATCTTCTACCTGCTGAACTGCAGCAACTATTCCTGAACATTGACCTTTTTCGGTAATAATTAAAGTAGAAGGAATAGTATGACCTGTACAAATATATAAGGTGCCTACTTTCACATCTTTTGCTACCACTAAGGCACCTTTTGTGACCTTCCAATTTTTATCACTAAATGTAACAACACAACCTTCATCATCTAATTGCCCTACTAAAATTAAATTTATGCTTAACTTTAGAACATGTCTTACCTCATGTAGTAGCCAATGATTCCCATTCTGAAACTTAATCTTGATTCTTCCCTTTCCAACAATCTGACAGGGTTCGTTATCTCCTAAATAAACTAGCCCAAAATCCCCTTGGACATAATCAAGAAAATAACTTCTATGGGGGGTAGCATGACATGAAGCCCCTGAATCTAACACCCAAGAATCATCAACATTATCAAGGGAAAGAATCAAAGCATCCTTATCAGATTTATTACTTACCACATTTTCCTCTTTACTTCCTTCCTTTTTGTCTCCTTCTTTATTTTTCTGAGACTAGCAATCTTTCTTTAAATGACTCAGCTTACCACAGTACCAGCAATCCCTCTTGTCTCTAGATTTGGACGTTTTATCCTTTGATTTTCCTCGTGACTTCCCACGATTTCTAGAATTGTTTCCTCTCTCCTTTTTTCTACCCCTGCTTTCTGCATTCAAAACACTCCTGATGTGGATGTTCCACCTGAGCTTTTCCTACGAATTTCCTCACTCAAAATAACACCAACAACATCATCAAATTTCAATGTATTTGAACCAGAAACAGAATTGCTAACAGCCATTACCAAGCTATTCCATCTTTTAGGAAAAGAACACAGAATCAAAAGAGCCCTAACTTCTTCATCAAAGTTTACTTTTATAAAAGTTAATTGACTGGTGACCGTATTAAACTCATTTCAATGATCAGTAACTGACCCACCTTCTACCATTTTCATATTAAATAAACGCTTCATAAGAAATACCTTATTCGAAGCGGAAGGCTTTTCATATAACTTTGCCATTTCCATCAACTCTTTATTTGTCTTTGTTGATACTACCAAGAGCCTTTCTATCCAAAAACTCCTAGTCCTCATCAGACATTGTTGCGGGTTTCTTGGTTTTTCCTTCCAATGGCCGTCATAAATCCTTTTGATAGAGATAGTCCTCCATCTGCATCTTCCATAACTGATATTTCTTCCCATTAAACTTCTCAACCTTCTTACCCTCATCTGCCATTACTCCCACTCAACTGTGAGACCTTCAAGACTACAGACGATAATTGAAACACAACCCACTCTAATACCACTTGTAAGGGTTAGAAAGATAGATATCTAACAATTAAATGCAGATTTAATTAATAAACAGAGAAACTAAAACACACAAAATAAATTATAACACAGATAATTTAACGTGGTTCGCCCAATCTGGGCTACATCCACCAAACCGTAGCCATCCAATGATTTTATGATATATGTGATCGCCATGTTTTGCATTATTATAAACACCTTACTTTCCATGTATGAGGACATGTTGATATATTGGTCAAATTTTTATTTATTTATTATTCATGTTTTTGGATTTAATGTGCACCTTCAGTGTGTAATACTTAGATAGATACATGGCCAATGGAAGGTATGTGGAAGAAAATGTCATGGAAATCACTTAAAGTATCACTTACCATTTAGAAGTTTGAAATATATCTTTTGTGTGTAGGCTGGATTAGTTGGACCCTATTGGTCTAAAAGATGTGGAAATTTTGATGTTTTTTACTTGTATATCCAATTTTTTTATCTTCTATGTGAATCTTGGATGATTTCCACCACTTCTTGGAGAATGTTGGAAAGTATTTATTTTTCTATTTAATTCACGTCAAGTAAATTTCAATATTCAAGTCCCTTTGGTGGTTTTATTTTATTTATTAATTTCTTACAATAGAAATTGAGTTTCTACTTAAGCATCTTAGGATTGTTTTTAGATCCTTTTTGTTATTTTTTTTATTTTTAATTTTATTATATTTTGAAAGCAATCATGTGTAAAATACACTTCCCACAATAATCTATGAGGGGAGGTACATGTGCAAAAAAATAAACTAGTCATATAGTTTTAAGGAAATAAACACAAAAGCAATATACCATAACACAATGATTTATGTGGATATTTTGGGAGAAAAGCTCGACACTGCAAAGAAACTCAATGTATTATTTGAATATCAATTGTTATAATACACTTGCATGTTATAGTAAGCCTTTATAAGAGTATCATCAATAAGAGACCTAGAGCAATTTTGGCAATATAATAATACCTACAAAACTCGCTATTAAACCTCCATCTCAAACACACAATAAATAGGAGGAGCAATATATCAAACCACAAATAGAAATTAGTAAATAAGGAGTTGAACCCACCCAAATTTTGGCACCCAAATCCCTAATCAGAATCTATCACCCAAATCACAATATGAGTCTAAAAGCTAAAAATAGCATATTCATTCCACCCATCATAAGTTCATCACAATATGTTCACCAACTTGGGGCTGCTCCACTTTGTCTCTATATCTCCAATCAAATATCCCTATGACATTTCATAATATACACCATAATTTGGTCAACAAGAGTAACTCCCACTTGCAACCCTATTATGTGTCATAGTGTTGAACAATCTAGATAACTTCAAGAGAGGGACTGAATCAATTATCCAACAATAATTCTCTTTTCTTTAGTTAATATGAAGTAGGCTTATACAAATCAGAAATTAATCAAATAGATATGAACATGAATGCACACAAACACCAAGCACAAAGAACACCAAAATTTACGTGGAAACCCAAGAAGGGAAAAACCACAGAGAATGATAATTCTCAATTATAAAGCACTGGTTAAGGTGATTTTTACAAAGGCTCAATGCCAAGTATCTCATTGCAGGGTGGCTCACTGTCGATGGGCTCACTGCCCAAATACAAAACAACATATTACAAAATAGTCTCACTGACAAAAGTGAACTAATGAAGTTGCATCTACATATGCATGAGTTTAGTTCCGGTTAAGAGCACATTTTTTGTCTACAGCAGATCTGATCAAAAAAATTTGCACAACTTCTTCGCACAAACTCTGAAAAACAGATTACTTCTTCTTTCACATCCTCTTGTCTGCTCACACAAACCATACACTTCACACTTCTTCTCTTCATCAAACAAAAACAACCTTTACTTATACCCTTTTGTACCTTCATAATCTCCTAGGTCAGTCAGACACAGTATCTTCATAGTCTTCTAAGTCGACAAAATATAATTTGAATTTAGATCACCATAAGACATGTCGTCATGAACAACCTTAAGATATTCAATAAGACCTTGCACGTTAGCACTAGACCCAAAATATATGTCACACAAAAAGATCTTACCACGTTACCAAGGGACCAAAAATAGGTCATACATAAGATAGGTTCATTACATAACATAACTATTAGAAGATAGCAAACTTTGGATCACATGAAATATATTCTGGAGCTAATGAGAATGCCACAACCAAGACCAAATCTTGATTATCATCAATTTTAGTGTTAACCAAAGAACCACAAATCAACATACAAAAACCTACATCATGCTACATGAAGTTCTAGATAGCAAGGTTACCTGAAGTAAGATTTGAGCATAGCAACCAACATCAAAAGATTAGGCTTCATTATACTGTATTAACCAAATTCAACAGTTGTCCCAAAAAGAAGTATTGTCATATCCGGATCAAGGATAATATCCACACTACGTAACATCATAGCATACAATAGGATAGATTAAATTTTTTTATCATTTGGAGCCCATCCTTCTGAATCCAAGGTTTTGACATCAATGAAAACAATGCTAAACATCTTAACAACTTCTCAAAAATCTCCCCCTTTGGCATTAATGGAAAAACAACAAAAACTCAAAAACACAAAGCTTCACAACTCCAACTCAAGACTGTGAACTCCAGAAAAGCTCCAAGTACTCCCCCTTTGTCCAATAATTCAATACCTCTTTTGTTTTTGTTTTTCTCTTCATCTTTCTCCTCCTTTTTTCCATTAAAGGCAAAGGGCCAAAATTTGAACATTCAAGAACTCAAGTAAAAATAACAATTTTCACATGAAAGATATTTTTGTACCTTTCTCTCACAATTGGAAGAATCTTTTTCCAAGTTAGCACTGTCGAATCCAATCTAGTACTTGTACAATCCAACATAGTCAACAACATAAATGAGGATGACCAGTCCAGAGACAGGCACTGTCATTCACAATCTTCTACATCTAAAAGTATCCTGGAGAGATGATCCAACTGGACCTCAACAATTTCCTTGACCAACTAGAAAGTTCTAACCAAGTCTTCCCTTTGTCTCTGTAGAACCAATAACTTTGCTTGCAACTCACCAACTCTTATTCTCTATTTTCCATCTTTTTCTTTGAAGAAATCAAAACTCTTTCCAATGTTATTCATCTTAGATTCAATAACTTCAATTCTGCTTCTAAAATTATCGACAGCAGTAGGCTACTGGAGACAATACCTGTAGATGTGACATCTCCTTAATGAATTCCTTTGTCTCACCAATGTATTTGGATAAATTATTTTTAGATTTGACACATCTTCTCTCAATCATAGCTTCAAACTTATGTCCTTCAGGTCCTTCTAGCAACATTCTTTCTTCAACAACTTCTACTAGATTATCCGGTAACAAGTCAGAAACATTTGAAATAGTAATACCCTTTTTGAGTAGATAATCAACCAAAGCATCATCAATTTTAAGCCTTCTGATTGGAGAGCTAGCACACCACATTTCACCAACCTTCTTTAGATCACCTTCATCTAACATCAACCGAATATCATCTAGATCGATAGAATAAGATCCAAGCAGAGACTCTTCTTCATTCTCCTTTTCTCCCGGGAGTGTGAAAACATCTTCTGTGTTAACTTTCCTCTTTTTAGGTTCCAGAGGGGAACCACTAATAACAACTTCCAACTCCTTCTTACCAGAGGAGGAACCCTCCTCAAACTAACTTGACACTATAACACCAGAGCACAGATTCATTTGCAAGGATGAGAAATAGACTTTGCATGCACTTGCTTTATCTTCCATACATTCCAAATACCTATAGACTTGCTTTCTGACAAGGATGTCGAACTTCCACTTAACATTCTCCTTTACCGATAGTGAACTTAGAAAGTAAAATACCAAACATATGAGCAGAGATCCAAATCGGAAGGGTTAAGTCTCAACCAAAGACATTATGATATTCTCAATTAGGTTTTCCATTCTTAGGCTACACAAATCAAACTGCTTATTTTCCTTCACCGTCATGTGTGCAAGATATACAGCAATAGCCGAAGTAGAACCTTCACAATTTTTGAAATAGATTTTAGAAGTGATGTCGTAAGCAGCATACCTTACTGTAGAATCAACAATGGAATTTATCAGTAGGGCCCGGGGATCTTTTTCGATACCAATAAGTTCGTCCACATCTATGTATTTCACCATTTTCTTCCCAAGGAGGTCACCAACATTGCACAAACCAGTAATAGCTTCAATGGCTTTCTTCGTGATCAGATAGGGTTTGTCCAAAACAATGCTGCCATCCTTGAATTGACTCAATAGGAACAAGATAGATTCTTTGTCTACAAACTAGGGAAATTATCCCCATAAATCCATACCTAGAGTATTTATGCTCTGCAAATCATCCATCTTCAACCCTAGTTCCATCTCCTTCATCTCCTGATGATCAAACTCATCCAACTCAACTACCTTTAGCTTTAGCAGAATATCGCCACTTGATCCTCTGTTAACAGATTCTATTGTCCCACTTATCTTCTTCAAATTCTTTATTGCTCAAATAAACTTCTTCTCCCTTGCAAACTGTGAAAAATTATTTTCAGAACTCCCACCTTTTATTCTTAATTACTCATAATGATTTTGCCACCAAAAATGCACATTGATGACGTCAACAATTATACTTCACTTTTTAATCAGTTGGATTAAGCTTCATCATTTATCATCAACCGGTTCAAACTTAATCATGTTAAAAATCACTTTAGTATTACTTCAAAGAGGGGAACCGACTAGATATGTAATGCAAAACTCCCCCTGAGCCAAGGTAGATTGGCTCAGATACCGATAGGGCATGTACCGAGATCTGGTACCACAGAAGTGTCTTCCACACTTGTTTCCTTCTTCCTCCAAACTATGACCATCTTCTTCTTAGATTCATTTTATTTTGCAACCTTCTTTTTGTTCTCAGGCTTTTCTGGAGTGACATATTTGCATGTGTTAGCATAATTTCTGGGTTGATTGCACTTGTAGCTTCTTTGTCCTGACTTGACTGAGTGAACCTTAGATTTGCACTAATTACCCTTGTGACCATAACCATGACATAAATAGAAATTACCATGAAAGAGATTATTCATTCCATTCCTTCTAGACAGATTAGATAACTGAATTTTGTAATGACTTTTGTAATGACTTGCTTTGTGACCAAACTTGTGGTAGTTAAAGCATTGAGTATTCGGTCCCATCTTGCTTCTACATTCTACAACCTTATGTCCAAACTTTTTGCATAGAAAACAATGACCATTGAATGATAAGTACTTTTGAGCATTTGGTTGTCTAACCAGAGGTCTTTTTGTAGGTGCATTAGAGTTTCAGACCTTGCTTGTTACACCAGATCTTACTTTATTTTCAACTTAGTGTTCTAATTTGATTTTTCACTGGTGAATCCAAGTCCTCCTTTATCTTTGTAACATTTTTTTAGGGACAAAATTTGATCCAAAATCATGCTACTTTCACATAATCTTGCTTCAATTTTCAGCTATCTTAATTCTTGATCTAACTTCTCATTTTCTTTTGATTTTTGTTTAATGGTATCCTTGATATTTTCTTCAGTCTTCTTCCATTCTTCTATTTTCTATGTGATAGTATATTTGAGATTTTCTTTAGTCTTCTTGCATTCATCTAGTTGTTTCTTTAAATTCACAATACTTTTTTTGACTCTTTTAAATCCTAGCTGACCTCTCTGTGTCTTTATTTGAACTTCCGGATTTGCTCTCTTAGCTTTTCAATACAAGTGTTTTCCTCCTTGATATTTTCTTTCAATTCTTCATTTTTCAAATTATGTGTTTTCCATATCATCTAACATTATCTTTAGTTCTTCCTCAAATTGATAAGCTCCTGCCATTTGTTTAAAATGCCAAGATCTCCCTTAAGCAATTAAGCTTTATCTCCAAGGGACCAAGCTCTGATACCAATTTTTGAACAGTTAGGATAATTGAGAGGGGGGGTGAATCAGTTATCCAATGTAATAATTTTATTTTCTTTAGTTAATCTAGAGCAGACTCATACCAATCAGAAATTAATCAAATAGATATGAACACAAATGCACACAACACCAAGCACAAAGAACACCAGAATTTATGTGGAAACCAAAGAAGGGAAAAACCACAGAGAATGCTAATGCTCAATTATAAATCACCGGTTAAGGTGATTTTTACAAAGGCTCAGTACCAAGTTGTTCACTGCAGGGTGGCTCACTGCCCAAATACAAAACAACATATTACAAAATAGTCTCACTGAAAAAAGTGAACTGATGAAGTTGCATCTACATATGCATGAGTTCAATTCTAGTTAAGAGCACATTTTTTGTCTGCAGTAGATCTAATCAAAAAATTCTACATAACTTCTTCACACAAAATCTGCAAAATAGATTACTTCTTCCTTCGCATCCTCTTGTTTGCTCACACACACCATACACTTCACACTTTTTCTCTTCATCATACAAAAACAACCTTTACTTATACCCTTCCATGCCTTCATAATTTCCTATGTCGGCCAAACACAAGATCTTCATAGTCTTCTAAGTCAGCCAAATATAATTTGAATTTAGATCACCACAAGGCATGTCGGCATGAAGAACAACCTTAAGATATTCAATAAGACCTTGTACGTTAGCACCGGCCCCAAAAGATAGGTCGCACAAAAATATCTTCTTACCACATTACCAAGGGACCAAAAATAGGTCATACATAAGATAGGTTCATTACATAACATAACTATCAAAAGATAGCAAACTTTGGATCACATGAAATATATTCTGGAGCCGATGAGAATGCCACAACCAAGACCAAATCTTGATTATCATCAATTTCAGTTTCAACCAGAGAACCACAAATCGACATACAAAAACTTGTATCATGTTACATGAAGTTTTGGATAGAAAGGTTACTTTGAGTAAGCTTTGAGCACAGCAGCCAACATCAAAATATTAGACTTCATTATATTGTATTAACTGAATTCAACAAATGTCCCAAAAAGAAGTAAGACCATATATGGATCAAGGATAATATCCACATTGTGTAACATCATAGAATACAATAATATAGATTAAGTATGTTCATCATCTAGAGCCCATCCTTCTAAATCCAAGGTTTTGACATCAATGACAACAATGCTAAACATATTCAACAACTTCTCAACACATAGATGTTCCTACATTTCTAATGTGGGAGGCCTACTTTTTGGAGGCCATAAATTTTGATCCAAGAAGTAAATTAAGCCCTTATTTAAAACTAAAGATCACTATAACCCACTTTCTTTGGTTAAGGCCCATTTTGATTAAAAAAAATTAGGACCACAATTGATCTCTAGAACCCTAAAAATTATATTTTTGTGTTCTATAGTCCAAAAAACTATTTTTTTTGTTTTTAACATTAGGATGAAAGGTTGAGATACCTTTGTCAATAAATTCTTGAGTTTACCTCTTGGGTTTGGGTTAAGTTAAATCCAATTTCTTGTTGGGCTAGGATTTCTTCATTATAAGAAAGAGAACTAGTTAACTTTTAGAGAATTATATCTTGAGGATGGAAAAGGTGAGAAAAATTGAGTGAATCTCTAATGGAGTTTGAAGGTTTGGAGAACCTTGGGAATTTATTTTATTTGTGATTTTTTGTGTTGTGGGTATTTTTTTGTATGGGAGGTAATTTTTCCCATAATTGTGTGGATGGATTCTTGGATATTGGAGAAGATTTATTGGCGTTTAAATAGATATATTCATATTTTTTACTATTTTGAAACTTGATGGAGTTCACCTTTTTATTTTTATAATTTTCTCAAAGGCTTGGGAGAACTAAAGGTTGTCTCTTCTTCACTTGGTTGGTCATTTGAAATAATGGAAGGTATTCCTCTTTATTGATTGATTTTGTTTTCTCTTTTCCTCATATGTGATATATATTAAATCAATATATTGATACGAGTGGTAATTTATTTGCTTTATTTTGAATTTTGCAAATTTTGATCTTTTGTTATCCATGTATCCATGTGTAGAAAGAATAGATTATTAATTAGAGTGTTTGTGTCCTTTGTGAAACCATATGGTAATTCTTAGCCGAGTCTTGAGATAGATCCTTGTGTGTATTTTTGGTGTCATATATTAGACCCTTGTGTGTGCTTGAGAATTCCCTTATTGGTAGTATATTCATGGTTTCTTGATGATGCTAATGGTGGTGAATATATCTTCCAATGGCCCTCTTCTTAAAGATCTCCTTTAGAGTTTGGAGAATTCCTACTTTTACCTAGCTCATTTGTTGCATTTCATGTATTTGAAGAAAATTATAAAGTTGTATTTATTTTTTGTATAAATTAAATTTATGTATTTAGAGTTGATGTTATGAGTTAGAAATAGCCATTTAATATTTATTTAAGTGAATTTTCATTAAAGATAGATTCATTGATAAACTATGGGCTTTTCTTGAGAGAGGAAAAATATTGTTTAAATTTCAAAGTTGTCATTTTACCAATCTAATGGTTGGACCTCATCAACTACTAAATTTCTAACTCAACATGTTATATTTTAGATCCATAGGATAGCCCTATCATTTTTAACCTTAGCTACATGTTTTAGTTTGTTCTTTTGAGAATTGGAGCTTTGAACAATATAGAAGTTTCTTTATATCCTTCAATCATTTTGGTAGTGGTTTTCAACCATAGAAAGATCATTATTATTATGTGTTAATTTGGGAAGTTGGGGAAACATGTTAGACATCCCTTTGTAAAATTTCACCTTTAGAAAATATGTTTTCATGCATTTTAGTAAAGTTATGAAAGCATCCACCTTGTTGTGAAAGCATCCTAGGCTTGGAGTTTTTTTTCTTTGAAATTTCCTAGATTTGTTTCCTTAAAAATTGACTTCCTATTATTGTGATTAATTTTTAAAATAGATTTATTATTTTATTGTTATTTAATTTTCTTTTTGTAAAATTTCAATGTCAAATGCCACCTAAATATGCATGTTATGATAATTTTCTTCACATCATTGGAAAGCACTTATAATTTTTTTACTCTATTTCAGGTGTCGGGAAGGTTTAAAGAATATTTTCTTTATGTTTTTAACATTTGAACCTATTTTAGTCACTATGTTATGTAAATTTCTTATCTGTATTAGTAAAGGAATTATTTAAAATAATCAATGTATGCAAAGGATTTATTCTATTTCATGATGTTAGAAAATTATTGAATGAGTAGGCTTTATGTTTTGTATGCCTAATCCCTCTTGTTCTTGTGAAGTTGCAGCAATTAATTGAATGCAAAAAATAGACCTGATGAAGGAATCAATGTTTTATGGGTTCATTTTAATGTGCCAAGATGAAAATGGATTGTTCCTTCCTTCTTAATGAATATAACTCACTTACTCACATTAGTTAATAAATTTAAAGAACAAACCATTTAGGGTCTCTTTTTTGTAATCTTTTATTGTTATAACTACTTGTACCACACTATATTCCATGTTTTCTTAGGTCGATAGAGTTAAATATAACTCTTACCTATTGTCAATACTTCTATTATTTATAGTGTTTCATTCATTAATATGCTTGCAACTCCTTCCATGTTGAGATTATTAGAGTGTCTCTCTTCATGTGTTGCACCTACACATCTATGTTGTATGTGTTTTAGGTTCTTGTAATAGTGTTTTTTATGGAGATAATGACACTTGTGTGTGTGTTCATGAATTATAACACTACTTGTGTTGTATTTATAAATACAAAATATTAGTTCAACATGTTTTACCCTACTAATGCCCTTACTAAAACTTGGGCATTATATTTGGTATCAAAGACCTAGGCTACAACACCAAAATTTGTGGGTTTTGTCTTGCATGTGTGCACTTGTGTGAAGATTGTAGTTTTTCCGTAATATATTTTTCATGTGGTTGCATGTTTAAGAAATGTATCATTCATAGGAATATTTAAACCCTTATTTTTCTAGTTGTTATCTCATGAGTATGATGAACCTTTTTTTATCCAGCTTAGGTGTTTAAGAAGAGTGGTAGCTACATGCAAATGATTGAATGGTCTTTGGGAGGTCATGGTTGATTTAGTATAACTACTTTTATAGTGATATCATAGAAAAAAAAATTTGTAAACATCTATTAATGTTTACTTTATGCACTCAATGAAGGATTGTGTACTATCTTAGTGAATGATGCATATCATATTTGAACAAGGATTTGTTTTTTTCCATATGCATGGAACTCATAATAATGTGGTATATTTTTGTAGAGGGGGGACTGACTACTCAAGACTCCAAGTCACATGAGAGTCTAGAGCAATAGGTTGTCCTAATCTACCTCAAGCTAATGTAGTTTGTTTCGAAAGAGTTTAAATTTTAAAGGCTAAAAAGGAAGAGAAAGTTGGTTATTGTTGTCCTTTTACAAGCCTAGATGTTTTAGGGAGTTTGGTGAGCATATTTTTAGATTCAATACCACAACTCAAATAGCTTACTGCCAAAGGACTATATTGCGGGACATAGACTCCAACATGATGCACTAGAATCTCAATGGTGCATTGGCATCCATACAAATAGAAAGTGTAAACTATTATAGTCTAAAATCACAAAAAACTGACTAACGACCTAACTAATGAAGTTTACTACAATAAAAGAAACATAAAGTAGTAGAATTATAGTATAAAAAGAAAAATATTTTAACTTAACCTATTCTACAAATTAACAAAGAAGGGTGAGGAAAGCACACCTTCCTACCCACAAATTAATATCTTCAAGATCTTCACCTCAAGGGGAACCTACACATAGAAAATGAGATAATTTTGGGGTTGTGTTTAGAAGACTGCCTCAATCAACCACCCACTTTGGTGTTACCACCCCCATGGGCAACTAGATAGCAACAATTCTAAAAAGATGACAAAGAAAATTATTGAACTATAAATACCAAGCAATACATAAACAACAATATGCTATGATATCAAATAAAATAATACAAAGTGAATGGAAAGTGGAAGGATATCACCTTCTCAAACAAGTGCTCTCAAGGCACATGGAGGAAGGAGCAAGCATGCAAACCTTCAAAGACCAACATTACCGCAACAATGAATAGTGAATCAACAAAACACTAACTTGTAGCTTCAATAGGGGTGGTGGAGTTTGAAAATGTTGAAAGTGAGTGAGAAGAGTGAAGAGGGTTTCCCAAAGTGTGAAGATGATCAAGAAGCATGAAAGAATCAATGAGATAGCCCTTTGAAAGGTGAAAATGGAGGCAAAAGATTCATTCAAAGTTGGTCAAGGGAGTAGTAAGCATTACACTTCACATCCAATGGAGGAGTGTAACGCCTCTATGAATTCTAGAGGAGGGAATCATGTCAGGATGACAACATGCCACGTAGATGTTTGTGTGCCACGCTAGTGTCCTCGACAAAATATCCCCCACCAACACGCAAAATAGCTACCAAGTGGACATGGAAAGGTGGCAAAAATAGGAATTGCATTATCAGAGTTAATTTTCTAAGGTAGGAGGTAGTGTAAATGTGGAATTTTCCTAGGAGTGTAAATTCATGCCATTACATTTTTCACCCATTGTAGCAAGTATAAGTGTCAACGAATGAATAGTAAAGTAGAGATAAAGCTAAGGAATGTATACTTGAACCATTGAGGAAGCATACTAAAATCTAGTGAACTCGGGTACAAGAGAGAGAGAGAGAGATGGCTCCACATGTACTTGGTCTTGAGTAAATTTGAACAAAAGTGTCACAAGTGCTCAGTCTTGTGGAAGGTGAAAAAAGGGCTATGTAGGTGCTCAGTCCTACAGAATTGGCTCCATGGGTACTCGGTCCCACAAAGAGTGATCAAAGGGTCTACAAGTGCTCGATCCTACAATATGAAAATGCTTCACAAGTGCTCGGTCCTATAAACGAGGCACCACAGGTGCTTGATCCTAAGGGAGGCCAGATGTGAAAGGCTCTGTAGAGTCTAATTGACCCTCACAAGTGCTCGATCCTACAAGGCAACATATTAATCTACAAAAAAAACATGTTAAACAAGAAAAGATTCACGTAGATAGACAAACAATCATATCTCAGAACAAGGAATTGAAGGAGAAGCTTTCAAAGGGTTCCCTCAATAACCCTTCAAAAGAAAGAGGGACCCGCTCAAGGGACACTCTATTTGAGAAGCAATGACACTTTCATAAATGATCCTTCATCAAGGAATCCTTTTGAAAGATGCTCTTTTGTCGAGGAATCCAAAAAAAAGAAGGATCTTTGCAAAGGAAATCTTTCCAATTCTTTTTGTTATGAATTCAATTTCAAAATAAAATCTTGCTAAGGGGATCCTTTTTAAAGGATACAATTTTTGAAAAATGTAAAGATATTTTAGCAAGGAATTTGTTGGCCACCAAATACACCTTATTGAAAATTGAAGAAGTAGAAGCCCCCCATTCGGATGGTGTGTGTGAATTAAATGAACACATGGCATCCTAAGGAAATGATGATTATGTAGAGATTTTGTGGCCAATGATACATGATGAGATGTAGATGTGGAAATGTTTTTGCACACACGAGGGCCAACACATAGGCACCACAACATCAAGAAGCAAGCAAAGAAGAGAGAAAGATAAAAAAGAAAGGTAAGCAAAGATGACAAAATCAAGAGACAAGGGGGTCTGATAATTTGGGATCGGAGCTTCTCATTGATATTGATAGATAAATATAATATAATATACGTATGAACTACCATCAATCCCCTACTATATCAAATCATGAAGGGTACATGAAAAAAAATAGAAATTAAAAACCAGGTCAACAAGGAAGGGAGGCCTAAATGCCCCCAACACTTTTCATCATCCCCAATTGTTGAAAATTGAGGCACAACAAATAGAAGAATGATACAAGAAATAGAGGAATTTTACAATACAATTTCACTCTTGTATCTAAGCACCTACAAGGGTGATAATGGTCCTCTAGGAACACATAAAATAAGCATGAGGGAAACACAACACACACAAATCTAATCTACAAATAAAGAAGAGGTTCTCTCCTAGTCCTCGTCAACTAGGAGGTCATCGTTCTCCCAATCTAGATCATTATAGGGAGAGGGTGGATGAGCCTACAAGGGTGAGATAGCAAGGGGAGCACCCTATGACTTGCCTATGACAAGAGCTAAGGAAGAGGGTCCCTCAAGGTCTTCTTCACTCAACTCTTGTGAGGTAAACATCATTAATCTTGAAAAGATCACTGAAAAAGCTGGGACATTGTCCACCAAGTTGAACATGCACTTGATAGGAGTGTCATGTTTCAACTGGATGGGAAAAGGAGGAACCCGAGATCCACTTCCAACCTCACCAAAAGACTCAAGCATAGTGAAAAACTCGAGAGACATTGAGGCTTCCTCAGTCACTAGGATGATGCAAGCCAAAGTAGAACCCTCCCCTGAATAAGGAGATCCCTTCTTCCAACCCCCATTAAAAGTAGGGTCATCCTCCAACTTACGCTTCATCATAGGATGTGAAATCCCTACAAAAGAAGCAAAAGGTGAGGAGGAAGAGGATAAGGCCATAGCAAACACCACTGAGATATTCGGCATATCCATAGGCTTATGAAAAGGTGGGATGTCTAGAAGGGGAATTAGGAGAGGAGGCTCCACTGAGGGAGTGATGAACACCTACACCCTTTAGGGGTGAGCATCATCAACATTTACGAGGGGATCCAGAAGCAAGATCTATTGAATGAACAAGATAACTAAGAGGGGGTGAATCAATTGTAGCAAATCAAAACATCAAAACCCTCAACAGTAATCATATCCACATGAATTCATTAAACCCTTATTCTATTAAAGTGATTAAACATGAAATACAGATAACAGAAATTGAAACAACAACACCATACACAAGAGAACACCAAATTTAAGTGGAAAACGCAATGAGGGAAAAACCATGGTGAGGATTAGCTCACAATATAAGTAATTGCAAAGTTGGTACAAGGGCTCACTACCATAATAGGACACACTATCTAAAAAGGCTCATAGCCAAGGCTCACTACCATAAAAAGAACACAAGAAGATAGAAGAGAAAATTTACATAGAGAACAAATTCTCAATGCAACAAGGAATCCACTATAAATGCTCCAACACTTTTGCAACCTTGCATGAAAGATTTATGACACCTTCAGCTCATTGCCTTCAAGAATCCAAACACTTGAAATCCGCACTACTCTACTCAAATTCGCATCACACACATCACTCACATTGATCTCACATCTATCTTGCTTCTCTCTTGCATCTCACAATGACATTACTCTTATTTATATCAACCTCAACCTCAAAAACCTTCTCCAAGGTCAAAAACTATCTGTTACACTTACAATTTCAATTTAGGTTGGCACCAAAACATTCTTGTGGTGGATAGGAATGAAGGAATTCCATATAACTCCTTAATTAGGACCCAAATAAATCCTAACACATCTCAACACACTTTCATAAGCTCACATGTATTGTTAACACAAGGTCGGCCAATACCCGTGCTAAACACCATAAACATTAAGTACACACTTCCTTAAATCAATTTGAAACTTTCAGACAGCAAAATTCACTTGAACATGATATAGAATGATATTCAAACCACCTGAGATCCATCAAAAACTTCATCCAAAATCGCATCATACAAATACTTCAACTCAAAACAACTAGTAAACCTTGTTCACACACTGACGCATGAAACATACATTGTACTATACCAAATCAAGTGAAACCTTGAATTCTGAAAGATAAAAGCATTATAATAAACTTCCCAAATCCACACAAGCTGAAGCCAAACTATGGAGAAATGCAAAGAAAATACATTTCTCCCAAGCCATAGAAAACATCACTAAAAATTTGGCTCACACACTAGTGAAAATATCTCTTTGTATAGCAATCCAAAAACCAAAATTCTAAATGTAGCAACTTAAAACAACCTTGAAAAACATATCAAATCTGCATAGGCATAGCATCAACACAAAATAAATTTGGAGCACAATCTGAACACTTGCACAAAACGGTTTACTCTGTTTATCAAATTTTCTCAAAAGCACTTGGAAACCAAGTACTAGATACATCATCTCAGCTCATTACTTCATTCCAACTCATCTTTAGACACTACAACAAAAGGATAGCTCCATGTACTCACAACACTTCCTCAATTTCTCAACTATACATGCACAACCTACAATGCCCTGTTTTCCTCTTTTACACAATTTTCTCAATATCCTTGACACATTCATCATGAAACAAACTTCCTTAACACATAGTTGACATCAATGACAACACCTTCATAGTTGTAACATACCCTTGGTCTCTCTTCTTTTGTCCCGCAAGAGGACTTGATCTCCAACTTGAAAATCACTAGACTTCACTTTTTTCTCAAAAAGCCTCTTGACCTAGCCTTGGCATTTTGTAATGTGATCCACCACCTAAACATGCATCTCCTCTAATTTAGAGAGGAACATAATGCACTTATCCACAAAATTTTCAAAATTCTCATCTTTTATGGCCTTAGCCAATTTTAGAGTGGGTAATTCCAAAGAGATCAAAATTTATGCATTCAACCCATACAAGAGTTGAAATGGAAATATACCTATTGCCCGTTTTGGGGTAATTTTGTTTGCCCACAACACATCATATAATTATTTGTGCCAAGATCTCTAATTCTCATCTACCAACTTTTGAATGATGGTGACCAAGTTCTTGTTCCTTGATTCAACTTGACCATTACCTTGAGGGTAATAGTTTGAAGAATATGACAATGTGATCCAATGCTCAAAACAGAATTTTGTTATTTCACTTGAAAAGAATGAAGTAGTATGTTTGACCAGTATAGCCTCCATCCACTTGGTGAAATAGTCGATGGATATCAATACATAAACATGCCCTACACTGGATGGTGGATTAATGTCATCGATGAAATCAATACCCCATTGCTGAAAGGGTTCTTTAATGATGACCAGATTAAGGGGAAGTGCAACTAGCTTGGGTTTCCCCACAAACTGTTAGCATAGTTCACACCTGCATACCCAATTGTAGGCATCTTGGAATAGTGTGGGCCAGTACTACTTTGCTCACAAGATCTTGTGAGTTGTTACTAGTGCTGAGAAATTTCAATTGCATTCCAAATTGTGAAATGACTCCAACAACTTGTTTTGTTGTGCTTTATCTACATAGCCTAGAAAGGTATCATCAGGACTTCTCTTATACAAACCATTATCCCAAAGGACGTAGTTTGTAGCCTTGAGTTTGACTTTCCTCTTTTCTTTGTAAGTCAAATACTCTAGACATTCTCCATAAGTGAGAAAGTATGTAATGTTTGAATGCCATTCATTAGTTGTAGTGACAAACAAGATCATGATAATATCTTCATCTTTTACTTCTTCGTCGCTTGGAATTTCTTCTAGTTTATTATTAGCAATGAGCTAACACAAACCTTTCCCACATACCAACTTGGTGGGCTTGATATCCACGTTGCATTCCTATATTTTGGAAATCTAGTTACCTCTCTTGGTTCCAAACTCTTGGTGTGTTAAGATTGACTTAACTGTAGAATCTAGCACCAATGCAATGACATGAGAGCTATGTAAAACCTGAAATGCTTCACTTCCTTAACCACAACAAAAGCATGTTTTTCCATTCAAGAGTATTTCAACTCATGAGGGCCTTCAATGGACAACTCATGAATTCTAGGAGACCATGCATGAGGGAAAGTGTGATCTGCCTCATTTTTCATGCTTAGAGTACGTGGGCTACGAAACAAAAAAGTTTCGCAAGGGTTATCCCACAAATTGAGCATAGTTGAATTCGAGGGTAAAAATACCTTAGTTTGCAATTCCATATGTAGTGAGCCTCAAACATTGTAATTCTTGTTAGTAGTGAGCTACATATATTGTAAGTTAATCCTCACCATGGTTTTTCCCTCATTGGGTTTTCCACATAAAAATTTGGTGTTTCTATGTGATGCATGTGTTCTCTTTTGTTCCTTTTAGTTAATGTGATGTGTTGTTAATTGGTAAAAGGAATTAGTTAAGTTTTAATACATGTTGATTTACCCCCCCCTCTTAGCACATCCTTTTGTTCAATAATTGGTATCAAAGCCAAGTGCCTTAAGAAGCTTAACAGCTAAGGTTGATCCTGTTCTTGAACACATCGGGTTTGGTGCAAAAACCAATGATATGTTTATTCCAGAACTAGATCTAGGATCAATGAAACCTAAATTTTGGGATACTAGTCCAAAAGATTGTGAAGTAGATTCTGAAGGAGAACTTCGGTCTACTCTTGAAGATCTAGATGAAGCAAGGTTGAAAATTTTCAAATATGAATGCATGCTAGAAAAATCAAAAGAGACGATAGATAAACTGAAGGCAAAAGCTAAAGAATCAAAAGAAGAAATTAGAAAACTAAAAACTCAAATAAAAGGTGGAAATGAATGTGAAATATAAAACCAGAGAAGCTAAAGATATGATCTCAAATTTAAAAATCAAAATTGAAGAAGGCAAGAGGATCGAGGATTGTTTGAATATCAAACTACTCAATGACAAAACTATTGAGTGTATAAAGTTGGAGGAAGAGATTGTATTCCTGAAAAAGAACTTGAAATATAAAGAGAAAATTGACAAAGGCCTAAAAATGAGAGGTGGTTCTGATGTTCCTGATGAATTAATTAACTCTCAAAACCCCTCAAAATAAAAATTTGAACTTGGTTTTGAAAAAGGGAAAAGTCCCATGATCAAAGCATCAACAAATTTGTATGACAACTTCAAAGATGAAGGACAAACTAAAACAAAGTAGGAGAATTTATGTTGTGAAGGGCCTAAGGAGACCTCCTCCAAAAATGCAAAGACATATCATGATAGTAGAAATGGAGAAGGATTCATTCATGTCCGGAGCAAAAAGAACTACAAAAAGCCTACTCCCAAAAAAAACTACTCCTACTAGGTTCAATGGTAACTGTTATGCTTTTAATAATTTTGGTCATTGTAAGATAGAAAATTGTTGTTGCTAGGGTTTAGGACATAGGACAACAATCTTCTACACTCTACATTCAAGGAAAACCCTATATATCTCAATCCAATGAAGAAAGGGGGAAGAGACCTGACAATAGGGCATCCTAGGGTATGTTTAGAGACTAATTGAGGCTAAATGAGGGGTGCACCACCAATCTAGGGCTTGGAAAGACTAATGAATGCAATATCTAATGTTCAAACCTAATGATGTATGAAACTTGAATGAATAACCTAAAAATGCATATAAATCAAAATAGAAAGTTGTAAAATCATAGGAATGCACCTAGAAACTTGAAGAGGCCTGAATGAGGATTGGAAATGTTGAAAACATTGATTTTGATATTGATTGGGAATCATATGTAAGTTTGGTCGATTCAGCCCCAAATTAGATTTTCTATGCCAAAACTAGAATCTGACAATGCTTGTTATGAATCTCTAGAAACCCTAAAAATTGGTTGTATTGGGACTCATACGCCCAAGGTGGCATATCAATCCCAATGTGCTTTTTTGGAAGGTTAAGGTCTGATTCTTCTCTGCAATCTCTTTTCTCTCTGCCACACGTTGTTTCTAGATCTAAAAGCCTGATTTCAGGCCTATAGAAGTCTTTTCATGACCTTGCAAGTGAGGAGACAACTCCAAAAAATTCCTTTAAGCTTGTAACCTAATCTTCAAAGATCCTTCAAGCTCCAAGACACCTAGATCTACAATTACACATATAGAGAGAATAAAACTTTTTGATTGTTAGGGAATGGGGGTTTTCCTTGGTTAAACCCCTTTGAGGTAATTAAACCAAATGATGAGATAGTGAAATAGGGACATGAAACATGAACAATGATACCTTGAATGATGTCTTGTAAATATACAATCTAACATGAATTGGCCATGAAGAATGTAGATATATATCTTGAATATGGATATGAAATAATGCTTGCAAATGGATCTTCAATGCTACATCACAACACTAGCTCAACAACATGCTTTATGCTAAAAATCTTGACATGATGATGGATCTTGAATTGCTTCAACAATTGATAAAGAATTCTTCCCTTGAATGCCTTAGAAATTCCCTTGTAAACACTCTTGATGATCTTGTGAAGTCTTGGAATGCTTAAATCTTGAGTGCTTGACTTGATATCATGAAGGACTAATGAAACAATGATTTGAGACCTTTTTATATAGGAAATGTACCCAATTTACCATTTATTAGATCCAAAAGGCTGAAATTTATAAAATTTGAATTTAAAACCTTGATTTCCCACTCAAAACCCTAAAAAGAGGCCAAATGGTACTCATATTCCACCCCTATTATATGGGTCCCACCTAGGTGGGACTCATACACCCAAGGTGGCATATGGGTCCCACAAGAGCTTTTCAGAGAGAGAAAGTGTTAGGGAGATGAGAAATTAAGTTTAGTTGTTGATCTTGTTAAGGTTTCAATTGAAATATGCCTTGAGATGCATAATATAAGGTCTTATGGGACTATTAATGATGATATTAATGTCATAAATGCAAGAGGGCTCAAAACTCAATGTGAAAGTGTAAATAAATTCATTTTACAACATTAAATTAAGGAAAAATTAGGTCATTTTAGCTTAAAATGGCCCTAAATCCAATGTGAATGTGTACAAAACATTACAACACTAGATTAATGCAACATTAGGTCCAAGGGCCCTAAATTTAATGTGAAGGTGTAAATGAATATACTTTACAACACTAAATTGAGGCAAAATTAGGTTTATTTAGCTTAGAAGGACCCTAAACCCAATGTGAATGTGTAAAACACACTACAACACTAGATCAAGGCCACATTAAGTCCACTTTAATGTTAGTTATTCCTAAATTAAAATAAATTGTACCATCTCCAAGAAGGGAGTACAATTTTTATTGTTACATCTAGCCCCAATTTTAGTGAGAGGATGAAATTGCTTCAAACTAACACTAAAGTAGACATTCAAGAGAGGTCCAAGTGTACCAATGTGGACGAAATAGGATAACAAAGATCAAAGGACGTGGTCAAGCCCCCGTGATCCAAGATCCTATGTCAAACTAACATAGGCACAAAGGGACACCCACAAGGTGTATAATATGTAGCATCAAGATACACGATCATGCAATGTCAATAAAAAGAGAGAAAAACAAAAATAACAAAAATAAGAAGAGGTGGATCAAGCCTCGACCTTTTGTCCAACTCGATGTGGATCATATCTAAGTTTTTTTTCCAAAGATGCATGCTCACTCTAAGAAAAAATGGAACTTCAAGCTATATGTAGGGTGAGTATCCAAAAGGGTGAGACACATGACAGGTATGTGCTCACAAACGTGAGTGGCTAAGGGAAGTCATGCCTACATTTGGCTCTTACATAACCAGACCAAAGTTATACCTCCTGGTAACTTTGATAAGGCACCACACAATAATGATCTTTGAGCTCCATGAGACAAGCAAAAATTTGTATGCTTGGAGCTCATGAACAAACAGTGAACTTCGAGCTTCATGAGGCAAGCAAAACTTCATATGCTTGGAACTCATGAACAAACAAGATGGCACCACAGGCAAGCAAAGTGTTATGCAAGGTGTCCATATAATGGTTATTGTAAATGGTATGTTCAAAGGGATTTTTCTTAGTTCATGTAAGGTCTCTTCCTAGGGAACATCGTGCCTAATGCCTCCAAGAGAGGACAAATCAAAGAAATATCATACTCTCGAAGGATATCAAGCCCAATGACACCACCAAGAAAAGGACACATTGCAAGAAGAAATAAAATTGCATAGTGAAACATGAGTGTCAATGTATGCCCCCACTTTAAAGCAATTGCTAAAACCATTTTTGTGAGAAATTACTTCAAAGTAGAAGAAGATATGAGAGCTTATTCAGAAATACCTATGCCAAGCCATATGGTTCCAATAAGCTACATCGTGAAAAGGGGTTTCCCCCAAAACACAATATGTCACATGTGAGCCAACTTAAGGCATGTTGTCCACATCCCAAGCTTGATCTTAAATCTACATGAAAGGTAGTCAACTAGCAAAAAGAGACAACGACAAGTGACATACGAGGACAAAGCTACCTAACCCATTTCCCCCACTTAGTGCAAGACAAGGATGAGCCAAAATGAAACTTGCTAAAGTGAAACTCAGTATCAATTAGAGGAATTAGGTGCCTCAACATAAGGAAGAGCACCACATTCCATAAGATGTTGAATTCTATCACTTAAAGCCTTGCATTCATTAGTAGAATGACCATGAACTCTATGATATGCACAAAATGAATTCTTGTAGTAAATTTCTTTCATGTTCTTGGAGGGAGAGATATCAAATGATCTTGGAAGAGTCTTGTCAAGATACTCTCTTGATCAAAAGTAGAGAGTGTTTCATTATTTTGCGACAAAGATATATCTTGCTTAGTAAAATATGTCATACTTACACAAGACTCTTGAGATTGTGTTCTCTCCTTTATAGGAGAGTGTAAAATCTAATGAATTCAAATAATTATTGTTTTACATGATGACATTGACATTAAGCAAAGATTTCTTTGTTTCTTTTGTTTCTTTCAAAGGGTAACAATCAAGACAACTAGTGTCTATCAATTCAGGATGCACTATGTTAAAGTTATCTTAGAATCTTTTGTAAGAGTGTTGACATTAAGTGAAGGCTTACTTGTTGCTTTTGAGGGACAATAACCAAGACCACTAGTCTTTTCTTGCATGTGAGGCTCTATAGGGACACAAATACCTTGTTCTCTAGCACCACATTCATTTCCACTATATCCAATATTTTTCATAAGCTTTTCCATAATTTTTTTTCATTTCTTTCAAATTCGGTGGTTGTTCGTAATTAGTTTCATCAAAGTTTGTTGTGTAATTTGTTTTCTTTTGTTCTAAAGTTGTTAAAGTGGATGCTTTTGAAGGATCATTTTAATTTTGTGTTGACATTACCACTTTTTCTTTTCCCTTTTCAAGTCTTTGTTTATGATCTTGTATTCTCCCATGAATGTTGGTATGAAATCTAAGGAACCCCAATCATCTTCTAAGGGCTTCGTGACTTCCTCAATGTGTTTTTCTTTGTCTTTTTGTTGCATGGGTTCTACTTATGTAGCTAGTGTCAATTTTTTCAAAGGATTTTCCTTATCTTTGTCAATGTTCAAACAACTATTTGGTTAAGGTTCGGCTTTGAATGTATAAACTTTGTTGTTGTAGACATACTTCATTACATGATGAAGAGTAGAAGGCACCCCATTCATTGCATGAATCCATAGTCTACCTAAAATAATATTATATGAAAGTTCATGAGGAATAACATGGATTGGTGTTTCTAATGTTCCATTTCCAACTTTAATAGGTAAAGTGTGATCACACCCAGTGGTTGTTTTCCTACATTATCAAATCCATGAATAGATAAAGAATCAAGTTGAATTTTTTATGTATCCACATCAAGCCTATCCAAAAGTTTTACATTACACACATTAAGGGTGGAGCCATTGTTGACAAGGGTTCTCTTTATGCCTATGCTATTGTATCTAGCTATTATCATGAAAGCATCATTTTGTTTTTTCACTTCCAAAGGGGGGAGCTTGCTTTGGTGGAAAATAATGTCAACACTTTATTCCTTGAATCATGGTTGTCATGTCATTCGATTGCACGTCAGAATGGATAGGAACTTGTTGTAAAGCACTTTGAATCATGTTGTGATAATGAGGGGAGGCTTGAATAAGGTCCCATAAGGATATCTTAGCAGGAGTATTCTTTAGTTGCTCAACAAGATCATACTCCTTTCCAATTTTTGGAGGAAAATGAGGAGGACCTGGTAAGATAGGATTAGGCAATGGGAGGGATGATAAAGATGTTTTTCTTGGTTGCAGATTGTTTCTAGTGTTATATGTATGAGCAATGGTATTATGACTCAATTTTTGTGACACATTATTATTAGGTGGATAGAGGATAAGTTAAAGTTTGTTTTCCGTTTGAGGTTTGTGTGAAGGTGGGTAAAGGATGAGTTGAGGTTGAATAATATTAACATCCCTTAGTGAAGGAGAGTCTAATGTTACTTCATAATCTTCATCTAAGGACACTATATCATTATTGTCAATGTTATCCTTTTCATGCACCATGATATCCTCCCTGGGAGGAGAGTTTTTAGGAGAACTACAAGATAGATGTTCATGACATTCAAAGGTTGGTTCTTCTAAAATTACTTCATCTCATGTAAGGGAGGTCAGAATATCTTCTCTTATCAATAGTGGGGACATTAAGAGAAGACTCAATTTGATTGTCCTTTTTCTCTAAGGTCTCATTCTCTTGTGTCATACTATCTATCCTAGTAGGAGATCTTGTAAGATGTTCATCACATTCCATAGTTAGTTTTTGTAAATTAGCTTCATCACAAGTAGGAGAGATATCAAGAGAAGGAAAACTATGATTTTCATGCTTACCAAATAGATCTTTCCAAATGGTAGGAGCATTAGGGAAGGGAGGAACAAGATTCTCATGACTCTCAATAAGTGCATCTTCTAACACTAACCTATCCTCTTCGCATCAAGGAGGGATATTAGGAGAAGGAAAAATTTGATTGTCATGGTTCTCTATGATATCATCTTCTTTCACTAAAATATTTTCACAAGCAAGAGATGAGTGTAGACTAGGTAAGGTGATGTTTAGAAATGTGTCTATGATCTCATCTTCTTGTGGAATAATATCTTCCCAAGAGGGAGGAGGAGAGATACAATCAAGAGTCTCATGATTCTCATTGATTGTATCTTCTTTCACCAAGATACCTTCATCACTAGTAGGAGAGGTTGTAAGAGAGGGGAACCAACCATCTCAAGGCTCCAAGTCACAGAGAGCCGAGTGCAGAGGGCTACCCTAACTTACCTCACTCTAAAGGGATGTTTTAGGAAAAGGATCAAGAATGATGAGGACTACAATGTACTTTGATCACTCTACATATCCAAATTTAATTTTATACTAGGAAATCTGGTTTTCAGATTCGGTACTGTGCCTCAGACAGCTCTCTGTCCAAGGAAAATAGCACAGTTCTATATTTCCAACGCAATGAGTTGGCATCTCTCAAGTGTGCTAGCGTTCATACGGTCAAAAAATAGTAAACACAATACAAACTACTTGAAAACAAACTTACAACCTAGCTATCTAATCTTGATGGTAAAAATACAATAAGTAGATATAGGAAATAGAAGCCAAAGTGGTAAAACAAGTAAATTAGAACTAGGGTGACAAAGATGATCTCACAAGGATGTACATTCAATAGCTAGCTCCAAATGCACATCCACCTACACACAAGAAAGTGCGGAAAATTATAGGTGTTGTATAAGGTTCTACCTTAGTCAAACCCCCATTTTGGTGTTTCCACCTCCATGCATAGCCAAATAGCAATGAGATAGAAATATGTGATAAAGAAGTAAAGAAAGTAGAGATGAAATAAACACTACAAAACAATAAAGTGCTACTCAACCAAATCACAAAGGAGAGGAGTGAAACATTACCACCTCCACCCAAAAGCTCACTAGCCAATGGAGGAGAGTACGGACTTGGAAAGGGGAGTCTCACAAGACCCCAAGCCTATGTTGTTAATGGCTTGCTTCACACTCGCTTTGTAGAGTTGTTGGAGTGTTGTTGCTACAATGGAGTGTTGAGGTGTTGTTGAGAGTGAAGATTGCAAAGAGAATGACGTTGAGGTGCTTGAGAATTCAAAAGGAGGTGGATTGAATGAAGAATGGATGAATTTGAAGGAGAAGAGGGAAGAATCTACCATATTCAGGGTCAGTTGGTCGAAGGGGGATGTTACAAGTCAACCCCAATCGAAAGTGTAACACCTCTTCTGGCTTCAAACATAGGAATTTGTCACGAATGTATGCACACTACACGAACTTCTATGTGTAGCGCACATGTCCTCGACAAAAATTCTCTCACTGACACAAGAGACAAACGCCAAGTGGAAGGAAGGAAATTGGGTGATGTGGAATTTTTCCTTCGGATTTGATTTTCTAAGGTGAAGGTATGCAAGAGGGGAATTTACGTAAGGGGTGAAAATTCACTCCTATATAGAGGTATCGCGAGAAGAACAATTATGGATTTCATGATTGTTTATGCTTGTCTCTTCTTGAATCATACCATCCTCACCAATAGGCAATATAATAATAAGGCTTGTGTCAATGGTTTGATTCGCTTTCTCTAAGATGTTCTCACAACTATGAAAGATAGTAGAAGGATGACTAACATGTTTCTTAATGACCTCATTGTTGTACTCTAAATTGAACTCAGAAGAGGGGATGTTGTATTTATGCAATCAATTCTCAATCATATCAAAACCACATCTCTTAAAAGGAAACATGCTAATATAAAAAAGTAAACTATTTAATTTATATAATTCTTCAAAAATGTAAACAAATGTCCCACATATCTAAAGATTTTTACTACTAAAATGAATTTTTGAAATTCTTTTTAAAAAAAGATGAGTACACTACATGGATGATTTGACCTAGATACATAAAATAGAAGTTACTTAAACTTTCCAAATTGATACTATATGTTACCAGCAAGCTTAGGAAGCACAGAAATGAGGTTTTTAATTTTATAAAAGGTATTTTAAAATTTGGATTGGGGCTAAATCACTTAGAGGGGCGTATGAGTCCCAGTTAGGGTTTTTACATAATTTTCAAGAAATTTTAAGTGTTTTCTATGCTTTTTGGTTTGGATGATGTTTGAACTAAATGCAAATGTAGGTTTCATGTGATTTTCAATGATGCAAGATGCAAAAAAAGTAGCCTATATGCACTTTCATTAATGTAATATTTTGAAACCCTAGATGCAAATTAACTAGTACAAAACCTAATGCAAAGTTAATGCAAGCTAGATCTAGGATGATAATGCAATTCAAATCAAAAATGATGTGTTCTAAATGCAAGTTCACCAAAATGTAAGATAGAAAATTTTCATCAATAGGGTTTAAGATAGAGGACAACAATCTTCTACACTCCACATTCAAGGAAAACCCTAGAGATCTTAATCCAATGAAGAAAGGGAAAAGAGGCCTAACAATAGGGTATCTTAGGGTGTGTTTAGAGACTAAGGCTAAATGAGGGGTTCACCACCAAGCTAGGGCTTGGAAAGACTAATGAAATGCAAGATCTAATGTTCAAACCTAATGATGTATGAAACTTGAATGAATGACCTAGAAATTCATATAAATTAGAATAGAAAGATGTAAAAGCAGAGGAATGCACTTGGAAACTTGAAGAGGCCTGAATGAGGACTAGAAATGTTGAAAACACTTATTTTAATGTTGACAAGGACTCATACGCCAGTCTGAGCAATTTAGTCCTAGACTGGGTTTTCTATGCCAAAATTGGAATTTGATAATGCTTGTTTTGAATCTCCAGAAACCCTAAAAATTGAATGTACTGGCACTCATACGTCCAAGGTGGTGATCAGTCCTGGTGTGCTTTTTTGGAAGGTTAAGGTCTAATTCTGCTCTCCAATCTCTTCTCTCTCTACCAAACTTTGTTTTCAGATCTGAAACCTTGATTTCAGACATGTAGAAGTCTTTTCGTGACCTTGCAAGTGAGGAGACAACTCCAAAAACTTCATTTAAGCTTGTGACATAATATTCAAAGATCCTTCATGCTCCAAGATGCCTAGATCTATAATTACACATATAGAGAGAGGAAAAAACTTGTTGATTGTTAGGGAATGGGGGTTTTCCTTGGTCAAATCCCTTTGAGGTAATTAAACCAAATGATGAGATAATGAAATAGGGACATGCAACATGAAACATGAACAATGATACCTTGAATTATGTCTTGTAAATCTACAATCTAACATGAAGTGGCCATGAAGAATGTAGATCTAGATCTTGAATATGGATATGAAACAATGCTTGCAAATGGATCTTCAATGCTACATCACAACACTAGCTCAACAACATGCTTGATGCTTGAAAATCTTGACCTAATGATGGATCTTGAATTTCTGCAATATTTGATGAAGAAATCCACTCTTGAATTCCTTAGAAATGCTCTTGTAAACTCTCTTGATGCTCTTGTGAAGTCTTGGAATGCTTAACTCTTGAGTGATTGACTTGATATCTTGAAGGCTTAATGAAATAATGATTTGAGACCTTTTTTATATAGTAAATACACCCAATTTACCATTTATTAGATCCCAGAGGCTGTTATTCATAAAATTTGAATTTAAAACCCCAATTTCCTACTCAAAACCCCAAAAAGGGGTCAAATATGCCTTGAGAATTTAAGTTTATTTATTGATCTTGTCAGGATTTCGGTTGAAATATGCCTTGAGATACATAATATATGGTGTTAGGGGCCTATTAATGATGATATGAAGGTCATAAATGCAATAGGGCCCAAAAATAAATGTGAAAGTGTAAATAAATACATTTTACAACATTAAATTAAGGAAAAATTAGGTCAATTTAGCTTAAAAGGGCCCTAAATCCAATGTGAATGTGTACAACACATTACAACACTAGATTAAGCCAACATTAGGTCCAAGGGCCCTCAATTTAATGTGAAGGTGTAAATGAATACACTTTACAACACTAAATTAAGGTAGAATTAGGTTTATTTAGCTTAGAATGAGCCTAAACCCAATGTGAATGTGTAAAACGCACTACAACACTAGATCAAGGCCACACTAATTCCACTTTAATGTTAATTATTCCTAAATTAAGAGAAATTATACCATCTCCACGAAGGGACTACAATTTATGTTATAGTCATAAGGCATTGAATGTAGAAGCAAATTGAGTCAAAACCCCTTCAAGCCTTCAAGGTATATGTTGATGGTCCAAGTGGCACAGCAACATGCAAACAGAATATTGCTACTCTATTTCTCCTGAAAGAGAAAGATGATCACATGGATATCTTAGCTCCCAAGGTCTTTGTAGTTGGTTCTCAACTATGCTGATGTCCCTCAGTGGTCAATGTGAAAGTAATGTTCAAGGGGCCTACTGGTGTGAGCTTCTAGATTGTTCTAAGATCAAGCATGAAATAAAACCTAATTTAACTAGGGTTTTTAAAGAAACATAAAAAGATGGGTCAAGGTTTTGGAACAGAAAATAATGACAATTCTTCTAATTTAACCAGACTTGCTACCTTTCAAAGAGTTGTAAACTAAAACTGCAGAACAAAGTAAACTTGTGATTGACACACTGCCTCTTTCATTCATAGTGCTAATTCAAATAACAGATTTTTAATTACAATTTAGATAAAACATAAAATAAGACTTCAATCCTTGAAAGATTCTCAAGTCAGATGATTAACCTAAAACAAATATCATTCAAGAACATAATATGAAGTAGATTAAACTCTAATTTCTTCTACTGTTAGTGAAACAGATAAGCAATATTTACAAGGCTGGCACAATCACAAGTGTACAGAGAATCTACAATTACAGATTGTTTCCAACTACACTATGAGAATTTGGAAAATAACATTACAGCCAACACTGACTCTTACTACTAGACAAGAAGACAAAAGAAGCTCTCATTACTAAGAATCAAGATGCAACTCTATCTCCTTCTGTTAACCAACTAATTCCTAGATTTTTCTTCTAACTGTCTGTTCTAACACTATCTCTTCTATTTTCTCCCTTGATTCTTTCTAACTCTAACTATCTAAAAATTCTCTAAAAGTTCTAACTTTTTTACCAAGAGGCTAGAAGGCCTACATATAGAATGTACCGAAAGAATGTGTTGTCCCCATATTAGGGTTTTCAAAAATATCTCCTGACTGCAAGAGGGTCGGCTCTTGGATCTTTCTAAGGAGGGTCAAAGTTGCATTCAATGTGAAGCCCTGCTGTCCATGCTGATGAAGGATTTCCATCCTCAGGAGAAGCCTTTTTAGATCTTTTTGGCAGCTGCAACATTAACTCTTTTGTCTTTGTTTCCACCTTCGAACTCTATTGGGGTCACCTTGAATGCTCAGAATATCTCCATCAATACTGATCTACCTCCTTGCCAGTAGTCACTACAGCTATCCCTATGAGTCATAGTTTCTTCTTCCCTTCAGCTTCCTCTTTGTTCTGGACTTCTCTGTACGTTGACCGTCCTCTAGAAGCTCCATCGGGCCTCCCTGCAAATCTGAACACCGTCACCTGAGCCGATCAATCATCATCTGTTCTCAGAAGGAATCCATCTTGCTTGCATTTTGTTAGTCTTTTCCACAGGGGAGGTCAATCGGTCAATGGCCCACCTTAGCTCCTTCTGATTGGACGATCACATGCCATGCTAGATTCTCGAGTAGTCAAGATCGGTCTTCCTTAAATCGCATGTCGGTGAGACACTTATCATGTCTCCTCGATGCGATTTTGTCTTCTAACAGTTATCGGCATAGCACAAACCCATCAATGAGACCCTTCAATGAGCTACAAAGTTATATCGATACACACCTAGGTCATCAAGACAATCGTTATCGATGTGAGGTCATGGCGATCTCCTTAGTCCTTCGGGGAGCTTCTTCTGAGCTCAAATTTCTTTTGGTGAGACCTTATACTATCAGCCAGAGTTCCCAGCGAGTTCCTCTTGGTCATACCGATGCCTCCTTTAATGGGAAATCAATCACCAATGGCAAGGCCTAAGCACATCGGCAAGAGGTTACCCTGAAGTCCTTCACTTGGTGAGCCCATTCTGCATCGGTAAGACCCTTCCGGGTTGGTGAGACCTCCTGGCACCCCTTTCTATTCTCCTCGAGCTCGGCCCTTTTTTTTCGGTGTGACTTTCTTCCTTCACGAAGACCACATGGCAAAGGCTATACCTCTCGGTGAGATCCTCCCGAGCTCAGCTTTCCTTCGGCAAGAGCCTGCCTGGTCGGCGAGACATCATATCGAGTCCTGCCCTTCGCTTTCACTGAGACGCCACCGGGTCGGTAAGAGATTACCTCGAGCCCCAGATCCTTCAACGAGCTCATTTCATATCAGTTCTTGTGTTCGGGGAGACCTTTCCCTGAATTCTCTTTACTCTCACCGGGCTCATTTACTTCGGCAAGACATTTTTGAGTCACTCAGACACCATGCCGAATACATCCAATCTCCCCGAAGGCATACCTTATCAGTGGGACCCTCCCCTTTCGCTAAGACCCTATACCGAAGCCTCCCTGCTTTGTCGATAGTTCCTTTGAGTTCAGGGAGAGCCTACTTGATCGGCAAGACTTCCTGCCGACACCACACCCCTGTCACCGATACCCTCTCCTTTCAGCAAGAGGTTATGCCAAACTTAGAACCTTTTGGTGAGGGCTCCTTCATGTTGGCGGGACATATTGATTCTCTCACCGAAGACTTAACGAATAGAATCCCCTCACGCTATGTCGCTGTGACCGGAGCCACTTGGTGAGATGTTATCCTGATGCACGTGAGCCTTTCATACTACTTTGTCGGTGGTCAATAAGACATTGCGGACTCGCTGAGACTTCATACCGATGAACAGATCTCTCCGCGATGGGAAATTTTCACCGTCAATCAGCAAGACCAAAAGACTTCACCAAGACCACATGTCGAATGTTGATTGTTTGGTCAAGGCATTCACTTATGAACCGATTGGTGAGATGCAAAATACTCAGGGAGACCCTCCACCAAAAAGATAACTCCTGTCGAAGTGTTACCCCAGACTCTACTAGTCGGTGAGACCTCGTGAAGTTGCCGAGACTTCACCCCGAAGTCAAAATCTCTTGCCGGTGTGCATTCACTTTGCCGTTGATCGGTGAAACCTTTAGGTCTCACTGAGACCTTTCTCTGAATAAGAATTTCATGCTGAAGGGAAGCTCCTAGTCATCGTGACCTCGATTGATGTCTTGTCGATAGTTGACTGCACATGAATTTCGCTCGCTGTGACATCTTTGGGGTCTTGCCTAATTTTGCCTTAACTAATTTTTAGGACCAACTGGATTGAGGCATGCCTTCCAACTAAGCTCCCCTAGCAAATCTCATCATGTGTAGGATTTAATCCTGCAAAAAAAAATGCTCCCATTAGTCCCCAAAGCATATGAAATATATTAAAATAAACTATCCTGCTGCTTATGATTATTTTATTGAATTCCTAGCAAGAAGAAAACTAGCCTAGGTTGAGACAAAACCAAGATTAAATCAGATAGATCAAAAGTAAAAATTAGGAGGAAAACAAAAGAATTTTGAAGATCAAAAAAAACAACTAAGAGGGAAAGAAGACAAAAGAAAAAAGAAAGGGGGACCTATTTTGTTCCAGAACAAAATGGGGTGGTTATGCAAGGAATAAAAATGGTGACTCAGCTGGAAAAATGGTTTAACCATTTTCAAGAAGCTGAAGGATTCAGGTACCCAGAACTCCTAGTTTACAAACATGACAACTCCAGTTGGGTCAATTATAACAAGCAAGGTTGAGCTAGAATCTCAAATGTAAGTCAACACTAGCTACCCCTAAATCTAAGTGTGTGTTTAATTGTGCATCATCCTTTCATGAAGTTTTCCTTATCTTTTAAACAATAAGGTGCAAGATTTGAACTACATGAGTTGATTCCCTCTGGCTGTTGTGCAATGATATCTTGGGCATTGCTCCACTGCCAATCAGGCGTCCATAGCCCCAACGGAGATACCTCTAGTTTTCTCACAGCATTGCTCTACTACCAGCTAGGCATCCATAGCCCTGGTAGAGATACTGGAATCACCCATTCATATTGAATCCCTTTTTTCTTTAGATAATTCCTTTTCTTTTCTCCTTTTCTTTTTTTTTGTTTTCTCATAGAGTTTCAGATATTTCACTTAGTTCTTTTCCAATATGTCAGATGTTTAACATCTAATTTGGGTTGAAAACTACCATGGACCTCATAATAGCACTTGGGAGATCAAATTTTTCACTCAAATCTTGCAACACTACCACTCTAGGATAGATATACCATTACAAGAGGAGATGATCTTGATAATTTGTGACAGATCCAGAGGAGCTAATGAAAGCTATTTACTTTGTACCTTGTTTTCAAGACCTTCCACAACCTTTATTAACAATGGGAATGAAACAAAGAGTTTATGACAAAATCATCCAATCAAAAAGCTTGAAAATATCTAAACCACTTCTCTCCTTGTGACCATAGTATGCTTCAAATAATCAACCACCATTCCAAGATGGAAAGAAACAGATAAACCCCCAAAGAACGAAAAAAACAAAGAGAAACCAAGCAGCAAGACAAAAGGACAGAGGGACAAACAAACAAACAAATAGAAAACTATTTACAGACAAAGATAAAATTACTCACATCAAGAGAAGTAGCATATTATTCACACACAGGAAAGAGCTATTTACACACACAGACTATTTACAAGCAGGAGACAAGCAAGTTATTCACATAAAGAACAACGAATTACTTACATGCAAAATAGAAATTAACAAGCCTCATGACTGAAAATAATGCTTAAGGAACTACCCATTGATAGGCAATGGAACAGGTTCTCCAGTCAAGCTACTCAATCTGAAAGCATTTTCCCCTAGGATCTCAGCAATCTAATAAGGGCCTAGCCAAAGTTTGTCAAACTTTTGGTGACTGCCTTTCTTTTCACTAGCCTTATCCCATAGCAATACCAGGTTTGATATCCTAAAAGCTTTAATTTTGGCTCTTTTTTCAAACCAACGTTTGACAACAGCCTGGTGCTTAAAGAATTGTTGCAAAGTGGCATCTCTCTCTTCCTCTAATTTCAACAAAGCAGCTAGTCTGACTTCTATCCTATTGTCACTAGAGTAGAATTTTTGCATGAACTCAAGGATAGGTATCTGTAGATGGATAGGGAATACAAGCTCTTGGCCATATACCAGCTTGAATGGTGAGGTGTTTAAAGTAGCCTTAATCCTATTCCTATCTACCCATAATGCAAATCTCAACTAGGTATGCCAGTCCCTAGGGTTATTTTCTAACAATTTTTTTATTACCCCTAAGAGATTCTTGTTGGTTGACTCTACTACTCCATTACCTTGTGGGTAATAATTTGAAGAATACTTTAATACAATCTTGTGATCATATTCCCAGGAAATAAACTCAGCAGAAGAAAAGGCAGGGCCATTGTCACATACCAGAGCGAAGGGTACCCCAAACCTTGTAGTGATGCACTCGGTGAGGAACTTGATCACTACCTCTGTGGTGTTGTTCTTACAGGGTATAGCCTCTGTCCATCTTGTGCAATAATCAATAGTAGTCAAGATAAACTTATGTCCTGCAAAATATTTTGGGTTAATTACCCCAATAAAGTCCAATTCCCATTGGGAAAATGGCCTTACCTCATAGACAGGTTGCAATGGCATGGCTGAATGGAGTTCCTTGGATGCAAAAATCTGACATATGTGACATGTCCTCACATGTTGATGGGAACCCTTGAATACACAGGGCCAGTAATAACTGGCCAGTAATAACCAAATCTGAGAATCTAGTGTGCCAATCAATCTGTAGAACCATGACCTGTGCCATATTTCCCATGAAACTCAGAGATCACATGTTTAGCCTCTTGACGATCAAGGCATCTCAGGTATACTCCTTCAAAATTCCTCCTGTATAGCAACCCTCCTTTGAGCATGTAATGAGAACTCTTCAATCTTAGGGCTCTCCTTTGAGTGGCATTCATTCCTTCTGGACATTGATTGTTGAGCATAAAGCAAATGGTATCAACATACCAAGGGTTGTTAGAGAAAGACTGGGTCGTGTAGTGCTGGCAGATGATGTTATCACCAATGTTCGCCATGGACTTGGACAAGCCTGTACCCCTGACTAATTCCATAGGGTGTAACTCCAGATCGAATTCTTGTAGGATGGTCATCCATTTGCCTCTCCTTTCTCCCAGCTCTCTCTGCATGAGTAGGGACTCCACAGCCATGTCAAGAACTACAGCGATGACTTGGCTTCAGAGGATGTAATGCCAAAACTTCTTGGCAGCCCAAACTAGCGTGATGGCTTGCTTCTCAAGAAGCAGGTATTTGATTTCCATGTTTTTGAATGGAGAGCTCATGAACACAATCGGTCTCTCCTCTGCCTCTTCTCTTCGTTGAGTTAATACAGCTACATAGGAATGGTCAGAGGCAAAAGAATAAATGTAGAATGGCCTGAGGTAGTCGGGGCTGGTAAGGACTGACGCTTCTGAGATGGATCGTTTGACTTGTGAGAATGTGGTCTTTGCTTCCTCAGTCCACTCTATCTTGGCATCTTTCCTGATCATCTCATTCAGTGGTTTCACGATTTTAGCAAAGCCAGTGTTGGAATATATGCCTCAATCTCACAAGCTGAAACCTTTGAGAAAGCATAGTTGCTGTGACATTCTTGTCTGGCCGATTGGAAATTTACCTTATGTTTTTCTCATGTCACCAAGACAATTCTTTTTTCTTGCCGAAGGAATCTATCACTATGACTTATGGTTGTCATTGTAACTTCTCATTGCGTGGAGAACTCTAGACGATAGGCCATTCAATCAGGCGTCGGTGAGACTCATAGCGATAGGGGGCTTCGGAGTGACTTCTACACTCGGGAAGAAGTCCCAGTGACATTGGAAGGTCTTGCTGATAAGGATACGCATTGAAGTCATTGAGGTAACCTATGCTGGTTCGGTGAGAAGTCTTACTGAAAGTAACATGTCTCGGTGACAGTGTTGGAGCTTTCGGGGAAACCCTTGGGTGATCGGTAAGATGTCTCACCAACTCAGAGTAACTTGAGGATCTCAGTGAGAGGTCTCAGCTATGAAGGATTCTCTTGGCGACAATGCAACTCTTGAATACATTGGGGAGACCCTTGGCCGAAGGACTTGTTTCGATATGATGTCTCATCGAATATCGGAAGTCTCACCGATAGCATGTGGGGTCATTGGTTCGGTATGACTCTTGGTGAAAGTAGTAAGTCTAGCCGACGAGATTGAATCGGGGTGACTTGGAACCTGCAGGGTGATGTCTTGGCGAAGAGCAATTGTCTTGCCGATGGGAATCCAATTGTCGCTATGACTCTTGACGACTGGTCAGTGTTCAGTATAACATGAAGGCATTGATATGACGTCTTGGTGAAAGACGATAGTCTTGCTGATAGATGGATGCCAATAGGAATACAATGGGTTTCAACATGACTTGAAGACTCGATATGATCTCTCAGTGAATGACTAAAGTCTTGGCCACTAAGGAAAATTTTGGAATGACTTATGAGCTCGTTGTGATGTC
Organism: Sequoia sempervirens; assembly: GCA_007258455.2. Taxonomy (NCBI): domain Eukaryota; kingdom Viridiplantae; phylum Streptophyta; class Pinopsida; order Cupressales; family Cupressaceae; genus Sequoia; species Sequoia sempervirens. The sequence continues at coordinate 438,347,004 of VDFB02047230.1, read as the reverse complement.
TGATCGAATGGCGATTGTCTCGCCGATGAGAATGTTGAAATCGGTATGACTTGTGGATATCGGTAGAACCTCTTGTTGATAGAGATGACTCTTGGTGACAACACATAATCGGGTCTTGTGGCATCGGGGAGACACTTCTAGTGTCTCACCGACATGCAACACAAGTTGATCACTGTTGACTGAGTGAAGATTGTCCAACGTGATGCGATATGGACAAATCAGAGAAAGCAGAATGTGAACCGTTGTTGAGCTGGATGATTCGACAGTTGTGATCTGACAGTTGGAAACAAATTGTTTCATAGAGCCGAAGCCAAAGAGAAGGAAGAAGAGCGAATAGTGAGTAGACTGGTTGGCTGGCTGAAAGGCCGAGGCCATGAGGTCAAAATAGAGAAGGTGAGAGGCAGGGTTATGTTTCTGATTTCCCTCTTAATCAAGGATTGAATGCCATGGTTGATCTCTCATGTTGGTCAGTACTATAACCTGTGTGAGGGTATTGCAAGAGTACGAAGATTGTTTTGTTTGAGAGGTTGATCAAGAAATGTACAGAGGGAGAGTTGATTATCAGATAGTATCCAGAATGAACAAGATGAATCTTTGAAGAGGCTATGAGCCTGAATTTGTATTGTAACCTTTCTGTTGCTGAATAATACAATGGCTCAATCTTTGGAGTGTGGGATTTTTTATCTAAAAGGACTTTCCCCATGTAAATCTTTGTGTTTTGGTTTTCTATTTTCATCTTTCATGTCTGTTGGTTCGTATAGTAGAATTTGTTAATGCTTGTTGTTGAATTTACATGTGTTTCTCTCAGATGGATCAATGTAGGAAATTAATTGTGTTTGTTCTACATTTGGACATAGTTGTACGTGTCTTTGAGGCAACCTAATTGGAAATGAAAGTTACCGAAGGCACTACTACATGGAGTTTTCATAAGATGCGCTCCTAGATTTCCTTACAGCCAGTGATGAACTTTCTCACAAAGCTAATTTTTCCAAAGAAAGACCTCATTTCTTTCTTGCTTCCTGGCCGAGTGATCTTCAGAATGGATTTGACTCAATCTAGATCGATTGAAATCCCCTTTTCAGAAATTACGTGTCCCAAGAGCCTTCCTTCAGAAACTCTGAGCATGCACTTGTTTGGATTCAGTGTGACTCCATACTGGATACACCTCTGAAGAACCTTGGCTAAATCAGCAGCATGGTTCAATCGGTCCTTGGAGAACACTGTCAGGCCGTCCATATAGATAATGATGCACTTACTGATTAGGTCCCTGAACGCTATGTCCATGGCATGCTGGAAAGTTGCTCCAACATTTATCAGACCGAATGGCATCCTTCTGTATGCAAAAGTTCCCCATTTGGTAGTGAAGGTTGTCTTCATTCTGTCTTCACAGTCGGCCATTACCTGATTATATACAGAGTAACCATCTAGGAATGATATCATTTGAGATCCATTGACATTCTGTAGAACTTCATCTAGAGAAGGAAGTGGATAATTATCCTTTTCTGAGGCTCTATTCAAATTTTTGAAGTTGACACACAGCCTGATCTCCCTATTTTTCTTACGAACTGGGACTAAGTTAGCCACTCAGGTTGAATGGCGTACAGGGAAAATTATCCTTGCTGAGAGTAATTTCTGAACTTCTTTATAGATCAATGGTTCAATCAGGGTATTAACAGGGTGTTGCTTCTGTCGGAAGGGTTTAGCTCCAGGCTTCAAGGGAATAGTGTGTCATAACAGAGGCATAAAATGTCTTTAAGTCTTCATATCCCCAAGCAATTGTTGAAATATCTTTCCTAAGTGTCGTCAATATGTCTTTTCTGATTGCTTCAAGGCAGGCTTTCTTTATGTAGACATTCCTTTTAGGACCAGAATTAGCTAAGTTAACTATTTTGTATTCACATCCTTTATCTTCAGCTGATATCTTCTCTCAAGTCCTTGGATCTGAGTCAAAAATTCTCTCCAAGGCCACCATTCCCTTGGGAATGTTATTATTCTTTAAGTTAAGAACTCTTCTATGTCACATTCCTCAGGGTTCCAATCCCCTTGATCTTTGTTGGACTCATCAATAATTTTCCCCTCAAAAACATCTGAGCTTGCTAAGAAAGCAAGAATATGTCAGTCGTCATCAAAGACTTGAAATTTTGTGATATTATCAGGGACTGCAAGGGTGGAAATTAATTCCACTGAGAATTTCTTGAGCTTGGAGCCTTGCATAGGTTCCAGGGTACTTGCAGCAATAGCCAATGAATCAGCTACCTAATTTTCTTCTCTAGGGATTAAGCTAATCCCAAAGGCATCAAAGTCTTTGATCAGGTTCCATACCCTATTTCTATATGCTGCCAGCCTTCTGTTGTGACATGTGTATTGGCTGCGAACTTGCTTGACCACTATTTTTTAATCTCCCTTGACCACCAGGGTAGTGACTTTCTTCTTATGTGCAAACATCAGTCCCCATGCCAGAGCTTCATATTCTGCAATGTTGTTAGTACACCCGAATTGCAACCTATAAGAAGCAAAGAAATTTTTCCCTTTCAGGCTGGTTAGTTCAATCCCAACACCACAGCCTGTCTTAGATTTGGATCCATCAAACGTGAGGGTCCACAGCTGATCATGAGTTGGATTTGGTCCTTTCGAGGTCATGGTGGGCAATTGGGTAGAATGAGCCAGGGGTGGGACTGCTTGATCATTGGCATTAGGTATAGGGAAAGGATGCCCTGTAAATTCTTTAGGTATAGTTCCCAATTCCTGCTTAGTTATATCATTTGACCTATGGCTATCCTTTGACAATCACTTGTGCTTTTAGCTAACCCTTTGGGCTTTGGTGCACTCGTGAATACAGGAATGTTGGGCAAGCCTTTGGGTTGTTCCACATGAGTATGATGGTTAAGACATGTGACTAAGGCCAGCTCAATTTGGGAAGGAATTCCTTTTGGAAGTGTCCTATCCCTGGTTAGCATTGTTGCTTCCTTGGCTTCAAATGAGAAGTGGTTTGCAATGGTCTCAGGGTGGCTTGTGCTAGCTTCCTTAGCTTTGGAAACATGATTTAAAATGTCAATGTAGGGTTGGAAAGTCAGTTCAAAATGATTTTGGTAATGTACCCTTCACCAATTAGGGAGCAGGAGACTTTGCAGATCTACATCTTCTCCCAAGACCAGCTGATCTTGACAGAAAAGGTTAAAATTTCATCTCTCTTATAAACCCCTATCCTGGTTTCGAAATAGGCTACCTCATTGGGGCAATCATATTCAGTAATAGTATGCTTGAGGTGGGGCTCACTCTCAATCCTAATCTGAGTTGGAATCCCTCTCCATGGTAGCCACATATGTGAAAATTCAAGGGAAAGATATCCCCCTAGACTTTTCATCAAATCTTTGCTCAGTAACATACCATAAGTCTTTGGGATGTCTGTCACTTGGACATCTATATTGGTTTGAATCCTAGGGTCTGATCCTACTTGGACATGTACGTCTTTCAACTCTCCAACTACCTTAACTTCTGTTTTTTCAAGTTGGATGACCTTCTTGTTAGTTTGGACAGGGTCCAATCCCAATTTCTTACATATAGAATATGGCATGACATTGCCTGAGGCCCCTGAATCCAACAAACAGTTATGTAGATTCTTTCCACAAATCCTTAAACTTAAGAAAAATGGTGGAGTACCTACCTTGTTTCTATACAAGGCTGCATTAACATCCCCAGCAGGTGCCACCTTGTTCTTTCCTTTTGATTTGTCAACTTGATCCAAAGCTTTCAGCACTATCTCCCTTTGAGCAGGGCACCACTTTAAGATGTCAAAGTAGGACAAAGAATTTTTATGTTTCTACATCTCAGAAACAATATCAAATTATGTATTATAAATTGCACTACCTTTGAAAACACCAGGAGAGTTACCCTTGTTATGGAAGTCAGGTGGGCCTTTTGGTGGAGGAGGGTTATTATCAGCACCTTGATTTGGAGGCACTATGTGATTAGGTGGTGTAGACGTAGTGAGTGGACCTTTATTCTGATTTCTTAGGAAGTGTCCTCCTTTGGTCTAAAAGGCTTGGGCATCATATGAATCTTCCTCTGGTTCATTCTCCTCTTGCCTTGGGAATGAAGGTTCCTCCTCAAAGAGGTCATAAGCCATTGCAGTATCCACTAAATCACCTCCTTTGTTTGAATTCCCCTGGAATGTGTGGGCATCTTTGTGTGCCATCTTCACAACTTTCTCCATCTGAGGGCAGTTTACCTCAGAATGGGTTGCAGTATCATGCAGCCTGCACCAATTGGTCATGAAGTTGAGGTCAGCCACATTTGCAGTATGTGTTCTCTCCTCATTTGCTTGATAGTTATGAGAAACTCCCCCATTATTGGGCCCTGTATTCCATTGTCTGTTGTTATTTGGCCTTTGGTTATATCCTCTATTCTGATTCTGATAGCCCTAGTTAGAGGAATTTTGGCCCTGATAACCCCTTTGGTTGTAATTGTTGTTATTTTGATAAGTACCCTGATTGTTGTTGTTTTGATTGGGATAATTACCTTGGCTTTGAATAGGGTTCAATCGAAGCTGAGCCATGTCATTTGTAACCTGAGACAGTGTTTTCTTCAAGGTTTCTACCTCATTTGTAAGCTGGACTGTCTTCTCACTTTCCACATTCTTAGCAGCAAGTGGCTAACCACTATGATTTGGTGTTCCAATTTGGTTCTGATGACCATGGGAACTTTGAGGAAGCTGTGATTGTTGAAAAAGATTAGAAGTTCTAGTAGCAAAGAATGGGATAGGAGGCTGAGTTTGCAATTCAGATATAGGCCCAGAGTGGGAAGGAGACATTCTTGGAATAGTATTGAATAGAGGAGTTGGGCTATGCATTTGATATCCTATTGAAGGGAAACCTCCTCCTAGGCCTCCTTGTTGAGAACTGATTTGTTGCTGCAGCTTGATAACTAGATGATAGACTTTGGATAGAGAATCAATATCAGCTGGTTGATAAGTCCTTTGCGAGAACAAGCCAAGCAAGGGGTCTATAACTCTAAAGTAAGCTTGGATGGTGCTATTCTCAGTGACTAGATAGGCATCTTGCAACCTCCTATACATTCGTTGGAACCTGGTATTGAATAAAGGCAAGGGTTCACCTGGTCCCTTTCTGATGGTAGCGAATTGGTGGTATAAAAGGGTTGGATCCACATAAACCCTAAACTGATTGATGAAAGTGTTTTCCAGATGTGTCCAGGTCAGAATAGAACCTTGAGGGAGATTAAGGTACCAATTGTAGGCCATATCCCTTAATGAATATGGGAACAACCTACAAACTACATCATGGTGAGATATCTGAGCTCTGGTACAAGCATCCTTGAAACTTGTATGTGCTCTTCAGCACTCCTTGATTCACCATGAATGTACTTGGGGAAAATTTTCTCAGGGTTCTTAGGCATGTCGTGAAAACCTCCAAGGATAGTCTCCAATGGAGAGGTATTATTCTGGAAGAATGCCATTGGTGGCGGTGGTGGTTGAGCCAGTTGTTGTATGGGTTGAATCAGCTGTGATGATAATTGAGATGAATGTGGTGGATTGATGGGTACCCACTGGGGTATTGGTGAAAAGCCTGGTGGAGTGAGTGGAGCTGACAAGGGTGGTATGATAGCTAAGACAGTCTTATGACTCTTGTGTCTTATTGGGGTCTTGAGTTCTATCAAGGGTGGAGGATTTTCAGCTGACCAAAGAACCCTATGGGACCTTTCTGAAGAGGAAAACCCAGCTTTATCCAATTTTCCCTTTTAGGCCCTCCTTCTAGCGCCAATTCCTGTTGATGGTCCAAGTGGCACAGCAACATGCAAACAGAATATTGATACTCTATTTCTCCTGAAAGAGAAAGATGATCACATGGATATCTTAGCTCCCAAGGTCTTTTTAGTTGGTTCTCAACTGTTTTGATGTCCCTCAGTGGTCAATGTGAAAGTAATGTTCAAGGGGCCTACTGGTGTGAGCTTCTGGATTGTTCTAAGATCAAGCATGAAATAAAACCCAATTTAATTGGGGTTTTTAAAGAAACATAAAAAGATGGGTCAGGGTTTTGGAATAGAAAAGAATGACAATTCTTCTAATTTAACCTGACTTGCTACCTTTCAAGGAGTTGTAAACAAAAACTGCACAACAAAGTAAACTTGTGATTGACACACAGCCTCTTTCATTCACAGTGCTAATTCAAATAACAGATTTTTAATTATCATTTTGATAAAACATAAAATAAGACTTCAATCCTTGAAAGATTCTCAAGTTAGATTAACCTAAAACAAATATCATTTAGGAACACAATATGAAGTAGATTAAACTCTGATTGCTTTTACTGTTAGTGAAACAGATAAGCAATATTTACAAGGCTGGCACAATCACCAGTGTATAGAGAATCTGCGATTCCAAATTGTTTCCAACTACACTAAGAGAATTTGGAAAATAACATTACAGCCAACATGGACTCTTACTACTAGACAAGAAGACAAAAGAAGCTCTCATTACTAAGAATCAAGATGCAACTCTATCTCCTTCTGTTAACCAACTAATTCCTAGATTTTTCTTCTAACTATCTGTTCTAACACTATCTCTTCTATTTTCTCCCTTGATTCTTTCTAACTCTAACTATCTAAAAATTCTCTAAAAGTTCTAACTTTTTTACCAAGAGGCCAGAAGGCCATACATATAGAATGTACCGAAAGAATGTGTTGTCCCCATATTAGGGTTTTCAAAAATATCTCCTGACTGCAAGAGGGTCGGCTCTTGGATCTTTCTGAGGAGGGTCAAAGTTGCATTCAATGTGAAGCCCTGGTGTCCATGCTGATGAAGGATTTCTATCCTCGGGAGAAGCCTTTTTAGATCTTTTTGGTAGCTGCAGCATTAACTCTTTTGTCTTCGTTTCCACCTTCAAACTCTGTTGGGATCACCTTGAATGCTCATAATATCTCCATCAATACTGATCTACCTCCTTGCCAGTTGTCACTACAGCTGTCCCTATGAGTCATAGTTTCTTCTTTCCTTTGGCTTCCTCTTTGTTCTGGACTTCTCTGTACATTGACCGTCCTCTGGAAGCTCCATTGGGCCTCCCTGTAGATTTGAACACCGTCGCCCAAGAAGATCAATCGTCATCCTTTCTCAGAAGGAATCCATCTTGCTTGCATTTTGTTAGTCTTTTCCACAGGGGCAGTCAATCAATCAATGGCCCACCTTAGCTCCTTCTGATTGGATGATCACATGCCACGCTAGATTCTCGAGTAGTCAAGAGTGGTCTTCCTTAAATCGCATGTCGATGAGACACTTATCGTGTCTCCCTGATGTGATTTTGTCTTCTAATAGTTATTGGCATAGCGCAGACCCGTCAATGAGACTCTTCAACGAGCTACAGAAGTTATATTGATACACACCAAGGTCGTAAAGACAATCGTTATCGGTGTGAGGTCATGGTGATCTCCTTAGTCCTTCGGGGAGCTTCTTCCGAGCTCAAATTTCTTTCGGTGAGACCTTATACTGTCGGCTAGAGTTCCCGACGAGTTCCTCTTGGTCATACCGATGCCTCCTTTACTGGGAAATCCATCACCATCGACGAGAGGTTACCCCAAAGTCCTTCATTTGGCGAGCCCATTTTGCATCGGTAAGACCCTTCCGGGTTGGTGAGACCTCCTAGCGCCCCTTTCTATTCTCCTCGAGCTGGGCCCTTTTGTTTTAGTATGACTTTCTTCCTTCGCGAAGACCACATGGCGAAGGCTATACCTCTCGGTGAGATCCTCCCGAGCTCAGCTTTCCTTCAGCAAAATCCTTCCTGGTTGGTGAAACATCATACTAAGTCTTTCCCTTCACTTTTGCTGAGATGCCACTGGGTTGGCAAGAGATTACCCCGAGCCCCAGATCCTTCGGCGAGCTCATTTCATATCGACAGGACTTCTTGTGGTCGGGGAGACCTTTCCCAAAATTCTCTTTACTCTTTTCGAGCTCATTTACTTCAGTGAGACATTTCTGAGTCACTCAAACACCACGCCGAATACATCCAGTCTCCCCAAAGGCATACCTTATCGGTGGGACCCTCCCCTTTCACTAAGACCCTATACCGAAGCCTCCCTACTTTGCCGATAGTTCCTTTGAGTTAGGGGAGAGCTTGCTTGATTGGCAAGACTTCCTGCCGACACCACACCCCTATCACCGATACCCTCTCCTTTAGGCAAGATGTTATGCCAAACTTAGAACCTTTTGGTGAGGGCTCCTTCATGTCAGCGGGACATATTGATTCTCTCACCAAAGACTTAACAGATAGAATCCCCTCACGCTATGTCGGTGTGACTGGAGCTGCTCGGTGAGACGTTATCTCGATGCACATGAGCCTTTGATACTACTTTTTTGGTGGTTGGTAAGACATTGCGGACTCACTGAGACTTCATACCGATGAACAGATCTCTCCACGATGGGCAATTTTCACCATTAGTCAGCAAGACCAAAAGACTTCGCCAAGACCACATGCCAAATGTTGATTGTTTGGCCAAGGCATTCACTTATGAACCAATCGGTGAGATGCAAAATACTCGGGGAGACCCTCCATCGAAAAGATAACTCCTTCCGAAGTGTTACCCCAGACTCTACTGGTCGGTGAGACCTCGTGAAGTCGTCAAGACTTCACCCCAAAGTCAAAATCTTCTGCCGGTGTGCATTCTCTCTACCATTGATCGGTGAAACCTTTAGGTCTTCCCGAGACCTTTCTTCGAATGATAATTTCATGCCGAAGGGAAGCTCCTAATCGTTGTGACCTCGATTGATGTCTTGCCGATAGTTGACTGCACATGAATTTCGCTCACTGTGACATCTCTAGGGTCTTGCCGACTTTTGCCTTAACTACTTTTTAGGACCAACTGGATTGAGGCATGCCTTCCAACTGAGCTCCCCTAGCAAATCTCATCATGTGTAGGATTTCTACAAAAAAAAAAAAAAGGCTCCCATTAGTCCCCAAAGCATATGAAATATATTAAAATAAACTATCCTGTTGCTTATGATTATTTTATTGAATTCCTTACAAGAAGAAAACCAACCTAGGTTGAGACATAACCAAGATTAAATCAGATAGATCAAAAGTAAAAATTAGGAGGAAAACAAAAGAATTCTGAAGATCAAAACAAACAACTAAGAGGGAAAGAAGACAAAAGAAAAAAGAAGGGGGGACCTATTTTGTTCTAGAACAAAATGGGGTGGTTATGCAAGGCATAACAGTATAATTCTATGAACACTCAATCATTTCATGCTCAGTGCTATGCTTGTAATAATTTTGGCCACAAGGTTAATGAATAACAAAAGTAAAGTGACAAGAAATAATGTTATGACCTCTCAATCCTTCTATGTTATGGCTATTTCTACACATGCAACAAGTCTAGTCATAAGGTTGTTGATTGCAAATATAATGTGAAAAGAAGCATTTTTTCTCCACAAGCTAGTACCATCTACTACAATTGCAACAAATAAGGACACATTGCTAAATTTTGCAATGGAAAGAGTGTAAGATCTTTTTCTTGTCTAAAGAAGCTTATTATCTAGTAGGAAAAGAAGGAAATGAACAAAGTTTGAAAAAAGAAGAAATAAAATGAAATGAAGAATGATTATGTACCTCAATATGGTGTAGATGAGTCCTCCAGTAACTAAGGGAAAAGAGAATTGATTTAGGGGGGGTTGCAATTGTAGGTTTTGTCAAACCCTTAAAATATATGAGATGTTGAAATCGTCAACATAATGATAATTAGCATTATGAAAATGATTGGTCATGTCTCAAAACCAATCACATCTTTTGTGGAAGTGTCATGAAGGATCCTTGATCTCTATAATATCTCAAACCATAGAAATTTTCTAAATTTCAAAAGAAAATAAGTGCATTTATTCAAAAATAACTAGGGTTGGTGTGAAACATATTTAGTTCCTAAATTATAATAAACTAATCTCATTTGTATGCAAGTGCGAAGGAAGGAGAGAAGAAGACTTTGTGTGTATTGGAGCAAACTCTAACAACAGCTTTTCAGGTATTTTTTGTTTTTTTCTCATATAGAACCTTAGTATTAGTAGGTAATATCATGGCTACACCAACTATGATTGATGTTACTGAGAGGCCAAGGCCCAAATACAAGAAATTTCCATTCAAAGTAATGTAGGTAGACAAAGAAGGGGCATTTTCAAAGACTCTAGTGGAGGTGGTGTATTACAAGGATGTAATAATTTATATCCATACTTAGCTAAATAAAATTAATCATACCTCTTCATTTGAAAGGGTTCGTCATGAGCTACTAAATGAGAATGGAGATTACAAGCTGGAGTATGGGAACATTGCTGCAAAAGGGTTGGACATCTGGAAAGACTTTCTAGACTTTTAAAAAAATGAGGAATGGGTAAGAATCATCTTGAACCATATTCATGACAATTTCATTTGGTTAGACAAACCCTACTTGATCACCAAGGATTCTATTAGTGCCATTATTGGTATTTGCACCTTCGAACCAACCCCAGTATAGAAATCTATAAAGAATAAAACTATTATGGAACTCATTGGTGTGAAGTTTGATAAGAGATCCCTAATGATAGAAGATATAATAGATCCCAGTGTCTAGTATGATGCAATGAGTATTGCGTACAAAATCTATTTCACAAACAAGGAATGGTTTGTTTTCGCCATAGCAATTCATATCGCTCATCAAATGGTGAAATAAAATGCCAATGTTGACCTATGTGATATTTTGAGAGAACAGTTGTTGGAAAACTTGAAAAGAACAAAGGAGACAAAGTACAACTTCAGCTTTGGTTCCTTGATCATATGTCTTACTTTTTTATTCCTAAATGAATTATTTGGCTTCAAAGGAAAAATATGGGATAAATTCACTCTAATAGCTACACAAATCAAGAATCATATGGATGGTTTCCCAATGAACAATCATTTAATACCATGTACTATGATTTCCTTAAAAAAAATCCAAAATATTTGCAAGGGAGATACAAGATACCACCTAGTTTGGTTCAGAAATATGAGAATGAAATAACATTTATGGTAAACAAGGATCATTATTTTATTGAGGTAGTATAACCTAGAACTATATGGATATTTCAACTACCTTATGAGGTTGAGGATGGTTTTGTGCAAAGTTACATAAATATTTTATTGTTAAAACCTAGAGATCCTAAAATCAAAATATTTGGTACACATAGAGAGATCATGGATGAAATATACCAAAACGAGAGATAAGAAACCAGTGAAAGTAAACTTAACAAAGTGTTGAAGGAAATTGGTGCTCCACGGTACTCAAAAATTAAAAGTAGAGAGGAGCTTTACAAGATATTGGGTACATCTGATGCTCTTGCAATGGTTTCCAATGTCAAATCTGCTCTTCTAGAAGCTAGTTCCAATCCAATAAGATCAAGTAGAACCTCTCATATTGTCACATTTTCTCCAATACCTTTTGAATCCACTAGGAGTAAAATAAAATCCACCTCTCAAATCACTCCAAAGAAAAAGGCCACTAAAGCTAGACATGCCAAGCCTTGAAGAGAAAAATAAAATGAGGAAGAGTCAGATGATACTAAGTAAATTGGAGAAGAAGTAAAATATTTTGTCTCAAAGAAAAGGGAGAAAGGTGCAAGTCAAAGAAAAGAAGAGATCCCCCTACAAAAAAATAAAGAAAAAGGAATTGCTAAAAAAAGAATGAGAAGGCTCCTCCAGTCACACGTGACCCACTAGACTTTGGTGCAATTCTAAATGGAATTGTGTAGAATGATTTACTAAATGAAACAATTATGCTACATTTGGATGTCCCTTCAGGAGATAAAATGAAAATTAAAAACAAAATCATTGAGTATATGTTGATGAAAAATATTTCTTTCAATGACATTATCAACAAAGCTCTGAATATCCTTGTTGAGGCACTAAGATAGAGAAGAGAAGAAGCCATCAAGACTAATGAAAAAATGAAACAACAAGAAATTATTAATTCTTGGATCTCAATCTCCTAGGAAGAAAAACAAAATATTGTTAGAATAGAAGAAAAATAGCTCCAGACCAAGAGAAGAATAGATCTTTTAATGAGCCTGGATGAGGATATACAAAATAAAATATAGAATGAAAATAAAGTCACTACAAATAAAATCATTGATGAGATGCAAGGTAATATTGATGGTTTATCACAATATCCTTTGGAAAATAAAAATATAGAAGATACATTTGGTTAGAAAGATATGCAAGGACCCTTCGAACAACATAAAGAAGAAGGAATCTCAGGTGTACAAAAAGTACAAAGTGTCTCTACAATGGAGATAGAAAAGGAAGAAGAAAAAGGATCTAAAGAGAAGATAGCCAAGATCCTTGAGTAGATGAAGATGAGCATGGAAAATGCTTCTCCAAATGACACTATCATGTAGGATATTCCTGATGTGTCCACTCAGGACATTGATCTGTCAATTTTTGAAGGTAATGTAGCTATTGGTGATGGAAAGAAAAATGAGGATACTACTCCTCCAATGAAACTAGTGCACATGGAACTAAACAAAGTAAGTTTGTTATCCCTCCTTTGGAACATGATATTGCTTCACCATAGAACTTTGAAAGTAATGAACAAATGAATAAATATATTCCTAAGATTATGTAGTATACAAAGGAGAAGGTTGCAGAGAAGCAAAATGCTTCTACGAGTAGAGATCATAGTTCCCCATCTTGAGTCTCACTCAAGGACCTATTTTATTTTCAGACGTAGTTCCAACCGGTAATAACTCCTCAACTTCTGCATATCCCCACTCATGAAGGTTAGATAGATCTATTTGATATATCTCCCCTTCACAAATTACAACTTGGTGATATTCTACATATGAGACAAGGAAGGAAATCTTACAAGAACATATAAATAAAAGTGAATGAATTGATGATGTTGTAAAGATCATTCAATAAGGATTACCGGAAGTAAAAATTGATGTTTCCCTTCCTTTGAAATAGAAACTAAAGATTTTGATGGATTCCTTTAAAAATCATTCAGCTCACCTAGAGAAAAAAGCAAAACAAGAGGCCATAATAAAATTGAGTGATAAAAGAATGGAAGAAGTGTTTGACTAGTGTACTAGTGCACATAATGAACTACAAGAAAACTTGAAGATGTTTAAAGAATGTATAAATGAATTGATTGCTCTATATCAATTTTTCTTAAAGTGTCCAAGCTCCACCAAAAATATCAAAGATCAAATTGACTCCAATGAGTCACAAATTACTAAATTGGCTAAAGTATATGCTTTATCAAGAGATATGAATGATCAATAAGAGCTCAAATAGAAAAATCTTCATTTGCAGCTAACATTTCTTCAAGACCAAAGAGCAGTTAAGGAAAAGTTTGGTTAGTTGAGGGAAGTAGTCAACCTATTATTGGAATACAACAATCTATTGAGAGGGGGGTGAATCACTAGATACTAAAACTTTAGTCCTCAAAACCTTTATGTAGATTACTTCCTTAGCTCCAAATACTTTGTGCATACTTCTTCCTCAAACTATTAATTTGTAGATTGAAAACTAAAGATGCAAACATAAACATGGAAATAAATAATCAACACAAACATGACCACAACACCAGATATATGTGGAAAACCCAAGATGGGAAAAACCACGTGAGAAATGTTGCTAGGATCTACTATCCTAATCCAACCTCACAAATAAATTTCTATTAAAATGTTTAGGGCACCAACCTAAGGAAGCACCAACTCCCTGATTTAGAAGCTACAATTTCAAGGATACACCAACACCCTAATTTTGAAGCTACAACTCCAAAGAGACTACAATCCCCTAATTTGAGCTACAACTCAATACAATGAGGCCGCAACCTCTTACAACATTAAAATATCATATATGCATAAACTATTTTTGCATATACTATAATGCATCAATACATTCAGTAGATTGTTGCACTTTCTACAACTCACACTTTGTTGCTAATGTTGCAACCTCAACAACACATCCCCTCTACTCTGCACTCTTTCTTATTCTACACTCTCATATTTTTTCTCCTCTGCACTTAGAACATTTTTTGTTCTATCTTTTTGCACTACACACTCTCTTCACACTCTACCTCTATTGCACACTCAGTAATACATAACTTTGTTCAGCACCCTCTACACTTGCAGACTACACACCCAAATCACTTGCTTCAGATGCTACTACTTTGACAATATCAGAGTATCTTCTTTCTTTGTTGACATGCAACCTCATTACCTCAATATATGCACCACCATCCAAATCATCTCAAATCTTCTATTAGGGTTTTCATACATACTACCTTCACCAGCTAATTGCCATTTCACCTCAATCCTTGCACCATTGTCTTTCTCATAAATTAATACATCTAATAGGGTTTACTAGATATTGCCATACCTCTACATCGAGCTGCTTCCACATTAAATTCTGGCACAAGAAATTTTCTTAAATTGGCTCTCTATCAAACCCTAGAACTATATATGCATTCAATGTGTTCTTTTGTTCATTCGATTTGATTCTAATCTTCATCTACTTTGCATACTATGCCATCGAATTGAAGATAAAATCTTCATTTACTTTGCAAATTGTGCCACCACTTTGTCGATCATATCTTCAACAACATTGGTCATAGATGCAATTGGACCAATAAATTCTTCCCTCTATGTCAATTAACAATTGAAACCATTGTTCACACTATTGTAGCCATTGTAGATCTTTGCCTTTGAATTATGGCCATCAATCTTCTCTTTTGCACCATGATCTTCTAGCTCTCCATTCATCTCAGCACCTTTAAAACATAGTCGTTTGATTAGCTTCAATTAGATTATCACCATTTATCTTCATCTCATGCCTATCACTTATTGTATTCATACTTAGGGCACCAAGATCTAATCCGTGATGTGAGGAACTATCGCTATCACCATTAGATCTTTGCCACTTGATCTCCACTTTCATTCATGACCATCGCATATCGTTATTCTTCATCAATCATTCAATTCACAACAGGGATGTGAATTGATGCAGTGGCTGTTAAACAAGCACAAAACAACTAAGAGGGGGGGTGAATCAGTTGTCACACAATTCAAAACTTAAAACTTCAATACTCATTAATTCCACAACCATACTAAACTATTATTAAGCATGAGAATGAGATACAGAAAATAGAAAGTAAGATAACACACTAAACACCAAATTTTACATGGAAAACCCAATGAGGGAAATATCATGGTGAGGATTGACTCACAATATAAAGTAGTTCTAGAACAGAATAAACAAGGCTCACTGCCCTAAAAGGACTCATTGTCTAGATACAAAAGCTCACTACTTATAGGGAGGCTCACTACCTACAAAAAGAGTTACAGAACAAAATTAGGCTTCACAGCCAAAATGAACTGAGAATAATACACCTAACAAGTGTTGATGTAGTTTCGGTGATGCTCAATACACTGACTCAATACACTTCATTATTTTCTCTCACTTTCACATTTATTGTTGCTTCATTGATCATACACAGGTTTTTCATTCATTCATCTTCTAAAACTTGTTCAACACACACATATATATACTTGATCTAATCACAAGCATCAATTAGGTTAGCCTAATTAGATGCACTTCATATTTACCAAAAATACTAAGTGTCGGATCCAAGTATTCACAAAATATTTCAAAAAGCAATTCAACATTATGTCGACATAGACTTAAGATAGGTTGCACATACATCCATGTAATAAAATTAATCCACCATATCACAATTAACCCAAGAAATCAGCCAGGAATAGACTTCACCACAAAAAGAAAACAACAAAATAATACCACTACGTCATACAAGCACTAGAGCACATAATATTCAGAACTTGCAAGCCTTCGGGAACTATAAAAAAATTTCTAAAACTGCAAGTAGTAAATGTCATGAGGACAAGAATACCAGAGAGTGCAACTCGAATACCAGTTCAGATACCAAACCAAAATACCAAATCACGCACAGACTTAGACTTGTAGCCACAACATGGTGACATCAATGACAGCACAAAGTTGTAGAGATAGTCAATCTTCTCTGTTCTTCCAATAGTGACCACCGTCGATCTTTCTCCTTTGAATCTGGGCATTTGATCTTTTCCATATTATAGCCATCACACATCATGTCTTTACTTAAGACTTAGTCTTCCATTTTTGCAATGTGAACACATCCAACAAGTACCATCGAATTTATCTTCTTTAAACTACCACCATTGATCACATTCCCTTTGGAACCAAATCCATCGCATATTGTTGATTTTCTTATAGCATCATCATCATTTTCGCAATGTATCGGGACACAATAATCATCGTTGGATCTCTGCCTTTTGATCTACACCATCGATCTCCTTCATATACTATTTTTCATGGTCGGGGTCCACCAAGACACTGCCACACAACTCACAACAAGGATGTGATTTTTCCATCTATCAATCATCTTTCACCATGTGTCAATACCTCATATCCTTTTCCATCTATCAATACATGTCACCAAACTATCCTTATCGCCTCTCAGCCAGGACCCACACCATCAGCATGTCAAAGGAACCAATCATTTTGTCCTACCAATGTTCATCCATCTCCTTGATGAACCTAAGTCACCTTCATCACCCATAGCTACTTCATATGAGCCTTCAGCTTCCATTTAAGTGATGTGAATGAATATAGTGATCATCGTCTGATCACCAACCTTTGAACCTACACCTTTGATCAAACATTGTGCCTCACTATTATACATATGTCTTTGTTTCTCCATCAACAATCACTATTGAATCAACTATAGTTCAATCTACATCATCCCCAACTATCCCATTAGTTCTAACAACAGGCCCACAAAATCTCCATGGGTTGGTGGGCTAATGTCATGTGTCCACCTCTAATGTCATTCTCCACTATCATTCAACACTCATCGCTCATCGCTCAAATCTCTAAATGCTTCACTTCACAACAAGGATGTGTAGCAATTGGGCAATATGTTGTCACATGCTAGCTAGACCCACCAAGGTTCTATTCTCCATCATTGCGCATCGTCCAATCAAAACCTATTCAATCACACCTATTCCCCACTTCCCCATGAGGCTTAGCTAGGACCCACCATAAACACAATGGGTTAGCAAGCACCGTCTGATCAACTTGATCATAGCCATTGATACATTTCCATTGCTCATCATTGAACTTCAAGCCAACTTCAAAGAGCTTTCCATGATACATGTGACCTTAGCGATAGTTGTTAGATGTGGAACAATTGAGTGTGCACCATCTAATCTACCCACTAAATACATAAGTGATATCAATCAAAGGACTAGTAATAGGACCGGTCACAAAATGAGTTTTAAGGGCATAAGTTATAACTTATGCAACTGGTTACCACTGACACATATTCAATGTAAAAAAATAAAACCCATTGGTCACCATGACTATAAACTTAGGGTTTAACTAATAAACCCTAAAACTATCTAAGAGCACAAATAAATCTTTTTTATCACACCATGCATCATCTAGACCTACAACACACATTTTTGAGAATCTCTCAAAAAACCCATATCGAATTTGGACTCTGATTTCCCTTCAGATTCCTAAAAGAATTTACTAAAACACCATGAAAAAGTTGCATGACAACAATGCAACATCTTGAGCAACATTTGCAATTTACATTCCAACTCCCAAAACCAAATCCATAACATATCATTTACCTTCTTAGACATCAATGACCGCCTTTTTACATCAATGCCAACACTCCTTTCATACAGGATCAAGTCCATCTCACACCTGATCCCCTTTTGACCACAATGACAAAAATATGCTAACAATCTCCCCCTTTTCCCTTGATGGAAAAACCTAAATGTTCAAATGTCAAATGCTCTAATACCAATGATGGATAGCATTTGAGCTAATTTCTCCTCCTTGAACATGTCTTCTTCTTTGCATACTTTTCTCATGGTCCTACTTTGAGCATTTGCACAACTTTCTCCCCCTTTGACATCAATGACAAAGGGTCACAACTTTGTCTCCCTTTTTTGTCTCAAGTCACCATACTATTGTATCCTTCACATCTCCTTTGCAATGGCAAAGGGACTTTGCTCCCCCTTTGACTGACACCAATTGAAGATAATTTTTGCACTCATGCCAATTGTTGCTCTCCTTTCACTATAATGGAAAAACCACATGCTTCAATCACTCTATACCAATTACCACTATTTGATGCTAGTTGAAGTGTCATTCATGATCTAAACTAATCAAGTCTAATACCAATTATAGATGTTCTATTTCATGCTCTATACCAATTTATATCATATTCTTGACACCAATTTGTGATATCATGCCCTAATACCAATTAACATTATGAACTGCATTGTACCAAGTATGACACTAATTTGATACCTATAGTAACTCCCCCTTAGACCTTGCTCCATTATCTCTTCCTATATACCTGAGCATTTTCTACTCTTTGGGATTTGTACCAACTAGGCTACTATGTACCAATTCACAATGGTCTAACACAAACTAGAACCACTCAATACCAATTATAACAAAATAAATTTTGAGTGTATTTATAGAACAACTACCCCTTATCCATATCTCTTCTCCTTATAGTCAAGGAGCATATCTCTTAACAGATCATTTACACCACTTTTTATTCAATAGCTAATACCAATTGTTGATATCAATACCTGATAGAATATCTCTTAATAGAGCATTTACACCACTTTTTAAAACATATTTTACCTAACTTGATCTCTCTTTTCATTTCCATGGATAAATGAATTACCAATTAAGCTCCCCCTGGAACCATGCCCTATCACTACAGATTAGTGATGTGAAGCAAAAGCAACCACATTTGGCACTTCTTGTTGATCTTTCACTCTCCGCACCTTTTTGGGATTTTTCTCTTTCTTGTCAGCCTTCTTCTAAAGAACATGTGAATCATTCTTTACTTTGGGGTACTTATTGCTTCTTTTATTTTGTGCTATAGGTCTTACATGATTTAATCTACAATCCTTAGCTATGTGACCAAAGTTATTACAATTGTAGCACATTGCATTCATATTCATTATGGGAGCAAATGAATTCTTATTCACATATTTTGTGCTTCTTCTATATGAAACTTTACACTCACAAGCCTTATGACCAAACTGATTGTAAGTATAACAATAACCATAAAAACATGGGGAGTACCTAGTCATAGCATTCCTTTGTCCAGAATGAGGTGGTCCTTTTTTATTTTTCTTGACATATCTCATCCCTGTGGATCCATCTATATCGGCTCCCTTTGTATGTTGCTTCTTCAAATCTTCAGGGACTAAATTCCTCATAAATTGGTTCTACATAACCTATAATGCATCAATAAATTCAATATATTGTTGCACTTTCTACAACTCACACTCTGTTGTTGATGTTGCAACCTTAGCAACTCATCCCCTCTGCTCTACACTCTTTCTTATTCTACACTCTCTCTTTTTTCTCCTATGCACTTAGAACATTTTTTGTTCTATCTTTTTGCACTACACACTCTACCCCTACTACACATGCAGCAATATATAACTCTATTTAGCACCCTCTACACTTGCAGATTACACACCTAACTCACCTACTTCAGATGCTACTACTTTGACAATATCAAATTATCTTCTTTCTTTGTCGATATGCAGCCTCATTACCTCGAGATGTGCACCATAGTCCAAATCATCTCAAATATTTTATTAGGGTTTCCATGCATACTATCTTCACCAGCTAGCTGCTAGTTCACCTCGAGCCTTGCACCATCATAGAACTCATCATTAATACATCTGATAGGGTTTACCAAATATCACCATACCTCTCCATCGAGCCACCTCCACAATAAATTCTATAATAGTAAATTTCCCAAATCAGTCCTCTATCAAACCCTAGAACTAGATATGTATTCAATGCATTCTTCTATTCATTTGATTTGATTCTGATCTTCATCTACTTTGCAAAATATACCATCAAATTGAAGATCAAATCTTCATTTACTTTACAAACTCTGCCACTACTTTGTTGATCATATCTTCACCAACATTGGTCATAGATGCAATTGGACCAATAAATTCTTCCCTCTATGTTGGCTACTAGTTGAAACCCTCATTCCCACTATCATAGCCATTGCAGATCTTTGTCTTTGAATTTTGACCATCGATCTTCTCTTTGTGCCATGATCCTCTAGCTCTCTATTCATCTAGGCACCTTTAAAACACAATCATTTGATTAGCTTTAGTTAGATTTTCACCATTGATCTTCATCTCATGCCTATCGCTTATCATATTTAAACTTAGGGCACCAAGATCTAATCCACAATGTGAGGAACTATCGCTATCACCATCAGATCTTTTCCACTTGATCTCCACTGTTGATCATGACCATCGCATATTGTTATTCTTCATCAATCATTCAATTCACAACAGTGATGTGAATTGATGCAGTGACCACCGTCAATCTTTCTCCTTTGAATTTGTCCATCTTATAGCCATTGCACATCATGTCTTTACTTAAGACTTAGTCTTCCATTTCTGTGATTTGAACACATCCAACAATTACCATCAAATTGATCTTCTCTAAACTGTTTTTGATCACATTCCCTTTGGAACAAAATCCATCACTTATTGTTGATTTGGTTCAAGTATTATCATTCATTTCCATGATGTACTAAGACACAACGATCACTGTTGCATCTCTACCTTTTGATATACACTGTCGATCTCCTTCATATACCACTTGCTATGGTCAGGGTACACCAAGACACTGCCACACAACTCACAACAAGGATGTGATTTTTCCATCAATCAATCATCCTTAACCATGTGCCAATACCTCATTTTATCCTTCGCCATTTGTCAAGACATGTCACCAAAATGTCCTTATTGCCTCTCAACTAGGACCCACACCATCAGCATGTCAAAGGAACCAATCATTTGGTCATGTCAATATTCATCCATCTCCTTGATGAACCTAAGTCACCCTCGTCACCCATTGATACTTCATATGATCCTTCGAGTTCCATTTAAGCAATGTGAATGGATATAGCAATCACTATCCAATCGCAAACCTTTGAACCTACACGTTTGATCAAACATCGTGCATTGCTATTATACATATGTCTTTGTTTCTACATCAACAGTCACCATTGGATCAACTATCGTTCAATATACACCCTCCCCCGCTATCCTGTTAGTTCTAACAATGAGCCCAAAAAATATCCATGGGTTGGAAGGATAATTCCATGTGTTCACCTTTGACATCATTCTCCACTATTGTTCAACACTCATCGCTCATCACTCAAATCTCCAAACGCTTCACTTCACAACAACAATGTGAAGCAATCAGGCGATATGTCACCATGTGTCAGCTGGACCCACCAAGGTTTTGTTCTCCATCATCATGCATTATCTGATCAAAACCTTTTTTATCACAACCGTTCCCCACTTCCCCATGAGGCTTACCCAGGATCTACCATACAACTGGCTAGTGGGCACAATCTGATCAACTTGATCACAACCATTGATACGTCTCCATTGCTCATTGTTGAACTTCAAGCCAACTTCAAAGAGATTTTTGTGATACATTTGACCTTAGCGATAGCCATCAGATGTGGAACAATTGAGTGTACACCATCCAATCTACCCACTGAATGCATAAGTGATATCAACCAAAGGACTAGGTAATGGGATCGGTCATCAAATGAGTTTTAAGGGCATAAGTTATAAATTATGTGACTGATTACCACCAATACGTAGTCAATGTAAAAGCATAAAACCTATTGGTCACCATGACTATAAACTTAGGGTTTTACTAATAAACCCTAAAATTGTCCAAGAGCACAAATAAATCCTTTTTGAGCACACCATGCATCCTTTGGACCTACAACATACATTTCTGAGAAGCACTCAAAAAATCCATATCAAATCTAGACTTTGATTTCTCTTTAGATTCCTAAAAGAGTTTACTACAACACCATGAAAAAATTTCATGACAACAATGCAAAATATTGAGCAACATTTGCAAATTACATTCCAACTCCTAGAACCATATCCATAACATATCATTTCTCTTCTTATGTACATTAATGACCACCTTTTGACATCAATGCCAACACTCCTTTCATATAGGATCAATTCCATCTCACACTTGATCCCCTTTTTACATTAATGACAACAATATGCTAACACCTAAAACTTGTTTCTCTATCAAGGTTTCTTCTAAATGCAGAAAGTGTTGATAACAAAATAAAGACTTCAAGTAATATAGGGGAATTTGAGGATTTGTACTTGCAGTGTGAATACCAAAATAACATTCTTTCTTCAGCATAAGCAGATTGGGTTGAAACCTTGTTGTAGCTCAGATAAATTCATAATAAAATCCTACCTTCTAAGGAAGGTACAAAGGTGTGATCTAGATAATTTTGGTCTTTGTAGAGTACTATAGTATCTTTTAGGTTTTTTTCATGTACATAGCACTAGCTTTTGAAGCATCTCCATCTTAGGGGGGATTTTGGTTTTAAAATTCATATAAGAGGGAGTATATAGTAAGGGGGAATTCATACTTTTTTTGAAATGTTATAAGTAAAAGATCTTTATGCTCTTTTCCCTTGATGTCAAAGGGGGAGAGAAGCATGTGTTTGTTTCCATCAATGACAAAGGGAGATATTATTGGCAATAAGTGTTGTCATTGATTTCAACCCAATATGGGGTGTCATTGATGTCATATGTGATGTTGAAGTATGAACACTCTGTGGAGATAGTTGTCAAGTTGAGATATCAATTGAAGCAAGTTTGTAGCCCGTTGTACAAGGAAGAATAATGATTAGTATGTTAATTAAGTATATTGTGAAGGATGATACTCATGTTCTATTGTTTCCATAATATTTCTATACTAATATAATCATGTTTTGATGAACCGCACACAAAGATATGCTATAAATGTTGTGCTAAAGCACTCACAGGGAAGACTCTATGGCTAAGTCATGATATGGTGATCCACATTCTTCTACAAAGAAGTATTTTATCTTGTGGTTCTAAAGGAAATATGATTGTTTTGTAAAGGTGCCACATCCAAGAAATCATGTCATCACACTTTCTCTAATAAAGTTACAAGTAACAGTGTTTTGATATGAACCTTGACAAAGGAAAGCAACGATGGAAGCCTAGTGGAATGCTCTACGTTCTTCTGGGAGTGAAGGGATGATCTTATGAAGTAATGTAGTGGTCTGCAAGTATAGTTTTTGGATGACAATTAGCTACAGTCTGTCTGAAATACTTTGTTCTTGTATTTTCAGTGGATTTCTCCTCCTATAGTAGTATTTTATGATTATATACTTAAGGAAAAGGTTGAATGAATATTATGTATGGTCTACAACACCAACATCTTAGTTTGCATAATTTTTTTGGTATCTCCTCGGCTGTGTGAAGTCAAACAATGAGAGTTTTAATGGTATTGATATTATTTGGGCTGATATGACTTGTTTCATTCTATGAAGTAGATCTTGCTCAATTAATTTTGTCTTGAAGAATGTGTTGTGATGTATTTGGGCCCTAACATAGTTTATGATGATCTGCAACTAAATCTTTATTATTTTGGATGTGTTTTGGAGCCGACCCATGCAATATCAATGGTTTCATCTAACGGTCATCATGGAGCCGACTTAATTGTAGTTTTGTGACATTGTGGAGGATACATAGAATATCAAATTCATTTTTGAAAGTGACCATTGTGATGATAGAGTAAAAGAATGGAATGAAAAATATGAAATGTCCAAAATTAGTGTAAAGGGTTAATTGTGCAAAATAGTGACTTCATCATCAACATGTGTCAGATGCTTTTTAAAAGCAGTTCATAATAATTTTATCACTCCAAATTTCATGTATCCTTCTCTAAGATAGTGAGTCTCATTAGGTCCATTGTATCTTTCTCTAAGGCAGTATACCTTAGTCTTTAAGTCCATAGGCAGTGAGCCTCAAACATTTAAATTCTTGTTAGTAATGAGCTACATATATTGTGAGTTAATCCTCACCATGGTTTTTCCCTCACTGGGTTTTCCACATAAAATCTTGTTGTTTCCATATGATGCATGTGTTCCCTTTTGTTCCTTTTAGTTAATGTGATGTGTTGTTAATCGGTAAAAGGAATTACTTAAGTTTTAATATATGTTGATTCACCTCCCCTCTTAGCACATATTTATGTTAAAAACACTTATGTGAACTTATAACAAAAATATATAAAAAAATAATATCACCATAAGAGAGCAGCAATTAGGCACAAATCAGCAACACAAGATCATCATATAACACAGGATTTATGTGGAGAAACCCTTGTGAGAAGAAACTCCGCCAAGAAGAGAGGTCAAGTATGCAATATCTTCAAATTAATGAGATTACAATACAACTACTTCCATTCTCCTCTTTTCCTCCAAAATGGTAGAACCTATGTAACTATGAACAACCTTCTTATGTCTCAACCTATCCTTGCTCCTATAGAGTAACACTACATTCAACTATTCCTCATACTTTCTGCATATAAAGAGTTGATTTTATAGATGTGTGAAGATACCTTAAGCCCAAAACAAGGATTCCAAAGATGATTCTTTGATCCAAATGACCCAACCCTTGGAAACCCTCCACGAAATATGAAAGGACACCTATTTTGGCTTCCAATCATTTCCCTCCAACTTGTTTGCCCAAACATGAGAGATAAACATTACATTAAATGCAATGAATGATGGAAAACTAAATGACACCTATTGCCTCTTTCCAAGAACCCACTTGGAGAATCCCAATAGTCATTCATTTATCATTTTCCTTATATTTTATTATCCTATTCTAGGCATCCACATGTGGGGAAAACAATATTAAATATTTATGTCCACACATCACCTTTACCAAGTTGCTAGTGGGCCCATAACCCCTTATGAGTATATTACAAACAATGGTGAGAATTAATATCACAAAATGTTTTCCCAATACACACTAAGTGTCTAGAGACACTTTCCAAGGATGTTGGAACCATGACATGGGATTTACAAGGTGGATGGCACCTTAATCCTAAAACTCACAAGTAGGAGATATATTGGGAGAGGGATGAAAGAAAAATAATATCAAAAGAGGAAAGAGAAACTCATTTTCACATGCTTGTAAGAAAAGTTCTTAAAATTGCTTAACAAAGTTTGATAATAAGACATCAATTATGAAAAAACAATATTTTTGTAAAGAAAACATTTTTCTATGTCCCTTGAATCAAACTAGTAATGTACTACAAAATCAAGAAAATTGAGGATAAATTTGAGAAACTAAAACTGGATCTTAATAGAGACCACAAGCAAGGTTTCACAAAGAAATTTTAATGATGAAAAATTTACTGGACAAGGGCATGGCTGCCCTAGACCATGATGCAAGAGCATCCCTGGTTGTAAAGTAATCTTGCATCAACCAAAAGTAGTTCTTCACTTGCATTGCATTCAGTAGCAATTCAGTAGTTCATTCCACATTTTACCGCATCTTCTTTTCTTAGCTTGCAAAGCAAGCTATAGCATCTACACACCGATATCTATCACATATCCAAATCCCACATCATTTGTAGTTGTATGTTGAAAGTTATTGCTCTCAGAATTTCACTGAGTTACCAACCAGAGCATTTAGAGCTGACCTAGTCCTAAATTCTTATTATGGACCTATTTTTAAATTGTGCAGACCTAAATGAAATATCATTAAATAATCTTGGTTTCTGGGACCTATCTTAGAGATTTGCAAGTTTTTTCTTTTCATTTGGAGTTATCTATTCACATCTTGAGGCTGACCTTCATGTATGATCATTTATTAGGCTATTAACCCTTTTGGTAGACATAGACCTATTTTGGAACTTGAGAAGTATATTTAGAGGCATTGCAATTCATTATAGATCAAAGAAATTAGTTTAGAGACAAGATTTATATCCTTACATTTTCACATAAACCCTTCAGGGAATGTAATAAGGTATCTTCGCCAGTGGTATATTGTAAAATTTTAAGGCAAGGCCTATGAGACCTAGATATTCACCCTTGTGGCTAATATTTCATGTAGGCATCCTATATTAATGAAGATTCATGTTCGTACATCTATTTTTTGTGGTGTTTCCATTATTTTGACTCATTAATATTGGACCGTGCAACAATGAGTCAACATAGTGGAAACAATATAGAAAATAGATGTGCAAACATTACTCTTCATTAAAATAGGATGCCTACATGCAACATTGGCCACAAGGGAAAATATCTAGGGCTCACGGGCCTTGCCTTAAAGGATTACAATATACCACTGGCCAAGAAGCCTTATTACATGTCCTGAAGAGTTTATGCAAAAATTTAAGGATCTAGATCTTGTCTCTAAACTACTTTCTTTGATCTACAATGAATTACAGTGCCTCTAAATATGCTTCTCAATTTCCAAAATAGGTTCGCGTTGGCCACAAGGGCTAATAGCTCGATGAATGATCATACATGAAGGTCGGTCTCAAGATGTGAATAGATAACTCCACACAAAAAGAAACAACTTGAAAATATCCAAGATAGGTCCCAATGAATCCAAGATTCTTTAATGATATTCCATTCAGGTCCACACAATCTAGAAATAGGTCTGCAATAAGAATTCAAGACCAGGTCAGCTCCAAATGTTGTGGCGGGTAACACAGTGAAATTCTAAGAGTGATAACTTCCAACAGACAACTGCAAATGATGTGGGATTTGGATATGTGATAGATATCAGTGTGTAGATTCTATATCTTGCTTCATGAGTTGAGAAATAAAGACGTGGTAAAGTGTGGAATGAACTACTAAAGTGCTACAGAATGCAATGTAAGAGAAGAACTATTTTTGGTTGATGCAAGATTACTTTACAACAAGGAATGCTCCTGCATCAAACACCTAGGGTTGGAAGAAAAGTGAGGCCCTCACTTTCTAGGCCTAGGAGGAAAACCAAGATGGTCCACCTCAACTTGATAAATCCATGATGAATCCTCCACTGGTTTGTCTTTCCACTTTACAAGATATTCTTTGTACTATGTATTCATAGTGATTCTTTTAGTTATGGTATCCAAAATATGTTCAATATCCTCTAGTTCCTGATGTGGTAATTGCTCCTTCAAATCTACTTCTTCACTACTTCTAGTTGATTCTCCTTTGTGAAACTCATATTTGTCTACAATATTGAAAATAGGTGATATACCTAATGTTCTTCGTAACTCCACTCCATATGCATTTCTAGAATCAAACTTCCTCAAAATATTACACGGCCCAAACTTCCTCATCTTCAACTTATTGCATGTACCTATTGGAAATCTCTCCTTCCTCAAATTTTCCATCACTTCATCTCCAATAGAAAATTCCTTATGTCTCTAGTGTTCATCTGCCTTCTCCTTATACTTACTATTCATGTCTTTCAAATGCTTTTGGACCTAATTATGTAATGTCTCCATAAAATATACATACCCTTCTACCTTTGCACTCCTTTTATTTTCCATATTGATGTCTCTTAATTTTGTAACTCTAGGATTTACTCTGGTAACAATCTAAAATGGTGTCTTCCCTATACTCTGGTTTACTTAATTATTGTATGCAAACTCTTCCTGTGGTAAAACTATATCCCAACTTCCTGCCTTATCTCCAACCAAACATCTTAATACGTTACACAAAATTTTATTCACTACCTTTTTTTTTTTCCTTCTATCTATGAGTGATACACCAAACTAAACTTCAAATCCATTTTCATCTTCTTCCACAATGTCCTCCAAAAGTATCCAATGAACTTGGTGTCTATGTCTGAAAATGTACTCTTAGGTAATCCATGCAATCTCACAATCTCTTTGAAAAATAAATCAGAAATTTTCACAGTGTCATTAGTG
Source organism: Sequoia sempervirens (assembly GCA_007258455.2). NCBI lineage: Eukaryota > Viridiplantae > Streptophyta > Pinopsida > Cupressales > Cupressaceae > Sequoia > Sequoia sempervirens. Next base: position 438,319,120 of record VDFB02047230.1, on the reverse strand, counting down.
TTCTTGCAAGGAATGAAATGTGCCATTTTAGAAAATATGTCCATTACTACCATAATAGAATCATAATCTCTCTATGTTCTTGGAAACCCCATTATGAAATCCATGCTCAAATCTTCCCAAGGTCATCCTAGTACTATCAAAGGTTTGTATGATCTAGTATTCTAACTATTCCCTTTTGCAACTTAACAAATTCTACAATTCTGAACATACTTCCTTACATCCTTGTATATATGTGGCCAAAAATAGTGTTCACTCACCAAAGCTATTGTCTTATCCACTTTGAAATGTCCTTCCAAACCTCCACTTTGATTCTCCTTGACTACATTCTCCCTCGTTGAACTCCTCGATATACACAATTGATTTCCTTTGAACAATATACCTTCTTGAATAAAATATTCCAGCCATTGGCTTCGGCCTGTCACTACTGGTTCTTTACATGCTTTCCATGCTTCACCAAAATCTACATCTTCTTTATACATATACTTCAACTCTTCAAATCCCAGTACTTCCACTCTCATCTCTATCAACAAATTCCTTCTTCTCAATGCATCTACAACTTTGTTTAACTTACCACTCCTATGCTCCAACACAAATGTATAACTCTGCAAGAATTCAACCCATCTCATATGTCTTTGATTCAACTTTTCTTGACTATTCAAATGTTGCAATGCTTGATGATCGATATACAACACAAACTCGTTAGGAAACAAGTAATGTCTCCACTTCTTCAAAGCTTGAATTATGGCATAGAATTCTTGATCATAAACTGAGTATCTTCTTCTAGAATCATTCAATTTTTTACTAAAATAAGCTACAAGTCATCCATGACTTAACACTGCTCAAATTGCATTTCCACTTGCATCACAATCCACTTGAAATACTTTTTCAAAATCATGTAATGCTAACACTAGTTGCTTCATCACCTTCTACTTCAACAATTCAAAACTCTTTTGTGCTCTGAATTTCCTCCTAAATTCTTTCTTATCTCCTCTCATCCTGTCTATCATGGGGTTACAAACACTACTGAAACTTCTGATAAACTTTTGGTAAAAACTTGCTAGTCCATGGAATGATCTTACTTCTCCAATATTTACCAGTGTAGGCCAATCAGGAATGGCTTTCACTTTCTTTGGATCCATCTTTAATCCTTCAATAGAAATAACAAATCCCAAGCATATGAATTGTGTCTTCTTTAAACTACATTTATTGAAATTAATCAACTTCTCTTGTCTCAACCTTTGTAGTACTTGTTGAATGTGCCACAAATTTTCTTCTCTTGTCTTACTAAAAATCATAATATCATCTAGGTAAACAATGACAAAGTTACCCAAGAATTTCTTGAATACCTCATTCATCAACCTCATGAAAGTGCTCGGTACATTGGTTATTACAAAAAGAATTTCCAACCACTCATACAATCCTTCATTTGTCTTAAATACAGTCTTCCATTCATCTCCTTCTCATATTTTGACCTGAGGGTATCCACTCTTGAGATCAATCTTTTTAAAATACTTTGCTCCACTCAAGCAGTACTTAATGTCATCCATCCTCAATAATGGGAATCTATTCTTGACAATGATCTTATTGATTTCTCTTGAATCTATACACATTCTCCACTCTCCATCTTTCTTGGGTGCAAGTATAGTAGGTATCGCACATGGGCTCAAACTTTCTCTAATCAATCCTTTCCTCAACAACTCTTGTATCTGGTGGCTCAACTCTGCATTCTCTATCAATGCCATTCTATGTGTTGATTTATTTGGAAAAAAATCTCCTAGTATTAGATATTTCTGAAGGTTGATACTTTGAACCTCTAGTAAACCTTTTGGTACATTATATAAAATGATGTCCTTATACTAGGTCAAATACTCTACAACTTCTTCACTTTCTCCAATGGGATTCTCTATCTCTGGACCATTTCTTTTCTTTGGAATCAATGCAAAACATATGTTCTCATGTCTCAACCCATCAAGAAATTTCCTTCCATCTACCAAACATAGTCTGGAAGTGCCACAAAATTCAGTCTTCTCCTCTTCCTCCAAATGTATTAGCTTGATTCTCTTTCCATTTGATTTCACAATATACGTATTCCTTCTTCCATCATGAATAGACTTCCTATTGTTGGGAATAGTATGCCATTTAATTATAATCCTAAACATTATTTCATGTATCTCCTAAGTCCTTGGAAAGTGTTCCCCAACACTAGGATTAGAAAGAGATTAAATTTGAATGAAATGAAGATGTAAATTAACATTTGTAATTAATTCTAAATGAGAGGAACATGTGGGGACACCCAAGAAGAGCTCATATAAAATAGGAGCACATGGGGCACCCATATGGAAGGTGGAACTCACCTTGAGTTAAGATAACTATTTGGAGAAAAAGATAACACTTCAGTAATACATGTAAATATCCTAGAAGTTAGGGATTGTGTTGGTATGTGGTGATTGATCATGCTATACTGTATAGCCCATGGTATACTGTACACCCCGGCCCCCTGTCCTTGTCGGGGTTTGGGGCCAAGCCGGGCCCCAGGCGAGGGTTCAGGGGCGCAGCCCCTGAGAAAAAAAAATTTGCCATTTTTTTTCGCGTCGTCAGCAAGAAAGGAAAAATCTCTGAAAAAGAAAGAAAACCGACTTTGTAAAACCCTAATTCTAGAAGCTTCTAAAAGCTTGTTAAAAGGGGTTGGGATGGGGGTTACAGTATGATGAAAAACATGATTATTCGCAAGATTGTAATAGGTTTTGCACTGGATAATAAAAGTATTGGATGGCTGCGGTTTGGTGGTTGTAGCCCAGATTGGGTGAACCACGTTAAATTCTCTGTGTTATGATTTATTATGTGTATGTTTTAGTTTCTCTGTTTATTATTTAAATCTACATTTAATTGTTAGATATCTACCATCTCTAACCCTAACAAGTGGTATCAGAGCGAGTTGTGTTTCAATTATCATCTATAGGAAGATCTCACGGTTGAGTGGGAGTCTCACGGTTGAGTGGGAGCAATGGAAAATGAGGGTAAGAAGGTTGAGAAGTTTAATGGGAAGAACTATCAGTTATGGAAGATGCAGATGGAGGACTATCTCTATCAGAAGGATTTATGGCGGCCATTGGAAGGGAAAGCCAAGAAACCTGCAGCAATGTCAGATGAGGACTAGGAGATCTTGGATAGAAAGGCTCTTGGCAGTATTCGTTTGTGCCTAGCACAATCAGTGGCATTCAATATTACAAAGCAAAGACAACTCAAGAGTTGATGGAAACCCTAGCAAAGTTATATGAAAAGCCTTTCACTTCAAATAAGGTATTTCTTATGAAGCATTTATTTAATATGAAAATGGTAGAAGGTGGGTCGATTCTTGATCATTTGAATGAGTTTAATCACAGTCCTTGACCAATTAACTTCTATAAAAGTAAACTTTGATGAAGAAGTTAGGGCTATTTTGATTCTATGTTCTTTGCTTGAAATTTGGAATAGCTTGGTAATGGCTGTTAGAAATTATGTTTTTGGTTCAAATACATTGAAATTTGATGACATTGTTGGTGTTATTTTGAGCGAGGAAATTCATAGGAAAAGCTTAGGTGGAACATCCACATGAGGCGTGTTTTGAATGTAAGCGAGGGAATGAGAACAAAGAGGAGAGGAAACAGTGCATAAATCATGGGAAGTCTAGGAAAATCAAAGGACAAAGGTCCCAATCGAGAGATAAGAAGTTGTTGGTACTATGGTAAGCCCGAGGTCATTTGAAGAAAAGATTGCTGGTCTCCCGGAAAATAAAGGAGACAACAAAGAGGAAGGGAAGCAAAGAGGCAAATGGTAAGTAATAAATCTGATGAGGATACTTTGATTATTTCTGTTGATAATGTTGATGATTCTTGGGTGTTAGATTTAGGTGCTTCATTTCATGCTACCCCCATAGAAGTTATTTTTCTTGATTATGTCCAAGGGGATTTTGGGCTAGTTTATTTAGGAGATAACGAACCCTGTCAGATTGTTGGAAAGGGAAGAATCAAGATTAAGATGCAGAATGGGAATCATTGGCTACTACGTGAGGTAAGGCATGTTCCAAAGTTAAGCAGAAATTTAATTTCAGCAAGGCAACTAGATGATGAAGATTGTGTTGTTACATTTAGTGATAAAAATTGGAAGGTCACAAAGGGTGCCTTAGTAGTAACAAAAGGTGTGAAAGTAGGCACCTTATATCTTTATAGAGGTCATACTGTTCCTTCTACTTTAATTGTTATAGAAAAATATCAATGTTTAGGAACAGTTGATGCAGTTCAGCAGGTAGAAGATTATACAATTGTTGTGGACTCTAAATCAGCACCGTGGCATAATATACTTGGGCATATGAGTGCAAAAGGTATGAAAGTACTTCATTCAAATAATGTTTTACACGGGAGTCTAAAATGTGTTAATATGGATTCTGTAGAAATTTGTGTATGGAAAATAAAGAGAGTTAGTTTTTCTCAAGGATGGAAGCAAAGAAAGATGAAAATTGGACTTGTGCATACGGATGTATAGGGACTAGCTTCAGGTATCTTCTGCAGTGGCTCTTTGTATTATGTTACATTCATTGATGATGCAACTAGAAAGGTATGGTTATTTCCTTGGCGAGAAATCTAATGTATTTGAAAACTTTCAAAATGGAAAAACTTGGTTGAGGAGAATAGGCGGGTAAAAGATAAAAATGTCACCGGATCGATAATGGTGGTGAGTATTGCAGTAAAAAGTTTGAAGATTATTGTTCCTCTAATGGTATTCGTACATAGAAAACAGTTCCAAGGACTCCATAGGAAAATGGAGTGGCTGAGTGCATGAATAGAACAATAATGGAGTGTGCACGAACTATGAGATTGTATGTTGGGTTGCCTTTAAAAATGTAGGCGTAAGCTGCTTTACATTGTTTATTTAATCAATAGAGGTCCCTCTAATCCTTTGCGTTGTGGTATTCTAGAGGAAGCATGGAAGGGTAAGAAGGTGAGTTATTCTTTTCTCACAACCTTCGGTTGTGAAGCATTTGCACATGTAGATTCTGAAAATAGAACCAAGCTTGATGCAAAATCAAAGAAATGTGTATTTGTTGGATATGGCATTGATGAATTTGGTTATAGGCTTTGGGATTTTGAAAATCAGAAAATTGTGAGAAGCGGGGATGTCATATTCAATGAAAAAGTGTTGTACAAAGATTTGTTGTTGTAGCATGAGAAGAAAGAAAATGATTATGTAGTGTTGGATGATATTCCCAACAATAATGTTTTAGTGGTTCCTCATGTTGGGCAACAATAGCAGCAACAAATACCACAAACTCCTGTTAAGAGCGATCTTCAAGGATAAGTAGACCTCGAGAAATATTTTCTCCCTCTTTGTATTCTATTTTATTAAATTATGTTGGTGAACCAGAATGTTATGATGAAGCTATGCAGGTGGATACCAAGTTTGATGGCGACATGGAGATAGCCGAAGAAATGGACTCCTTGCTAGAAAATCAGACTTGGGATTATGCAAGTTGTCTGCAGGTAAAAATGCTTTACCAAACAAATGGATTTATAGGCTGAAAGAGGAGGATGGAAGGTAAGAAAAGATTTAAAGCCAGATTAGTTGTAAAGGGATTTGCACAGAAAAAGGGTATTGATTTTGATGAGATTTTTTCTCCTATTGTTAAAATGACTTCTATTCGTATTGTTTTAAGTATTGTGGCTCTTTGAAGATTTGCATTTAGAATAGCTTGATGTTAAAATAGCCTTTCTCCATGGTGATTTGGAAGAGGAAATATATATGGAACGCCACAAGGATTTGAGGTCAAAGGTAAGGAGAAACTAGTGTCTGATTGAAGAAAAGTTTATATGGCGAAGCAAGCACCTCGAGCAATGGTATTTGAAATTTGGCAGGTTTATGGGTGAGCAAGGCTACAACAGTGTAATTGACCATTGTATTTATTTTAAGAGGTTGGATAATGGCTGACTACATTATTTTATGCTTATATGTTGATGACATGCTTGTAAATTTGGAGTCTAACATGGATCACATAAGTGAGCTAAAACAACAGTTAGCAAAATCTTTTGCTATGAAGGATTTGGGTGCAGCAAAGCAAATCCTTGGTATGAAAATTTGTAGAGATAGGGAAAACAGAAAATTGTTTTTATCTTAGGCTAATTATGTTGAAAAGGTGTTTAGAGATTTCATATGGAGAATGCAAAAGCTGTCAACACACCTTTTCCTAGTCATGTTAAATTGACTAAGGATATGTGTCCAAAGACACAAGAGGAGGAAGAAAAAATGTCCAAGGTACCATATGCTTCAGCTGTAGGTAGTTTAATGTACGCCATGGTATGCACGAGACCGGATATTGCACATGCCATAGGAGTTGTTAGTAGGTATTTGAGTCATCTTGGAGTTGAGCATTGGAATGTAGTAAAATGGATTCTTAGGTATTTGAGAGGTACATTCAATAAGTGTTTATGTTTTGGGGGATCTAATACTGATTTAAAAGGCTATGTTGACTCAGATTTGTCAAGGGATATAGATACCAGGCGAAGTACCACAGGTTATGTATTTACAGTTGGTGAGACAAGTGAGTTGGATTTCTCGATTGCAAAAGGTGGTTGCTTTATCCACCACAGAGGCAGAGTATGTTGCTGCAATAGAGGCAGCAAAGGAGATGATATGGCTGCAACTTTTCATGGATGAGTTGGGAAAACAACAGGATGGAAATTACTTATTTACAGACAGTCAGAGTGCTATACATCTTGCAAAGAATTATGCCTTACATTCTAAAAAAAATACATACAATTGAGATATCATTTCATTGGTCGGTGTTGGAAGATGGACAGGTCAAGCTGGACAAGATACATACAGATGTCAATCCAGCAGATATGTTTACGAAGGCGGTGCCAAGGGAGAAGCTGAACTCCTCTTCAGCTTCGGTTGGCCTTCAAAGTTGAATTCAAGTATAACAAAGTAGTAGGGTCCAAGGTCCTTATTTCTAGTGGGAGCTGTAAGTGTAGCAGTGTTGTCCAGGATCAGTCTCCAAGTGGGAGGTTGTAATAGTGTGGAGCCTGATCAATCTCCAAGTGGGAGATTGTTGGTATGTGGCGATTGATCATGCTATACTATATAGCCCATGGTATACTATACACCCCGACCCCCTGTCCTCGCCGGGGTCTGGGGCCGGGTCGGGCCCCGGGCGGGGGTTCAGGGACGCAACCCCCGAGAAAAAAAATTTTGCCATTTTTTTCACGTCATCAGCGAAAAAGGAAAAATCTCTAAAAAAGAAAGAAAATTGACTTTGTAAAACCCTAATTCTGTAAGCTTCTAAAAGCTTGTTAAAAGGGGTTGGGATGGGGGTTACAGTATGATGAAAAACATGATTATTCACGAGATTGTAATAGGTTTTGCACTGGATAATAAAAGTATTGGATGGCTATGGTTTAGTGGATGTAGCCCAGATTGGGTGAACCACGTTAAATTCTCTGTGTTATGATTTATTCTGTGTATGTTTTAGTTTCTCTGTTTATTATTTAAATCTGCATTTAATTGTTAGATATCTGCCATCTCTAACCCTAACAGATTGGTGTTTACATGTATGAAGTTCAATTCAGTTTAGTTCATATTAGTTAAGTTAAGTTCAGTTCAGTTCAGTTCATTTCAGTATTAGTTCAGTTTAGTATCAGTTTAGTTCAGTTCAGTTCAATTTAGTTATGGTTTAGTTATCTTTAGTTGCATGTATTTAGTTTCAATTGAATGCTAGTTGACTTCAGTTGACTTGGAATGCATGACTAATGACTTGAGTTGCATGACAGATAATAAGTGACTACTTTCAATTAACAGGGGATGATCAATCATGCATGGTATTTGCATGAATGGTGGAGATATATGTTTTAGTTAATAGAGATTAACTTGGACCCACCTTAGGTGCCCAAGTTGGCATCTTGGGGTTAACACTTTTGCATGATAAGATATTTATAAGACTGAGTTAAGTGGGCCCATTCTTGGGCAAAAACTTTGAGGATAAGCTTAGAAGATATCTTTGAAATAAAGGTTGAGTTATGACTTTAGTTTGGGACACCCAAATGGATGAAGGAATTGTTTTGACATTGTTCTTCACGGTAGAACTCTACTTGCAAATAATAGGCATGCATTTTGTGAGATAAGCATTGTGCTTTGTAATTGTAAATTCTTTGGAGTTTACAAGGCTCATTATTGCCTATTTATTGCAGCAAGTTGAAGAGATTTTATCATATTTTATTGCAGGTTGTGAAGAAGATTTGGTGAAGGAAAAACAAGCATTCTCAAGCAATAATTGGAGTTATTGTAATCTACTTCAGAGATTAAATAATACAATGATTCTTGGTGGAGTTTTTTCCTGAAAGTGTTTCTCCATGGTATATGTTGTGTCACTTCTATCTTCTAGACTTATTCTTCTACAATCTTCTATCTATTTCTACAAATGGTAAAATGAATCTAAACAAGTAATCATCCACAAATAAATTGTAACAAACAATACTTAATTATATCTATAGCTAAAATAATTTTACAAAGTATTAAGCTACATAATTACCTCCATTTTCAACATTTGGTATCACAGCTAATGATTGGGGTAGAGTTTTGGATTCCTTTCTCTTAAAAGTTTGAAGGTTTTTTGGTTGTAGTGGGAGCTTTTACTATTATTTTATTGCTGATTTTGGAAAATAAGTTTGTTACAATGATTTTTAATTCTCATTTAGATATTGAAAGATTCAATGGATCTAATTATGATATTTGGAAACTAAAAATGGAGGATCTCCTTGAAGAGAGGTATCAATGGTTATTTGTTGGTAATGAGACAAATTCACCTACAACAATGTCAGATGAGGATAGGGATAAGCTTGATAAGAAGGAAAGAGGGACCATAAGATTATGTCTTTTTGATGATGTTCTCTTGAATGTTTTAGAAGAAACTACTGCATATAAGTTGTAGAAGAGAATAGATGATATTTATCAAACTAAAAGTCTTACTAATAAATTGTGTCTAAAAAGACAATTGTATTCTTTAAAGATGAAAGATGGTGATTTTGTTTCAAATCATTTGAATGCTTTTAATTTGATTCTAAATCAGATAGAATCTATAGATGTAAAGCTAGAAGATGAAGATAAATGCATATTGTTACTTTGTTCTTTACCAAAATCTTGGGAAAATCTAATTGTTGCTATCAATGGTAGTGGTGCAGATCCAAAGATGGACAATACAATTCCTACTCTCCTATCAAAGGAGATGAGGAGGAAGTCTAAAACAAAAATCCAAGATGCCTTGTTTGTAAAAGGTAGGCTTGAGAAAAAGGAACCTAAGGGAGACAAAGAAAGGGTAATTTTGAAGGATAGATTAAGGTAAAGTGTTGGAACTGTGGTAATTTGGGACATGTGAAGAAGGATTGTAAGAACAAGAAAAATATTTTTGATTCTTCTATAGAGGAATCCTCAGATGACGATAATCATGCTTTGATCATTTCATGTAAAAATGTTAGTGATGACTCTTTGCTTGATGTTAAAGAATGATCTTCATGAGGAGGATGGTAGTCATGATGCCATGTGTAGCTCATACCATGGTTCAGTGGGAGTTATTGGCAGTGATGTGGATGCATCATTGGTAAGGTTATCTTCATGTGATTGGGGTTATGGTTTTTTCTTAGTTTAGAGTGGTTTCTATTATGTCATGGTTTACTCTTGATATGCATTTAGAGTTTGGCATGGTACTTGTTCTCTTGAGACCAGGATGTATAAATGTTAATATGGTGCATGTAATCTCCTAGTTGGAGATGGTTAGATCATGTTGTCATGTTTATGTTCCTGATTCATGATTGGAGCTTTGACATTGATCTTGTGTAGTTCTATTAAGTATTGGGTACATTAATCATTTGCTTGATTTCTTCATGATAGTGTTATGTTGCATTTGGATTTTGGCATGGATTGATTGGTTATAGGTCCTCATGGATACTTGGAGAAATAGGTGAGGCTTGAGTTCTCTTTTGGTAAGAGATATATGTTGGAATGGTTACTTGTAAGAAAATATTTTTTCAATAGTAAAGAATGAGAAGCCTACACCTTGGTTGGATGTGAGTTCAACACACTCAACAGTTTTTCATGCCTCCAAAGAGACAGTTTGGTTACAAAGACTTGGGAAAGGTATTGGTTTTAATTGCAAGTAAGTTAAACTTAAATGTGATAGTCAAAGTGATATTTGTTTAGCCAAAAATTCTATGTATCATGCTCATACTAAGCATGTTGGTGTTCAGTATCACTTTGTGCAAGAAATGGTTGAGAGTGGGAAGGTATTAACTGAGAAAGTTGACACTTTGATTAATGTTGTAGATTATCTTATGAAACCAGTTCCTACAGATAAGTTCTCTTGGTTTTTGAGTATCAATAATTTGCTTGGATCTCCATGATTATGCAGGTTGCATTTGAAGTTGGCATGGATTGATTAATTGGTGTAGGAAGGCCATTGGCCTTGATTCCTATACTTGATTTATAATAATTCCTTGTTTAGAATAATTGCAATGTATAATGTCAAGTGGGAGAATTTTGGGAATAGGATGACATTTAATTGCAATCCTTAACATTATTTCATTTATCTCCTAAGTCCTTGGAAAGTGTTCCCCAACACTAGGATTAGAAAGAGATTAAATTCAAATGAAATGAACATGTAAATTGGCATTTGTAATTAATTCTAAATGATAGGTACATGTGGGGATGCCCAAGAAGAGACCCTATAAAATAGGATCACATGGGGCACCCACATGGAAGGTGGAACTCACCTTGAGTTAATTTAACCATTTGGAGAAAAAGATAACACTTCAGTAATACATGTAAAGATCCTAGAAGTTAGGGGTTGATGTTTACATGCATAAATTTTAGTTTAGTTTAGTTCAAATCAATTAATTTTAGCTCAGTTCAGTTCAATTTAGTATCAGTTCAGTTCAGTATCAGTTTAGTTCAATTCATTTTAGTTTATTTATGGTTCAATTATCTTCAATTGCATGTATTTAGTTTCAATTGAATGCTAGTTGACTTTAGTTGACTTGGAATGCATGACTAATGACTTGAGTTTCATGACAGATAATAGGTGACTGCTTTCAATTAACATGGGATGATCAATCATGCATGGCATTTGCATGAATGGTGGAGATATGTGTTTCAGTTAATAGAGATTGACTTGGACCCACCTTGGGCACCCAAATTGGCATCTTAGAGTTAACACTTTTGCATGATAAGATATTTTATAAGGCTGAGCTAAGTGGGCCCATTCTTGGGCACCAACTTTGAGGATAAGCTTAGAAGATATCTTCAGAATAAAGGTTGAGTTATGACTTCAGTTTAGGACACCCAAATGGATGAAGGACTTTTTTTGACATTGTTCTTCACAGTAGAACTCTACTTGCAAAGAATAGGTGTGAGTTTTGTGAGATAAGCATTGTGCTTTGTAATTGTAAATTCTTTGGAATTTACAAGGCTCATTATTGTCTATTTATTGCAGCAAGTTGAAGAGAGTTTATCAGATTTTATTGCAGGTTGTGAAGAATATTTGGTGAAGGAAAAAGAAGCATTCTCAAGCAAGAATTGGAGTTATTGTAATCTACTTCAGATATTAAATAATACATTGATTCTTGGTGGAGTTTTTTCCTAAAAGGGTTTCTCCATGGTATATGTTGTGTATCTTCTAATATCCTGTCTAATTCTTCTACAACTTTTGTATTCATTCTACAAATGATAAAATGAATTAATCAGATAATCACCCACAAAGAATTTGTAACAAAGAATACTTATTCAGATCAGTAATCATAAAGTTTTATAAAGTGTTAAGCTACATAAACACCTCAATTTTCAACACCTATCATATTGCCATGGTCTTCCAAATAGTAAATGGCATGAATCCATAGGCATAATATCACACAATACTTCATCCCTATATGATCCAATATGAAATCTTACCAAACATTGTTCATTCACCAATATCTTATGTTCATCTTGAATCTATGCTATCTTATAAGGGTTTGGATGTTTTAGTCTCTTCAAATTCAACTTTTCTACCATCTCCTCTGAAACTAGATTATCAATACTACCACTATCAATGATAACTTTACATACCTTTCCTCTAGAATTACATCTAGTTCTTAATAAATTTTTCTTTCGCTCCTCAATTACAAATGATTCACCTTTCTTTGGTTTTCCACATGAATTATGGGATCCAACATGTTCTTTCTCCACATATGTTGTTCTTCTGGTATGCTCAAGTTTCTTTCTGGTACTTCCTTGATGACACTCAAATGCTCTATGTCCTTCGCCTACACACTTGAAACAAGATCCTCTAAATGGTCTTCTCTCATACCTCCCTTCATTCCTCTAGTATCCTTCATTACAGTAAGAATTATGGCCTCCTTTGTTACTGGGGTAGAAACTTCTATCTTCCCTTCCTCAGTGGTATGAATTAGGGTACTTTTCTTCACTCTGGTAGTGTTTTGCATCTTTGTTCTACTCTGTTTAGGTTCTTCATTTTCTGGATGGTGGTCCACTTTTCTGCAATCTTCCTCTTGCACTTCTCTTTCTTTGTTCAAAATTTCATTTCAACTTCTCTTATACCTTCAATGCAAAATGATAGGCTTCTTCAATTGATGTAATCTTTACCAGGCTCAGTTCTTCTTGAATGTTAGTTCTTAGTCCATTGTTGTATCTTGTAACCTTTTCCTTGCTCACTTCACTGTGACCAATTTTAATTACCATTTTGTAGAATTCTTCAATGTACTCCTTCGTAGATCTCTCCTTTTTTCCCAGGTTCTTGAACCGTAGATTTTTGGCACCCTAATCCTTCCTAGCACTTCTAGGGTTTTTCACCTAAAAGGAGAAAGTAGGGCCAAAGATCTAGTTAGGTTCACTCAAATTATGCAATGTATGATATGATTTAGACTAAATTAAATGAACTAAGTGCAGTTAGATGATCTATGTGATTGATTATGTATGCAAAACCCAAGAAATATGACTTGTTTGAAAACACATTGTATTATGCAGAAATGAATTAGAAATGAATGCAAAACTCAACAAAAATGAACCAAACTCAAAGTGTGCACCTGGAATCTTGATGAAGACTAGAAATTGCTTTTGAAATTTTTTTGATGCTAATTTTTAGGCTTAGTGGGACTCATTTTCCATTTTGGGTGAATCAGTCCTAGTTTTGCAAAACTGATCTGGAACTTGTTTCTAGCAAAAGGGTATCTAAAAATGTAGAAAACTCAAAATTGACCTTGGAGTGGGACTCATTCACCACCCATGGTGAATGAGTCCACTTTTGAATTTATGAATTTTTAAAATTGGAATATGGAGCTTCCGATCTACACTTTGGCTTCCTACAGGTGTCTGCTTTCGAAACTCTAATTTACGGGTCTGAAAGTGAGATTTTGTTGATATTTTGACTTGTTGAATGAAGAGAATACTTGAGAAACCTTGAAACTTGATCTTCAATGATTTCCAAGCTTCCAAGAGTCCTAAATCTACAAACACACAAGAAGAGAGAGAGAGATGTTGAATGTTAAGGCATGGGGGTTTGCCTTGGTCAAACCCCTTTTAGGTAATTAAACCAAATTGATGGAAGAATGGAATGAAACATGCCAAAATGGAGTTTATTACCTTTCCATTATGTTTAATCTTGAAAGTATGTAGTAAAACATGAAGAATTTTCTCTTGAAGGTCTAAAAACTGATGTCTTAAGGCTTTTAAATGATAAAGCCCTAAGTTGCTTGACTTGAGACGGAAGATTGGTGAATGAATGAATAATAAGAGATTAGGAGATATGAATTAGGGTTAAAATACTTAAATTTATAGTAAATTCACCTATTTTACCTGTTAATACCTCATCATAGGCCGACATGAAGTAATAATAAACTTAAATTTCACTTTTTTCCCTCTCAAAGGTCAAAATGGGGCCAAATGGGACTAATTTGTCACACATGGTGAATGGGTCCCACCTAGATGGGACTAATTTGCCATGGATGGCGAATGGGTCCCACCTAGATGGGACTGATTCACCATGGATGGCGAATGGGTCCCACCTAGATGGGACCATGCATGGCAAATGGGTCCCATAGGGGCTATTTGGATAGCTAAGATGTCAGGAGATAAGGAAATAAGGTTTAAAATACAACTCTGTCAAGTATTTGATCAATTTAAGCCTTGAGATGCATAATATGGGTTAATAAGGGCCTATTACTGATGATGAAAATTTCAATTAGGGCTTGGGAGACATAATTCAATGTGAAAGTGTGATTTAATACACTTTACAACACTAAAATGAGGTCCACATAGCCTAGGAAGGAACAAGAACCAATGTGAATGTGTAAGACACAATACAACACTAGTTTAACATTAAATTTAAGTTATAAGCCTTCTATATTGATGTGATAATGTAATTAAACACATTTTATAATGTTGAATTAGGGAGAAATGGGTTCATTAGGTCTAGAAAAGCATGAAAGTATCTTACAACACCTTTACAAGACATCGTTAAAAGTGTGTTATTCAATTTGCAAGGGTCCAATGCATAGTGTGGATGCAAAAAATGCCTCGCAACACTTGAATCAAGGCCTCATTAATTCTAATTATCATGAATTAATCCCATGTCAAGCAAAGGGTACTTTTTTCTACAACACAGTTCCACAATCTTTTCAACAATTTAAGTTAATTATTTGTTGGTATGAATTGGTTCTTATATTTTCTCACCATTCTATCCCATTTTATTATTATTTCATTGCCTCATGTTTTAATCCAATTGAACTTATTTCCACCATAATGTATCATGACCTTTCAACTTTGGTTTTGCAAATCTGACTCTTTTTGGATGTTCAATTTCTTCATATTTTAAGTATTCTTCCATCTCATTTATCCAATCAATCAATTCCTCAAGATTCAAATTTCTCTTGTAATTTTGAATTTCGACTCTAGGTATTTTCCCAATATTTTAAATCACTTTTAACATCTTTTCTTGATTTGATTCTTCTTCTTCTTCACGCAGGGTTTTTGCAATTTGATTCACATGTTTTGCTTCATCATCGCTTTCATCGTTATGCCTAGGGTTTAAGCCTCACCTTCAGTCTTCTTCAATAGCATCTAACCTAACTCACATCTTGTGCATCATCTCCAATATTTTATCCATTCTTATAGCAACATTCATCATCACAGGTGCTCTCCTTGGCAACATCTCTCCTCTCAAATTGATGCAACTGCCTCAATTTGGTGATCTAGATACAAGGGTTTCAACTACCTCACAATCAGTGATTAGTTTAAAATAAATGTAGTTTGCCTCAGGTTAGTGATCTATTCACCTTAAGGAATTCCTTCACAAATTGATTCTTTCTTTGATACCACTTGGTGCAGTCACGATAGGAGGATTCCAAACAGAACAGTCCAAACCATGCAGCAATGAGTCAACATAGCGGAAACAACACAAAAAATAGATGTACAAACATGAATCTTCATCAATATATGATTCCTATGTGAAACATTGGCCACAAGGTCGAATATCAATGGCTCACAGTCCTTTCCTTAAAGGCTTACAACATACCACTGGCCAACAGGCCTTATTACATGCCCCAAGGGTTTATGTGAAAATGTAAGGATCTGAATCTTGTCTCTAAACTACTTTCTTTGATCTACAATGAATTAAAATGCCTCTAAATATTCTTCTCAAGTTCCAAAAGAGGTCCACATCAGCCACAAGGGTTAATAGCTCGATGAATGATCATACATGAAGGTTGGCCTCAAGATGTGAATAGATAACTCCATTTGAAAAGAAACAACTTGTGAATCTCCAAGATAGGTCCCAATGAATCCAAGACTCTTTAATGATATTCCATTTAGGTCCACACAATATAGAAATAGGTCAGCAATAAGAATTCAGGACTAGGTTAGCTCCAAATGCTTTGGTTGGTAACACAATGAAATTCTGAGAGTGATAACTTTCAACAAACAACTACAAATAATGTGGGATTTGGATATGTTATAGATATCTGTGTGTAGATGTTATACCTACTTCGCAAGCTAAGAAAAAAATATGTGGTAAAATGTGGAATGAACTATTGAACTACTATTGAATGCAATGCAAGAGAAGAAATGTTTTTGGTTGATGCAAGATTGCTTTACAACCATGGATGCTCTCGCATCAAAAACCCAGGGTTGGAAGAAAAGTGAGTCCCTCACTTTCCAAGACTAGAAGAAAAACCATGTCGATCCACCTCAGCTTGAGAAATCCATGATAAATCCTCCACTGGTCTATCTTTCCACTTCACAATATATTCTTTGTATTGCTTGTTCCTAGTGTTTCTTTCGATTTTGGTATCCAAAATCTATTCAATCTCCTCTAGTTCTTGATGTGGTAGTTGCTCCTTCAAATTTACTTCACTACTACCACTTGATTCTCCTTTGTAAAACTCATAAATTTCTACAATATTGAAAATAGGTGATATACCCAATGTTCCCAGTAACTCCACTTCATATGCATTTCTAGAATCAAACTTCCTCAGAATCTTACATGGCCCAAAGTTCCTCATCTTCAACTTATTGTATGTACCGATTAGAAAGCTATCCTTCCTCAAATATACCATCACTTCATCTCCAACAACAAGTTCCTTATGTCTCTAGTGTTGATCTTCCTTCTCCTTATACTTACTCTTCACCTCTTCCAAATGCTTCAAAACCTAATTATGCAATGTTTCCATGAAATCTACATACTCTTCTGCCTCTGGACTCCTTTTATTTTCTATACTAATGTCTTAATTTTGTAACTCCTCTAGGATTTACTTTGGTAACAATCTAAAATGGTGTCTTCCCTATACTCTGGTTTACTAAATTATTGTATCCAAACTTTGGATGTGGTAGAACTATATCACAACTTCCTACCATATCTCCAACCAAACATCTTAATAGGTTACCCAAACTTATGTTCACTACCTCTAGTTTTCCATTTGTCTATGGGTGATATGTTGAACTTAACTTCAAATATTTTTTCATCTTCTTCCACAATGTCCTCCAAAAGTATCCAATGAACTTGGTGTCTCTGTCTAAAACTATACTCTTAGGTAATCCATGCAATCTCACAATCTCCTTGAAAAATAAATTGGCAACTTGCACAGCATCATTAGTCTTCTTGCAAGGAATGAAATGTGCCATTTAAAAAAACAAAATCCACTACTACCATAATAGAATCATAACCTCTTTGTGTTCTTGGAAACCCCAATATGAAATCCACGCTCAAAGCTTCCCAAGGTCTTTTTGATACTATCAAAGGTTTGTACAATCTACTATTCTAACTACTCCCTTTTGCAACTTAACAAATTCTATAATTTTGAACATACTTCCTTACATCCTTGTATATCTACAGCCAAAATTATTATTCACTCACCAAATATATTATCTTATCCACTTCAAAATGTCCTACCAAACCTTCACTATGCTTCCCCTTGACCATATTCTCCCTCATTGAACTCCTCGATATACACAATTAATTTCCTTTGAACAACATATCTTCTTCAATAAAATTCCAACCATTGGAATTGGTCTGTCACTACTGGTTCTTTACATGCTTTCTATGCTTTACCAAAATCTACATCTTCTTCATACATATGCTTCAACTCTTCAAATCCCGGTACTTCTACTCTCATCTCTGAGAGAAAAATCCTTCTTTTGCTTAATGCATCTTCAACTTTGTTTGACTTGCCACTCTTATGCTTCAACACAGATGTATAACTCTGCAAGAATTCAACCCATCCCATATGTCTCTGATTCAACTTTCCTTGACTATTCAAATATTGCAATGCTTGATGATCGGTGTACAACACAAACTCATTAGGCAACAAGTAATGTCTCCACTTCTTCAAAGCTTGAATTATGGCATAGAATTCTTGATAATAAACTAAGTATCTTCTTCTAGCATCATTCATTTTTTTACTAAAATAAGCTATAGATCGTCCTTCTTGACTCAACACTTCTCCAATTGCATTTCCACTTGCATCACAATCCACTTGAAATAATTTATCAAAATCCGGTAATGCTAACACAGGTTGCTTCATCACCTTTTTCTTCAACAATTCAAAACTCTTTTATGCTCCGCATGTCTACCTAAATTCTTTCTTATCTCCTCTCATCATCTCTATCATGGGGTTATAAACACTACACAAACTTTTGATAAACTTCTAGTAGAAACTTGACAGTCCATGGAATGATCTTACTTCTCCAACATTTACTGGTGTAGGCCAATCAAGAATGACTTTCACTTTCTCTGAATCCATCCTTAATCCTTCAACAAAAATAACAAATCCCAAGTACACCAATTTTATCTTCATGAAACTACATTTCTTGACATTAATCAACAACTTCTCTTCTCTCAACATTAGTACTTATCAGATGTGTCACAAATTTTCTTCTCTTGTCTTACTAAAAATTAGAATATCATCCAGGTAAACAATGACAAACTTACCCAATAATTTCTTCAATAATTCATTCATCAACCTCATGGAAGTTCTTGGTGCATTGGTTAATCCAAAAGGCATTACCAACCACTCATAGAATCCTTCATTTTTCTTAAATGTAGTCTTCCATTCATATCTTTCTTTGATTTTGGTATGATGGTATCCACTCTTGAGATCAATCTTTGTAAAATACTTTGCTCCACTCAAGCAGTCCATAATATCATGCATCCTCAGCAATGGGAATCTATACTTGACAGTGATCTTATTGATTGCTCTTGAATCTATACACATTCTCTACTCTCCATCTTTCTTAGGTGCAAGTACAGTAGGCACCGCACATGGGATCAAACTTTCTCTGATCAATCCTTTTCTCAACAAATCTTGTATCTGGTGGTTCAACTCTGCATTCTCTATCAATGTCATTCTATGTGTTTCTTTTTTTGGAAAACTAGGTCCCAATAGTAGATCTATCTAATGACTAATACTTTAGACCCCTGGTTAAAAAACCATATGGTACATTGTTTGAAATGATGTCCTTATACGCGATCAAAAACTTTGCAACTTCTTCACTTTATCCGATGGGATTCTCTATCTCCAAACCATTGCTTTTCTTTGGAATCAACACAAAACACATGTTCCCATGTCTCAACCCATCAATAAAATTCCTTCCATATACCAAACATAGTCTAGTAATGCCACAAAATTCAGCCTTCTTCTCTTCCTCCAAAGGTATCAGCTTGATTCTCTTTCCATTTGATGTCACAATACTTCATCCCTATATAATCCAATATGAAATCTCACCAAACATTATTCATTCACCAATATCTTATGTTCATCTTGAATCCATGCTATCCTATAAGGGTTTTGATGTTTCAGTCTCTTCAAATTCAACTTTTTTACCATCTCCTCCAAAACTAGATTATCAATACTACCACTATCAATGATAACTTTACATACCTTTCCTCCAAACTTACATCTGGTTCTGAATAGACTTTTCCTCTACAATGGTTCCTTAATTACTTCATACATCAAAGCTCTTATCATTACCAGTGGTTCACCTTTCTCTGGTTTTCGACATGAATTAGGGGATCCAACATGTTCTTCCTCCGCATATGTTGTTCTCCCGATATGCTCAGGTTTCTTTTTAGTACTTCCTTGACGACACTCAAATTCTCTATGTCCTCCACCTCCACACTTGAAACGGGTTCCTCTGAACAGTCTTCTCTCATATCTCCCTTCATTTCTTTGATATCCTTCATTATAGTAAGAATCATGACCTCCTCTATTACTGAGGTAGAAACTTCTATTTTCCCTTCCTCGTCGATATGAATTAGCATCCTTTTCTTCACTCTAGTAGGGTTTTGCATCTTTGTTATGCTTTATATAGGATCTTCTTTCTCTTGATGGTGGTCCACTTTTTGAAATCTTCCTCTTGCACTTCTCTATCTTTGTTCAAACTTCTTTTTCAACTTCTCTTCTATCTTCAATGCAAATTGATAGGCTTCTTCAACTAGTGTCATCTTTACCAGGCTTAATTCTTCCTAAATGTTAGGTCTTAGTCTGTTGATGTATCTTGCAACCTTTTCCTTGATCGCTTCACTATGAATAGTTTTGGTTATCATCTTGTAGAATTCTTTAGTGTACTCCTTCACAGATCTTACCTTTTGTCTCAAGTTTTGTAATCTTTTCAACAATTCAAGTTCATAATCTACTGGTATGAATTGGTTCTTCAATTTTTTCACCATTCTATACCATTTGATGATTCTTTCTTTTCCTCTTCAATTATGATCCAATTGAACCTCTTTCCACCATAATGTAGCATGACCTTTCAACTTTTTCGCAAAGCTGACACTTTTTGGATCTTCAATTTCTTCATATTCAAAGTATTCTTCCATCTCATTTATCCAATCAATCAATTCCTCATGATTCAAATTTCCTGTGTAATTTTAAATCTCGACTCTAGGTCTTTTCCCAATCTTTGAAATTGATTTTACCATCTGTACTTGATCTAATTCTTCTTCTCTTAGGGTTTCTACAATTTGATTCACATGTTTTGCTTCATCAATGCTTTCATCATTCTACCTAAGGTTTAAGCCTCGCATTCAGTTTTCTTCAACAGCATCTAACCTAACTCACATCTTGCACATCATCTCCAACATTTCATCCACTATTCCAACAACATTTTTCATAGTAGGTGCTCTCCTTGGTGGCATCTCTCCCCTTGAATCAGTGCAACTACTTTAGTTCAGCGATCTAGCTATAAGGGTTTCAACTGCCTCACAATCAACAATCAATTGAAAACAAATGCAGTCTGCCTCAAGTTAGTAATTTTTTCACCTAAAGGAATGCCTTCAAGAATCGAGTCTCACTCTTATACCACTTGGTGCAATCATGGTAGGAGGGTTCCAAAAGGATTAATCTGGATCATGCAGTAATGAGTCAACACAGTAAAAATAACACAAAAAATAGATGTGTGAACACGACTCTTCATTAATATAGGATGCCTACATGCAAAATTGGCCAAAAGGGAAAATATACAAGGCTCACAAGCCTTGCCTTAAAGGATTACAACATAACACTAGCCAACAGGACTTATTACATGTCCTGAAGGATTTACACAAAAATGTAAGAATCTAAATCTTGTCTCTAAACTACTTTCTTTAATCTACAATGAATTACAATGCCTCTAAATATGCTTCTAAAGTTCCAAAATAAGTATATGTCAGCCACAAGGTTTAATAACCCAATGAATTATCATACATGAAGGTTAGCCTCAACATGTGAATAGATAACTCCATGTGAAAAGAAACAACTTGCAAATATCCAAGATAGGTCCCAATGAATTCAAGATTCTTTAATGATATTCCATTTAGCTCTACACAATCTAGAAATAGGTTCATAATAAGAATTCAAGACTAGGTCAGCTCCAAATGCTCTGGCTGGTAACACAGTGAAATTATGAGAGCCATAAAATTTGATAGACAACTACAAATGATGTGGTATTTGGATATGTGATAGATATCAGTGTGTAGATGTTATATCCTGCTTCGTGGGTTAAGAAACAAAGATGTGGTAAAATATGGAATGAACTACTGAACTACTATTGGATGCATTGCAAGAGAATAATTATTTTTGGTTGATGCAATATTGCTTTACAACCAGGGATGCTCCTGCATCAAACCAAAGAGGTGATGTTTTACTAATTTCAAAATATAGAAACCAACTACATGTTTGAGGGTTTATTGTTGCACAGGTTTAGGTTTGAAAGCAAACAAATTGTTTTGACTAGAGGGAAAAATAGGTTTTGAATGGACCCAAAACCATCAAGTTTTGAAGGGACCCAAAACCCAAACTAGGAGATCATGCTACCCGAAGAATAGTCAAGTGCAACTAGCATCCAAATAGAGACAAAACCACAACACAAACTAGTAGCCAGAACCAGCTACCAAACACAGAAACAAGATTTTACAGGGATCTTGAACCCAAAGGTTTTGAAGGGACTATCAAACCTTTACAAATAAGTTTTGGCAAGGACCTTAAACCCATAAAAAATGCCTGTAATAGCTAGGCAATAGCAAACTAGTCATTCTAGATACTAAAATTCTTCAAACCACTGGTAGAAACAACCAAGTCATAGATAGCCACAAGGGCAGAAAAACAAAGCCCAACAACACTCTCTATCCACCTCTATAGGAGAAGACCTCATGCACACTCAAGGCTCCAACCATGTCCCACAAAATCCAGCAGTGCTTTCCACCTCTATTGGAGAAAAAACCAAGCTCATCCATCCCACAACATCCAACAACACCTACAAACCAACACTCCACCTAAATAGGAATGGGCTCTGTCTCGATGGGAGATGTGGGAGAGAGCCTTCAACCACAAAATACACCTCACCCACAAAAGGAGAGGACTCCACCTCCATAGGTGAGGCCTCCACCTTAAAAGAAGACCCAATATTCATAGACAAGACTAAGACTACAGTAGAAAAAAAGAGCTTAGCAAGCACTAGCAGCAAAAGCATCTAGGTCTTCAAAATAAACTCTAAAAACCACCCAGTCCACCAAACCTTCAGAGAACCAAAGAAAAGCTTTAGCAAGAGGGGCACCATTGAAGAATGTTGAACCAACACCATCCCAACACACTGGAACTTATACAAAGAACTTGCAAAGAGATCCTTCACCAAAGGGAAAATTTGGGTCCAAGAATAAAACATGGAAATCCACCCAGCCAAGATATCCCATAAAGTGAGCCAAACCAGCCAAACTAAGATAGAACTTTCATTTCCTTCCAGACACACACTTCTAGCAGCAACAGGGAGGGGAAAAAACCACTCAATGATAGCCCCCAAATCAAAAGAAACATTGAAGAACAACCTCTTGAGGCACACCCAACACAAACCCCGACAAGGTACAGATGAAAGCAAATCACCAAAAGGCAGAAAGACTACCCACCACAAGAAAATGAACTCCTAGTAGGAGAACCAAAAACCCACACACACAGAGGGGTGAAACCAAGACACTAGCCCCCATACACTAAAGAGAAGCAACATCAAACACAGGGGGAAAACCAGGAACAAAAAAAAATAGGAGACATATGCTCTCAAAAGATTATACACCAATGCAAACTAGAGTAAGCTCACACCACATCCATCAAGGTAGAAAGAGGAAAACCTCCTGACCCAAGCAACAATGCCACACCATAACAAGGGCCAAAGGCCCAAACTAGGTTCCAAATCAAAAAGATAAGCATGAAAGCCCAACAGCCATTTGGAAACCAAAAAATGGTTTGCAAAGACAACTCGAGGACGGGAAACTTCCAAGGAGTGATCTGAAGAAGTAGCCACTCCAAGAGCCAAGATGAACCAAGATGGGGGCCTCGAAGTAGAGGAACAGCCCCAAAGAATGCCCACCTCCAACTGCCAGCTCAGCAGAATGCCCTCCTCCATCTGCATACAGCAAGAGGGACTACCAAAATAATCCAAAAGAGGCCTCACACAGAGAGAATCAAGTAAAATGACATCCATTGCAATAGGAGCAACCACGACCGTGACCCGAGCACAAGGAAGAGGGAGCCCAGCCAGAAAACCTAATTTGTCTATGTGAAGAACACACATGCATAAAATTTTATATTTTTAAAGAAATGCAATAATCCAAATGATAATTTTTAGAATTTAAAATATTGTAATTGACTAAATTTTTCCCAAAAATGCAAAAAAGAAAAACTTTTTGATCTTTTGAAATGAAGAACGATATGTAATTCTTTACTTTTTCAACATTATTCACTAAAATATGCATGTACCTTTGATAAATAAAAACAACCTAAGATTGCAATCAAAATTCTCAATGAAATATCTTAGATCTAGTCCCTAATTAGATCTAAAATTATTCAATTAGATTCACAATATTTTGCAAAAAAAAAATTAATGTATGATAGACAAAATACAAATGCATAGTTTGGAAATGAAACAAATTCAAATCAACAAAAAGATCTTCAAATAACCTAGGTTTTGAATCAATTTTTAGAATTTATGCTATAAAAATCAAAAAAATGCAAGTGTAAGATATGTTGGGTTCACCAAAATGTAGAGTAGGAAAAGGGATCCTAGATCTCACTAGATTAATTAGGATTAACTAGGAGGCTTGGATTGAGAAGTTTGTATTGCAACATATCAATATTTTTGGTTTTGAGGTATATGTCCATGTGTTTAAAGAGAAGAGATTCAAGTTAGGCTTTAAAATAGAAGTATATCTTCCTTGACTATAGCAGCAATGTGAAAGGATACAATATTTAGAATCTTGAAACTAGAAATATAGTGTACAAAAAAGTATATTCTTCAAGGAAATCAAATATTCTCATAAGCCTTTACAAAACAAAGTTGACAAAATAGTAGTGCATTAGGATCCAAAAATAAAAGATTATGCATTTGAGGCTAGATCATAAGTCAACAAGGACCTAAAGATGAAGATAAGTTAGAGATTGAGTCAAGGAATTTAGAGAAATAAGAAGAACATTGTACCCTTCTCATTAGAAGGTTCACTTACTAGAGATAGAAACTGGAAATTTATAGCCACCTAATATTCATTGTATTTATTGTATTCTTACTTTGAGTATTAATTATGAGAGACTAATATTGGGAAGAAACCATTAAAGTATGCAAACAAAAACACTTAGAAAATGGCCATGGTTGAGGATATGGCTATACTAGAGAAGAACAATAAATGGGGATTAATGAAGCTTAGAAAGGTTAGGAAAACTATTAGATACAAATGGATTTTCAAGACATTTAGTTCAAATGACAAGATCAATAAGGACAAATTTGTTGGCATAATGTTGTCATTGATGTCAAAGGAGGATCAGAGGTGAGATGGAGTTGATCCTATTAGAGAGATTGTTGGCCTTGATGTCAAAAGGGGATATCATGCAAGCGTAGTTGATTGGCTTGATGATACGGGATGTTTGTGAGAGCATTGGATTTGTTTCTGGAAGCGTGTGGGTTTTTCATGGTGCAAAAGAGCATATTTTACATTTATTGCAAAAGTTGCTCAAAATGTTGCAAAGTTGACAAAATTTTGTCATCTTTCTACAATAGTGGCTTCCAAGTATTTGAAGGAAAATTTGTTGTCGGACTCGACATGGTTTTTCTAAGAGCTTCTTAGAACTATTTATTGTAGATCTTGAGGTTGAAGGTCGAGCTCAGAAATTTTTTATTTATGCTCTCGGGTGTTGTTAGGGTTTATCAATTAAACCCTAGGTTTTTGCATTCATGGCACTCTAATAGGTTTTCTATTTTATTGTTGACTACCTACTGGAGGTTACAGATCGCTTAAGTCATAACTTAAGTCCTTAATATAGTGAGGTGACTGACCCCTTTTACCTATCCTTCTCGTTGGTGAAGGTTGTATGCTCATGATAAAGATCTGAAAATGCACATTCAATGGTTACACATCCAATGGCTATCAGGGAGACTGCACCATATCAATAGGATTACTTTGAAGTCTCTTCAATGTAGATGGTGCGAAGATGATCAACAACTTTGATCGAGCCTTGGAGACTAACAGTGGTGATTGAGGCTACAAGATACATTGGGAAGAAAACACCATATATTTAAGAGTTATTTTTAAGGTCCCCTCGATGAAATGATCTCCCATAGAAGCGACAATTTGATTTCAAAGAGACAATGTTTTATGTCCCTTCGACACAGTAAAGAAGCCTAATCAATGATGGAGATTGAATGGCGTCGATTGAACAGTGGTGATCAAAGCTGCCAGATCAATGGTGAGGATCAAGCCTTAGAGATTGGACGGTGTTTGTAGTGATTCTAGTGGGACCAAATTAAGTGAAAGGTGACATACAAAGTTAGTGGAAGGTAATGTCACGTTGACAGGTGGCAACAAATGATTGCATCGACCAAGGCTATCAACGATAAAATTGATAAATGGTTGTGATCAAGTCTTTCTGATCAGGCGATGCTCACGATGGGACCAAATGAAGGATGAAGCTACACAAGGTGTGACATGGAAGATTGTGTGGAAATGATATAGATGACACATGGTAGTGATAGGTTAATCAACGGTGTAGATTGAACAATTTTGATTGAATAGTGAGTATGTGAAGGCACCTCATCGAGGAGATAGATACATATTGGCAGAATGTAATAATGAGTCCCTTTGACACAATAAAGGAACCTCATCAGGGAGAAAGTTAAATATCGGTGGAACCAAAATGATAGTCCCTTCAACACAATGAAATTTATATGATGACCTTGGTGGGACCCATTAGGGAGGTGACAATGGTGAATGGTGACATGTAAGGACAAGTGGTGGTATGTGATTGACCAACATGTCAAGTCACATAGGTGATGTTTGTTGCACAATGTTGACAAGGATGACATGTGGCTAGTGGGGACCACCCACTCGATAGAATCCAGTAGTGTATGATGTCAACATGTCCAAATGATGAAGGATAATTAGAAGCGGTGTATGCAAAAGATGGACGATGGAGATCAAACTAATTTTGATCAACGGTGGTGATTGAATGAAGCTAATTGAACAGACTTCCAGTTATCAGAGTGAGTGATTTTAAGTCTCTTCGATGAAATGATGTGTCAACTCACATCATTTTTGTGAGTTGCATGATGCTAACGAGGATGAAAATGGCAGCCTCTCACTACCTCACCAAGATTTTGTGGGTTCATGTCTCCTACCATTAGTATAGTGAGGGACGATGCATATTGTTTGGTGATTGATCCAACAATGATCACTAGTCAGTGAAGATCAATGACACTCGTTTAAAGAAGGTTCATCCGACGGAATTTCTTTAAAGATATGTCGATGAATGAGGAATGTTGGATCATGGTGTAAAGAGATGGGATTGGCGACCCATATTCACATGTGAAGATATCAAATAGCTAAATCCATGTAAACAGGGTTTTGATTGGTAACTGACATAGAGGAAATAATTAATTGGTATAACTGTTCCAATGACCAGTATGGATGAAGATTTCATTTTTAGGTCAGCGACACAAATCGCCATGTCAAGAGAGATCAAAATCAGATTGATCAAAGAAGGAAATGAATTTGATGTATATCTGATTCTATGGTTTGAAAGAGAGCCAATTTGGAAAAATTATTTGTAACAAAATTAAATGTTGTGAGGCTCGATGTAGAGGCATGGCGATATCTGGTAAACCCTATCAGATATTTCCATGATGAGCTAAACAATGGTACAAGGCTCGAGAAGAACAAGAATCTTGTTGGTGAATCTCGCAAGTGTGGTAAACCCTAAGAGAGGGTTCTAGATGATCTGAACAGGTGTGAGAATCTTGAGGAAGTAATTGCAAGTCAATGAAGAAAAGAAAAAGGAGACAATCAAGGAATTGCCTATGAGTTGAAGTTGTAATAGTAGAGTGTAAGATACAATAGTCTGTGGTGACAAAAAAAGTAGAATAGAGTTGTGTATTGTTGAATATGTCGCAGAGGTAGAGTGTGAAGATAGAGAGAAAATCATAACATAGAATGCATATGTGTAAAGAAAAGTCATATACTCTAATGTAGAATGTCTTCTAGGCATTTGCATTCAAAGTGTAGAGGTGTAATGCAGTAAGATAGAACAAATAATGTTCTAAGTGAAGAAGGGAAAAGGAGAGAGTGCAGAAAGATATAGATGTGCAAAGAAGAGAGGATGTGTTGTTGAGATTGTAGCATCAGCAGCAGCGAGTGAGTTACAGAGTGTAACAAAGTATTGTACAGTTGCGAAGTAAGTTGCAACATTTGAATTGTGTTTAATAGAGCAATTTGTAATATTGTCATTGTAAATCTAATTGGTTGTTGCAATTAGATAACTGAGTTAGTTCTTCCTTGGAGTTGGTGCTCCTAAATCATGGGATTGGTGTCTCCTTAGGGTTGGTTCCCTTAAACATTGTAATAGAAGATTTCTTTATGATGCTAGATTTGAGCAGTAGACTCAAGTATCTTTTTTCATTGTGGTTTTCCCATCTTGGGTTTTCCACATATATTTGGTGTTATGGGATTTTATGTGAATGTGTGTTTATCTCTCTATGTGTTTAGTTGATTTGCACATTAAGGGATTAATGAATTAATCTGCATAAAGTACTCAGAGCTAAAAGAAGTAATTTGCACAAAGGTTTTTAAGGGCTAAGTTTTATTGTCTACTCATTCACCCCGCCTCTCAGTAGATTGTTGTGTTCCAACAATTGGTATTAGAGCCCCAAGTTCCCTAGGAGAAGCTTAATTAGCTCGGGTGGATTCTGGTAGAGTGAACACAAAATGGGTTATCAAGAAGACTTATCTGCATATGGTGAATCTCTCTTTGATGTATCAGACTATAAGTGTTGGAGCAACAAAATGAAGACACATTTGGAATTACTAGGTTCTGATGTCTGGATGTCAATCGAGAAGGGATACAAGGATCTTGTTACTCCTCCCTCTAATATTGCTGAAAAGAAGGCACATGAAAAAAATGCTAAGGAAATGTTTGAAATTCTGATGGGGTTGCCAAGATATGTGGCTATCAAAACTATACTCTATGTAATAGCACATGAAGTTTGGAAGTAGTTAAAGAGAATGTATGAAGGTGATTATAGTAAGGTGGGGGCCAAGATTCATACATATGGAGGAAAGTCTGAAATTATAAAGATAAGTGAAGATGAGAAGAGTGCAAATACATCCATAGGAGATGTTGCAACTAGAAGAGAGATGGTAGAAGTATCTACATCCAGATCTGAGAAGGTTGATGAGGAGCAAGGTGATTTCATCAGAAGACTAAGGAGAGGCTCCAAAAAATGTATAGGTAAAATTGGTTATCTTGATTTTAAATGCATTTATGATGAAAGGCATAACTCTAAGCAAGAAAATATTGGTAAAAGGAAGAAGAAGAAGAATTTGTACACAAGAAAAGAAAGTGGTTCGTCTAAATCTAGGAATAGCCCAAATGATAGGAATGCTTGTACCTTGATGTTGAAGGAAAAAGAATCCTTATTCATGACCAAAGACTTTGCAAAACATAGGCATGGCATGGGTAGACATCTTGGTGAAGAGGATGTTGAAGTAGACCTTGAAGGAGAACTCATCTTAGCCTTAGAAGAAATTGATAATCTAAGAGATGAGATAGATAGTTTGAAAAAGGAGAAGAATAACCATAAAATGTATGCACATGAGGAGATAGAAATACTAACTGAGAGTCTTGAAGAATCTAATCAGATGGTGAGCAGCTTGAAGACTGAAGTGGAAGAAGCAAAGAGGATAGAAGATTTAGTCAGATTTGAACTATAGTCTAAATCTAATGAGTGCATAAACCTAGAGGCAGAAATAATGGCCTTGAGAAAACATTTAGAAAAGGCTAAAGAGAAGATTGATAAAGGCCTGAAATTGAAGGGTGGCTCCAAGATATTAGATTAGTTGGTAAGTTCACAAAATCCATCAAAACCTAAAGAAAATTTTGGCCTTGGTTTTGAGAAAGGAAAGAGTCCTTCTACCAGTGCTTCTACAAAATTATATGATAGATTCAAATTAGAAGAAAGATGTTGCACCAAGGAAGAGAAATCCTACATGAGTTGTTCTAAGGAAAATGCCTCTAGAAATGGAAGATCAAAAAAAGGTACTGTTGAAGTAAAGAAATTTGAAGAAGAAAAGAGACCTACTACAGCCAAGAAGAAGAATAACCATTCAATTTTTTATTATCAGAAGAAGAAGCCTGCAATAGATAAGAAGGTGGAGAAATCAATCCCTAAAAATTTTGAAAGGAAAGCAACATACAAAGGGGGTTGATGCAGATGGATTCACAAGGATGAGATACATGAAGATTTCAAAGAAAAGAAGACCACCTCATCCTGCACAAAGAAAAGATATGACTAGGTACTCCACATGTTTTTTATGGATATTGTTATATCTATAATCAATTTGGTCATAGGGCTAGAGAGTGTAGAGTTGCACCTAGAAGGAGAATAAAATGTTTGGATAGAAATTTATTTGCTCACAATAATAAAACCATTATATACAAATGCTCTTTGTGCCTGCTTAGAATTATGAAATTAAAACCCAGCAACCTGCGCAACACATGCAAAATATATACAAATTGAACAAAATTCCCATGGCCAAAATATCGCGACAAATAATCAAAACTGTTACCTAACTTCATCACAATAAAACCAAATAACATCATTTTACAAATTTCTAGCAACATGTTTGCAAGTATAGCGTTACCATTACCTGCTGCTTGTCAAAAAGCCTGCCAGGTGAGCCGTTACACCATGCTCTACTAAAATATAAATGGCTGGCTACAAAATATATACCGAAGTAAATTGTGCCATGCCACTCCGATTTATTTTGTTATAATTGGTATAAACTAGTTCCAATTGGTATCATATCATTATGCATTGGTACAAAGTAGTTTAGTTGGTACAAATCCTAATGTGAAGCAAGTGCTCAATTATAAAGGAAGTAGAGAATGGAGCAAGGTCTAAGGGGGAGTTGCTATTGGTATCAAATCAGTGTTATACTTGATATAGTGCAGTCTAGGATATCAATTGGTATAGATCATAAAGTGAAAACATTTGCAATTGGTACCAAATTTGATTGGTTTAGAGCACAAAATGGCACTTCAACCAGCATCAGCTAGTGTTAATTGGTACAGAGTGGTTGGAGCATTTAGTTTTGTCATTGCGGTCAAAGAAGGAGAGAAAAAATTGGTATCAATTAGTATCAGTCAAAGGGGGATAAAAATCTCCTTTGTCATTACTAAGGAGAAGTAGAGGTTGCAGAAGCATGGTGACCTGAGACAAGATGTTCAAGAGTGTGACCCTTTTCCATTTATGTCAAAGGGGGAGAAAGGTGAGCAAATGCTCAAAGTAGGAGCATGGGATAAAAGTAAAAAAATTCTCATAAGGGTGCACAAAGGAGAATTGAGCTCAAATATTATCCACAACTAGTATTAGACCATTGGCTATAGGTTGAGCATTTAGTTTTTCCATCAACGATAAAGGGGGAGATGGTTAACATAATGTTGTCATTGATGTCAAAAGAGGATCAAAGGTGAGATGGAGATGTAGACACTTAAAAATGTCTTGAATGATATCATGCGCTTGAATCAGGTATACTAACATCATTTTGTCTTGAAACCCACCCTCTTTTCACTTAATTGATTAAATTAGCCTAGCTATTTAATTAATTGCATCATTTTCACCTATTAATCTGATTGACCTAATTGGGTTAATTCACCCCCTTTCATGCTAACATTTCATCCTATTAAATTGAATAAATCTAATTATTTAATTTAAATCCCTAAGTCCTCTTATTTAATTAAATAACTCTAAGTTATTTAATTAAATATCATTTCATTTTCCCCCTTTTCAGTAAATCACTTTATTAAATGAATATCATGAAATTCCCCTAATTGCATAATTAAACCTTTGTTTAATTATCAATTAATAATTAATCTAATCCCCCCCACTTGCAAGGGAACATTCCAAGGAAATATTCCTCCTTTGCACATTCCTCCAAAAGTAATATTCCCATCGATAATCCTTCCCCTTTTTCACATTAAAACTTTGTTTTAATTTGTTAAATATCTAATTTCCCCCACCCATGAGAATATTCCAAAGAATATTTTCTTCTCACTCATTTGAAAAAAGGGAATATTCTTCCTAACAAACTTACAAGACTTCTTGTGCAAGTTTTGAGTGTGTTTGTTTGGAAGAATATGGACCCTTTATTCTTTCCTTGATCCATGTGATCATTAATTCTCATCCGTTGATGAGAATCCATGATCCATGTTTCATCCTTCCTCCATCTTGACCATTGATTAACTCTTTTAATCTCAACCCTTCATTTCTCATTTGTCTTATAAATAGGTCACTATTTGGAGACAAATGGATCCATCTTTTAACAACAAACTTATTTTGTTAAAATCACTTGCATTTTCACTCATATTTAACCTCATTTTATCTTAATTTACATGCATATTAGCTTAGCTTCCATTAAT
Organism: Sequoia sempervirens; assembly: GCA_007258455.2. Lineage (NCBI taxonomy): Eukaryota > Viridiplantae > Streptophyta > Pinopsida > Cupressales > Cupressaceae > Sequoia > Sequoia sempervirens. Next base: position 438,287,135 of record VDFB02047230.1, on the reverse strand, counting down.
GGCTTCCATGGTAACATAGATGCATTCATTTAGCTTATTTGGTAAATAGGGTTTCAATATTTTTTTCTTAAAATCCATTTAGATTAGCTTTACATACATCTATATCAATCATCTTCGTTTACATCATGTTAAAATATCTTGCATCATGTCAAGTTAGCATTTAAATCATTTTTCATCACACATCTATCATCAATTTTGCCAATTTTCTTCAATAGAATCAATTAGAATAGGCTCATTTATCCACGAGATTGGGAAAAGGTCGCAATTCCACATCAATGCAACACCACTACCCCAATAGGATAAGTTTCAATGGATTAGAATAGGTGTTTCTAAAGCTTTTGTAGTTTAATATGTTAAGTTTTAATGGATTCTTAGTCTAGTTTTCATTTGATTGATATTATTGGACTGATGTATAGTGGCATAATTATGCTTCGAATCCCCATGGATCAAGTTTAGTTGGCCCATACTAATATGTCAATCACAGGAGTTGATCCTGTAAGAGAGATTGTTGGCCTTGATGTCAAAAGGGAATGTCATGTAAGGAAAATTGATTGGCTTGATGACAGAGGATGTTTGTGAGAGCAGTGGATTTTTTTTTGGAAGCGTGTGGGTTGGTCATG
>VDFB02047230.1:438245634-438286415 GCA_007258455.2 Sequoia sempervirens | reverse complement strand
GAGAAAAGGAGAATGAAGAAGAGTCTCTGCTTGGATCTTATTCTATCGATCTAGATGATATTCGGTTGATGTTAGATGAAGGTGATCTAAAGAAGGTTGGTGAAATGTGGTGTGCTAGCTCTCCAATCAGAAGGCTTAAAATTGATGATGCTTTGGTTGATTATCTACTCAAAAAGGGTATTACTATTTCAAATGTTTCTGGCTTGTTACCGGATAATCTAGTAGAAGTTGTTGAAGAAAGAATGTTGCTAGAAGGACCTGAAGGACATAAGTTTGAAGCTATGATTGAGAGAAGATGTGTCAAATCTAAAAATAATTTATCCAAATACATTGGTGAGACAAAGGAATTCATTAAGGAGATGTCACATCTACAGGTATTGTCTCCAGTAGCCTACTGCTGTCGATAATTTTAGAAGCAGAATTGAAGTTATTGAATCTAAGATGAATAACATTGGAAAGAGTTTTGATTTCTTCAAAGAAAAAGATGGAAAATAGAGAATAAGAGTTGGTGAGTTGCAAGCAAAGTTATTGGTTCTACAGAGACAAAGGGAAGACTTGGTTAGAACTTTCTAGTTGGTCAAGGAAATTGTTGAGGTCCAGTTGGATCATCTCTCCAGGATACTTTTAGATGTAGAAGATTGTGAATGACAGTGCCTGTCTCTGGACTGGTCATCCTCATTTATGTTGTTGACTATGTTGGATTGTACAAGTACTAGATTGGATTCGACAGTGCTAACTTGGAAAAAGATTCTTCCAATTGTGAGAGAAAGGTACAAAAATATCTTTCATGTGAAAATTGTTATTTTTACTTGAGTTCTTGAATGTTCAAATTTTGGCCCTTTGCCTTTAATGGAAAAAAGGAGGAGAAAGATGAAGAGAAAAACAAAAACAAAAGAGGTATTGAATTATTGGACAAAGGGGGAGTACTTGGAGCTTTTCTGGAGTTCACAGTCTTGAGTTGGAGTTGTGAAGCTTTGTGTTTTTGAGTTTTTGTTGTTTTTCCATTAATGCCAAAGGGGGAGATTTTTGAGAAGTTGTTAAGATGTTTAGCATTGTTTTCATTGATGTCAAAACCTTGGATTCAGAAGGATGGGCTCCAAATGATAAAAAAATTTAATCTATCCTATTGTATGCTATGATGTTACGTAGTGTGGATATTATCCTTGATCCGGATATGACAATACTTCTTTTTGGGACAACTGTTGAATTTGGTTAATACAGTATAATGAAGCCTAATCTTTTGATGTTGGTTGCTATGCTCAAATCTTACTTCAGGTAACCTTGCTATCTAGAACTTCATGTAGCATGATGTAGGTTTTTGTATGTTGATTTGTGGTTCTTTGGTTAACACTAAAATTGATGATAATCAAGATTTGGTCTTGGTTGTGGCATTCTCATTAGCTCCAGAATATATTTCATGTGATCCAAAGTTTGCTATCTTCTAATAGTTATGTTATGTAATGAACCTATCTTATGTATGACCTATTTTTGGTCCCTTGGTAACGTGGTAAGATCTTTTTGTGTGACATATCTTTTGGGTCTAGTGCTAACGTGCAAGGTCTTATTGAATATCTTAAGGTTGTTCTTCATGACAACATGTCTTATGGTGATCTAAATTCAAATTATATTTTGTCGACTTAGAAGACTATGAAGATACTGTGTCTGACTGACCTAGGAGATTATGAAGGTACAAAAGGGTATAAGTAAAGGTTGTTTTTGTTTGATGAAGAGAAGAAGTGTGAAGTGTATGGTGTGTGTGAGCAGACAAGAGGATGTGGAAGAAGAAGTAATCTGTTTTGCAGAGTTTGTGCGAAGAAGTTGTGCAAAATTTTTTGATCAGATCTGCTGTAGACAAAAAATGTGCTCTTAATCGGAACTGAACTCATGCATATGTAGATGCAACTTCATTAGTTCACTTTTGTCAGTGAGACTATTTTGTAATATGTTGTTTTGTATTTGGGCAGTGAGCCCATCGACAGTGAGCCACCCTGCAATGAGATACTTGGCATTGAGCCTTTGTAAAAATCACCTTAACCAGTGCTTTATAATTGAGAATTATCATTCTCCGTGGTTTTTCCCTTCTTCGGTTTCCACGTAAATTTTGGTGTTCTTTGTGCTTGGTGTTTGTGTGCATTCATGTTCATATCTATTTGATTAATTTCTGATTGGTATAAGCCTACTTCATATTAACTAAAGAAAAGAGAATTATTGTTGGATAATTGATTCAGTCCCTCTCTTGAAGTTATCTAGATTGTTCAACACTATGACACATAATAGGGTTGCAAGTGGGAGTTACTCTTGTTGACCAAATTATGGTGTATATTATGAAATGTCATAGGGATATTTGATTGGAGATATAGAGACAAAGTGGAGCAGCCCCAAGTTGGTGAACATATTGTGATGAACTTATGATGGGTGGAATGAATATGCTATTTTTAGCTTTTAGACTCATATTGTGATTTGGGTGATAGATTCTGATTAGGGATTTGGGTGCCAAAATTTGGGTGGGTTCAACTCCTTATTTACTAATTTCTATTTGTGGTTTGATATATTGCTCCTCCTATTTATTGTGTGTTTGAGATGGAGGTTTAATAGCGAGTTTTGTAGGTATTATTATATTGCCAAAATTGCTCTAGGTCTCTTATTGATGATACTCTTATAAAGGCTTACTATAACATGCAAGTGTATTATAACAATTGATATTCAAATAATACATTGAGTTTCTTTGCAGTGTCGAGCTTTTCTCCCAAAATATCCACATAAATCATTGTGTTATGGTATATTGCTTTTGTGTTTATTTCCTTAAAACTATATGACTAGTTTATTTTTTTGCACATGTACCTCCCCTCATAGATTATTGTGGGAAGTGTATTTTACACATGATTGCTTTCAAAATATAATAAAATTAAAAATAAAAAAAATAACAAAAAGGATCTAAAAACAATCCTAAGATGCTTAAGTAGAAACTCAATTTCTATTGTAAGAAATTAATAAATAAAATAAAACCACCAAAGGGACTTGAATATTGAAATTTACTTGACGTGAATTAAATAGAAAAATAAATACTTTCCAACATTCTCCAAGAAGTGGTGGAAATCATCCAAGATTCACATAGAAGATAAAAAAATTGGATATACAAGTAAAAAACATCAAAATTTCCACATCTTTTAGACCAATAGGGTCCAACTAATCCAGCCTACACACAAAAGATATATTTCAAACTTCTAAATGGTAAGTGATACTTTAAGTGATTTCCATGACATTTTCTTCCACATACCTTCCATTGGCCATGTATCTATCTAAGTATTACACACTGAAGGTGCACATTAAATCCAAAAACATGAATAATAAATAAATAAAAATTTGACCAATATATCAACATGTCCTCATACATGGAAAGTAAGGTGTTTATAATAATGCAAAACATGGCGATCACATATATCATAAAATCATTGGATGGCTACGGTTTGGTGGATGTAGCCCAGATTGGGCGAACCACGTTAAATTATCTGTGTTATAATTTATTTTGTGTGTTTTAGTTTCTCTGTTTATTAATTAAATCTGCATTTAATTGTTAGATATCTATCTTTCTAACCCTTACAAGTGGTATTAGAGTGGGTTGTGTTTCAATTATCGTCTGTAGTCTTGAAGGTCTCACAGTTGAGTGGGAGTAATGGCAGATGAGGGTAAGAAGGTTGAGAAGTTTAATGGGAAGAAATATCAGTTATGGAAGATGCAGATGGAGGACTATCTCTATCAAAAGGATTTATGACGGCCATTGGAAGGAAAAACCAAGAAACCCGCAACAATGTCTGATGAGGACTAGGAGTTTTTGGATAGAAAGGCTCTTGGTAGTATCAACAAAGACAAATAAAGAGTTGATGGAAATGGCAAAGTTATATGAAAAGCCTTCCGCTTCGAATAAGGTATTTCTTATGAAGCGTTTATTTAATATGAAAATGGTAGAAGGTGGGTCAGTTACTGATCATTGAAATGAGTTTAATACGGTCACCAGTCAATTAACTTTTATAAAAGTAAACTTTGATGAAGAAGTTAGGGCTCTTTTGATTCTGTGTTCTTTTCCTAAAAGATGGAATAGCTTGGTAATGGCTGTTAGCAATTCTGTTTCTGGTTCAAATACATTGAAATTTGATGATGTTGTTGGTGTTATTTTGAGTGAGGAAATTCGTAGGAAAAGCTCAGGTGGAACATCCACATCAGGAGTGTTTTGAATGCAGAAAGCAGGGGTAGAAAAAAGGAGAGAGGAAACAATTCTAGAAATCGTGGGAAGTCACGAGGAAAATCAAAGGATAAAACGTCCAAATCTAGAGACAAGAGGGATTGCTGGTACTGTGGTAAGCTGAGTCATTTAAAGAAAGATTGCTAGTCTCAGAAAAATAAAGAAGGAGACAAAAAGGAAGGAAGTAAAGAGGAAAATGTGGTAAGTAATAAATCTGATAAGGATGCTTTGATTCTTTCCCTTGATAATGTTGATGATTCTTGGGTGTTAGATTCAGGGGCTTCATGTCATGCTACCCCCCATAGAAGTTATTTTCTTGATTATGTCCAAGGGGATTTTGGGCTAGTTTATTTAGGAGATAACGAACCCTGTCAGATTGTTGGAAAGGGAAGAATCAAGATTAAGTTTCAGAATGGGAATCATTGGCTACTACATGAGGTAAGACATGTTCTAAAGTTAAGCATAAATTTAATTTTAGTAGGGCAATTAGATGATGAAGGTTGTGTTGTTACATTTAGTGATAAAAATTGGAAGGTCACAAAAGGTGCCTTAGTGGTAGCAAAAGATGTGAAAGTAGGCACCTTATATATTTGTACAGGTCATACTATTCCTTCTACTTTAATTATTACCGAAAAAGGTCAATGTTCAGGAATAGTTGCTGCAGTTCAGCAGGTAGAAGATCATATAGTTGTTGTGGACTCTGAATTAGCACTGTGGCATAATAGACTTAGGCATATGAGTGCAAAAGGTATGAAAGTACTTCATTCAAATAATGTTTTACTAGGTCTAAAATGTGTTAATATGGATTTCTATGAAAGTTGTGTGTATGGAAAACAAAAGAGAGTAAGTTTTCTCAAGGATGGGAAGCAAAAGAAAGATGAGAAATTGGAGCTTGTGCATACAGATGTATGGGGACCAACTCAGGTATCTTCTCTTGGTGGCTCTCAGTATTATGTTACATTCATTGATGATGCAACTAGGAAGGTATGGATTTTATTTCTTTAGGCAGAAATCTGATGTATTTGAAACTTTTAAAAAATGGAGAAGCTTGGTTAAGAGTGAGACGAGTAAAAAGCTAAAATGTCTCAGATCTGATAATGGTGGTGAGTATTGTAGCAAAGAGTTTGAAGATTATTGTTCCTCTAATGGTATTTGTAGGTAGAAAATAGTTCCAAGGACTCCACAAGAAAATGGAGTGGCTGAGCACATGAATAGAACAATAATGGAGTGTGCACGAACTATGAGATTGCTTGCTGGGTTGCCTTTAAAAATGTGGGCAGAAATTGTAAACACTGCTGTTTATTTAATTAATAAATGTCCCTCTAATCCTTTGGGTTGTGGTATTCCAGAGGAAGCATGGAAAGGTAAGAAGGTGAGTTATTATTTTCTCAAAACCTTCGGTTGTCCAAGCTTGATGCAAAATCAAGGAAATGTATATTTGTTGGATATGGCATTGATGAATTTGGTTATAGGCTTTGGGATTTTGAAAATCAAAAAATTGTGAGAAGCAGGGATGTCATATTCAATGAGAAAGTGTTGTACAAAGATCTATTGCTGCAACATGAGAAGAAAAAAAATGATTATGCAGTGTTGGATGATATTCTAAACAATGATGTTTCAGTGGTTTCTCATGCTAGGCAACAACAACAACAAAAAATACCACAAACTCCTGTTAGACGACCTTCAAGGATACAAGTAGACCTCAGAAGATACTTTCCTCTTTGTATACTATTTTTGTTAACTGATGTCAGAACTAGAATATAATGAAGCTATGCAAAGTGGTACTAAGGTTCAAAGGGGAGCATGGAATGAAGAAGAACACCCTGTTGAAAAATCGACGGGAATTATGTAAGTTGTTGCAGGTAAAAAGGATTTACCAAAAAAATGGGTTTATAGGTTGAAAGAGGAGGATGGAGGTAAGAAAAGATTTAAAGCCAGATTAGTTGTAAAGGGATTTGCACAGAAAAAAAGGTATTGATTTTGATGATATTTTTTCTCATGTTGTTTAAATGACTTCTATTCGTATTGTTTTAAGTATTGTGGCTGTTGAAGATTTGCATTTAGAACAACTTGATGTTAAAACAACCTTTCTCCATGGTGATTTGGAAGAGGAAATATATATGGACCAGCCATAAGGATTTGAGGTCAAAGGTAAGGAGAAACTAGTGTGCAGATTGAAGAAAATTTTATACGGCTTGAAGCAAGCACCTCAGTAATGGTACTTGAAATTTGATAGTTTTATGGCTGAGCAGGGCACATGTACCGTGTAATTCTTGACATCGTTTATTTTAAGAGGTTGATAATTAGCTATTATTTTATGTTTATATGTTGACGAGATGCTTGTAGCAGGTTCAACATGGATCATACAAGTGAGCTAAAAGTTAGCAAAATATTTTTCTATGAAGGATTTGGGGTAGAAAATAAATCCTTGTACATGAAAATCGTAGAGATAGGAAAATAGACAATTATTTTTATCTCAAAGCACTATGTTGAAAAGGTGTTGTAGAGATTTCATATGAAGAATGCAAAAGATGTCAGCACACCTTTGCCTAGTCATGCTAAATTGACTAAGGATATGTGTCCAAAGACAAAAAAAAAAAAAAAAATATCCAAGGTACCATATGCTTCAGCTATAGGTAGTTTGATGTATGCCATGGTATGCACACGACCAGATATTGCACATTCTGTAGGAGTTGTTAGCAGGTATTTGAGTCATCTCGGAGTTGAGCATTGGAATGCAGTAAAATGGATTCTCGGGTACTTGAGAGGTACATCCAATAAATGTTTATGTTTTGGGGGCTCTAATACTGAATTAAAAGGCTATGTTGACTAGACGTAAGGTGATATAGATACTGTGTGAGTAACCACATGTTATATATTTATGCCAGGACAATAGTGAGTTGGACTTCTCGATTGCAAAAGGTGGTTGCTTTATCCACCATGTAGGCAAAAAGTATGTTGCTGCAACAGAGGCAAAAAATGAGATGATATGGATGCAACTTTTCATGGATGAGCTGGGAAAACAATAGGCTAGAAATTACTTGTTTATAGACAGCCAGAGTGCTATACATCTTGCAAAAAATTCTTCCTTTCATTCTAAAACAAAACACATACACAATTGAGATATCATCATCTTGGCTTGTTGAGGATGGATAGGCTGTCGACAAGATACATACAGATGCCAATCCAATATATATGTTTATGGTTGTAGACAAGGAGAAGCTGAGCCCTTTTCAGCTTTGTTGGCCTTCAAGGTTGAATTGAAGTATAACAAGCGGAGGGTCCAAGGTACTCATTTCCTGGGAGTAAGTGTAGTAGTGTCATCCGGATCACCCAAGTGGGAGATTGTGTTGGTGTGGAACCTGAGTCCAAGTGGGAGATAGTTGGTGTGTGGCGTGATCATGCTATACTGTACATCTCGACATGTATTCTTTTCAGGGTTCAGGGCTGGGCCGGGCCCTAAGCAGGGGTTCGGGGGCGGCAACCCCCAAGAAAAAAATTCCTCCTACTTTTTCGTGTCATCATCGAAAAAGGGAAAAATCAACGGAAAAAAAAACCTGATTTTGTAGAACCCTAATTTGGAAGCTTCTAAGCTTGTTAAAAAGGGGTTCGAATGGGGGTTACAGTATGATGAAAAACACGATTATTCGCAAGATTGTAATAGGGTTTTTGCACTGGATAATAAAATCATTGGATGGCTGCGGTTTGGTGGATGTAGCCCAGATTGGGTGAACCATGTTAAATTCTCTGTGTTATAATTTATTCGGTGTGTTTTAGTTTCTCTGTTTATTAATTAAATTTGCATTTAATTGTTAGATATCTGCCTTTCTAACCCTAACAAGTATGGCTCTATACCATAAACATTGATGCCAAATATGAGTTAACACATATGAAAAACATTAATATCTCATGTCAAAACCTAATGCATACAACATCATAGATAATCAATCACCTCAATAAGTCTTGGAAATATGCTAAACATGTAAGTATTACTAAGAAATTAGTACATGGTAGGAATCATGCATGGATGAGCCTTACAAATTATCTCCTCAATTTTTGACATATGTAAATATTTTAATTTTTTTAATAAATATATTTTTCATTTGCATCCCTTATTTAAACATAAAGACATTTCTAAATATTATGATCCCAAGAACTCAATCTCAAAAACCATCCCTTTCTAACTCCACACCACTACACAACACATAAATAACACTAAAAGCCACTCTTCAAAACTAATATGTACAAAACATAATATCAACGATAATTGTCCAATCATACCTTTAAGCCACACAAGATCAAACAAAAAATAAATCCAAAATTGATTACAAGAAGCTCTTATAAATGATTTTTTTTTTATATTCCATCACACCTAGAGCTCTTTGATTGGATGTTGAACCTATTTATTACATTCACAATATGACAATGCTTAAAAGACAAACATTGAAAAATGTCTCTACATTCCATTTTATTATATTTAAATAATTAATAATAAATCATTTACATGGAAACATAAAAAAGTGAGAACTATGATATGTACATTTTTTTTACAAAATGTTTTTATTGTACATCAAAATATATTACAAAATACTTCATTAAAATATGTTGTAGAAAGTAGAGAAATACATTTGTTTATAAATGTGTTGAATCTTTAAAAAAATGCTATGATTTTTTTTTTTTATAGTATGATAAGGTTCTTTATATAAAGGTCTTTTGACTTTATGTTTAAACTTCAATATTTTTTTTTGTATCTTTCAGTTTCAATATTTTCATTGTCACATAGGCCTTTTTTTTGTTTCCCATCATGACACTTATAACTTAATTTCTAATGACATAGTTGCAACTCTTATTTCCACATCTTTGACATGAAACTTATCACTTTTTTAGTGAAAGAATTTTTAGATATATGCTTAATTTTAATTCTTGTAGAACACTTTTCTTTTAAAATCTTTTTAGGAGTGTAGTTTTTAATTGTTCTTTAAAAATTGATATTTTAGTATATGACAATCTCTTAATATTTAAATCTTATTGAATATAAAGTCAAGTATTATCTTGTAATACTAAACATTGATACTAAAAATTTCTACACAATTGACATCTAAAAAACAGTATTAAACACCACTTTTTTTATATTATACTTAATAAAATAATATTAAATAATCTTTATTAATAATAAATACTAACCCATACAAACATATATGTATGGATTACTAAAAATACAATGAAAATAACAACCCTGGTTAATAACCTGAATTATACGTGGATTACTAAAAATACAATGAATATGACAACCCTTGTCAAACCTGAATATTGTCATGTTGCATAACCATTTCTCTTAACAGTTATTATATTCTGCCTATATCTAGGCCATCAAATTCTGCCGACCTAAACTGGAACCGCCCATACAATTGAGCATATGAATCTGAGCCATGAACCAGCCCCAAGAATAGAAGACATTGAAAGCTGGTCAAACTAGAAACATAATACGTACAGCCAACATAAATATTTTCTAATTTAAGATAGTGGAGGGCATTATAGTGGGAGGTCTTGAATCCATGAATCTTCTCTCTATATGAGAAAAGGTGTAAAGTGGCGAGCAATCAATCATAGTTCCCAAGAAAGTGTAGAGTGGCGAGCAATCAATCATGGTGCCCAAGAGATTGTAGAGTGGTGGTGGATGGTCATGGTTTGATAGGAAGGTGAAGCTGTCACCTCAAGGATGAACTTCAGCCTTATGCTTACTAGTTACAAGCAAGCTGTATAGTATACTCAGATCTTCATTTGCTTCAAGGTTTTTTCTTGAGGGTGAGTTCCAAAAGTGGAGATAAGTGGGAGCTTCAGTGAAGATTTGGAGGAGGGTAGAGACGATAGGAGGGAAGGATGGAGTCCAAGGAGGGGGAGAAGAAGAGCTTGGGGCAGTGGATTCTGCTACTGGGAAACTGCTTGGCATTAATAATTGGCACAACGGCAGGGCCATTGACATCCCGATTCTATTTCCTGCATGGTGGGAATCGCAAATGGCTGTCAGCATGGCTGGAGACTGGTGGGTGGCCCATACTCATTCTGCCCATCTTGATTTCTTCCTACACAACGCAGGCCACCTCGAAGAGCCATGTCACTCCCAGGCTTTGCCTTGCATGCATTGTGTTGGGTGTGCTCACCGGCCTCGATGATTTCTTCTATGCTTGGGGAGTGGCCTACCTGCCTGTCTCCACCTCTGCTCTCTTGATTGCCAGTCAGCTTGGCTTCAATGCAGTCTTTGCATTCTTTTTAGTGAGGCAAAAGTTTACTTCTTATTCAATCAATGCTGTAATTTTGCTCACCTTGGGCTCTGTGATGCTTGCTTTCAATACCGGCAGCGACAGGCCTGAGGGAGTCACAACTGGGCAGTACTGGATGGGGTTTATTGTGACCATCGTTGCAGCTGGCCTCTATGGCTTCATTCTTCCTTTTATTGAGCTTACTTATAAGAAAACCTCGCGGAAGATAACTTACTTACTGGTTATGGAGATGCAGCTTATCATGTCCTTTGCGGCCACTGCTTTCTGTACGATTGGCATGGTGGTCAACAAGGATTTCGCGGCTGTGGGGAGGGAGGCCAAGGCTTCTGATGTGGGGGAGTTCAAATTCTACATGGCTTTGGTGTGGAATGCCATCTGCTGGCAGCTCTTCTACATTGGGATCTTTGGTGTTATCTTTTTAACTACTTCTCTGTTAAGTGGTATAATTATAGCTGTTTTTATTCCTGTGAATGAATTGCTGGGAGTGCTCATATATGGCGAGAAATTCAACCCTGAGAAAGGCATGGCTCTGGCTATGGCCTTGTGGGGATTCGCCTCCTATTTGTATGGGGAGTGGAGGGCTTCCAAAAATGCAAGAAAATCCTTTGAATCAGGAAGACTCAGAGAAGAAAGGGTTTTGGAGCTCGGTGTTGATAATCAGCCTTAGAGATCTTAACTACCCAACTCAAGATATTTTCTTAATTGACAGGATCTTTATTTTTGATTTGCTGTTTGTAATCTGCATATTGCAGGGATGTAAATAGAAGGTGAAGCAACAACCAACAAATATTTCCCACTGTAAACATGTCATATCCATTGTTTTCAATCACTTCTTTCAATTTCATTTAATCCGGGCACTTATGAAACTTATTTCAAGCCATACCTGCATGGAAAATATCTTTTTCTTCTATGAAATATAGGGGTCTAGTTGCATATCTGCTTCCATCATCTGTCTTTTCTTATGCAAAGATGGGAATTCTCACAGTGATAGAACAATGTGGCCATATTGAATGCTATTAAATAGATTATTAAGTTTTATAATAAGCCTTTTTAATTCAATGTTTAGCCTGGTTTGCCCATAATCTTCATTTATTTTACCATTAAAAATGTCTAATGTAAGAAGAAATAAATGTTGGCAATAATATGTCTTTGTTACAAGATTCAAAAAAATCTTTGTAACATCAAATTTAAACAGTTATTACAATGTAAGTTTTATCTTTTATGTTTGGGATCAAAATTTAAGGAACTGGCATTGGAAATTGCTTAACAGTCCTATTAATTTCTGTATCTATTGATCAATTAACAGTTTCATTAATTTCGTGTCTATTAATCAATTAAATGTCATAATTTTTCAATCTAAAACAAATACATATGTTTTCAAATGTTATCAATTGTTTTTTGGTTTTTTGGGTGCTGTCCATGTGACTCTCGAGGTGTGCCTATGTGTTTTTTGGTTTTTTGGGCGCTGCCCATGTGACTCTCAGGTGTGCCTTCTTACCACCCAACTTTTTTGTGAATATGTATTTTAATCTTTATAATTAATATAGATTAGTGCCTATTCATAAAAAAAATGTTATCAATTATTAACATGTAACATGTAAATTTTTTAACAAAAAATATAAAAAAATTAATTATTGACAATTTAATTGTTTGAGGAGGTTTGAGTAATTTTTGGAACCTTTGTGTTGTTTAGAAAACAAATACTTTTCAAATATTTTAATAAAATATTGGAAATTTAAATATTATACGTAATAATAAATAATAAAATATTTTAAGTACATGTAATGATAATAATGTATTAATATAAATTTTTCAACATGTAAATTGAATTAAAAGTTAAAATTTTTTAAGGTTAAACAAAATATTTATAAATAAATATTTATAGTAAAAAAATATGAATTATTATTATAGAGTATTAATATTCTCTTGGTATATAAATTGTATGCCTATTGTTATTTTAATATTTTTTATTATTATTATTTTAAAAAATATACATTAATATTGTTAGGTCGGTTGAAACAGTGTGAATCCCCCCAATGGTTCTCGAAACCCCAATGGTTCTAGTTGCCACTATTATTGGAGACAAAGTTGAATGAGATTTCCTTATGCATTGAATGATTTGAGGAGGGATGAGAAGCGTGAGAAAGGCTTTGGTCTTGAAATTTTCGGAAGTTCCTTGTAAATATGAAAGTTGCAAAAAAGGAGAAGTGAGCAATTCATAACAATTACAGAGTTTGTGATTAGTTGGAAAATTCTGAGAGGCGGGGACATGTAAAAGAGATAGCAGAGTTAGTGCAAGATTTTTTGTCTAGTATTCAGCTATTAAATTTTATCAATGTTATTCATAGAAAAGAAGAGAAGAGGAGAAATGGTAAAAAATACTTTAAAAAAAAAAGATGTACAGCGTCCAAAAAAATTCACCACTTGCACTAGTATGTGTTTTCATAGGCATAAGGCATATATGCATAGTTTCTTACTCGAACAATTTACAAAGAAATCCAATGTCTTTCTATTGGTGTATTCAAAGTGTAAATTATAGAGCTTGCTATTTGTACTAATAAATGCAATTTGAAAAAAATATGAATGGGTAAATGTTTCATAACATTTCATAATTTTTTCCAATTCAGTCTACTATGAGCCTTTCAATATTTTTTTTGCAAACAACGAAGCAAAAACAATTTTCAATGATAGAATTGTGAGACTTGAAAAGCATTTATAATCATATGATGCCAGACAAATGTATTCAATATATTTTGAAAATAAGATTTGTTGTGTTGAAAAAGAAAAAAGAAAAAGAAAAAATCTTAAAAAATGCATAAGTAGACAAGAAATAATCGAGTGTCAAGGAAGGTGCAAAATTATTAGCAAGAAAGAGTGAGAAGCAAACTATAACAATGTCAATTTGATCATGTGTATCAATCTGTGTGCTGTTATTGAGCCTTGAAACTTTGCAAACATTTCACGTTCTTTATGTTTTTGTTATTCTTGTGAAAGTTGCAGCAGGCCATATGTCAATTTATTTTATTGTAGGGCATTCAAGATTATAGTGTCTTTCTTTGCTAGTGTTGAAATCCAATCTTAGTTTTTCCCAAGTTCGTGTTTGCTGAAATTTCTATATTTGCGAATTCGTGATATCCTATCACTTGTCTATGTCAATGCCCTATTGATTATCGAGTTAATGTTATGTCATTCCCTTTTAGCATTCATTGATTGGCATTTAGTTGGCTTATTTTTGTTGAATTGCGCTCAAGATCCGTCACAAGTGTTAAATGGTTAGAGTCTTTTAATCTATGAAGACCCAAGTGTTTGTCGAGTGTAAAGTGATCTTGGACAATTTTGTTGTGATCAAGGCCAACACCATTGGCATGTGGAGGTCTATTATTGGATCACAGAGGTTTGTCATGAGTTTATCATGAAGACTTATTTTGAACCCACGATGGTGCTCCGTATTGACACATGAAGCTAAAATGGTTGAAAAAGTGGATACTAGGATTTGACTCTAGGGTTTAGGCACCTTTTCTTATTTCATTTAAATTTGGTTTTTGGTAGCAGAGGTTTGATGAATTTGGACAAGGTATAAGACTGACTAGCAATCTGAAAGGTGAGTCAACTTGCCCTTGACTAAATTTGGAAAGAAACTGAAAATGAAATTCAATGAAGTGAATAGACTAACGATGCAATTAACTGTTCTGATGAAAAAAAAAAGACACAAAAAGTTAGACAAATTCAGACTACGTCATAAATGGATTGAGCAGAGTACAATGCACTTGGCATATGAATTTGAAGCTAATTTTTGAGGACCTAGTCGCCTTAGGCGGTCCTATGTCCCAGTAGAGGGATTCCAGATCTGATTTCATGGTCCTTTAATAGTAGATCCGAGCCTTCTTTTTCCACTTGTCACACTATTGAATCATTATCAGATATTCTGTAACTGAGTTTCTATTTGTTGTCAAGGTGTAGGGTTTGAATGCAACAATGAACAATTGACCTTTAAACTTCTCCTCATCTTTTTTAGATTTGAAACCTACACATTCAAAGAGAGAAAGGAGGTTGTGCCATTTAGGGGCTTGCCTTAATCAAACCCCTTGTTTCCACTTCCACAATGGAAATGCCAATAAAAGAAAGTTAAATGATGAATGAATGATGAAACAATAATGGATGTAGCTCACCACCCAAAAATATCTTCCTCGAAGCACTAAAGTCATACAAATCTCTTCAAGGTTTTGATTGTTGCTTGCTTGATTTTTTTGAAGACCTACAAATGTTAGATCTCACAAACAATATGATAACATGAACAAACTCACATACACTTTGACATGATGCTTGGATCTTGAATTGCTGCAATAAATCTTCTAATGACTACTCTTGACTTGCTTGATAATGCTATTGACAATAATTCTTGCTCTGGATGTTAGATATTGCTTGTTAGTTTTCAAATGGTGAAATAACCTTGTATTTATACACAATTATTCTAGTTTCTCGAAAATAAAATCCCGACAATTGACTTTGGACATTTGAAATTCAAATAATAAAATGCCACCTTCGACATATTTAATTTTGGAGGCAAAATAGGGGGACTTACCCCTGCCCCCTGCTTAAGTGCATTTTCTGCTTATATTTAAGCAGCAAGAGTGTTCCCATGCAAATTTAAAACTCTGGGAAAAGGATAATTTAGAATCTTACCTATTTTAGTGGAGCAGCTATTGTTTAGGAATTGGAAATAAGCTGTGGAAAAAAAATGGGGGCTGGAAATAAGCAGTGGCTGCATATTAAAAAGCTGTGAGGTGGCTCCATAAATTTCTTTCCCTCTTTTTTATTTCTCTCCAATTTTTCATTCATACATGAAAATAAATAATAATTACAAATTTTTTTAGATGACTGCTTAAAAATAAGCAGTAAATTAAAATTCATGGGGCCACCAGCCCCACAAATTATTCCTAAAAAATTTGAGCAGTGACTGCTAGCCAAAATAAGCCAAGCAGCTGCATGGGGACATGCCCTTAGTTGCCCTAGGCAAATAGATCTCAGCCCTATTTTGCAGGACTTAAGGTGTTGGAGGCAAAATATTAAATAAATGCTTCAATTTTTTACTTGCAATTTGTAGGAAAACAATAAAAAAGACCATGAAATGCATAATTTCAGAAATTAGGTGTACAATTAAGTCCATGCACTTAAAGGGGAGCAAAACATAGTGTGAAATTGTCATGGGTGACAATTTACGATGTTATAGAAGCTTGTTCAACATGGTCCCGTGCTCATATTTACAATAACTTTTTTTTCTTTCTTGTTTTCAAATTTCTGATAATAGATATACAATTTGATGAATTTTTTTCACATTAATATCAATATGATGAACTGTGGAAATTATGTCTGATGAAACAACAAATTACTAATATTTATCAGGAATCTGTCAGCTTTAAAACCGTTAAATTTAATTTTACAAATAGAAACTGCAGTAAAAAAGCCTAAGGTGATTCCTGGTCACATAGAGTCTGTGTCAATCTTAGTGATGTGTAAGCTCCGCTCACAAACAAATTGCAGCAGTCAGCACTTACATGCAAATTGAATTCCTACGTTTCCGAATAGCAAGGTATTAATTAGTAATCATTAGTCCTGCGATACCAGTGAACATGTGGTGGTATCTACAAATCTGTCAAATCCCACATCCCTTTCTTCATAAATGAATCGCTTGGGCAGGCTCCCAGATGGAATACATGCAGGATTAAATTACTGTATAAGGTTACGTGTCTTAATAAAAATTCATTCACATTATCTATAACGAGAGGACCACCACACGCAGGATGGAAAGATTGTCCAAATATAGAGTATAAAATTCAATTGTAACTGAAATAGCCCAGATCTAGAAGTCCACCTTGATCATGGAGTTATGGAAAATTTATTAGACTTTCCAGAAGCTTATGGCAGTGGCACCATCAACTACACCCACCGTGTCCTGTTCTTGTGATAACTTTGCGTCGAAAAGCTCGGAAAGAGGGCTATTTGTAGTCCGAGGCACTGTCTTTTCCTGCTAAAGCCAGCACTTGACGCGTGAGGAGGTACAATGGCAGTCTAATTTTTTTTTGAGGGATACAAACTGAAAAGAAAATCTATTAATAATGTTTTTTTTTATGAAGTGTTGAAAATCTGTAATTTTTTTAATATCAACATTTCAGATCATATTCCATGATCTATCATCAAGGTGCTTTGATCATGGACTGTAGAAACTTAATGCTTTTATTTTTAGGTAGTAGTTTTTTAACATCAACATTTCAGAACATACTCCATGATCTATCATGACGATGCTTTGATCATGGACTGTGGAAACTTCATGCTTTTATTTTTATGTAGTTTTTTTGTTTATTTTGGAAGATATTTTAATATAATTATATATTAATAAGTAGTATAATTTTGTGAAAATTGGAAAAATACAATATTATATTTATAAAAAATTGTTTCAAAGTTTTTTGTGTCAATATTTTCGATACATACTTTGTGGTCTATTCTATATGAGAGTCGTGATTCATTTTCCTAGTCTTGACCTTTTTTTGTACTCATATATTCTTATGCATTTATCTTAATCTTTTTTATTCTTACACATTTTTCTACATATATCAAATTTATTGCATCTATCATGATTAGACATTTATTATGTGTACATAATACATTATTCATTATCCAAAGTCATTTTCATGAGTGTAGGGTTGATTCTGTGTATATAGATTTAACCTCGACATTTCTAGATTCAAATTCAAATTTGGTTGACTCTTGGCCATTCTACTAGTCGTTTGATCCCATATTTGTAGATTTCACCCCCAAATTATCAAAATTATCAACTTGCACAATAGAGAATTGCAACAAAAGATAATTAGAAATATAATAGGAATACTCGAAAATACTTGATACTAATTAGCCACTTTGAGGGGGTGAACCTCCAAAAGTCTTCAACAAGAAATAAAATTCAAAATAAGATGATGAATTTCTACTCACTACCTCCTACATATACCATACTTACACCTTGAATGCCACCTAGGCTGCCGAAAGACCTATATAAGGCTATTCAAATGATTATACTAGCATATATATTGTTTATTAATAATATATAAAATACGCTGAAAGATATCCTTTGTGAGGCGTCTATTACACTTTTATGTGACTAATTCATTATAAAATAGATGCCTCAAGAAGGATATCTCTTGCCATATTTTATATATATTATTAATAAATAATAGATATTCTAGTAGCATTTAGAGCAGGACATGGTTGACAAAATAATTATTGTTAGGTTTAGGCTTATAGTTAGTGTTAAGGTTAGGTTTAGGCTTAGGGTTGAGGGTTAGGGTTAGGGTTAAGTTTAGAAAAAAAATGAGGGTTAAGGTTGGGAATAATTTTATTATTGGGAATAGGGTTAGGGTTAGGTTTAGAGATGAAATTGGTATTAGGGTTGGAGTTATTATTCGGGTTAGGTTTTGGGTTAAGTTTAGGATAATGTTTAGGGTTAAAGTTACAATTACAATTAGAGATAGAATTAGAATTTGGACTGGTGTTATCATCACAATTAGGGTTAGGGTTAGGATTAGACATAGAATAAGGATGAAGGGTATGGTTTTAAAGTCAGGTTAGTGTTAGAGACATAATTAGGGTTAAGGTTGGGGTTAGCATTAGTATTGGAATTAAGGTTATTCTTAGATTGGTCTTCCTTGGTGTTTTCCTAGGGTTAGGGTAAGTGTTATTATCACTCTTAGCATTAGGGTTGGGTTTAGGGTTATGGTTGAGGGTTAGGGTTAAGGTTAGATGAAAAATGAGGGTTAAGGTTGGGAATAATTTTATTATTAGGAATAGGGTTAGGGTTAGATTTAGAGATAAAATTGGTATTAGGGTTGAAGTTATTATTAGGGTTAGGATTAGGGTTAAGTTTAGGATAATGTTTAGGGTTAAAGTTATAATTATAATTAGAGATTGAATTAGAATTTGGATTGAGGTTATCATCACAATTAGGGTTAGGGTTAGGATTAGATTTTAGAATGAAGGATGAAGGGGATTTTAAAGTTAGGGTCAAAGTATGGTTGGAGCTGTTTGTGCAGGTGAACGGGTGAGTTTTATGGCGGGAAGGATATTACTAGAAAATTTCAATAAATAAGTCAAATGTTGTGGTTGCAGGGTTTCCAGTTCTACTTTAATGGCAATTTGGCGTGGGTTTCTGGTGATCTTTATGGCTGCAATCAACTCTTTTTCATTTTTGCCAATTGGCTAATGACTTTTGTACTCTCTGGCCTGATGCTTGTTGCTCCTTCATTCTCTATAAGAAGGATTTCAAGGCCAAGGTAAGGAGTAGCCAGTTAGACAAATTTTTCGAGTCTAGGTAAGTTACAAAGCAATTTGTAAAGTCTCACAGTTTTAGGAAGAATTGTAACTTAGGTTTTGAGTAATTTGCAATAGGTTTTGAGTTCGTGGAGGTTTAATGTTGTATAACAGTACTAGCATTTGATTTTAAATGAAAAATGCAAGCTCATGTCTCTCCATTGACTTGCATATCTTAACCTTGAATAAAATTACCAAGGGTTGTTTTATCCATCTCACTGATTGTGGTGAAGTATGATCCAGAAAAATCAAGTTAGAGCAACTTGATTCATAATGGGATTATTTGACGATATCTATACTTATAAAATTCAAAAAAGATATGTAATCAATAGATAGATTTTGTAGCAAATTGAGGTTTAGTTTTGCTAAACTAATCTATTTGATTTCAAAAAAAGAAATTTCCCAATGATGAAATTTGAAATTTCGTGGAAGTGCATATAGTAGTCCGGGACTCACCTTAAATCCTATTTTGGATATAATAATCATATTGATAATAATGATGATTTATTTTTTGATAAGTAGGATGTTTAGATATAATATGATGTGATGCATATACTATGAATTTTATTTTTGTTTAATTAAATTATGAATTTTTATTACAAATTTTTAAAAATATGAAACTCATATATTAACCACCTTAACTTGGTAAAAAATTCATGAAATTCAATTTTTGTTTTTTAATCCTATACTATGTAAAACATAGAATGTGATGCATATTTTGTATTCAAAATGTGATCTAGTTTAGAAGCTATAGATGTTTTCAATCAACCTATCAATCGGGGACTTTATTCATAATTTGAATAGAAAAAATGCATAGTAATTACTTATTAAATTCAAAGATGAAGCATAATTTATATTGGTGGAAAGCTGAGAATCTCCTTTAAAAACCCTTTTTGTTTCATCAATTTTGGGTAAAAAAATAGTCATCAGCCACATACCCATCATATTGCCACTTTTTGGCCCATCATGATCTTGCACATACCCCCATATGTTATGTGTTAAATCTGTTATATGCCTTTAGATGCTTATAAATTTGACTCCTGCCCAATAGATATATGGCACTGATCTAAGTTGTGAATACCCATATGATTCAGTGTTTGCTTGTCTTTTCCTAGAGCTTGCTGCAAATTGCAAATCAATGACCATCTTACACTACCTTGTGTTGTAGTTATCTCATGCTCCAAGTAGTTGATATTACTGATAAATAGCCAATTTATTTTAGTATTATCCTATTTTGTTGAGCTATTATGCGAGATCATCTGCTATTGTTAATGCTATTTATAATAAAGGTGCAGAGCTTGTAAACACATTAAGGAATCACCCTCTCGGGTCTTGCAGAGCCCAAAGTGTAGGAGGTTTCTTAAAGTCCTCATCAGTTGGTCCAGGTCCTTCGAGCTACCCTTGATTGGGATTGGAAGTCCCATAGGTAGATTAGAAGAGAAACCTGGTTACAGTGTAAAAAGAAACCAACAAGGGTTAGGGTTAGGATTAGATATAGAATAAGGATGAAGGGTATGGTTAAAGTTAGGTTAGGGTTAGAGATAGAATTAGGGTTAAGGTTGGGGTTAATGTTAGTATTGGGATTAAGGTTATGCTTAGATTTTAGGGTTAGGGATTACCCTTAGCATTAGGGTTGGGTTCAGGGTTATGGTTGAGGGTTAGGGTTAGGGTTAAGGTTGGGAATAATTTTATTTTTGGGAAGGGTTAGGGTTAGGTTTAGCTCGATAAAATTGGTATTAGGGTTAGGATTAGGGTTAAGTTTAGGATAATGTTTAGGGTTAAAATTATAATGATTACAATTAGAGATAGAATTAGAATTTGGATAGGGGTTATCATCACAACTAGGGTTATGGTAATAGTAGACATAGAATAAGGATGAAGGGTATAGTTAAAGTCGGGGTTAGGGTTAAAGATAGAATTAGGGTTAAGGTTGGGGTTAACACTAGTATTGGGATTAAGGTTATGCTTAGATTTTAGGATTAGGGTAAGTGTTACTATCACCCTTAGCATTAGGATTTGTGAAAATTATGTCTGACAAAACAACAAATTACTAATATTTATCAGGAATCTGTCAGCTTTAAAACTGTTAAATTTAATTTTACAAATAGAAACTGCAGTAAAAAAGCCTAAGGTGACTCGGTCACATAGAGTCTCCTAATCTTAGTGGATGTGTAAGCTCCTAGCCACAAACTAATTGCAGCAATGCTAATTACATGCAAATTGGAATTCCACGCTTCCGAATAGCAAGGTATTAATTAGTAATCATTAGTCATGCGATACCAGTGAACATGTGGTGGTATCTACAAATCTGTCAAATCCCACGTCCCTTTCTTCATAAATGCATCGCTTGGGCAGGCTCCCAGATGGAATACATGCAAGATTAAATTACTGTATAAGGTTACGTGTCTTAATAAAAATTCATTCACATTATCTATAACGAGGACCACCACACGCAGGATGGAAAGATTTCGTCCAAATATAGAGTATAAAATTCAATTGTAATCAAATAGCCTGCATCTAGAAGTCCACCTTGACTAATGGAGTTATGGGAAAATTCTACGACTTTCTATGGCAAGTTGGCACCATCAACTTTCACACCCAATCGGTCCGCTTCAGGGATAACTTTGCCGAAAAGCTCTGAAGAGGGCTATTTGTAGTCCTGAGGCAATCGGCTCTTTTCCTCAAGCAAAGCCAAAGACTTGACGCTTGGAGGAGGCATGCTGGCAGCCTAATTTTTGAGGGATAAAACTGAAATAAAAATCTATTAATAATGTTTTTTTTATGAAGTGTTGGAAAATCAATTTTTTAATATTGGCCATTTCAGATCATATTCTATGATCTATCATCGTGGTGCTTTGATCATGGACCTATGTTTCAATGCTTTATTTTATGTAGTATCTTTTTAACATCAACATTTCAGATCACATTCCATTTCAGATCATACTCCATGATTTATCATCACCATGCTTTGATCATGGACTCTGGAAACTTCATGCTTTTATTTTTATGTAGTTTTTATTTTGTTTATTTTGGAAGATATTTTAATATAATTATATATTAATAAGTAGTATAATTTTGCGAAAATTGAAAAATACAATATTATATTTATAAAAAATTGTTTCAAAGTTTTCGTGTCAATATTTTAGATACATACTTTGTGGTCTATTCTATATGAGAGTCGTGATTCATTTTCCTAGTCTTGACCTTTTTTTGTACTCATATATTCTTATCCATTTATCTTAATCTTTTTTATTCTAACACATTTTTCTACATATATCAAATTTATTGCATCTATCATGATTAGACATTTATTATCTATACATAATACATTATTCATTATCCAAAGTCATTTTCATGAGTGTAGGGTTGATTTTGTGTATATAGATTTAACCTCTACATTTCTAGATTCAAATTCAAATTTGGTTGACTCTTGACCATTCTACTAGTTGTTTGATCCCATATTTGTAGATTTCACCCCCAAATTATCAAAATTATCAACTTGCACAATAGATAATTGCAACAAAAGATAATTAGAAATATAATAGGAATACTCGAAAATACTTGATACTAATTAGCCACTTTGAGGGGGTGAACCTCCAGAAGTCTTCAACAAGAAATACAATTCAAAATAAGATGATGAATTTCTACTCACTACCTCCTACATATACCATACTTACGCCTTGAATGCCACCTAGGCTGCTGAAATACCTATATAAGGCTATGCAAATGATTATACTAGCATATATATTGTTTATTAATAATATATAAAATACGCCGAGAGATATCCTTTGTGAGGCATCTATTGCACTTTTATGTGACTAATTCATTATAAAATAGATGCCTCAAGAAGGATATCTCTTGCCGTATTTTATATATATTATTAATAAATAATATATATATTCTAGTAGCATTCAGAGTGGGACATGGTTGACAAAATAATTATTGTTAGGTTTAGGCTTACAGTTAGCGTTAAGGTTAGGTTTAGGTTTAGGGTTGAGGGTTAGGGTTAGGGTTAAGTTTAGGGTTAAGTTTAGACAAAAAATGAGGGTTAAGGTTGGGAATAATTTTATTATTGGGAATAGGGTTAGGGTTAGGTTTAGAGATGAAATTGGTATTAGGGTTGGATTATTATTTGGGTTAGGTTTTGGGTTAAGTTTAGGATAATGTTTAGGGTTAAAGTTACAATTACAATTAGAGATAGAATTAGAATTTGGACTGGTGTTATCATCACAATTAGGGTTAGGGTTAGGATTAGACGATGAAGGGTATGGTTGTAAAGTCAAGTTAGCGTTAGAGACATAATTAGGGTTAAGGTTGGGGTTAATGTTAGTATTGGAATTAAGGTTATTCTTAGATTTTAGGGTTAGGGTAAGTGTTATTATCACTCTTAGCATTAGGGTTGGGTTTAGGGTTATGGTTGAGGGTTAGGATTAAGGTTAGATGAAAAATGAGGGTTAAGGTTGGGAATAATTTTATTATTGGGAATAGGGTTAGGGTTAGATTTAGAGATAAAATTGGTATTAGGGTTGAAGTTATTATTAGGGTTAGGATTAAGGTTAAGTTTAGGATAATGTTTAGGGTTAAAGTTATAATTATAATTAGAGATTGAATTATAATTTGGATTGAGGTTATCATCACAATTAGGGTTAGGGTTAGGATTAGACATAGAATAAGGATGAAAGGTATGGGTAAAGTTAGGTTAGGGTTAGAGATAGAATTAGGGTTAAGGTTGGGGTTAATGTTAGTATTGGGATTAAGGTTATGCTTAGATTTTAGGGTTAGGGATTACCCTTAGCATTAGGTTTGGGTTGAGGTTAGGGTTAGGGTTAAGGTTAGACAAAAATGAGGGTTAAGGTTGGGAATAATTTTATTTTTGGGAAGGTTTAGGGTTAGGTTTAGCGATAAAATTGGTATTAGGATTGGAGTTATTGTTAGGGTTAAGTTTAGGATAATGTTTAGGGTTAAAGTTATAATGATTACAATTAGAGATAGAATTAGAATTTGGATTGGGGTTATCATCACAATTAGGGTTATGGTAATAGTAGACATAGAATAAGGATGAAGGGTATAGTTAAAGTTGGGGTTAGGGTTAAAGAAAGAATTAGGGTTAAGGTTGGGGTTAACGCTAGTATTGGGATTAAGGTTATGCTTAGATTTTAGGGTTAGGGTAAGTGTTACTACCACCCTTAGCATTAGGGTTGGGTTGAGGGTTAGGGTTAGGGTTAAGGTTAGACAAAAAATGAGGGTTAAGGTTGGGCATATTTTTATTTTTGGGAATATGGTTAGGGTTAGGTTTAGAGATAAAATTGGCATTAGGGTTGGACTTATTATTAGGGTTAGGATTAGAGTTAAGTTTAGGATAATGTTTAGGGTTAAAGTTACAATTGCAATTAGAGATAGAATTAGAATTTGGATTAGGGTTATCATCACAATTAGGGTTATTATTAGGATGAAAGATAGGGTAAAGGTTAGGGTCAAGGTTAGGTATAATAATAGGGTTAATATTGGGGTGAGTATTAGTATTGGGGTTAGGGTTAGCATTAAAGATTGGGGTTAGGGTTAGAATTAGTATTGAGATTTTCATTATAGTTAGGTTTAGGGATATAGATGAGGGGTAGGGTTAGGGGTGAGGTTAGCACATATGAAAAGGTCCAAGTTTAGAAATAGGGTGAGAGTAAGGATTGGGGTTAGATTTAGGTAGGGTTAATATTAGAGATAAAATTATGATTAGGGTTGGATATGAAATTAGGATTAGGGTTAGAGTTAGGGTAAGAGATATAATCAAAATGAGGGTTATGGTTAGGGCTACAAAATTTCTTCAACAAGAAATTAAATTTAAAATAAGATGATGAATTTCTACTCACTACCTCCTAAAAAATGAGAATCAACTTGCAATCAAGATAGATTTCTATAGAAAGAGAGTTTCCATATATTGGTACCATGTATATGCCAACTTTCCTATCTTTTTGGTGTGGTTTACCACATTGAAACAGTCTTTTATTTGCAGACAACAAACATGCTAAGTTGACTTGGTTATAGTTTAATCTATTGATAGAGAAAAGTTGAGTTGACTCCTTAATGATTGAATTCAAATAGTGCTTTGAATAGCATATCACTTGATGTTTTCTATTTCCTATTTTCATGAGTTCAAAACACTTTATGAAGCAGGCTTTTATATTTCATCACTTTATATCTTTGGATAAAAGCATTTCAAGTTGAAGTAATTCACTACTATAAAACAACAATGCAATTTAAGTGATATTGACTATGGTTTACTTCTCCAAATCGGCCTCTAATATTGCACATTACTTGCATATAGATCAGCCTTTATCTTATGTCAAACATATGTATTAATCGGCCTATAATACTTGCATAGCATATATACAAATTGGCCTCTATTAAATACCATATATATAAAAATATATGTTTATATATATATAAATGTTTATTTATGTATATATATATATTCCATGTAAATCAAGTATGTATACATTTTATATACACATGAATATGATCAAGTTAACATTCATATAATAATCATATCGACTGTATAATATTCCTCTATGTACATGTATACATACGTATACATATCTTGATATATCCGTATGGACATCTTTGTTTGTCACACAAACATATGTATCGACACATGTATACATATGTATATATGTATATATCTTATATATATATACACATACATTCAATTGCACAATCAAGCACATAAAAAATTACTATCTTATTGATAGGAACATACGTGTGATGTATGTATACATATTCACATACATGTCGTATTGTCTAGTTGATAACACCATGCTCATAAGTAACCCGCTCATAAGCGTGCATAGGTATGTCTATCTATGCACTCTCATGTATGTGTTCCTTCATGTGTATGGTTTATCGTTTGACATGCATATGCATACATATATATACATTCAACGTATGTTCACCTCATCAATCAAGCATAGTAATATAAGGAAGAAATCATAAGCTCCAAACATATAAAAATCATCCAAGAATTCACTCAAGAGTAATCAAGATCCTTACTAATGCAAACACATCACACTTAAGGATGAATTAAAAATTCCCAATACTATGACTTGACTCAACCATTCTATTGTGAGTGTGTATGTGAGCTCAGAGAGGTATCATTAAGGGTTATCCGACCAATCACTTCTCCTAAGTGATACTTCCCCTCCCTTTTAGAGGATTTGAACCTATCCCTACAACCAACTTAGCACATTTTCAATGGTAGTTAGACGTTCGTAATAAATCCATATGCATCTTAAAATTTAGCATATTCATATAGCAATGTATGTTCTTCATCAATGTAAACATAACTTCTCTTTCAAAGCATTTATCAACACTTTCACATAATACCTATTTCAGTATTCCATTCATTTAGCAAACATATCATGATTGCATGTATCATCCTTTTTACCTATGAAGGTAAAAGTAAATCAGTAACAACAAGGTGGGGTGTGAAAACTTTAACCCTTGGGTGTGTCTCTAATGGAGACATTGTTGATGGTGGATGGTACCTATATAGTGCTAAAAATGGAGATATTTTGGTTGAATTGTGGGAAGAAGTGTTAAAACTCTATTCTACTATTAGTAACATTGTACTAATCTCTCTTCTTAATGACATAAAACATTGGAGATAGGAATCCAAGCACTTTTTGACCACCTTAGTTGTTTATTTGATTGGGGACGATAGGACAAGCTATCAACAAGCTGAGTGCCCAAACATGAGAATAAGTTAGTCCAAAAATTACTTGTAAATATAGGATCACAATCACTTACTATGATTTTTTGGAGTCTCATGAAACTCTTGAATGGTGTGTTGCTATATTACTTGATACAATTGGGTGCGAGAAATCACAAAAAAGTGTATGTTTGGTGAATCAATCCAAAAAAACCATGATGTTTTTTTTTCTTTAGCTGGGAAAATTGTGATAAAATCCATATATACCTTTAGCTTGAAATATATAAGGGTTATTATACTACAATTTCTAGACATCCCATTTGAGCCAATCCTAAAAGAAAGCTTGCTTGATTCTATGAAAAGTCTTCAAAAAATCCTAGATATAGATCCAAGTTTGGTTGGATCACCATTAAGGTTAATAGTCAATGAATTCAACTTGTTGATCTATATCCCAATCAAATTAATAAAAATGTGGAAATGGCCCTAGGTTATGAAAAATAATCCTAGAGTAACCACATATTTATATTTCACTAAGATACAAAGGAAAACCATTTTTTGTGGGCCTAGGAAGGAGGAACAGTGGGATAGCGAAGAACAAAAGAAAATGATCCTTACCAATAGATTTCACGAGAGGGAAATGGTAGGGATAACTTTGAAGAAGTTCTTGTTCCAAAGGTATGAATGCATGAGAAAAGGAGCAAGAGGTCAAGGATTAGGGTTTCAACATATCTAATACCAATGGAGATTGGGGAACAAGGATATGGGGTACTAAGCACTCTCTAGGAGTAGAACACAAGAAGGCTCATTAATGATCTATTGGGCACCAAGAACCATTTAAGAGTATAACACAAGAAAGTATAGGGTTCCATGAGCGATAAGGGATCAAGAGGCTAGGGATAAAGGTTTCAAGCTATCCAATACTGGTGAAGATCGAGAATCTATGATATGGGGTATCAAGCATTATCTAAGAGTGGAACATGAGAAGGTCTAACAATTTAAAAATTACATGAGGATAAGAGGCTAAGGATCAATTTTTTAGCATAACCTATATTGGAAAGGATCAAGGACAAATGAAACAATATAATTGATACTAGGGTGATGATGGAAAGGAAAATCTAAAGGTTTTTATACCTAAGAGTTGTGAAGTAGTAGGGATCAAGGTTTGTATTTCTAAGATACGAGATACCCTTTGGGTATGTTGATAGGAAGAATATTGGGATCTTGTGATGAAGTAGAGGTGGACTTGTAGATATCTAATACCATGGGGATTGGGGATTGGGGTGACCAATTTCTTTGGAGGGAGTGCAAGGAGGGAAATGGAACTTTAAAATCCCAATGGAAATAAGGAATTGGGAAGTGGTGGCATGGGGTATTGAGGAAAGTGATGCCAATACATAAAATTTTAAAGTTTGAAGTTATGGTGGAAATGAAAAAGAGAGGGTGAATCAAATAGCCAAACAAGTAAGGAAATTCCTAAAATACTAAATCATAGGAGCATAGGGAACTAATGGTTGGTGAAAAGGTATGCTAGGGATGAGAAAGCATAGATTTTTGAAGCATGAGGAAGTGGGGGATCGAGGAAATGAAGTAGTACTAAAGTGAGGGAAAACCCAAAAACCCACCCAAGGCTTGAAAGTGGCCCAAACACCCTCATAATTAGAAATTTTCACAATTTTGAGGTTTGGGCACAAGATGTAATGAAATTTTTTACAATTTTTTGGCAAGGGGTAATGGGCAATAGAAAAGAGGATGCTACATCCAATTAGGGGCCATTCAAGTCCCAACAAAACACATACATGTGTGTAGAAACAAAACAAGGTACACCAACATTCAATGTCAAAGCTAATACAAAAGGGGAAAAAGGATGGACTAGCAAGCCTATGTTGTATGTCCATAAAATATGCTCACAAGGTCTAGTGAATTTTGATATTCACTAGATGAGCCCCCAAGACAAGGTAAAATGTGAGAAACACACTAGGTCTACATGGTGTGCCCATTTTTCAAACCATACCAAGAGTTATAATCCATGATAACCTTGATAAGGTGCCACAAAAATGATCAAAATGCTATGCCAATGCTTATATTAGGTTCCGCCCGTAAACAAAGTGAAGACAAGAAAATGAAAAACATGGTTAGCAAGTTGTGTTATGCCAGGTTCCATGAAAAAAGGTTTAATGTCTTAGTAGATGAATTGATAACCACGCCTTAGGGGGTGTTACAAACAATGCCAACACCAAAGGGGGTATGTAAATAGGTCAAAAATCACAAGACAAAATAAATAAGGGTAATATATGCACCCCATTTAAAATGTCAACATACTTGCTATGTTAGTATTTTAAGGAGAAAGAGGAGAAGAGGGGATCCTTGACAAGGATGCATGCCTCCCAAAACTAGTTATCATTTCCCCCAAGCATAAAGACAATGATAACCACACCAAGAACTATCATGTTGCTTCCATGTAAAATATGGTTGCACTTAAGATTGTACCACCATGAATGGAAATGAGAAAAACACATAAAGCTACTAATGCCACATAGTGAAGAACAACATGATAGGATGAATATCATTATTGATTAGAGGAAGTAGATGCATCAACACAAGGAAGAGCACCACCATCCTTAAGATGTTGTATTTTAGTACTCAAGGCCTTACATTCATTGGTAGAATGACCATGGACTCGATGATGTGCACAAAACGATATTTTGTTATAAAAAATATTTCGTGTTCTTGGAGAAAGAGAAATCAAGCGAGCTTTGAGGAGCCTCGAAAAGATAGTCTCTTGATCAATAGTATGGGATATTTCTTTCTTAACACAATATGTCATACTTACACAAGACTCTTTAGGTTTAGATTGTGAGATTTTGTACTCCACCATAAAGGAGGGTGTAAAATCTAATGAACCTCAATCATCACTAAAATATGTGTTTGAAGATGAATCAATATCATCACCGTTATTTATATTTTTCCTAGGAGTGTGTTGCGTGATGACATTGATATTAAGCAAAGATTTATATATGCTTTCATTTGTTTTGAAAGACAATAACCAAGACCTCTTGTTTTTTCTTGCATGCTAGGCTCTATAGGGACACAAATACCTTGTTCTCTTACACCAAATCCTTTTCCATTATGGCCAAATTGTTTCAAGAGATCATAACCTTTTCAATAAAGCACGATTTCATTTACTTTAAAGAAGTTTTTTTGTCATGATCACTCTCACCATATGTGAATGTGTAATTTGTGTTCTCTTCCTTGTTGGTGCAGGGCACCTGGGACTTCATAATGTAAAGGGGGTTTAGTATGCAATATTTTTATGTTTAAAGTCATGCTTTTTCTTGAAATAAGGTCTTTAAGACCATGTTGCAATTTTTTAGGTCAATTTTGGTTAGGAGGGGTCAATTTTGTAGGAAGTTGTCATTGGGAAAAAAGTTGCAAAACAACTTTTGCATTTTGATGTAAAGGGGAAGTTGAAGGGTCAAGTTGTGTTTTTTGGTGGGAAAGTAAATTGGTTATGCTTTTTAATTCTTTAAAAGGCATTGGTGAACATTGGGAAAGAGATTGATGATGTAAGTTTGTAATTTGAATAAAAAGACTCCATTTTCCTACTTTTTTGAAGCAAATTTGCTGTTACAGAAGGTAGTACAGCCTTGTATGACTTGTAAGTGGTCTAAAATTCATTAGAGTTAATGTGGAATTGAATCTAGTTTCTGAAAAACTTGGTTTCATTGAATTTCATTCCAATTTGAGCATTTTAGAGGCAATTTACTCCATACCATTCTGAAACCCTAGGTTTTAGTGTTTTGAGAGAAGAAAATGAATTTTTGAGCCATTCCACCAGTGACATGGCTTGAGAACTGGTGGAATGGAAGTAGTTAGGGTGTGTTTTGTATTTATTAAGTTTTAAAGAGCAGGGGTTGAGGATTTGGGTAGATTGGTTGATGCCCTAGTTGATTAAACTCATGTTTTTAGGCAATTGAGATGCATAGGTGTTTAGGGTTTGTGGAAAATATTTGGAAGAGTTGTTTAGGGTGATGGGAAATGTTTGTGTAGATCCAATTTGAAATTTTTAGAGTCTTGGTTTGGAGATTGGAAGCCTAGAGATCAAAAACCTTCTGGTGACCTATTTCCTCAAGCTTAATTAGGCCTTATTCAAGCGTAGCAGCAAAATTTTGAGGGTTATGTTACAAAGCAAGCCTAACTAAAATTTTGATATGTTTTGAAGTGTCAAAATGGGTATCCTAAAGGGTGATTTGGTTTTGGATTTGAGGTTTGGTTTGCAAATTATGTCAGAAAAGGCTTCTTTGCTACCCTACAAGGGTTAGTGGCAACTTGTGAAGAAAATCATTGTGTTTGAGGTGTTAAGACTTTTCCAAGGGATTGAATGAGTTAGTTTGTGTTCACCCACCCTTCTCTACATCAAATTGGTATCAGAGCATAGGTAGGTCTATAAGGGAGAGGAAGTGTGAAGAAAAAGTGAACAAGATGCCTCTAAAGAATAACATGATGGCTATGGAAATGAATGAGATGAAGGAAAAGACTACAAGAGAGCTTAGGAGAGTGAGGGAACTCCAAGATATGGTGATAGAAAAGATTGAGGCTATTGAAACTAGTTAGAGAAGAGGTGTGCTTATAGGTGATGAGAGTGACCCCAAGGAAGAAGGGGGAGAAAAAAATGAAGAGGAAGGGGAATTGGATCTTGAAGAGAAAAAGCTTGCTAAGCTACTGAGAGTAGTAAAGGAAGATAAACACAAGGTAAATATTGATTTTCCAATGTATGGAGGTAACTTGAATGATGAAGAAATTTTGGATTTGATTGCAACACTTGACAATTACTTTGAGTTTGAAGATGTACCTAAGGAGCAAAAGGTTAAGATATCAAAGAAAAAATTGAAGGGGCATGCACTATTATGGTGGGATTATGAGAAAACTAAAAGGAGGAAGAAAGGTAAGACAAAAATAGTCTCTTGGGATATAATGGTGGAAAAGTTTAAGGGTAAGTTTCTACCAAATGATTATGCAATTCAAATGTATAAGAAACTTCAAGATCTGAAACAAAGAGAAATGGATGTCAAAACTTATACTAATGAGTTTTACAAGTTGAGTATAAGAGAAGGTCACATGGATGATGATGTAGAGAATGTGGCTAAGTATCTCAGTGGGTTAAGGTTCAACATTCAAGATGAGTTGAGTTTGCATAATCTAGGGATGGTTGATGAATGTTTTCAATTGGCAATAAGGGTAGAAGAAAAGTTAAAGAGAAGGAAAGAAAAAAAAACCAAGGGTAGAGGAAGCAATACTAGAGGAAGAGGTTTATTTTCTACTCCAAGGCAGTCCTATGAAAGTCAAGAAGACACAAGCAAAGATAAAGAACAAGTTGCTGATTAGAGAGGTGGTTTTAGAGGTTGTAGATTAGGCTTTAGAGGTAGATTTGGAGGTCAAGGAAGAGGTTCTAATGCATTCACAGGAAGGTGCTATCAATGCAACAAATTTGGACATCAAACATGGCAATGTAATGAAGGTCAAACCTCTACTTTAGTTGGAGGAGAAAGGAGAAGTCAGATTGCTCAAGGAGATGATTGTGAAAGTGTGGGTTCAACATCACAACATGCTGCTCGAGAGGTTGGTGAGTCACTAATAGTAAGGAGAAAACTCATCAAAGCATCAGAGGAAAAGGAGCCACCACAAAGGAGTCTTTTCAAAACAACTTGTAAGTACATGTGGGTAAGGTATGTAAGGTTGTAATTGATTCAGAAAGCACAAATAACATGGTTTCTAATGAGATGGTTGAGAAATTTAAGTTGACTAGAATACCACATGATACTCCTTATAAAGTTTCTTGGTTGAATGAGGGTCAATATGTTTTGGTAAATGAACAAAGTTGGGTGGAGTTCAATATAGGAGGGTATAAGGACATAATTCTATGTGATATTCTACCAATGGATGTGTGCCATTTGCTGCTAGGAAGACCTTGGAAATTTGATAGGAATGCTATGTATTATAGAAGGAGAAATGCCTATGAAATAGAAAACGATGGAATCTCTTTTACTTTGACACCCTTGAAAGAAGAAGATAAAGGAAAAACTAAGGCCACCAATGTGATCATGGTAGGTAGGAAAGCGTTTATAAAGGTAGAGGAAGAAAAGCACATGGAGTTTGTGCAGCCACCACTAAACATGAAAACACTATGATAGAAACTATGAAGAATGATTCAATTTTGGAGGGAAATGATATTGAGTTGAAGGTCAAGGATGAATTGATTTTGAAGATTCAAGATGGGCTTAAAAAGAATGTTGTTGTGATGATAGAAAATGTACTCCATTCATTGTTTTCAAAAGGGGATTTTGATTATTCTGTCATATCAGAGGTTGGTATACCTGAGTAAGTAGTAGTCATAGGGGTAGAAAAATAGATGGAAGAGATGGAAAGGAAAGGTGAAGAGACCAAAGCTAAAATACAAGGGAGAAAGAGTAAGATCAAGCATAAACCATAAGTGGAGAAAAAGGAAGTCCATTCCAAGGGAGGAAGAGATATGGTTGTAGGTGATGATGAAAACTTAATAACATTCTCAGATGTGGAAGGAGTCAAAGATCATCCATCAGGTCAGCCTATGAAGTTAGAGCATTTTCTAGGTACCAAGGAGCTCAAAAAGGCAAGGGACAATGCCTACTTCAAGTATTTAGTCCATTGGAAGGGTGTACCACAAGAGGATATTACTTGGAGGTCAGAGAATGATTGGATCAAGCATCAATCTGTTGTTGCAGCACTATCCTCAAGGGGACTTGAGTTCATTTTTCCTGGGGAGTATGGTGCATGTCATGTGGGCCTTCATAATGTAAAGGGGGTTTAGTATGTAGTGTTTTTATGTTTAAATTCATGTTTTCGCTTGAAATAAGGTCTTTAAGACCATGTTGCAATGTTTTGGGTTGGTTTTGGTTAGGAGGGGTTAGTTTTGTAGTAATGGTCATTTTGGCAAAAAGTTGCAAAAAGTTTCAAAGCAACTTTTGAATTTTGATTTAAAGGGGAAGTTGAATGGTCAAGTTGTGTTTTTTGGTGGTAAAATAAATTGGTTATGCTTTTTAATTCTTTAAAAAACATTGGTGAACGTTGGGAAAGAGATTGATGATGTAAGTTTGAAATTTGAATAAATAGACTCCATTTTCCCGTGTTTGTGAATCAAATTTTCTGCTATAGAAGGTAACTGTATGGCCTTGTATGACCTGTAAGTGGTCTCTAATTCATTGGAGTTGATGTGGAATTGAATCTAGTTTATGAAAAACTTGGTTTCATTGAATTTCATTCCAATTTGAGCATATTAGAGGCAATTTACTCCATACCATTCTGAAACCCTAGGTTTTAGTGTTTTGAGAGAATAAAATGATTTTATGAGCCATTCCACTTGTGAAATGGCCCGATAAATAGTGGAATGGAAATATTTAGGGTTTTTTTTGTGTTTATGAAGTTTTTAGGAGTAGGGGTTGAAGATTTGGGCAGATTGGTTGATGCCCTAATTGATTAAACTCACGTTTTTAGGTAATTAAGATGCATAGGTGTTAGGGTTTGTGGAAAATATTTGGAGGAGTTGTTTAGGGTGATGGAAAATGTTTGTGCGAACCCAACTTGACATGTTGAGAGTCTTGGTTTGGAGATTGGAATCCTGGAGATCAAAAAATTTGTGGTGACCTATTTGCTCAAGCCTAATTAGGCCTTATTCAAGCGTACCGACATAATTTTGAGGGTTATGTTCCAAAGCAAGCCTAACTAAAATTTTGATATGTTTTGAAGTGTCAAAATGGGTATCCTAAATGGTGATTGGATTTTTTGTTTGAGTTCTGGTTTAAAAATTATGTTAGAAAAGGATTCTTTGTTGCCCTACAAGGGTTAGTGGCAAATTGTGAAGAAAATCATTGTGTTTGAGGTGTTAAGATTTTTCCAAGGGATTGAATGAGTTAGTTTGTGTTCACCCACCCTGCTCTACATCAAATTGGTATCAAAGCATAGGTAGGTCTTTAAGGGAGAGGAAGTGTGAAGAAAAAGTGAACAAGATGCCTCCAAATAATAACATGATGGCTAGGGAAATGAATGAGATGAAGGAAAAGACTACAAGAGAGCTTAGGATATTGAGGGAAGTCCAAGATATTGTGATAGAAAGGATTGATTCTATTGAAACAATTCAGAGAAGAGGTGTGGTTCTAGGTGATGAAAGTGACCTCGAGGAAGAAGGGGAAGACGAGAATGAAGAAGAAGAGGAAGAGGAAGAGGAATTGGATCCTAAAGAGTAGAAGTTTGCTAAGCTACTTAGAGCAGTCAAGGAAGATAAACACAAGGTAAATATTTATTCTCCAATGTATGAAGGTAACATAAATGATGAACTTTTGGATTAGATTGCAACACTTGACAATTACTTTGAGTGTGAAGATGTACCTGAGGAGCAAAGGGTCAAGATAACAAAGACACAATTGAAGGGGCATGCACTATTATGGTGGGATTATGAGAAAACTAAAAGGAGGAAGAAAGGTAAGACAAAAATAGTCTCTTGGGATAGAATGGTGGCAAAGTTTAAGGGTAAGTTTCTACCAAATGATTATGCAATTCAAATGTATAAGAAACTTCAAGATCTGAAAAAAAGAGAAATGGATGTCAAAACTTATACTAATGAGTTTTACAAGTTGAGTATAAGAGCAGGTCACATGGATGATGATGTAGAGAAGGTGGCTAAGTATCTCAGTGGGTTAAAGTTCAACATTCAAGATGAGTTGAGTTTGCATAATCTAAGGACAGTTGAGGAATGTTTTCAATTGGAAGTAAGGGTAGATGAAAAGTTAAAGAGAAGGCAAGAAAAAAAACCAGGGGCAGAGGCAATAATACTAGAGGGAGAGGTTCATTTTCTACTCCAAGGCAGTCCTATGAAAATCAAGAAGACACAAGCAAAGAAAAAGAACAAGTTGCTAATTAGAGAGGTGGTTTTAGAGGTGGTAGATCAGGCTTTAGAGACAGATTTGCAGGTCAAGGAAGAGGTTCTAATGCATTTACAGGAAGGTGCTATGAATGCAACAAATTTGGACATCAAGCATGACAATGCAATGAAGTTCAAGCATCTACTTTAGCTGTAGGAGAAAGGAGAAGTCAGATTGCTCAAGGAGATGATTGTGAAAGTGTGGGTTCAACATCATAGCATGCTGCTCCAGAGGTTGGTGAGTCACTAATGGTAAGGAGAATACTCATCAAAGCATCAGAGGGAAAGGAGCCACCATAAAGAAGGAGTCTTTTCAAAACAACTTGTAAGTGCATGGGTAAGGTATGTAAGGTTGTAATTGATTCAAAAAGCACAAATAACATGGTTTCTAATGAGATGATTGAGAAACTTAAGTTGACTAGAATACCACATGATACTCCTTATAAAGTTTCCTGGTTGAATGAGGGTCAATATGTTTTGGTAAATGAACAAAGTTGGGTGGAGTTCAATAAAGGAGGGTATAAGGACATAATTCTATGTGATATTCTACCAATGGATGTGTGCCATTTGCTGCTAGGAAGACCTTGGCAATTTGATAGGCATGCTATGTATGATGGAAGGAGAAATACCTATGAAATAGAAAAAGATGGAATTTATTTTACTTTGACACCCTTCAAAGAAGAAGATAAAGGACAAACTAAGGCCGCCAATGTGATGATGGTAGGTAGGAAAGAGTTTATAAAGGTAGAGGAAGAAAAGCACATGGAGTTTGCAGCCACCACTAAACATGAAAACACTACATGACAAAAACTATTAAGAATGATTCAATTTTGAAGGAAAATAATATTGAGTTGAAGGTCAAGGATGAATTGATTTTTAAGATTCAAGATGGGCTGAAAAAGCATGTTCCTATGATGATAGAAAAAGTACTCCATTCATTGTTTTCAAAATGGGATTTTGATCATTTTGTCATAACAGAGGTTGCTATACTTGAGCAATCAACAGTCATAGGGGCAAAACAACAGATGGAAGAGATGGAAAGGGAAGGTGAAGAGACCAAAGCTAAACTACAAGGGAAAAAAAGAAAGATCAAGCATACACCAAAAGTGAAGAACAAGGAAGTCCATTCCAAGGTAGGAAGAGATATGGTTGTAGGTGATGATGTAGACTTATTAACATTCTCAGATGTGGAAGGAGTCAAAGATTATCCATCAGGCCATCCTATGAAGTTAGAGCATTTTCTAGGTACCAAGGAGCTCAAAAAGACAAGGGACAATGCCTACTTCAAGTATTTAGTCCATTGGAAGGGTGTACCACAAGAGGACATCACTTGGAGGTCAGAGAATGATTGGATCAAACATCAATATGTTGTT
Organism: Sequoia sempervirens; assembly: GCA_007258455.2. NCBI lineage: Eukaryota > Viridiplantae > Streptophyta > Pinopsida > Cupressales > Cupressaceae > Sequoia > Sequoia sempervirens. The sequence goes on along the minus strand of VDFB02047230.1, from coordinate 438,249,514 downwards.
GCAACAATTTCCTCAAGGGGACTTGAGTTCATTTTTCCCAAGGAGTATGGTGCAAGGCACCTGGGCCTTCATAATGTAAAGGGAGTTTAGTATACATATTGTTTTTATGTTTAAAGTCATGTTTTTTCTTGAAATAAGGTCTTTAAGACCATGTTTCAATGTTTTGGGTCGATTTTGGTTAGGAGGGGCCAGTTTTGTAGGAAGTTGTCATTTTGGCAAAAAGTTGCAAAACAACTTTTGCATTTTGATGTAAAGGGGTAGTTGAATGGTCAAGTTGTGTTTTTTGGTGGGAAACTGAATTGGTTATGCTTTTTAATGCTTTAAAAGACATTGGTGAACATTGGGAAAGTCATTGATGATGTAAGTTTTAAATTTGAATAAAAGACCCCATTTTCCTGTGTTTTTGAAGCAAATTTGCTGCTACAAAAGGAGTACAGCCTATAAGTGGTCTCAAATTCATTGGAGTTGATGTGGAATTGAATATAGTTTTTGAAAAACTTTTTTTCATTTAATTTCATTCCAATTTGAGCATTTTAGAGGTAATTTACTCCATATTGTTATGAAACCCTAGGTTTTAGTGTTTTGAGAGAAGAAAATAATTTTTTGAGCCATTCCATTGGTGAAATGGTATGAGAACCAATGGAATGGAATTAGTTAGGGTGTGTTTTGTGTTTATGAAGTTTTCAGGAGCATGGGTTGGGGATTTGGGAAGATTGGTTGATTCCCTTGTTGATTAAACTCATGCTTTTAGGCAATTGAAATGCATAGGTGTTAGGGTTTGTGGAAAAGCTTTGGAGGAGTTGTTTAGGGTGATGGGAAATGTTTGTGCAAACCCAATTTGACATGTTAGAGTCTTGGTTTGGAGATTGGAATCTTGGAGATCAAAAACCTTGTGGTGACCTACTTGCTCAAGCCTAATTAGGCCTTATTCAAGTGTAGCAAATTTTTTTTTGAGGGTTATGTTCCAAAGAAAACCTAACTAGAATTTTGATATGTTTTGAAGTGTATAAAAGGGTATCCTAAATGGTGATTGGATTTTGGGTTTGAGGTCTGGTTTGCAAATTATGTCAGAAAAGGATCGTTTGCTTCCCTACAAGGGTTAGTGGCAAATTGTGAAGAAAATCATTATGTTTGAGTTGGTAAGACTTTTCCAAGGGATTGATTAAGTTAGTTTGTGTTCACCCACATTGATTTGCATCAATTTCTTGGAGCTATGGAATTGAATGGTATTTTATGATATAATGATATATAATGTTGATACCATTGTTGCTTCTTTCTATTTTCTTGGTGTTAATTGTATAATCTTGGGTTCCCCATAGAATTTAGGTGTAAAATATAATGATCATCAATCATCTTCCAACAACATTGCCATGGGTGAAAGGTACTTATCGTTTGCTTATTTTTGCAAAGGTTCCACTTTTGTAGTTGGTTTCAATGTCGTAAGAGGATTTGTCATTCTTGTTTTAGTTTGAAAACAATTTTTAAACTTTGGATCAACTTTTATTGTGTAAAACTAGTTGTTGTAAGTGTATTTTAGTATACTATGTAATGTTGAAGGTACCACATTCATTTCATGAATCCATGGTCTACCCAAGAGAAGATTATATGAAATTTCATGGGGCATGCCATGGATAGGAGTTTGCAAAGTAACCTTATCATCTTTGAAAGGTAATGTTATCACACCAAGTAGCTATTTTCCCACATCATCAAAACCACAGATAGACAACTTAGCTAGTTGAATTTTTGTCTTATCTATTCTAATTTTTCCAAAAGGCTTACACTACAAACATTAAGTGCCAAACCATTATTAACGAGATTATGCCTAATCCAAAACTTGTTAATAATAGACACTATTATCAAAGTACCATTTTTTTTGCATTTCCAAAGGAAGTAATTCATTTTGTTGAAAGAAGATGTCCAAATTAGGTGAATTCATATTCTCAATTAAAGTTTCCACATCATTTGGTTTCACTCTAGGAAAGACAACAAATTTTTGCAAAGCATTTTGAAGCATGTCATGATAGGTTGGTGATGTTTGAATAAAATCCCACACAAATATCTTAGTAGGAGTGTTGCGAAGTTGTTCAACAAGATCTATTCTTTACCACTATGTTACTGGTTATTACATGCGGGTGGGAGATATGATTGAGGCAATGGGATGGATGTTGGAGTTTGTCTTGGTTGCTTATTGCTTCTAGTGTTATATGTGTGAGCTACAATATAACTAGCTTGATGCGACACATGATTACTAGTAAGTTGTTTTGCAAAACTTAGGATATGGTTGTGAGGTGTCAGTGTATATATTAATGCTTGTATACACATAAGTTGACCTAAGCCTACTTACGCATTTATTGTGCAGGCTGATATTTTCCTGATATTTTTCCCAGCTAGTTTTTTAGACTGGAGAGGTGTTGAAACACCTCAACACCTCATACTAGGATATTTATCCTTTATAAGGAGACCCTTGTTTGTCTAATAAAAAGAGAGCTTATGCATAATTATCTTTGCTTGATTAAATATTCTTTGTGATCATCAGTTCTTTCATGGTATTAGAGCCATCAAAGAAGTTTTTAGGTCAACGCAAATATCTTTTTTTTCATTCAAAATCATTGTTTGTTGGGTGTGCATAGAGGGAACACATTGTTTTTTAATCAGAGGGAAGCTTTTTGTGGCGGAAACCTCTGTTTTGAGGGCCGATCCAGGCCACAAAAACCCACGAGATTAGAAATTTAGTTCCTCTTTCTCCATAGGCCAACACATTCCTCTATATCCTTTGCCTTCTCTATTTTTCTCCCCTTCATTTCTTCTTTCTAAGTCCTAGTTTCACCTTGAAATCAAGGAAAAGACACAACTCACACCGTGAAGAAGAAACAAGTAGGCGCACTGCAGGGGAAGGTAGCTAGGTTCGACCAGTGCAGACCACACACATGGATGGATGGGTTTGAATGCCCTGCATCTTCGTCTTTCCATTATGCGTCCCATGCCTTCAAGGCTCTTTGTATCTCATAGGCACCCCCTTTTTTCCTCCTCAATAGAATTTGCAAAAGGCAGCAAGAAGAGCCAACGTGAGGGGAGTTGGGCATGATTAAAAAGTGTACCTTTTAGCCATAGGCCATGAACATCACTATTTAGCGCACTTAACTGTCTGCTCCTCTCTATGATCTCTCTGACACCCTATGTTTGAGCTTGAGATCTATGTGGAAAGGGAGGAAAAATGACTCCTCAGACCCCCGCTTCATTTGTAGGTTGCTTGCTTGGTGAGACTTGGGCACATGAATCTTGTAAGCACATAGACTATGCTGACAACACAAATTGGAAGCCAACGTTGAATTTGAAAGCCGAGTGCTGTCAAAAAACCAACCCCAGGGCAGTATTTGATTTGGATAAGGTCGCAAGTATCTTGGTGGAGCTATGTGCTGGTGGAGCTGTGTTGTAAATGAAATCAATCTGGTTGGTGTCAAAGTACAACACACAACTATGGTGAGAGGCGTGACACTCCAGCATGGGTGACCTTTTCTGCTTGCATGACCATTGAATTTGTCAAATCCCCTCTCTCCCTCAAAAATTTGTTTAATGGTTTAATGAATGCATTTGTTCAGCCACTAGATAATAAATTGTTAAATAAACCATCAATTTATATCAGACTTGATGGTGGAGGGAGACTTTTCTAAAATGTGTTTAAGAGGGAGGTTCAATTTTTTGCTTTAGTCAAAATTAAGGGGGATTTATTAAAATTCCATGCACTCAACTGATAAAGTGCCACCTTTCTATATTTTTCTTAGGGGGGGTCATCTAATCTGGAGGGATTGTTAATGCATTGATTTTCTATTGTCTAAAGGAATTAACCTATTTGTAATCATGAGATATGAAAACCACTCTT
>VDFB02047230.1:438037355-438245534 GCA_007258455.2 Sequoia sempervirens | reverse complement strand
TATGTCTAAATCTCATAAAAAATATTATCATTTTATTATGGTTAGGGTGGTCAGACAGACACCTACTTCTTAATTTTTTCCTGAAATTTAAGTAATACTGCATTGAAATTTTAAATTTTTACCAAATAGATTTTGTTTTAAAAAAAATAAACCTAGTAGTTTAGAAACTACATTCAATTTCTCACAGAATCTATTCTTACATGTTTTTGAAATAATATAGATAACTTATTCAAATTTCTACATCAAGTTGCCTAACTCTAATTGTTCTGAATTTTCATTGCCACTTAAGGGCTTGTTTGGCATACCATGATCCTGCACAGACCCTATGTATATATATCTAGATGTATAGATGTATGTGTATACATGTATATATGTGTATTTGAAATGTAGCCTTTTGTGGATGGAGCCTTGAGAAAGATTGATACACCCTGGAATTTACAACAAGACGCTATAAAAAATGAAATACTATAGCCTGTTCAAAATGTAACATAAATAATATACATTTCTGACCACTTTGGCCAGTGGTGAAATGAATATTGTTTATTACGATCAGTATAGAGTACATTAGGATCTGATTGTCAATTTGACAATTGTTACTGGTTTTGTAGTCACTATCATTATTCTGAAAGGTTGTTTGTAACACATTAGCTCATCAAATATTGCATTATGGCTGAGCTATGGTCTACAAGAATAACAAAAAAGTGTGAAGTTTAGTGTGGTGATTATGCAAAAATGGAATGAACTGCATAAAATTAAGTATTTTATTTCATTACAACCATTGCAATAGAAAGCTAAAACTCATAGCTACTGTCCTATTCAAAAAATTTACTGGAAAGGCCAGACCATATACATATTTTGTGTATACAAAGTGTGAATTTTAGAGCAGTGATCATATCTAATTCATAGACAATATGTAAATAAGGAGATATCAAAGTTCTATATTTTATAAAGCATAATTTGCTTTGTACTTGCAATGGGATGAATGAAGTAATTATATTTTAGCCATACCTGGTGCATGCGACATAATGTAGTATGTCAAAACAAAAGAAGGCCCGATTTCTATCCTACCATATTGGCTCATGGAGCGTCGTGTGCTCTTACCAAACCCCCGAGCAAGAAAACAAATTGTCCACCATTGTGACTAATGGTGAAAAGATCTGTTTATTGGAAATCATCGTTATATATTTTTTATAATTTTATGGTAGGGTAGAGAGAAATCCTTATTGTGTTGAGTTTTATTTTATATTTTTTATGTGTAAATCTCTATCTTTCTGACAAAGGATGTAGGAAAAAATGCTATTTTTTAGGTTATGGTTGCAACAAAGTAAAATAGATGAACTTATTTTCAGAAAATAATAACCATTGGGAAGAGTACGTATGTACATTCCTCACATTTACTTTGATATACATAGAAATCTATGGACGATAAAATTTAATATCATCTCATTTATGGCTTCCCTTCTGTGCAAATGGTTGCAATATATTAAAATAGTCTATGTTGTTTTACATAATGCAATGCTAATTGTTGTTCTGTAGCTTTGGCTATATACTTTCATTTGCAATGCATAATAAAATAGTTAATACTATAGAGTTAATGTTGTTATCCAAAAGGAATTCTTGACAATCATACCGACTGATTTCATTTTGACTATCTGTAGAAATCTACATGTATGGTATTAGATGCATAAAATATTGTTATAAAGTAGTCATAATCAATGATGTCTAATGGAATCTAACATAATGTGTATAAGATTAACTTCTTTACTCCATTGCAAGCATAACTTGAAACTAAGCCCTTGAGCAAGAAGATACATTTTCCACCACTTTCATCAATGGTAAAACAAATCTTCCTTGACACACTTAAGATATAGGCTATCATTCTAACAAGCCATTCTTGAGTTTGGGAAGAATATTGATATTAAAAAACAATACAACCTTTTGTGAACAACACCTTATCTGAAATTAAAACAATATAGCATTCTCACAGAACCTTGTTGAAAATGATATGATGTAGCCTAGGCTAGAGTATAACAATGAAGAATGCTATATTGGAACGATGGTAAAAAAACAAAGGGCATGAATTAGAAATTTGTTCCTCCCCTATGTGTAGATATGTATGTATGTCACAGTGGATGCAAGCAACATTGATACATAGTGATTGTTATGTTAATTTTCATTGGGACATTATTGGAATGATAAGTTTTATTTTTGCTAATATATGGAAGATTGATGCTTCCATTGATCACATTGATGGACAATGTATGTTCTAGGTTGGTTGTCTTGGAGGAACATATATTATTTTTTAAATTATTTATGGAGAGATCTGTAAATGTGTGTTTTTTATATTATTTGTTTTTGATTATATTCTAGATGTCCCAACAAAAAAAAATGAAATATGAAAAGGTTTGCAATTTAAAAATTGAGAATGGACCTTGTTAGCTTTTGATGGTTTAATTGAATATTTGGCTGTTGTATTGTTGTCACAATAGAGAGTGTGGCCAGCTGTTGGCGTTACAACTTTGTCTTTTACAAAGAGCAGCTCCAACAATGTCGGTGGACTCTAGCTCTCCCTAGGCTGCTCGACAACTGTCAAGCACCGATCCTGTAAGTTTGTTCCTTGTTTATTCTTTGTTCCTGACACCTGTATTGGTTGTTTCCCATGTGCATTGAGTGAGCTGCAAACATGCTTTTCTTGCATTTACAACCTTTCTGTTATATAGTTTGACTTGTTTATATTTGACGTATTTATGTGACCTCCTTCAAATTTTTGTTTGCTGGCTATTTGGGAGTAGCCTATGTGTAGCTATTTATGTGTCTTCCATTTTAGTGGACTTGCATATAGCTTTCTTTTTGTTGCAATATTTCCTATGCAATGTCCAGTGGTAATTATAGACTTGTTGATAGGCATTGCATCTATTGATTGACCTCATGGTTTGAAAAATTACTTTATACATCTTTGTTGAAATCATGATTGTGTCATTGAAGTCTTTTGCTTTGTGTTGATGGTTGCACCACTATACAGTTTATGTTGTTTTCTACAAGGCATTATTGACAACTGTTCTATAGCTTCTCAGCATGTGCCAGCCACCTCCACTGCTTTTCCCTCACCCACCAGAATAGTTGTGATATGGAAGGGCTGTTGGCTAGCTGAGAGGCTGTTGGCCTTAATTGTACTTTGCAAGGTGTTGTTGGGTATTGTCCTCTAACTTTGGTTATAATTTGGGGCTATAAACATGTAGTCAACAATTTCTTTTTGTAAATGGCATAGACTGTTCAGTTGCTTTGGTGACTTTAGAATGCTGATTTCTTTTATGTCAATATATGTCGATGCAACTAAGTTTCAAGACATATACATTGATGTGGAATTTGTTTTGTAACTCCAAATTCATCTATTCCATGCGTTGGATGTATATGTATGGATATGTTGCTTATAGATATATGCATGGAAAAAATTATGTGTCTCTTTTGTAGTGTTTTATTCTTGTTTCCTCCACTGTGGATATGTGTGAATGCCACATTAGATGTAGACACCATTTGTATGTATTGCAAATATGTATGTTTGTGAAATTAGAGACACACATTATTCATCCATGTGTGTAGACATGTATCTATGTGAGATCAGATGCAAACAATATTCATATTTCCTGCTTGATATGTTTGTTCTTTTCATAGGTTAATGACGATTGATATTTGATTTGTGGTTCTTGTCCAGTGGGGATGGTTGCAAAGTGATAAAATAGTGCATGTCCTTCACAATGGAATGTTGATGGATGTTTTTGTATGATTTCAAGGGTGGTTGTTATTTGTGTAGGCCTCGATAATGGTTTGATCAATGTTCCATGTCATTGTTGATATACAACCTTCCATTGTAACAAACCCTTATTGAGGTCTGGATAGGTAACAACCATCCTTTAACGAGAACATTGACTATTTTATTTCTTTCAAACCATAGCAACCGCATAGGAACCATATGCAAATTAGTCCTGATCTCAACCAATGTTTAATTTTTTTGGCCTTATCTATTGGCACAACAAATGCTTTTCATTTAAAAATCAAAAGATATTAACCAACTCTATCCCGATCAGACCCCCTGCATGAGAAGGTTCAAAATATGGCAAGGTTGACAAAATTTTTGACCAAAGTTCACACAAATAGGGGATAACCACCCATATTGCATGAGTTGTTAGAGTTACACAAAGAGTGGCACAAATCTTGCATATGGCACTTGCAATACACCTTGCCATTTGGAAAATGTAGCAATACCAATAAACATAGGTATTAGTGTATATGAATATTGTTTGCACCCACAATGATAAATATATGTATCTGCACATGGGGAAAATATATTTTCCACCATTGTAATTAATGGTAGTCTCAAACGAAATATCATACTAGGAAACCTATGCCCAGTTGCTGATTGGATCAAACATAAACTGTATAACATTAACTATTTCACTCTACTGCAACCATAACCACACAATGGAAGTGATAATCAAACACCCTTGGATTGAACACTGGCCCACTCGTGGAAACTTGCAAAACACAAAAAATACACTGTTACAAACTGATGGAAATCCACAGCCACAAAAACACGAACCTTAAAGCAAAATCCACAAAAAATTGACGATAACAAACCCATACAAAAGTATACTATTGTCTCAATGGAACCTCATTGAAGATTAAAACAATACAACCTTTTCAAGAGCAACTTCTCGAAAATGAAACCATATAGCTAAATCAAGAGAACAATAATCAACAATGCCCAATGGAATCTAACACAAAGTCTTTAGGATTAACTATTTTATTTCATTGCAACCATAACCACAAAACAAAAGCCAACAAATACAATGCCTTAAGGAGAATTGGAAGACTTCTCAACAACACCTTTTTTTAGGATGAGACAATATATCCCAAGATACAGAAGAGTAAACAAAAAACACTGCATAACATCAACAATTTTATTCGATTCAAAACATAGCCACAAAATGGAAGCCATAAAGAGAAACCCATAAAGAATCACAAAAATAAGCTGGAGTTGAAATATACTCATTCCTCAACAAAACCCTATCAAAAAATTGATACAATATAGCCTTCTCAACAACACCTTGCCGAAAGTTAACAGTGACAACCCCATCCAAAAAATATACTTGTTTTTGTAGCTTATCAAAATTTGAAGCAATTAACAATGCCTTATTGCAGATAAAACAATATAGGGTTCCAAAAATTGTGAACCACAAATGAAACAATGTGGCAAATGGTATTAATGGTATGCAGCTCTTCCCACTTGGTTCAAACACACCTCTTCTCACTGGCTCTCTCTAGCTTGTGTTCTTTCTCTAGGCCTACAAACATAGCCAGAACAAGAAGACCATAAACAAAAACCCACAAAAATTCACAGTCTCAAATACATGGAAAACCATACACACAAATCGTGAACCATAAATGAGATAATATTCTGTTCTTAGAGACTATATAGTATTTTGTGAACAACAAATTATCAAGATTTCAAAAAATCAATAGTACCTTGTTGCAAATCAAGGAATATAGCTTGACATAGACTGTGAAGCATGAATGAAAGATTATTGGTAAGGGTGTACATAGACACACACACACACACACACACATAAGAATTTTCACAACCCACACCTTTTGCAACTATCGACGCATGCAAAAAGCACAAGATTGCCTCCAACCACCTTCAGAGAAATTCCACAGCCAATTAATGTACTTGCACCTTCATAGAAGCATGCCATCCTCACTCATTTATGATATCCATGTAGCGGTGAGAGTTGCACATATATATACATACATATATATACATATATATATGTACACATGTACATATATATATGTATATATATATATCTATGTACACATGTACATATATATATGTATATGTATATATATCTATGTACACATGTACATATATATATATGTATATATATGTATATATATATATGTACATATATATATATATCTATATGTACATATATATATATAGATATCTATATATCTATATGTACATATATGTACCTATGTACATATATATATATGTATTATATATGTACATATATATACACACACATATATATGTACACACATATATATGAAACCCACAAAAAAACATAGTACCAAGTCCATGCAAAACGATACACAAAAAACCCAAACGATAAATGAGACAAGATATTTGAAACAATCAATAGTACCTTATGGAAAATCAAGCAATATAGCCTAGAACAATGCACGAACCACAAATCAAACAATATCGCCAAGGGTTTCTTCGACATGGACCTCTTCCCACTTGCTTCAAACACACCTCTTCTCACTAACTTTCCTGCACAAAAATGGGAAAAATATTATCACAGGTGACACTTTTCTTTTGCATTTGCAACCATCCGCCCATTCAAAAAACAAAAATAAACCTACACCCACCTTCGCAAAAGTTGCACAAAGCTTAATCCAGCTTGCACCCTCACAAAAGCTTACCCTCATCACTCATGGCTCTCATATCAGGTATAGCAACAAAATGACACCAAACAATACCTTGTTGAAAATTTCCCAGTATATGTATATGTATATGTATATATACATATATATGTATTTGTGTATATATGTGGATTTTTGTATATAAATATGTAAATATGTATATATATATATATGTGTGTGTGTGTGTGTGTATATATGTGTATATATATATATGACTCTATTTTTGGATGGGTTTGCTACTGTTAATTTATAGAAGGTGTTGTTGGGAACGCTATGTTGTTTCATTTTTCCATAAGGTTTTGTTGAGAAAGGGGTGTGTTATCATAGACGACACTTTTCTTTTGCTTTGTAACCATTGCCACATGCAAAAAACACAAATTAACCTCTACCCAACTTTGCAGGAGCTTCACAAAGGTTGATCGAGCTTGCACTCTGATGAAAGCTTGGCGTGCTTGCTCACAACTCTAATAGCGTGTATAGCAATAAAATGACACCAAAAAATTCCTTATGAAAATTTTATCGATCATTTTTTTTGTTCCCCGAGTCATTAAATGGTAGGTGTTCTTACAACCATTCCCAGTGCACACAAAGCATAAAACAATTAATCTTGATACAAACTAGTGTTCAATTTCATTGGCCTTCTCTACCCATGTGGTAGGGAATGTGCCACCCTATTCCCAAGGCAGCCAATAACTGCCTTCGCCACCTTCTGCGCAACCATTGGAAGGAAAAAAAATGGGAGGCTGAGAAAATATCTTGGCCAAAGTTATAACCCATCTGCCACCTCCTACCCAAATGAGCATGCCACAGGTTGCACACCGTAAATGAAACAATGTCACCGAGGTTTCATGTATGTTCTCCATATACTGGGAATGGTTGCAATAATACTTTGCATTTAAAACTCACCAAACTAATTGAGCAGTTTACGGTATTTTCAATAAGGAATTGTTCAACCCTGGTTTCTGGATTGAGCTGCATGATATAGGTAACAAACATTATAGCCAAGAACCATATGACATCCATATCCAAAATGGCACTATCATTAGAGATCACAAAGTAGTAGCAAGAAAACTTGGTAAGTATTAGATGGATACCCAGACATAGATACTTACATACACAAATACATGATAGACACATATATCTACATAGAACTCTGTCAAGATATTCTATGCATTGATAACATTGTAAACAAGATGAAAACAAAATTCTCTTTAAAACAACTCACAGATACTTGTAAATATTGAATTGTGCATGCATATACACATAGATATTCAATACACATACATATATCTACACACATCTATAGCTGAAACTTCTATACATAGGGAGATTTCAATTGCATGCATGTATATTTATCTATATGCATATGTAAATGTAGACATACATACAACTATGTCCACAAGTAGATATATTAACAAGTGTAGATAGTGTGGCTTCATCTACCCTGCCACATGAAATCATAAATGAGATAATATGTTCAAATATTATTGGCTATTTGTATAAACTTTGGTCATAATTATCATCTGCCTATATGGTTTTGTACCCCACTAGTGGTGGGGAAAAGGTGGTGGGTTTTCCTCCCATTTTGGTGAACTTTGGTTGGAATTTCCGTTAGCCTTCCCGTTTTTTAGGTCTCCAGTGCCATCAAAAATCTAGCGGATTGTTTTATTTTTTAAAAAGCATTTGGCACGATGATAGAGGAGGCCAGTGAAAAGGAATTAACATTAATTGTTGTATGGTTTCCTTGTAGTGGTTATGGTGCAAGTAACATCTGTCATAAAAGTCCTTGGAAAATAAAGCAAATGTTTGTGCAATTTTTGATAACACATTGCTGGGTGTCATTGTCTGGGTTTATGTTGTTCTTCAAGGTGGCTGTGAGTGAGGAGGGAAAGCTTGTGTGAAGGTGCAAGTGCGTTCATCGGATATGGAATTTCTATGAATGTGCTTTCTATATTGTATTTTTTTTATAAAGTGCTATTGAAAACGCTGTATTGCTTCAATTTTTGATAAGGTTTTGTTTAGAAATGAGTATATTTTTTAATGGGTTTGTCACTACCAATTTTCAATAGGGTGTTGTTGAGAGGGTTATATTGTTTCTATTTGTGATATGCTTTTGTTGAAAATCAATTTAGGATAAGCCTTTTTTCATAAACGAGTATATTTTTTCATGGGTTTGTGACTACTAATTTTTCGGAGCGTGCTTTTGAGAAGGCTATATTTTTTCTGTTTGTGATAAGATTTTGTTCAAAAAGTAGTATATTTTTAGTTGGGAGACCAATCCAGACGAAGAAACCTAGAAAACACAAAAAATGACAACTAGGAACCTATGCAAAACCATACACACAAAGTGCGAACCTTAAACCAAACAATAGTCATTTTCACAGACAATATAGTCTCTTCTCAATAGTACCTTATGAAAATTAGAATAGCTAGAAAATCCCAAGCATAAATGAAATAATATTGTTCTTAACAAACAATATAGCCTTTTGCATACAATTCCTCGAGGGAAATTCAAACTATATATATGTGTGTGTGTGTGTATATATATATGTATATATTTATGTGTATATATATGTATGTATATATATATATGTATATGTATATAAATTTGTGTATATATATGTATGTATATATATATGTATATGTATATAGATATATGTGTATATATATGTGTGTATATATATATATGTATATATATATATGTGTGTGTGTGTGTGTGTATATGTGTACATATATGTATGTGTATATATATAGATATGTGTATATATATGTATTTGTATATATGTATATATGTGTATATATATGTGTGTGTGTATATGGAGATTTTTTGTATGTATATATGTATATATATGGATGTGTATAGAATCAACAACATTAACTATTTTATTATGTTCCAACTGTAACCAGAAAATGAAAGCCATAAATCAAACAACATTGGTTTCAACAACGACCTAGATGGAGAAAGTCACAATATAGCCCGAGCTATACAATAACAATCAAAATTTTTTGGTTAACCTCAACAATTTTATTCCATTGCAAACATACCCACAAAACACAAACATTAAAGAGAAACCCATCAAAAATTGACAGTAACAAACCCATACAAAAAAACACTCCTTTCTCAACACAACCTACTCAAAATTGAAAGAATACAACCTTTTGAACAACACCTCCAAAAAGAAACAGTATAACTTAAGCAACAAAACTATAATCAACAATGCCCAATGGAAGCTAGCACAAAGTGTATAGGATTGACTATTTTATTCCATTGCAAAGAACAGTAATCAATAATACCTAATGAAATGAAATGTAAATTGTATAACATTAACTATTTTGCTCCATTGCAACCATAGCTAGAAAATGGATCCCATAAATCAAACAATATTTGTTTCAACAACAAGCTAGACAGACAAAACCATTAAAGAAAAAAATTCACAATAACATATCCTTGAAAAATGATAGGCATAAGACGTTGACCATAGATTAAACAATATTTGTTCTTAAAAAAAAAAATAGTCTTCTCTCAACAACACCCTATCAAAATTTGGAACAATCAACAGTGCATTAACATAGATCAAGCAATATAGCTTGCAACAACCAGCGAACCACAAGTGAAACAATATTCAAAAGGGTTCTCCTCGTATGCACGTCTCTGTGCTTCCTTTACATAGATAGATATCTCTACATATGGCACATACATTGTGCATCACTCTGATTAAAAGTGCCATTGCCAACACTTTTGTATTGCTTTTGGAGTCATTGGCCCATGCAAAAAATGGAAACTATGTTGCTACCAAGTTCAAAAAAAACTTCACAACATGCAGTTGGACTTGCACCTTCACAGAAGCTCATCCTCTTGGCATCAACATTTATTGTTGTATGGTGTCCGTGTAGTGGCAATGGCTATGGCAATATATGCTATTCAAAAACATGAGCAAAAATAGTGAAAGCCTTTGCAAATTTCAATAAGGCATTGTTGGGTGTTCTTCTTTGACTTTAGCTCCTTTGACAACTATGAGCCAAGATTGCGAGCTTCTATGAAGGTTGAAGTCTGTCTGCCATTTCCAACAAATGTATCATTGTGTGTCTATATCTATATGTTCTCATTCATCTATATAACTATATTGTCTACATGTAATGCCATGCACATACATTTCTACATATACTTCTTTAGTATGTATATTTCCAAACAACAAATTCCTCTATATGCATCCAATCAATGACGTTGGATTGTATTTGTTGGCATATTTGTTAAGTGTTCCTTTTAGGTTCTTATTTCTTAGAGGCTCACAAAAGGAGTTCTTTCTTGTGTGATGAGAAAGATTTCTTCCACCATTGATAGAAGTGATGGACAATCTATGTTCTTGCTTGGGGGTTTGGTGAGAGCCCATGGGGCTTCATGACCCAATATGGTATAGTGAAGAGCAGGCCTTCTTTTATTGTTTTTCATTTCATATTTGCTATTTTTTGTTCATTATTTCTTAAAGGCTCACAAAAGGATTTTTTGCAATCATACGAAGTCTGGTATGTGTGATGACAAATATTGCTTCCACCATTGATAAAAGTGATGGACAATCTATATTCTTGCTCAAGGGTTTGGTGAGAGCCCATGGGGTTTCATGACCCAATATGGTGGGGTGGAGAGTAGGCCTTCTTTTTTTGTTTTTCATTTCATATTTTCTATTCACCGTTTAGATGTGTTGTGGGTAGTTGTGGACATGGTTGTATGCATGTATACATTTATGTATGCATATATGTAAATCAAAAAACAATCCACGACCCTCTCCTCGGATTTGGAGGGCTCAAAAAATTGGGAAGGCTAATGAAAATCCTAACCAAACTTCACCAAAAACCAAATAGCACCTTGCTGCCTTCCCTGTGCTGCCAAAAAACTCTAAAACTGGTGCATATGTATATGTGTATGTATATATAATTGTCCACTCAAAAGATTGTGTTCCCAATATGGTAGGGTGGACAATACATCTTCTTTTCTTTTGTTTGGGTGTTTGCAAGCATGTTTTGTCTTCATTGTAATATATGTATATGTATATGTGTATGTATATATGCATGTGCAATGGAAAATGTGAAGCTTTTATAGATGGAGATTGGAACGAATGAAGGTACGATGCATAGCAATAGGAGTAGTAGTGTTACACTCTTCTTTAAAGTGTACATTGTACTTCCCATTCGTTGCATTCTCCATTGAAAACATTTCATATGTATAGCTACATTTGCAAATACATTTACAAATGCACATGCTTTGGTTGTTGTCAATGGATCACTATTGCGGAAAGTATTTGTGAATGTATAGGTTTGTAATTTTCATTTTTTTTAACTTTTCTACAATGTTTTATATTTTACAGCTAGCAAATTGCTAGATATGCATCCAATGCATATTGCTGATTGCGATGTCTTAGTAATAATTGTATGGTGGAGAGTAAGTATTTCTTTGGTCTATTTCATTTTGCATTGTCTGACTATTGATTGACTGTATTGTTGCTTTCTTGGCTGGCATAGACATCCTTTTATATTTCCAAGTAGCAAAACCTATAAATTGTTGGAAATTCTTGTCTTCATTCTTCTATATGTACATGTATATTTATATGTATATATTTATGTGCAATAAAAAATGTGAAGCTATTTTGGATGGAGAGTGTCATGAAGGAAGGGACAATGCACAATGATAGGCAGCAACAACAATAAAATCTTCTTTATAGAGTGTATCGTACCTTCCATTCATGACACTCTGCATTAAACACAGATTGCATATGCATATATACATTTGTAGACGTATTTCCATATATGTTCATTTTTCTTATTGTCAATAAGTGACTATAGGGAATAGTTTTTGTCTGCATGCGGGTTTTTTATTTTCTAAATTTTCCCTCCCTTGCACCATGGTTTTGCATCTGCAAGAAATAAATTTTTATATATTCATGTAATGCATAATGTCAATTCTCATGCCCTAGGTATTATTCCTTGTAGGTTCAAAAAGTAGCCATTAGAATGAAAGGTGCTATATTGGCAATAATGAGCAACATTCATTTCATGTTTGATCGCAGGGCGGAAATTTGTGGACATAGTTGACCTGATACCATTGACGAGACTTCTTTTTCATAAGAGTATTTAAGTATTAAACTATGTATCATATTATACTTCACAAATTACTAGTATATGCGACATGGTTTAACACTAATAATGCTCTCTTGAAAAGAATTCTTGTCAATGCATGGTGTTACCATTAATTCCTGTCCATACACAAATTTAGTATTGCAATCTATGCATTTCCTTTTGAATTAGGCACTTCCCCAATGAGATTGATCTCACATGGCTTCGTGACCTAGTATGCTGCGGTGAAGGCCAGGTGTTCCTTTTGTCCATTCCATTTTGTATTAGCTATTTGTTGATTGCTTGCATTCTTGTTTCTTTAGTTGGAGTTTGGAAGCACTTTTAAATATAATGCATATGGATACATATACATACATATATATATATATATATATGTATGCTTTGGTTGTTTTCCATAAAGCATTGTTGAAAAAAAAATGTGCCATGTGTGCGTTTTGATTTCTTTGTGCATGGATTTATTGCTATGGATTCTTCTATTTTGTGAGTCTTCCATCTAGGCCACTATTCAAACTAATATTCTTTCCTTTATGGCTTGCATATTGTGTTAATGATTGGAACATAGTAAAATAGTTCATGTTGTATAGTTTATATTACTTTCCATAGGGTATTATTGATTGTTGCTATGTTTGTTTGGCTACTTTCTTGCATATTCAATTAGGTTGACCAGTTTAGTTATGCCATTGCCCTTTAACTTGGTGTTTACAACCATTTTATTGTTTTATTAATATTATTATTGTAAGAATCACAACCTTCTTTAGGTTTCGATACCACATCGAGTGTGGATCGTAAACAAGAAGCAAGGTGTGAAAGAAACCAACTTTATTATGCATGCCACAAAGACCAGATTTGCGTAGGTCGCGAGCCAAGTACTTACAACAAAGATGTGCTCTAGACCTAGCTGGCTTGCTGCACCATGCCCAACTAGGCACACCACTGTTGAAAGAAAGCTTGCTAGTAACATTTTCTCACTATCAAGCTCCCCCTCAACTTCCACCCCTTCGCAGTTGCATCACACCCATCACTATGAATTTTCCTCCACAATACCTGGCTGTACACTACCGCAGACCCTTGCTAGGCATGCATTTCCAACCACATCTTCAGCAACCCAACCCTTAGGCAACATGTTTGGTGAACCTTTCCACATAGCAATACAATCCTTCCATCGACGCATTGATGCTTTGTTTGAATTTAAAATTTGTTCTATTTGCAATGAGAGCTATGTTGGCATGAGAGTTTGAGCATCCAGTGTTGGCATTGCTTGTTTGCGTTGTGATTATGAAAAAGGTGTCCATAGATATAGCCTGGAAAAACAATGGATCCAGGGCCACAACCAACCATCCTTGCAAAGCTTACTCAAGTCAAAGAAATGCTTATAGCCAGAGTTGCTCCCATTTTAGAAGTAATCCATGTTAGAGGAGGCCAATACAAATATAGTGGCCATACTATAAGCTTCACACAAGACATCACAAGCATTGCAACTTTGTTTCCACGTCAGTTACATGATCTTGAAGTTGTGATTGTGCGAAGAATTGGCATTCAGGGGAAAAACTATGATTGCTATGTTAACAAACATAATGTCATGGCTGCATTAACATATAAAATTGAGAATGACCCATACTATAGTGATGTTGCAATAGATTGTGATGCTTTAAATTTGTTGCCTTCTACAAGTACTAACATCTTTGATCTCTTGCACATAATGGAAGAACTGAGGCATGAACCAATGGGAACTGTAGAAAGTGTTGTTGATGAGGAAGCTGACCTTCAAGACTCGTCATCATTTATTCTGTTGATGCCCAACCCTCCTCGAGAATTGTAGGCAATTAGAGATGCCTTACAAAATAAAGACACTAGTCAAAATACCTTGCCTTGGCCTGAAATAAATTCTAGCCCTATCAATGAATATAATACAGAAGGGTTATTAAGTATGAATTTTCCAATGTTGTTCCCCACTGGAATGGCAATGCCCCTACAATCGAGAACAATACAAATTCACTTACATGAATATGCCTTGCACTTGATGAGATATTGTGATAATAGATTTGGAAGGCATGTCAGATTTAGATATTACATTTATAATTTGATAATGAGACATCAAAGCCAACAATCAACATCAATTTGTATGAAAACAAACTTGGAGGAAAGAATCCCAAAGTTGGTTCCTGGTTTGCGAAAATTGCTCTGAGAGGCACCAGATACCTAGATAGAAAAACAACTTGTTCGCTTTGGTGCATCCTTGTGAGGAACTCACTCATATTGGGCCAAGTGCTGACAAGAACTTGCAACAATGATCCACTAGCTTGGTACACCAACTCTTTTCTTCACTTTGAGTTCTGCAGATACAAAATGGCCTAATCTGCATAGGGTGATTGAACCTCATACCCAATTTGATTTTCCATACTCTTGGAGACACTTCATAGAGAAAATTGTGTAGAACCCACACATAATAGCCTTGTACATGCACTTGCGATTCACTATTTTCTGTGAAGAGGTTATTGAGAGACTCTTCCACACAAATGACTATTGGTATAGGTATGAGTGGAAACATCATGGGTCAACACATGTACATGGTTTCTTGTGGCTCCTAGATGCCCCAAACATGGAAATGCTTGATTGGTCCAACCCACATGAGCTTCAACATGCAAAAAATTTCTTTGATCGCTATGTTTCAACATGGAACCCTCGCACCCCAGAGCAACTAATATCAAGGATCCACCACTCAGCTTTGGATGACCCATGCTTGCTTAATACTGCACAAATTTCTTCTATGGATCCAATGGTGGACTATGAATAGTTTTTAAACATGGTTCAAAGGCATACCAAGTGCACTCAATACACTTTCCTGAGGAAAAAAGTCTAGCAATTGCAATGTCGCTACAAAGTGTTAGTGTAATTAATATTTAATTATACTTGCATAACTTTACTTAGGTAATATTTTAATTCCTAGGTTAATTATTGTCATCCTTATCTTGTTGAGCTATCTTTCTACTCAAGATAAGATTAGGGTTATGCATACCATGCTTCTATAAAGCAAATCATTCTCATGTAATTATGATTTCTTGAATAATATTATTTGCACATCTTTTTGCAATAGCTTTTCTTTTTCTGATTTTCTCTTATGTGGAAGGTTTTTTGGTTTGGATGTCTAATCTTGGTTTCTAACATGGTATCAGAGCCTTGATTTGCAACCTCTTCTCAGATTTTTTGAGAAAATCATTGCAGATTTTGTTTGGGATTCCTCAAGGATTTCATGCCTTGAGTTCATCTATGCAGCGTCTTGGATCAGATCGGGCTTCACCATTGGATTCAGAGCACTGTAAAAAGTCAGGATTGGCTTTTATTTTGAAGATTTTTTTCATCGTTTGCTAGATCCATGAGGGTTTGAAGCACGAAGATTTTTTGCAAGCTCTAGTGGTAGCCAAATTTTTAGAGCATTTTGGGCATAAATGGAGGTCACCATTACGTTCGTAGTAGCCAAAAACCCTAAGGTCACCTTTCATTTCATCGATTTTGGAGAAATTTGTTTCTGAGGCAAATTTTTTTTGCCAGGGAGGCTATACGGCCTCCCCAGCATGCACTTCGAGGGACATAAAATAAAAAAAATAAAAAAGGGGGTTTTTTAGGAACTGTGCTGATGCTCCCAGTTCAAAGGGTTTCCGTTGCTGGGTGGCCACTGGGCAGCCACTAGGCAACTGTTGATCCACCACCGTCACTGATCTCCACTACCAGTGCTCCACCAACCCTACGTAGCCCTTGCAGGCTCCTCTAACTCCCGCCCTGGTCACATGGAGGACTGAGGGCCCTCCGCTAGCCCCTGAGGGCTTCTATAGCTATCCCCTACAGTCCTATGGGGGATCGGGCACTATGCGCCCAGTCCCTGACAGCCCACAGCCCCTAGTTGCCAGTCATATGTATGACCAGGGGCTCTGCCCTAGCCCCCAGTCCGCTAGCCCCTTGTCGCGCACAGGACAAGGGGCTTATTTTTTTTAAGCCCCTGGGCTGCCTGCAGGCCTTATTGGGCCTTTTGGAGCAACTTTCACCATTTTTCATCATTCTTGTGGCGTTGTAAAGCTGGTTTAGTCCTCTACATAGATCTGAGGTCTATTTTTTTTCTATTTATGCATGTTTATCATTCTCTCCTTTTACAATCGTTGGGTTATTGTAATAAATGAACTTAGATAAAGTTCCATCAGGGGGGTTTCTTGCATAATAATTTGATTAGAGTGTGCATGCACTTTGATCTTCATCTTGTTTTGATGATAGCTCGCATGGGTTATATCTAGTTTCTTAGTTTCTTTTGGCCACATCTTGCTCTTGCTTGACACATATCAGATTCACATCGGTTCACACTTTAGTTTGGGAGTTTATGGTTCTTGATCCGCATTGGTTCAGATCCATCTCAGTTTGAGGGCCATATTTTTATGGTTAATGTTCCAGAGTCTTTATGGTAATTTTTCCCATGGAAGAGTTTTAGTCTCAATTTGGCATTGGCATCGAGATACACGGTTTCTAGATTCTGTCATCATTTCATCTACTGTTGCTTCACAGATTCCAGGGTTGTTCCAGTTTCTGAGTTTTCCAGTGTTCCATGGCATCGGGTCTGCTGTCCCATTATTGTGATTCCGCTTTGGTTTCTTGTAGAAAAAAGTATCTTTCCTTGCTTGTCAGCTTGCGGTTCCAGTGCTACTCCATAGTGTTCTTCCAGTGCTTCTTTGCAACAGTCATCTCATTGTAGGGGGGTTTTGTCCCACTGGGTTTTCCTTCTCTACCTCATTGTTGCATTTGTACATGGGTACCTGATCAGACCTTGTTTCTAGGACCCATTCATGCTTTCTTGCATTCATCTTAGTTTTAGATGCATGCTTTTTTAGTTTCCATAAGTTGCACTTATGGGGGGTGTTAGTGGAATTAATATTTAATTACACTTGCATAACTTTACTTAGGTAATATTTTAATTCCTAGGTTAATTATTGTCATCCTTATCTTGTTGAGCTATCTTGTTGCTCAAGATAAGATTAGGGTTATGCATACCTTGCTTCTATAAAGCAAATCATTCTCATGTAATTATGATTTCTTGAATAATATTATTTGCACATCTTTTTGCAATAGCTTTGCTTTTTCTGATTTTCTCTTCTGTGGAAGGTTTTTTGGTTTGCATGTCTGATCTTGGTTTCTAACACAAAGCTCCATGGAATACACAACCATCTTCGACATTGACAATTGGCAGTGAATTGAACAAATCATACAAACCAATAGGAAATGATGAGCATGTTAATATCCACAACCCTGAGATGCTTGCAATCTGGTGAGAAAATGTTGATTGCTAACCAGTATTGTCTAGAAAAATTGTGCTAAACTACATTTCCAAATATGCATCAATGTCATAAAAAATCTGAAAGCTACATTGATATCTTGCAAAGGCTTGCAAATACAAATTCATCTAGGGATAAAGCATTGCTTGCATACCAAAAATTCATGATGAATTTGGTTGCTAATCATGACATTGGTGCACAAGAAACATGCCATATGCTACAAAAGTTGCCCCTTGTCATCTCAAGTCAACATTTCTTGTCTTTGAACGTTAGCAGGAAGAAGTTTCATTGTTTGAAAATAGTTGACAGTGGTGATGATCTTGCCAATGGTTATATTCATTCCTACATGCAAAGACCACCTGAAATGGAGGCAATATCCCATATTCATTCCGCACAACTCTATACATCTCAAAAAAATTGCAAAGGTGTAGCCTGGTGTGCTCGGCCACAACTTGCAATCATCATTGTTTACCTGCTTTTCAAGACCATCCCCCCAGAACAAAGTGATGCTTATGAATTTTTTTTTTGGTTAGAATTATTACTATACAAACCTTTTCAAAATGTTGAGGTTGACATAGGCATTACAAGAGAAACCATAACATAATATTGGAGGCTATTTTATGTTGCTGGCTATGTCGCTTGGCATGTGGATAGACTTACTGACCCCCTTGCCAATGGGGAGGGTAGTGATAGCAACACCGATGATGCATAGTCTCCGCCACCATACTTTTGAATATGAATGGGAGTTTCTCTCTCAACTTGGTGCCACCAACAATGTTTATTTTGACCAACTACAACTCTTGGGTCGATGAGACTTTGAATTACATCATAGGTGGGACAACTAGCATGTTCCAGAGAATCTTCATAGCATTGCTGAATAGTTTGTTTCAACAAGTAATTTCATACAACTGAAGACACCCTTTTCTCATTTGCAATGCCAACCCTTTGCCATTGACTATCTCCTAGACAAGAGCTTGCTTTGAAAATCATTTAACAACACCACCTTGGCCTACCCTCATTTCCTTTGCTTCATATGAACATTCAAGGAACTTCTAGCATAGGTAAATCATTCTTGATTGACAAGATATGGAGAGTACTAAATCGATTGTTGAGTTAGAAAATGAACCCTTTTCTTGTTTTCTTGTTTTGGCACCAACAAGTGTTGCTTCTTACAATGTTCATGCCTCCACAGTGCATACTACTCTTCGAATACCAATAAAAGATATGAATCTATTGAAAGGAAAACCATTGACCATATTTCAAGAAGGCTTCAAACATATTAAGTACATACTAATTGATGAAATGAATTTCTTGGGCCCCAAGTTGCTGCTTAAAATAGATAGTCAATTGCGTCAACCATTCCTTGGAAGACATATGCAACCATTTGGTGGTGTTTCTATTATACTCGTGGGTGACTTGGCACAACTTCCCCTGTTATGGACATACCTATCTATAGTTCTCGGTCCATAGCGCTGGCACTTTGAAACACTTTTAATATTGTTGTCACTCTTGAAACTATTTGTCACCAGCATGGACAATCTGATTCACAACAACAATTTCGTATGCTCCTTATGAATATTAGAAATTTCCAAACGTCCTTGGTTGATTGGAAAATTCTTATGAATTGAACAAAAGCCATGCTTGTGTCTAAGAAAAACTAGGAGTTTGATGAGGCTATCCACTTATTCCCAACAAATAGCTTGGTTGCTTTGCACAATAGGGAAATTCTACAACAATTAAATGTTCCAATTGTAATTAGTGCTACTGCATGTTCCCAACAAAACACACTTGATTATGGCGATGATGAACAACTTCAAGTAGAACTCTTGCTTGCAATTGGTCAACAAGTAATGTTGATAACAAATATTTGGGTGGCAGCTGGCCTGGTCAATGGATTGTTAGGTTTAGTGAAGGCTATTGTATATGATAGGGGTGCTAAACCACCTCAACTGCTTGAATATGTTGTTGTTGAATTCCATAACTAAATTGGCCTAGCATGGGATCAAGACAATCCAAGATTCATCCTGATTATCCCAATCACACGAGGCAACCGAAGACAGCTCCCATTGACAATGGCTTGGGCTATAATAGTCCATAAATCTCAAGGGTTAACACTAGAGAAAGCTACAATAGATATTGGAACTAAAGAACTTAGGCAAGGACTAACATTCACAACTCTCTCTCATGTTAAATCACTAGCAGGAATATGCATAGATCCACCTTTCTCTTTTGATAGGTATTCTAGGCTACATTCCAACAAATACAATGCACTTTGAATCAAAGAAGAGGATCATCTCCAACATTTTTCCACATTTCCACCATGATGAAATATTTTTGTTTTTCACGATAACTACACCACTTCTCCTTCTCCTTTTCATTTCAATTCTTTCACAATACCCTTCATTCCCACTTCTAATCACTTTACCCAACATTCTGAAGGTTTTACTTATACATTCATCACTACAAGAAGTTGCTACTCAATTGTTGGTTTATGTTTCCCCTTGTTCCCACCAACAAACATCAATTATCTAAATTTAACTTTTCTCTCAATAGCTTCCTCTGTTTTACCGAATAGTGCCGCTTCCATGGCTATCGCGCTTGAATCATTTCTTTCTAGCAATTTCAGATTCTAACAAATTTAGATTGAGAAAATTTCTAGCTGTTACTGCAGATCTTCACAATTATTAATACCTTCATGCTCACAAGTTTCCCATGCTGTTCGAGTTGGAACTATATTCTATTTGCATACAAGGTAAGGTTGTATCTCATTCTTTTGTAATTACATTCAAAATTCTTTGTCACAAATGCCGCAACTCTATATATTTTAAAAAAAAGATAATAGTGATTTCAACTTAATAAAATTTCCAGGTTCTAGAAGACAATTATATTCAATTGTCCACATATTGTTTGTTTCTCTTTGCAAAAGGTATGCCTGCATCTTGTTTGTATGATGTATTTTATTCCACATATATTAGATATTATTTGTTACTAACTATACAACTGTTTATATTTCTTCATTTAAATATTGTGTAGTAATGACACATGTTTGTTGTACTAAACTTCTAATTTCCCTTGTGTCTAATGATATTTCGTTGACAACATTTTAGATTGAAAATGTATGTATTGAGATATAGATTAAACTCATGGACAAAAAAATTCATTGCTCAGGGGTTTGGCACAAGGTATGCCTACATTTTATTTGCTTGCACTATTCTACTACACCTTCATTGCATACAATTTGTTATGAATTGTATAAGTCTTTATATTTTGTGATTGATTTATCGTCTACCAATAGTATGTGTTTAGTACACTAAATTTTGCATTATTCTTTCATGTTTGCAACCATACTCAACTCAAACAATCATCATATGTGGCCTTTCAACGCCTTTAGAGCTTGCATTAAGTAAGAAACGCCCTAAACATTTCTTTCACCATTGGTGCCAATGGTGAGCAATTTATTTTTTCTTTCTTGGGGGTTTGGTGAGAGCGCATGACGCTCCATGACCCAATATGGTAGGGTGGACATTGGGCGCTACTTTCTTATGTTGAGAGTGCATTCTGTGACATGCACCAGGAATGCCTAAGTTTTGTTTACTCCATTCCTTGCATTACAAGTACATAGCAAATTGTGTGTTATAAAATAATCAACTTTGATATCTCTTGATTTATATGTTGTCTATGAATTAGAGATGACCATTGCACTAATATTTGCACTTTGTTCTTATTCTTCCAGATCATACTCAAGCCATAATGTGGATTCCAATGATTTTATTTATTGTTATTAGTGGCCAAAACATTGCTTCTGTTGGGACCTCCAAATTTGGTTAAATTTTGAGGGCCCATGTAAGATTTTTCCTTGTACACTCAAAGTACCCTACAGAATTAGCCTAAGTAGCCCACTTTGGGAGCTTATATTTTGGCACCCTTGAATTGACATGAAAAATAACTTTGGGGAAGTGTTGAACACCTATTGGAGATGCCATATGTCCATTTGTGGCTTCCCATGATCAGTTTTAATAAGTTTTTGATGCCCTTCTTTGGAGATCCAAAAGTTGGTTTGTTGTTTGTAGCTATTTAGACTTTATGAGTAGACAATCTTTGAGGTGTTGCAATGTTGCACCAGTTGAATGATAAGCCCAACTCATATTTTTCCATGATTCTCTGCATCTTTATGAAGCTCCCATGTCAGTTGGCATAGCCCCATGAATCCATTTTCTGAGTTTTCCAGCTTGAATCCGTTTGAAAAAAGTTCAGATTTGCAAACTGAACTGTGTAAATCTGCAAAAAGTGCCTCTACATTTGAATTTATATTTGGTGACCTAATGACCTGCACATCAAAGTGAATATTCCCCATGATTTACTATATAATTATCTACCACCTTCCCAGTTTTTGGCCCTCTTGCTCTTCGTTTGCTATTTTTTCAAAGCCCATTCCAAATGAACTTTTTCAGGGTTTTAGAATCAACATTTCAAGATTTTTAGAGAAGGCAACTTTGAGAATTAATATCTCGCATATGTGATCAAATCAGGTCAAAACCATCTTGCACACACATTCAGTGTACCCAATTGACCTAGTGTGTCTAGTGGCAACCCCCCAGAAGATGATTTGATATTTTTTCAGAGTAGCAACTTGAGCTTTAATCAGTTTTAAATAGGTATAGTTGCAGAAATGGCTGACTGAGAAAATTTGACATTGAATAACTTTCACCTCGAGATCTCTTTTTCCAAACCATCTTTTGCATTGAATTATGGGTTCAAATGTATACATTCTTGTTCAATTTCATGCCTTCATGATAAGTTCTGATGGGTTATTTAATTACTTTCTGATCGCAACATGACCAAAAATGGTGTTTCGAGAATTTTCAAAATTTGAAAATATAAGGGAAACCCATTTCTTTTTTTGGTCTAAAACCTCTATAGGTCCATTTTCATCAAGATCAAAGGTCATTTGATATGTACTTTTGTTGCGACGAACACGTCCCGGGGGCCAGTTTACAAAGGAGGTACCTAATTTTTGATGGCTGGGAAATATTTGACGAAATGGGTTTTCTCTAAATAATTGATTATGGCTGCACACAAAAATATCAGCTCTAGGGGTCACTGTTTGTGTGTAGTGAAATTTCTCCATTTGGGCCGCAAGCGTAATTAAAATTTGCCTATTATCTAATGTTTTCAAATGTTAATATTTAAAATATTTTGAGTATTTTAAATATTGGGAAAATGTAAATAGGAATTTAGGGCAATTATAAAGTACATTTCAAATTTTTATAAGGAAAAACAAGTTGAATTCTTGCTTTCTATTGGTCAGACAACTTTGAAGGCTTTTGCATCTGCACGTAGAACTCATTGCCCATCGTTGGTTTAAGTCTCTCTTCCATTTCAAATCAATGATCAGTGATGGCGGTGGCTTCTCATCACCCATCATGGATTGAAGTGTCTTGTTCCTCATCAAATTGGTGATCATCACTCATCTCTCTTTTCACGGGAGAGTTTGAGTTTAAATCAATGATGAGCGATGGTTGCTGTGTCCATCGCCCATCGCTAAATGATGGCTGTTCTTTCCAAAGAAATGCATTTTCAAATGTTCATTTTACAAAAGGAAGGTTTAATTTTCTTGGTTGCCATTGGCTAAAGTTCACGTAGACCATATTCATGGCTGCATCTCATTTCCCATCGCAGTTTGAGGGCTCTTCTCCTCATTATATTTGCGATGTGTGATGGCTACATTTTCATATTGCACATCGCTATTTGGTTTTTTCATTTTTATTTGCATCAGAGATGCGCGATGGTGGTTGTGGTAAGTACAGTTTTACAAATAAAATAAAATTTTATTGTTGCCATGAAAAAGTTGCTGGGGAAAATTATGGTGAAAGTGAAAAGGAATTAAATATAATATTTTAAAGCCTCCATAATTAAATACAATATTTTTTCTGCTGGGTAATGTTTATGTAAAGTGCAACAATTGCCAATAGTTTTCACCTTTCCATATTTCATTAGCGATTTTCAATGAATGCTGGGAGGAGTAGAGTAAATGATGGTGGGGTCTGTGGCCAATGTCAAATATTATTATTTGATGAATCTTTTAAAGTGTAAAGTACATGGGTAAATGGGGGTTTTCATTGCCTTGTAAAAATGTGAAGGCTTTTCACCATGAAAATAAGAAACTTGAGTTGCAAGTAAAAGTAAAGGGTGAATACACAGGTGAAAATGTAGATTTTACAACCAAGGAACTTTTTATAGTAGAATAAAGACTAAAGGCTTTCACTCAAGATTCTTTTCAGCTGCAAGGCATTTTCAACGTGGGTAAAAGGCTGAATGATGGAGGATGATGAGTCTTCACAAGGAGGAATATTTTTCTGTTGCAGGGTAGTGGAGTGAGGAGCAAGAAAACAAAGAGAAGGTTGAAGATTGTTTTGCAAGCAAAGGAAATTGAAGATCAACGAACCTAAATGTGCCAAGTGTCTTCTTCCGATGAACATTTATGGTTTTTTTTGTTTCCTTAAATGTTGTATTTCTGTCTCATTCTGAGAGAGGGCTGTTTTTGTAATTTAACATAGAGAACACTGTAATGTGAATACAAATAATTTTAAAGTTAAGTTTTAGGGTATGAGTTTATCAATATTTATGTAATTTTGAATACAATATTGGCAAAAATAATGTTGAATGTTTCAAGTTTGAGACTATTTACTCTCCTATGTACTGGTTTTATAGATTATGAATGATACAATCAAGGTTGTCTTATTTGTCTCTATCAATTTCAGATAGATGTGTGACTCTATTCTTGTTTATTAATTCAAAGAATTAATGTAGGTGCTTGAATATGGTTGTAAGTTTGTATTGAATTGAGTGTTAGGATGGTAGTAAGAAGTAAATGTTAAGATACAATGTTGAAATGCTGTAATGCAACATTTCAGAGTTTCATATATTGTTAGGTGAAAATTGTTATCAGATTATTTGTGTTTGAGTTGACTCTGTTCGAAGGATGAGGCACTGATATAAGTGTGCTATTCATGTTACATTTGTTGGTTAATACAACATCTGATAATCTTTGAAATCAAATATCAATTTCAATTTGTTTGTGTGAGGATTTTAATGAGTTACATCTCTCATGTTTAAATTAGGCATTATTGTATAGGTCAGCCAAGCCTTTATAGTATTGTGTCTATTAAGCATCTAAAGGAGAAACATCTATTTACAGTGTATTTGGTACTTCAACACACAAGTATCTATAAATATATTGTTGGGATTACCCTCCTTGGTTTAAGAGAGCCAAAAGTGTAGAAGATTTCAATCTCTTTGACTAAATCTTGTTCATTGACCATATCAACCCATTGAGTCTAAATATGAGAGTGGCTACTCTTTAGGACTCACTGCATTTGTTGATTTGGAAATCAACAACTTGTACCATTGATCATAGTGGTGGTCAGTTTATTTTCTTGCTCAGAGGTTTGGTGAGAGCATGTGGCACCCCATGAGTCAATATGGTAGGGTGCACATCAACCCTCGTTTTCTTGTCAAAATGTTGAAATGTAGCACATGCACAAGTATACTTAAATTTTACTAATTTGATGCCTTGCATTACATGTGTATTGTATATTTTGTACTATACATTATAGGCCTCTTTAAATCTACTGATTTACATATTCTTTGTCAAATACAGATGTTCACCACACTAAACTTCACATTTTTTTGTTATTTTTCAGACCATACTCCAGCTATAATGGCAAACTTGGTGAACTAATTGCAAAATTAGTTGAAATGGTCAAATAGACAATTAGATCCTAATATACTCTATGTTGATTGTCATAAGCAAAATTCATTCCACTCTTGATCAGAGTGGTGGACAATGTATATTCTTGCTCGAGGGTTTGGTGACAGTCCATGAGGGTGCATGACCCAATATGGAAGGGTGGAAACCATGACTCATTTTGTTGTGTTTTATTTTATATATCTTATGTATAGATCTCTATGTTTCTAATAAGGTTATGTTCTAAAAAGAGTACATTTTCATTGTTCAAACTGATAAAACTTGATTTATAGCTTCTTTTATACAATATATGTTAAAATAGTTTGATTTATGGCTTATGGTTTGTGGTTATGGTTGCAATGGAATAAAATAGTCAATCCTATATGCTTTTTGTTAGCTTCAATTGGGAATTGTTGATTACAGTTCTGTTGCTTAAGCTAAATTGTTTCATTTTGTAGAAGGTGTTGTTGAAAAGGCTATATTTTATGGGTTTCATTTTTTGGTTATGGCTGGAACAAAATAAAATAATTAATGTCATTGATTCTATGTTTGGTTAGATTTGGTATTATTGATTATTGTTCTCTGCCTTACACTATATTGGGTATATTTTAATATCAATATATATATATATATGTAAGAATTAAATTGTTGAGGTTATGGAGTTTTTGTCGATTATTATTGTATACCTCAAGCTATATTGTGGCTTTCTGCATCTGGGTCGCTATTGAAACCAATGTTGTTTGATTTATGGCTTTCATTTTCTAGTTATGGTTGGAACATAATAAAATAATTAATTTTGTTGATTCTATGTTTGGTTACATTAGGTATTATTGATTATTGTTCTCTGCCAGGTTAGGCTAAATAGCTTATTTTATACAATATATGTTAATATACTATTGCATCCTTGATTTGGTGCTCTTTAACAGTCTAGATTTTCCCATACGTTAGTTAGTCTTTTACAGTTTATCTTTCTCTCTCTAATAATTTCCTCATTCTTGTTCTCTACCTTGTGCTTTATTATTTCATCTCTAAATTGTTTGTTGCATTTCCTCTTGTGCAATGTTCTATACAATAAATATGCACTAGTATGTATCACTATGTCATGATCTTGTCTGCGTCAACCACAACACATTCTAAACTCTCCCAACCTCAATCCCTGCATGTCCCTTCCCTTTCCTGTACATATTTTCCTATCGGCTCATCGTTGCGTGTTTCTACATGAAACTGCTAGTTTATAATGTATGATTTGGGAGGACTTGACTCCGTATGAATAATGGAATCCCTTATGGAATTTTATGGTACCACCAAGTGCCTAGGTATTCAAGAAGAAAATACTAGACTATGACATATCAGGGAAAATTGTAGAGTAGAACACTATAGATTGTTAAGATGAGTTTGGAATAAAGTATAGATCTATGCTTATGACTAGATCCCAAAATTTTGAATTTGACCTCTAATAGAGTAGAGATCCAACATGGACTTTAAGGCAATTCACTAATAGAGAGACATTATTTGTAGATCAAATATCAGAAAAATTACATAATATTAAATTTATTTTATACTCACTCCTTAATCATTGAGCTAAGTACCAGGATAAACTTTAATTTAATTTCCCAAAATAATATGCACATTTATCAATTTACCAATTTTATAACAAACAATTAATTAATCTAGGCTAACCTTAAAGAAACCTTATTTTTATTACACACACACACACACACACACACACACACACACACACACATATATATAAGATGGTTTTTATAGTATGCAATTATATTCAATGCATACTTTAATGAAATAGTTTTGAAGACATTTCTTACTTGAATGTGCTAGTTGTTAATAATTAAAATTTTTTATCAAATTTTTACAAAGAAAATGGACATGAAAGAATTATATATGTGTTTTTATTTTCAAATAATATAAATTAATGATTTATATATAATTTTTATAAGATTAATTAGTGAGGGTTTGGCTTCAGAGTCCATGATACTTAATTCAATACATCAATTTTGTACTAACATACCCTCAATGGGACTTACAATCTTATATATTGCTCATACAATATCCATGAAGGACCAATCATGAGACTAGTGCTTGCACCATATATTTCAATGCTTTTAGATGTGATATTGTGGAACTACATGGTTAAAAAGTGAAGAATAAAAATGAAATATTGGTGGTAACTTTATAAAATAAGTAAATTTGGTGATATTGAAACTTAAAAATGACATTAAAAAAGAAAAAATATCTCTTGAAGATAAAATAGAAGCCCAAACCTTTTTCCCATCATCCAAGTTTGAAATTGAATCTAAAATAGAGATAATTCATTTTTGAATATATAATGAAAGCATGTTACATAGTTGTGAATTTATGTTATGTCAAAGACAAAATGGCTCACAAATGGGTAAACAAAATACGTTAGTTATGATTTGGCCCCAGAATACAATTTGCACATGGTTTTTGTGCATTTTTATGACATTCTATGCTTTTTTATTTCATATTATTACAAATGATTTATTTGCATTAAAAATCAATAATATGAGGATGGTTGCTGTCAGAAGAGATGATATCATGATGATATATTAAGATGAGGGTTAGAATCATTAAGATGAATATTAGAAGCATTAAGATGAGGATCAAAAGTTGGAGAGATGTTGTTGATGATCTCTAGTATGCTTTATGCTTTGTCCTATTGTTCTTGAGGAAGTATGTGTTGCTAAAAGGAAGTTCTATTCTTTGCATGTTGGTGAAAGTTTCTACTACAAGAAGTTTCTTTGAAGACTATTTGGGAGAATGCTCTGTATTCCTTTTCCTTTGAAGACATGGTCTTGTGGTTTGTGATTTAGTGTTTATGCTTGTGGATTCACACTCTTATCTTTTTAGGTCACCTGTGTTACCAAGGAGGTTTTTGGTAATTGCAGAAGGTTGGTAGTTTTGTTGTTTGTCAGGACTAGTCAAAAAATGCTCCAAATTTCTCCGTATTGATATTTCTGCTCCTGTGGCTTGGTGAACACGCTCTTAGTGCTTGTGCAGTGTCTCAGTTTAGATTTCATGTGATTATGTTCACCACAAATTGGTTTGTTAATGTTCTATCTCTTGGAAACGTCTTTTGAGCTTCTGAATTGAAGTGTTATGTTTTTTTTTGGTTTACGGTGGTTGTTTATGGTATGACTATGTGGAAGAAGTATATGGAAGTGTTGTTGGATGTTCATGGAACATCTCTTTGTGATCCACACATTAGTGTTTGATCTATTTGGTGTTGCATTATGTTTTGAGTTGGTTTTTTGGGAAATTTGTGAATGTCTAGCCATTAGGGCTTGTTTTCTTGCTTGTGTTATGTTATTGGGGGTCTACACCAATATTTGAGGTTGTGTTAAGATGTATTTGGGTCTTGACCTAAATTTTTATGAACCACATTGAGTAAGTTTAGTTGAAAGTTTGATTTTTGACTGATTGATATTGTGCTACACATTTCTTCTTAATGTTTCCTTGCTACCAGCTTGGGTTGATGTGCACCAACGTTTATGTGGTTTGGGATCACATTGGAAGTTGTAATAAATTGTTTTTGCTCCTCTCTATCTCCTAGATAGGACCACGTTATGTTTTTGTGGTCAACTTGTTGAGGTTATTATTTATCTTTAGTTCTGGCTAACCTAATTAGTGTTTTGTGATCTTGTAGAAGATATAAATGGAAGAAAAAATTAGTTGCAAGTTGAGTGAGTGTGTGCTGGTGTGTGAGTATGGAATGATGTAGTAAGTTGTGGAAAAGAAAGATTAGATGGGCTTTAATGCCTCAATCAATAGAGTGTATTGTTGACATATGTTGTAATTTTCAAATCTTCATGTATCCTACTATCAAACAATGAGTCTCTTCAACAGGTCATTGTAATTTTTATCTTACCCTTGGGTTGTGCATCTTAGTATTGCAAGTGCTTTGTATATTTACCTAAGGTTGTGTGCCTTATCTTGCAAGTCCATCAAGGAGCAGTGTGCTTCCTTAGGTAGCGAGGCTTAAAACAAATTATAATTTTGTAAGTAGTGAGATTCCTATATTGTGAGATTTCTCATCTTGGTTTTTCCTTTCTTGGATTTTCAATGTAAATCTGGTGTTATCTTGAGCATGTTTGTTCATTTTCTTATCTTGAATCATTACTGCTGATTTGATTAAGTGTTTTTGATCTATTTATAAGTTGTTGATCCTATTAAAATTCTAAATTTGCATGTTGTTGAAGGGTTTAAGTTTAAATTATAGATAATGATTCACACCCCTATCACTATCCAGGTGTGTTCAACAATTGGTATTAGAGCCAAGTTCCTCTGAAGAATCTTAATTGCTTGAGGAAAGATTTGAGATGGCACATGATGGATCTTACAAGGGTCCTAGGTTTGATGGAACAAATTACACCTTTTGGAAAGTAAGAATAGAAGGCCATTTGAGCCCTCTTGGGTTTGGTGTTTGGAAATCTATCAAGGATGGTTACATTGCTTATGCTACTCCTCTAACAATTCCAACTAAGATTAGGTTGTATGAGAATAATGACAAGGAAAAGACTGCTATCATGTGTGGGTTAGCTGATTCAAAACTTATGAAGTTGATGAGTTGTAGTTCTGCCAAGGATGTATGGGAAAAGATGAGCAACAATTATGAAGGAGATAATAAAGTGAAGAAAGCCAAGATGCAAATATTCAAGAGCAAATTTAAAACCCTGAGGATGATAGAGGATGAAGATATTGCTAGTTATATGCTTCAGGTGGATGAATTAGTTACTGGCATTAGAGGTCTTGGTGGAGAACTAGTGAAAGAAGATGAGATTGTGAAGATGTTACTCATGTACTTGATTGGAATGCTCTATAGGTCAAGGATGGGTAGCTAGCTCTAGATCTTATGGCCATGGTGCAGCACAGGAGACTCGTTCTCAGAGGCAGGGATATTGAGCAGGTGCAGATCCAATGGGACCCCAATGATGAGACTTCAACGACATGGGAGGATGCTTCTCGTATAAGAGAATCCTGACCTTACTTGTTTACTAGCTTCTAGGAGTAAGCTAGATTCATGGGGGGGGAGGATGTAATAACCCTCCTGTTCACTAGTTGGACTCTTTATTTTCTACGCTTTGTTTGATACCTTGAGACTATGATGGTACTGTTATTGTTGGTTTGGTTAGTAGACTTTGTTGTTTATGTTTATACATTTGAGGACATGGTTATTGATATGATATTATGGTTGGTGATATTAGTTTGATTTCAGTAACATTGCAATGCATTTATTTAGTAAATTATGTTATGATGTGATTTGTTAGTTTAGAAATGTACTCTCATCATTTGTATTATAATTGTTAGAATAGATGTGATGAAAGGACAGGGTAGCATCACTCGTTCACGAGTGCCCTGCTACGCTGGAATTCCTTCTCACAATGTAATGCTTTGATTATATATATATATATGTACATGTATACGACTTTGTTTGGTGCAGGGATTGCAGGTACAAAGTCTCGATTCCACCTACTTTGGCAGGACAGGGTGAGCACCAATAACACAGTGGTATAATGTTGAAACAGAGATGACTAGGAAGTCACCCCGTCCCATGTTGTCAACTATCCTGATTGGATGGTATTGTGCTTTTTGTGGCTGTCATTTCAGTAATTTGTTACTATGGTTTGTGTAGTGTCTTGTTCGTATGTATTGTACATTGGTAATTCTATAAGTTGTGATTTATTTAATTAAATGGTGGTAATAATTGTTTATTATAATGTTAAATTAATTTGTATTTAAATATTTAAAGGTTTTATTTTTAAAAGTCATGTGTTTTAGTTAAAATTTAATTAAATATTAAATTGTGTTTTGTTAATTTAATTAAATTACCTTGTTGAAGATAATTATAAAATAAATAAATTAAATTATGTGCATAGCAAGTAAAACTTGCAAAAGGAAATTTCAAACAAAAAATATTGATAAAAGGAAACATAAATAAATAAAAGAATAGAAAAGATAAAAGGACGAATGAGAATCAAGTATTGGCTAAAAAACTAGGATAAAATTAGATAGTTTCTTTATATTGGATTTTTTTTAGAGTTTTCGAAAAGGAAAGAGGTATATTTTGTTTAATTGGATAATTGTGAGTTTTTGGGGATTCACGAGAAGTTTTTGGGAAGTGTTGGGGAAAATTGGTTTCATTTTTTTACTTTCATCATTCTGGGAAGATTCTTTTTGAATTAAAAAAATTAAATTAGAAGCTGAACAAGGAAAGCTGGAGACGAAATTTTGAAGGAGGAACGAAAAGCTATTTGAAAAGACTATTGAAATCAAGCAAGCTCCATCAAGAATCAACAGCATAGGACTCCATGTTCCCTTCTCTACCTTTGATTTCTTTAAATCTGTAAAAGAAATAAAAAAATTATGGTTTGAATGAATTTGTGTTTGCAGAAGAAAAATCTATCTGAGATTTAGTTATCAATCTGTGAATATGTTTTGTATCATTTTGTATAAGTGTGTCATCTTGTGAAAGATAATTCTTTGGGAAATTTATGAATTTTTTTTGTATCTCAAACCAGAAAGAAAATCTATCGATCTTTAATTAAAAATTACCCAATTTTATTGTTGTAGTATTCTGCTGTGGAAAAGATGAATCTTTTTATTTCTTTTAACAGATTTGAAATATTTTTCCTATAATATATATATATATATATTGTTCTGTGTATTACACATAAATGAGTGTACTCTGTGTTTATATATATATGTGTGTGTGTGTGTATACACGAAGTATATATATATCTATTGATATATATTTATAAATTATTTTTAAGTATATTTTTTTTGGTTCCTATTTTCCTGAGGCCAAATTTTTGAATCAATCGGCACCTAATTTTTATGGAAAAATATTTTATTTAACAAAAAAAAGAATTAAGGAAAGGTTGTTTTTTTTTTCTGGGAGTTCGGAGGAGGGACGACCATAGCCGTACCCCCCTCCCCATACCCCCTGCTGCGGCAGTACTGCCACAGCAGTCTTACAGACTGTTATGTGCAATAGTCTTAATGATTGCTGCGTGTAGTACCCATGGCCGATGACCTTTGTATTATTGGTGAGTGTTACTTTATATATATATATTTATATATATATGGTGTATTTTATTTAAATATTCCAATTAAATATTTCAATTGATATTTACATTGTGTATTATATTTAATATTTCAATTAATGAGTATATATATAGGGCATTATTTTTTTATTTATTTGTTGAATAAATAATTTTAAACAAAAATTAGCATTATCCCTGGTTGTCTATGTACTTAGACTCATATAGAGATGGATATACTTTCTTGTATTTGGAAATTTGAATTTGAATTTTTGTAATGATCAAAAAATTGGGGAATTAATTTAATTGATTAATTGGGAATGAATTAAATTTAATGGTACAATCTTGCAAAATTAATTTGAGTTTTCTTTTCCGTTATGGTTATTGTTCAGTGTTGTCCATGTGGGAACCCTATTGTCTTACAAACCCTTGTTCCAAAGGCATGTTTTATATCCTTGAATGTTTCTTTTTGTACTATTGTGATCAAAATGTTACATGATTTTTTAAGCATTTTTATTTGGAAGGGTTGTATGAGATTGTGGTCATTGTGATTATGAGTTATCGCGAGATGGATTTGCCTCGCATGTCTTGTTTGGTGTTATATGCCTTTTTCTTGATGGTACAACCCTTGTCTAGTTTTGGTTTATGTTAGGGGTCTTAGGGAGAGTGGCTCTTCGTGGGGGCCGGCGCCTCGAAAGGAGGAAAAGCATAGGATAACCCATGTAAGAGTAGTATAACAAGTGATAACCTAAAAATAGAACTTAGGGGGATGGGTAGTAAAACACACAAGTTAATAAATAATGGATACCTCATCTATGCATTAGGGCTATCATAGACTAATGATAGACTGAGAAGGTCATGGTCAAAAAAGTCATAACCTCGTCCCCATGAGAGGTTATCGGCTCCGCATGAGCTACCCTATGGTGTTGGTGCCTCATGTAGGAGGAAGGGCCAGGATATTCATAGATGGGCGCCAATGCCTCAGTTAGGAGGAAGGGCCAGGATAACCCATGAAAGCTATGCGATGACACTCTCCACTAGACACCCGTTTGCCTTGTTGTTTATTGCCTCTGGAAATGTATTTTGGATGTTGTATTAGTTCTTCTGGATTTGTACTCTTATTGTTGATTCAGATTCTTGTGAAAATGATTTATGAATGTTCTTTGGTGACTTGGTTAATTGTTATTGCTTGGGTTTATTGTGATGAGTTTCATGGCTTTATCTTATTATATTGTCTTTTGGATGTTGTGGATTTGTCATCGTAACTCTTGATGTTGTATTTTAGTTTCTTACTATTTTGTTCATTGGAGTCGGTTTGGCATTCATGGTCGTGATCTCTTCCTTGTCATCTCTGAGCATGGGGGGTGAGTTATTTATAACTTACACAGTTGGGTGGAACGTGCTCCGCACCCGTTGGGTTCCCCATCAACATTCTTTGTTCGCAACATTCCTTCAGTTGGAGTTGTACCAGGGGTTCTCCTTGTAATTCAATTATTATTGTACTTTGTTTCATCCCACATGCATGGGAACTGTATTGTAACTCATTATTGAGAACATGTAATCTTATGTTTAAACGACAATGTAATAGTTAGAATCCCTTGTAACATTATTGTAAGAGATTCATTATGGTTGTAATATGTGATGTAGTGGTACTTTCACTCTTGGTTGATGGATGTACCTTTATTAATGGTTATTGTAATATAATTGGTTAAGTTGTTTAATAATTATCTTTTACTTTTATGTTTGTTGTGTCGTGATGTGACCTCATGTGCCCCAGAGAATGTAATGTTAAATTGTTAATGTGCAATGTAAATGTGTTTAATGTTTAGTGCATGTTTACTTTATGTTATTTAAAAAAAAATTTGGTTGTAATGGTTGTTCTCTGGGGTTTGCACGATGGGAATTACAACTCGCCCTAAATATTATAGTCATAAGGTATTTTCTATTGAGGAGTCTAGATACTTGGATAACTATTCAATAGATGAAATGTTTGGTTCTCTCACAACCTTTGAAATGAGAGAGTTTGACAAAGATGCTCCAAAGAAGGAAGCAACATTCATAGACAATAAAAAGATAGAAGATGAAACATCAGATCAAAATGATGCCTTTGATGAGGTAGAAGCAAACTTTGTGAGAAGATTAAATAAATACATTGGTAAATACAAAGGTAAGTTACCTTTGAAGTGATTCAATTATGGGAGAATTGGTCATTTTTCCTCAAATGTACTTTTAAAGAATCAAAAGATAGCAAAAAAGAGAGAAACTTAAAAGAAGTCTTTATTCCAAGGAGAGTAGTTTTTCTTCAAAAGATTAGGATAATGATTCAAATGATGAAACCCTATTCATGGCTTGGAAATTTGGTGATACAAAGAATGATATTGGAGAATGTAAGAAGTTTAGTAGCTTGCAGGCAGGGAAAAATTTAAGAAACCCCCCCTCGGCGAAGGTGTAAAATCCTGGTGAATCTTGTATACTTCCCAATAAAAAAAATAATTTTAGTGGCAATTTTTTTTGTTTTTCATGAAAAAAATAATGTCCATTGGTGAATCTTTTCTAATCGTTATAAGTCTATGGAAAATCCTAGCGAAATGAAATTTTTTTAAAACCACTAAATTTTTTTCATTGGTGATTAAAATCTATTTTCAAACCAATAAAACATTTCGATTGGAAAATTAAACTTGTTTTCAAACCAAAAAAAATAATTTTGTTGATGATTAAAAGTTTTTGTCAAACTAAAAAATAAAATTCATTGGCGAATTAAACTTATTTTCAAATGATTAAGAAAAAAACATTGGAGAATTAAACATAATATCAAAATAATAAAAAAAATGCAGTGGCAAAGTGTCAGTGCAAATCAATATAACCACGACTATTCGATGAATTGTCGATGGACGATTGTAGTTGCATTCTGGAAGTAAATCTCTGAAGTAGTAGACTTGCGAATTGAAAACTCTGGAATAACACTAGAACCGTTCAAATTTTTTTTTTGGTTGGTAATAGGATTTTGTATTGCATGAAAATAAAGATTACATCATTTTCCTCATTGTTTTCATCAACCATCCAAAAATCACCTACAACTATAACAGTTTTTTCAAAAAAGCATCTTAACATGCTTCATGACAGAAAAAGTAACCCTGCCCAACTAAAACTAGTTCCACAACTATTTGTATCTACCTTACATATTTCAACAAGATTTTCAATCATTCTTTTACCCTTCCTAGTACCTACTATTCACACTATACAACCGTAACAAGGTTCAACCCCCAGCAAGCCAAAAATTTAGTACTAGTCTTGCATTAATTCTACAAAAACCCTACAAAAACTACAAATTCAACTAGTGCTACCCGTTTCATAACCAACTTTCCTTGTTGCTTTTTCTTTCATCTTCCTCTTCCTCGCATTCTATCCTTTTTCTTTCATATACTTTTCCTCCACTTTTTCCTATGCTTCCATGCACTCTTCCTCTGCTTTCGCCTGTGCTATAATTGCTTCCACCTTCATCAACTCTATAAAGAGCTTCAATGCTTGCCAGCCTAACCTTGCTTCTTCCCTGCATCAATTTTTAATCTCATCCTCCGGCCAATGCACTAAAGGGATGCATCCTTATGCCCCTTCTAGTTCCACATTTTCAAAGCCTTCCCAAATGTCCAAACCTTCTCGTAGAACTTCCCATTCAAGTATTGATTGTAATACTTTCAAGAAATCTCTATGCACAATCATCTCCATCACTTCTCTCATTGTGCTTGTCGATTCCCCCAAGTCCAAACCCCATGCTACAATCAAGGAGTATACATCCATATTAGTCTTGTATCTATGCCTTAGATTTCCAAAGGATTTCCCCAAAATCATTTGCACACTTTGTACCAACCTCCCAATAGTGAATAAAAACATCCCCATTAATCTTTGGTCAGAAGCTTCACCATAAAATGGGTTTAATTTCCTCCTCAAACATAGAGTGATGTTGGCCTCCATTTGAAAACTACTACATCTACACCACTACCACCACCACTCTTTTAGACTTTCTATGTGCCTTCTTCTCCATGCAAAACTCTATTATTAACTTTGCTAACAGAGGGCTGAGAGGTAATAATTTTCCAAACTCCGCACGTACCAATCTTAATTACCAATTGATCCTCTAGTCATGTTCACTTGATCCAATATGCGCGTGATCTTCACTTCATAAATGCATCATCCTTGCCACCTTTCCTATCTTAATTTACCAAAGTCAAGGTTTTGGTGCTTTTCCTAACCTTAGTTGCAAGTCTTTCTTGGTCATCTTTGTAGTCGGTGGGTCGAAGGTTTTGAAAAATTTGAAACTTCAAACTTTGGTTCTAAGGTTCCAAGTTTCAGTGACCATGCAACATTATGGACCATGACCATATGATGATTTTTTGATGGATGACTGTAGTTGCATTCCAAAAGTATATCTCTCAAGCACTAGATTTGTGAATTGAAACCTCTGGAATTACACTAGAACTGTTAGATGCAGACACATGGCGAGATCAAGGCTCATCATCATGGTAATGAACTCAATAGGTTGAATTTTGGTGATGAGCGATAGAAGAAATTAAGTGGCAGAAATATGCACGTGCATTTAAAGTTTGTTTTAACAGAGGGACCGCCTAGGAAGAACGTAGACCAAGGCTTAAAAACTTAAGAACGTTTTACAAAAAGG
Organism: Sequoia sempervirens; assembly: GCA_007258455.2. Taxonomy (NCBI): domain Eukaryota; kingdom Viridiplantae; phylum Streptophyta; class Pinopsida; order Cupressales; family Cupressaceae; genus Sequoia; species Sequoia sempervirens. The sequence goes on along the minus strand of VDFB02047230.1, from coordinate 438,208,109 downwards.
ATGTAAAGGAAAATTGATATAACCGTGACCATTTGATGAATTTTTGATGGACGACTGTAGTTGCATTTCAAAAGTAAATCTCTGAAGCAATAGAATTGCAAATTGAAACCTCCAGAATAACACTAGAACCGTTAGATGCAGACACATGGTGAGATCAAGGCTTATTTCTCTCTTTTCAATGCCTTGACGTATTACTTTTCATTTAATTGAAATTATCAATCTTTTGAAAATCCAAAGCGATTGATTGGACAACTGATAGCTTTAATGAAACAAGATTTGTAATGATTTCATATCGTTTGAGTGGCACTGGTGACTGGAGTCTGGCGATTTTGACAGCTTGTCAGATTGAGGTACAATTTGCATGTAGCCAGATGTCAATTAAATTAAACATTTTAATTGTACATGTAAGGCTTTAGATACACAAATCGACTAAGTTGGTTTTTTGGTTTGTGCAAATCAGGCTGGTAGTGGCATTGGTGGCCCATAAATAGGGTTAGTGATAGTGGATAGTATCATAAGGGTTTTCATTTTTTGGGTTAATAAGGATTCAGGAAGAAGATGTTGTGGTATTATTGGGGATACTCTAAATTCTCCTACCTCCAGTTGTGTAGTTACAAAGTAAAAGACCAATTTCCTTCAAGTTTAGAATGGGTGGAATAAAAAAGAAGTTGATTTGGTTCACCTGACTTCTCAAACATGTCTTGAACCAAGATGAGGAGCTTTGATGGACATAAGTGCTATCTTGATGCATGGAGGATGTAGGTAGAAGATGGGAGAAATTTTACTACCCCTCATCTTCTGCATGACTCTGGTTCTCAAAGGGGATAAGCACATTTTGTATCTTCACAACTGCCATTTCCCTCACATTTGTATTATGTTCTCACTAGTAGAAGCTTTGGAATCATGCATTTATTTTTAGTGTCACATTTGTATTATGTTGTCACTGACAAAACCTTGGAAATTGGAATCAATTTGTAATGCATTGTCATGAGCAACAACTTGGAATAAATTATGTCTATGTAAAGTGACATATGTTATTTATACAAAACATGAGCTTGCCTACTCTACAACTACTCATCTTTAAAAAGATATGTAATAATGTGACATTGCAATTCAGTTGTAATAAAATAAATGGTTGTGTTGTGTTAATCTTTGTTATAAATTTACAATAAAGAGTTATTTTATAAGTTCAGTGTCTATGAATCTATTCAAATCAATTTTTTTTTCCTTTAAGAAATTAAGTATTATCTATTTATGAAATAATTGCATGCATATTTAAAAGTAAAATATAAAGCAATACAAATGAAAAAAGAAAGTTGCCATCAAATTAACAAAAATATATTATAAACACTAAAAGTTGTCACTCTTGTTAGGGTTTACCAAAATGTTATTGATTTCTAATTTGTTGTTGACCTTATCCCCTAGTTCCCGGTATCATTATTCATTTTATTAAGTCCTTTGCAATGTTAAATTACCGACCCCTTGGCCTTGATGTCAATCCTAGCGCATTAAAGTTTAAAAAAACTTTAAAACACACGTTTATTATTTATATCATAAATTACTCAACCATTCGATGAACATTTGATGTATGGTTGTAGTTGCATTCCAGAATGAAATGCACAGAGTGCTAGTCTTGCAAACTTAAACATCTGGAATTACCCTTTAACCGTTAGATTTACAATGATCAATAGTTTAGAATTTGCTGCCAATGTAGGACTAAATGGCTATTGAAACAAGATTTGTAATGATTTCATATTGTTTGAGTGGCACTGGTGATTTTGAAAATTGACATCTTGTCAGCTTGAGGTACATTTTGCATGTAGTGAGGCTGTCAAAGTCCAACCGTCAATCAAATTAAACATTTAAATAAATATAAGGCTTAAGTTACACGAATCGATTAAGTTGGCTTTTTGGTTTGTGCGAATCGTGATTATGAATCATGATTATACCTAACCTCACATGTGACATGTGTGACCTCACATGTGACATGTGTGAGGTGTACATAGGGACCAGGCTGGTAGTGGCACTATTGGAAACACTATTGGCCCATAAATAAGGATAGTGAGCACAACTGAAATCATTCATTGAAGGCTAAAGGATTTACTACTGAGTGCAATATTCAAATTTTCATAAGGGTTTTCATTTTGTAGGGTTAATAAGGATTCAGGAAGAAGATGATGTGGAATTATTGGATACTCTAAATTCTCTTGCATGCAGTTATGTAGTTACAGAGTAAAAGACCAATTTCCTTCAAGTTCATAATGGGTGGAATTGGAAAGAAGTTGATTTGGTTCACCTGACTTCTTAGATAGGTTTTGAGCCAGGATGAGGAGCTCTGATGGAGATAAGTGCTCTCCTAGTGCATGGAAGCTTCAAGTAGAAGATGGGAGTAGTTTTACAACCCCTCATCTTTTGCATGACTCTAATTTTCAAAGGGGAGAAGTACTTTTTGTATCTTCATAGCTCCCATTTCCCCGGTTTGATTGGCCTGCCTTTCCCCATGTATTTATTTTCAGACACCATGGCTAATCCCAGAAGTCCCATGCATTTATTTTTAGAGCCCATGGTTGACTTGGCAAGTCCCATTTATTTTTAGACACATGTATTACATTTACGTTTTCACCAGTGGTCCAGCAGAAGCTTGGCACTTGCGTTTACATTTGTATTTGTACTATGTAATAATGTGACATTGTAATTCAGTTGTAATAAAATAAATGGTTGTGCTATTGATGTGACATTGTAATTCCTTTTATTAAGTCCTTTGCAATGTTAAGTGTTACTGTGCTATTAATGGTTGTGCTATTAATGTGACATTGTAATTCCTTTTATTAAGTGCTTTGCAATGTTAAGTGTTACTGTGCTATTAGTGGTTGTGCTATTAATGTGACATTGTAATTCATTTTATAAAGGCCTTGATGTCAATCCAGGTGCATTAATGGTTAAAAAAACTTTAAAACACATGTTTATTCTTTATATCATAAATTACTCAACTGTTCGATGAACATTTGATGTATGGTTGTAGTTGCATTCTAGAATGAAATGCATGGAGTGCTAGGGTTGTGAACTTAAACCTCCAGAATCACCCTATAACCATTAGATTTACAAAGATCAATGGTTTAGAAATTTTTGTCAATGCAAGACTAAATTGCTTTATTTAATTTTAAATGTTATCAACGACATCCATGTACTAATTGTGTATTGTGTAGTCCAAAAGCAACATGTAGATGTTTTTGTTTCATTCACCTTAATGTTCGAAAAAAATCACTTTTAGTTTATACTGCTAAGTGATTTTATTTTTAAGTGAGAGGGTCAACACAGTGGAGATTTCAGTCTTTAGTTTGCTCATTGCAGTGCACCACCCTATTCTAGGTTCCACAATTCCACTTCCAACAAAGCCATTCGAGTAACCCTATTTCCACGACTGTCAGCATTAATCTTTTCAAGAATCAAAATCCAGGTAAGTGAAAGAATTCCTATGGCTATGTTTCATCGTTTGATGTTTCTTAAAATCTTCTTTTGTCAAACTTTGAAGTTTGGGTTTAGGGTTAAGATACTTAAGAATTAAGAAAATTTAAGGAGGACTAATAGGGAATTCATAGTTTCACATTGTATAAGAATGTCTACTAGTAGTACCACTAGATCAATGTCGGATAAAAAAATACATTATACAAAATTGCTTAAAACCCTAGGTTTCACTGATGAATACCATGATATTTATGATCCTAAAACCTATGGTAGGCATACCTTAGAACTTATATTTTCATCTCAGAATAAGGATGTAAAGAAAATGCAAGTTAATAGTATTAGTGTACCATGGGTAACTGGATTAGGGCGCATGAATTTACATGAGGTTTTCCCTTGCCCAAAATTTATCATGGTCTGTGCCCAAAATTATGATGATAACAAAAGAGAAATTGTTAATAAAGATAGCAAAGAAGAATTGTTATCCATTGCAAAAAGAACTTGGAAAAGTGTTGGGGTTTACAACTGAAGAATTTGGAAATGTCCACATTTACCTAGAAAAGATTGCTAGTGATTAGGAAGCAGTGGATGAAATGGAGAAAAATTCTTTCTTAAATAGAATAGTTCAGGATAGAAACAAATTGAAAGGTGATCATAAGCCTCCTTATGATTTGGATATTTTTAGACTATGCGTTCAGGATACTATTTCCATGCTAGAATTTTTCCTTGGACTAGATAGCAATTTGGAAGTGGGTGCATGCCTCCTTGAAATGGTGTATAATATCCATTATGGTGTTCCACATGTCAAATATAATTTTATTCAACACATTGCATAATCCATGGACAAACTTTTTTTAATGATTAAAGGAGGTTCCACCAAGACATTTAGGTTCACAACCTACTTGTGCTATCTTTCTCTATTCAAATTCAGTGGAATGTTTCAAACCAAGAAGCTTTAGATTCAGCCCTATAGTAATCCTGAGCAAAAATAAAATGTCTCTAGTATATGAATGGACCACTGTTATAAGGATGCATGATTCTCGAAGGAACTACAATAATTTTGTAGACTACTTTTTGGCTCCATTGCATCAAACAATTACAAATACTCCAATTCCTAGATTGCCCATGTCATGTAGAAACTACATTCAACTAGGAAAAGAAATACAATTGGCTGATTGATACTTAATGGAAGAATATAATGTGCTAAGATTTTATGGATCGGGAGTACAACCATACAAACTTCCAATACATGCGATAGAAAGGGTTTTTGCTTTGGAATATGTAAGGAAGATGTAGATTACTAATGAACTACACTTTACCAGTCAGGGGAAGAAGATCTTATTTCCTTCTTTACCTTTTTCATGTGGAGGGATCACATTCGAGATAAAAGCATTTAGTGTGGCACATGAACTTTTGATTTTTTTTGATTTTGATGCTATTTGTCACTGGAAATATGATCCATGTGACACCATTAAATCAATGATTGTTCTCAATAAGAATGCTGGAAGTAGAATTCAACATCAAAGTAAACCCTTGCTTGAAAACTTGAGAAACAAGGATTCTTGGGATGAGGTCAAAGTAGCAATGGAGAAAAGTGCTGCTGAGAATGGTATTTATTTTGAATGATTGTTAGAATAAATTATGGCATTGCACCGAAAGACAATTAGGACATACAACAAATTTTATGAAAAAAGTCATAAACCATCTAGTAGAGATTAAATGCTAAATTCTCTAGAGAAGAAAGTTATAGAAAAAAATTGGTCAAGATAAAAAATTATTGCCTTTTGGTCTATGAGGAAGGAGCTAGGTGAACCAAGAGCTCTTGTAGAGTATGTAGCTAATGAAGAAGATTGTGAGTTTAGAAAATTGTGGAATATAGGGCATCCAAATGAACAAGAAGATAAATAAAGTTATGATGAATCTAATGATGATAGGGAAGAAGAAAGCCATGTCAATTTCAAACTGGTTTAAGTGAGGCCACAAAAGAAACATATACTATAAGAGAAACCATAGATGAAAAAACGGGTTATGAAGGTGGTCCTTTGGGATCCCAAAGACAAGGCCCTTGGATGGTAACAAATGTAGAGCATAGAAAAGAAAATGATAAATCTGGCCTTGGGGTTGGAGGTGAAAAAGTAGACCTAGGGCATACAAGTCAATTTGTTAGAGCTCTAAATCCTCATCCTAATGGTTAGACACAATCACAACTAGGACATGTCCATGGTGGAAAGCTTAGTGCAACTGGAACTGCCTCTAGTGGCGATGGTATGGGTGGTAGTACTAGTAGTGGTCAACATGTGCTACAACAACAAATTACACACAAGAGGACAACAATACAAGATACCACAGAAACACCGGGTGATCAAGGCATACAGAAGAGGAAAAGGATTTTGACAGGTCCAAGTCACACTACTTGTGGATCCACCACAAAGGAGTTATTTCCAGGCACCCCCCCACTGCCAGTTAGTTTGGTTGCGACATCGTTAGCAACTACAAGTACTCATATTCCTTTGCCATTCAAGCATTCCATTGTTCCTATGTCCCTAGGTTTTGATTACATTGAAGAGTTTAAAAAATAAATCATATATGAATAAAAATGAAAATAAGCAACTGATGGAGAGTGCATCTGCTATAACTTCAGAGCTTGCAACAACCATGGTATTACCCACATTTGACAAAAATAAAGAAACCATGGAGTACACATTTCTTGTTCCCACAGTTCAAAACAAACCAGAAAATCAGATGGCTCGATTTGAATTCTAGGTGAACAATATTCAATTTGATTTTTTTGGATTAATGTATCAAAGAAGAACAATGAATTGGTGTACACATCATTGCTAAAGCAAGATAGAGAGAAAAAAAGGTTGCAGACTCAAATTGAAAAGTTACAGGTAGACCTAGCAAATGAGAAAGCATAGAGAAAAGCAATAGATAAAAGGAGCAAAGAATTAGAAAAAAGAATAAAAAAATCTACCTTTGCATCAACAAGCAAAGAGGATAAGCAGAATGAGATTGCAATGAATGAATTGAAGCAAAGGCTAGGTGAGAGTAATAAGAAATATGATGAGGAAAAATCCACTTTAGAAAACTAAGACTAAGCATTGCGAATGGAAATGCACAGTGGGAACAAAAATTGGAGGAGAGAAAAGGAAATGAAAGATTGGAGGTAGAGCTAATGGAAGCAAAAAATGAAATTGAGTCTTGTCAAATAAGTTATCTACATTTTGTAGAGAGACAATGATCCATATGAAACAAAAAACCTGGGATGAAATAATGCAGAGGATTGATCATTTGTGTGACATGTTTCAATTGATTGATGCTATTAGACAACATCATAAGAAGTTCAACAAATATTTAGTGGACAACAAAAATGTGTTGGAATTAGAGAAATATGCAAATGATATTCAACAAATAGTCTACAAATCCAATGACAATGTTTGGAAATCAAAAGGGATTACTAATCGGCTTGCTACATCAATGGCATTGTCATCTATCATTGAAAAGTGTTTGAGAATGCATGAAACAAAGGAATATTTGCATTGGGCTGCAGACAAGATGAAGAAGGTGGATGAAAAGGTAAGGAACTTAACAAAGCTTGGTTTGCTAAAGGATTTTGACACAAATGAGTGATTCATTGGAAGGAATGATTTCAGAAAGAAGATGGAGGATGCAATGAAGATTGATTTGGGCTAGTTTCCTCAAAACCCAGATGTGGTGAACTACTTGGATTCCATCAAACCATTGCTAACCTTGAATGAAAAATTGACTAAAGAATCCAAGATAGGTTCCAATTTGAATCATGAATTGTTAACAAATCTTCAAGTCAAACAACATTAGTTAGAACAAATGACAATTCCACCACCTGAACAGTGGAAGTTGCTAGAAAAGGTGTTGCTGTGATTTAATTTTTGATTTTTGATAATATGAGTTTCCAAGTTCCAACTCAGCTCTATGTAGAGTTTTCTTTGTTCCAAATCAGACTTTAGTAATGTGTTGATGTTAAATTATTTATTTTATTTATTTTAGCATTTGAAGAAAAAGTTTGGTAGTGGTTTCAACTACTAGATCCACTTTAAATGATTGCTGATGTTCATTGTTGTATATGCTACTAATACTATTGTTAATATGTTATTAAGCACTGAGTTGAGTGATGAATCACTAAGTACATGTTCAAGTTTTACTTTTAACACAATTAAAATATGAACTATAAGGTGATTTTAAATCAAGGAATCCATAATCTTAGTGAAATTGCATTACAATTCACACATCAATACTCAATCTCCATGACTACTTATCAGATCCACTAAACATTTATATGAATTCATGATTTAATCAAGGTACTTTAACTAGTTCATTAAACTATAGCCATAATTAAAACATACATCAATGCATAATGACAAAGAAGATTAATGAAAGATCATTGATTAGATTTCATTAATAATTCATGTAAAATGTTACAGCTGGCTGCTAGAGAGACAATAGAATCAAAATAAGGGAGAAAAGAAAGCTTAGTCACTAGTCCTCTGAGTTTTATAACCATGTCGTGAAGTTCTAAATTTTCATAACTACCTGATTCCCCGACTTGGTTCACTTTGTTGAGTAACTTAAGTTCATCCATACGTAACCTTTGAGTTACGGTGTGTGTATTTATTATGCATTTGCTGAGTAGTTTTCTGGTGGATTATCTATTATTGGAATTGGAATGATAGATTTTTGGTTAGTTTCATTGCTATGGTTACTATCACTCAAAGTCACAATTTTGGTGCTTTTTCTAACCTTAGTCGCTAGTCCTCATAGTTTTATAATTTATAACCTTGTTGGTCCCTAGTCATCAGATTTTTATAATTTATAACCTTGTCATAGAGTTCTAAATTTTCATAGCTTCCCAATTCCCCAAGTTGGTTCACTTTGTTGAGTTGCAATTCTTTCTTGGTCATCTTTGTAGTTGGTGGGTCGGAGGTTTCAAAAACTTCAAAACTTCAGACTTTGGTTCTAAGGTTCCAAGTTTCAATGACCACACAACATTATGGACTTATCTTTCCTTTCAAAGGAACCATAATTTGATAGATCTCATTGAATGCTATGTACAGACTAAACTTGAGTTGTCTTTTCAGGAATTTCCAAAAGCATGCAGGTTTAAAGGCTATCTTTTCGAGGAATGAAATTGAATGCCGCATTTAAAGCACGTCCTATAAAAAATAACAACATAAGTGGGTGGTGAAGTTTTACTCAAACATTTAGCTTGCATTCTCATTCTTTTCCAAGGCCAGCACTTCTCAAGTGCAAACATTCTTTCTTCGCGAATTTGTGCTAATGTAGAGTGAACATTGGGTTAGCGTAAGGGATATGGGGCTTAGACCTTTTAAGTTAGAAGAATTTTGGGTGCACCTAGAGAGGGATGAAAAGTATGAACTGGATATAAAACTCGTTGAAAGTGGACTAGCTCACGTTGGAGGGTTTCTAGAAGCTGTGTTGAGTGTAGACCTGATAAGTGCATGTGTGAGAAGGTACATTCCATAGACATGAGAAATTAAAGCCGCGAATGAGACTGTAATTGGAGAAATTTCTCCAGTTGTTTCCCACGTGTTGGGGATTCTAGAAAGGGAAACTATAGAAGAAATGTCTGTCGTAGTGGCAAGTGATTTTTTCAAAGCAAATAAAGATTGGTGTAAGAACTCCATGGCCAAAACCTCGTTGAAGTCTGAAAAAAAAGGTAAGTCACAACTACTGAGTAAACTCAAAAGAGTGCATTTTAAGGGAGAAATTGTAGATGCTATTGCTTTATTGAACCATGTTGTTGGGAATGCACAAGTTGAGTTATTTTAGGATTGGATGTGCTGGTTTGTCTTGATAGTCTGTGATGGGAACATTTTCATTGACTGGGTTGAAGTTATTTGTTTCCATTTGAATGAGCAATTAATTAATTTCCATAAGACTGCTACTTTCTGTATGTGTTCTTTCTTGATGTACATTGTAGGTAGTCAAAGGTCCTTTTGGCCTGGGTTGGAGCCACAAAGAACCCCAACTTTTGATATGCTTGTGTAGAAATGCTTTCCTCAGTTCACTAAACAATTTGGAATGGGTGATTTTTGTTGTGTTAATGATGCATTTTTAATGGAGGTCGTGAGGAAGCTAGATGGAAATCCAGACATGCGCCTTTCCCCTGAATTGATCTCTCTTGTATCAAAATTTGAAAGTTTTTATATCCAATTTGATAAGTTTTCCTATCTGAGAATAGGGGGTTTTGAGAAAGCCCCATTTAAATTACCTCGGTATCCTAAATATTTACTAATATTTCTAGAAGTTTGTCAACAAAAGGCCATGGTTAATATTAAGTATACAAACATGGGGAAATGAGGGTATGTCTTCACATTGGAGACCCCTTATTTTATGTGCAAAAAAAACTAGATGGCTAGGGGAGCTGAAGGAATTCTCAAGGAATATAACCTCCAAAATTTGTCTATGAGAGCTAATTTTGATAATAAGGGTTTTTTTAAGCAAAATATCTATGGAGGGAGCTTATATCGGCATCACTCATCTATCAAATATTTTTGGGAAGATTGTGTCGATGAGAATGAATTTTTGAGAAGAGATTATATGAGGCTAACGCAAAAATAGATACATGCTTTCAGTCTGTCATTTCACATTCCTAAAAATGTAGCTAAGGATTCAACAATCATAGATCCTAGATATGAAAAATTTCCTAATAAATCCCACCCTAGGGTTGATTGGAGTGAAAGTGAAATTTCAGATATGAGGGTGCGTGCTTCCCTAGTGCTTAAAAGAACCCAGGAATGGTTGGAGGGGAAATGGCGGCAAGTTGTTGGTCCTGTTCAGGAGCCTAAGTCATCACATAAGAATGAAAAAGGGTCTACGCAAGCATTTGGTGCAAGTGTATCATTGGGGAAACCCTCTATTATGTCCTCTAGTGCAAATTCTCAGTTAGGAGGTAATGGTGATAGGCCAAAAGAAACATTCAAGTTGAAGAGAATCTATGAACAAGAATATGCTTTCTCCTACCTCTAAGAAGAAGACCAATCAAGAAAAAATTGTGACTGCAGATTCTGAAGCTATCTTTAAACAGATCATAGAAGATAATATCTTTCATCCTCTGTCTGAATTTACCTCTTCTTCGGTTGATAATCCACCTTTCACTCCTAACACTCCTAAAGAAACTATTAGTGGAAATGAAGATTTTGGTCTAGTAGTAGCCTCCCCAGGATGGTTGAAAAAAGTAGTGGAGAAGAAGAGAAAGCATATTCCTACAATGATAGTTGTAGTGGATATAGTTGCAAAGTTTCTTCAAAGCTCTTCAAAACCTAAGAAAGCCAGGAGGATGTCAAGGATGGTGACTGATGCTACTTATGGAAATAAAATGTAAGAAATTGCTAACCTTGTCAAGGATTTAAATGAAGATAAAATAATGGAGGTGAACTAAAAAGTCACACATGTTGATATGGGGCCTCCAACACTGGAAGGTGATGTGTACCACACCAATTATTCAGTCAATACCTTGATTAAAAGAGTGAAAGAATACAGGAAAAAAAATATAAAATTGCAATCTCAAGTCCTCGCATTGAGTAACTTTATTTCTTCCATGGCCACTCCTCCTACATTTGATGAAGCCTCAAGTTCTCAGGTAGAGGGCATCGATGTGCTCACCATAGAGAAAATTAAAAAGAACTTGAGCTATTCCAGAGCTGCTTGTGAGGGGATCAATAAAATATCTCAAGATGCTATCTTCTTTCTAAATAAATCTATGCTCTTTTACACTCAAGTTGTTAACAAGAGGAAGGAGTTAGTAACAAAACTTCAACAGGTCAAAAAAGATCAAACTAGTCTCTATGTGCTCTCCTAGGAAATGAAAGAATTGAACTCTATGGATCTGAAGATATTAATTGGTGAGAAAATTATGAATAATCCTAAGAAGATAGACCCTTCCTGGTTTGATTCATTGGAATGGAAATTGAATATGTATCATAATCTGGTGAAGGAAATTAATAACACACTTGATCAATATTATGAAATGTTGGTGGAAATTAAAGAAGATTGTAATATTCTGGGAGTGGAAATTACTGATGAGCTTGATGAAAGGATTCTAGATATAAGAGATATCTCTCTAAATTTTAGAGAGATATTCAATAAAGAAATAATTGATCCTGCTACAGTGACATGGGAGTCCTTGAAACTCAATGGAATGTAGATCCACCTGAAGACTTATAAATATGGAGAAGATAAAAGATCTCAGATGTTGGTCGAGTCTAAAAATGCTTTGGGCAAATGGAGAACTAGGTTACAAATTACTACAATGCTAGGGAGCAAGGACATTATTGCAATTGTCACCAAGTACCGGGAATATAGGAAAAGAGTAAAGGTACAGGAGGCGTTACTGAAGGAGAGGGAGGCAAAAAAAATTGAAAGTGAAGGAGTCAGTGCTGGGAGTAGGACTGCTCTTTAGTTTTTAGTTTTTATGTTATTTTCTTTAATTTGGCTCTCTTGATACTTCAAAGAATTTTTATTTTAATTTCTAAAATGGTTTTCTTCAAGAAACTATTATCAAGACATAATAAAATATGTTATTTTTATTGCTTTTCTATTATTTCAATATAGAAATACAATGGTGAAGTTCATGCATGCATAATCTTTGAGTTATGGTGTGTACTGCGTGGATTTATTGTGCTTTTGTTGATTAGTTTGCTAGTGGATTGTCTATTATTGGAATGGTATATTTTTGGTTAGTTTCATTGCTATGGAATGTTTATCTGTGAATAAAGATTTTATGGTGATGGATGCGTAAGGATTTCTCAATATAATCTAGGTGATTTGGTAGTTTAAGATTTTATTGTTTAAGTTGTGTGGATGCCTTTATAAGTTATTTATGTTGAACTATTAGCTTCTGTTAGCTTATAAGTTATGGATGTTGAACTATTAGCTTTTGTTCAAGGAATGGATTATTATTCCTTTTAGTCATTTTTTAATTATTTTGTGAATGACAATGCAATAGGAATTTATAAGTAGTGTGATAAGTGTCGCTCTTTAAAAATGATGCAAAATCACATATCAAATTCAATACCATGGAATACAATATAAGATATAAAATATCACAATTTCATGGAATACAATATAAAATATCATCAACTAAAGTTTGGAATATGATTCATGAAGTGGAAAATAAAATAAAATATCATGAAATGCAATGATTCACAATTTCAATTTTCATTGAATACAATATAAAATATCATCAACTATAGTTTGGAACAATGGAAATTGATTCATGAATCATGAAGTGCAGTATAAATACCTAAAAGCTGCTAATTCTCTTCCATTTCCCAAATGAAGTCAGGGCCCTCAAACTGCCAATCCCATTCATTGTGTCATTTTTGTCAATGTCATCTATCCCAATCCCATTGCCACTGCCAATGTCACTAGTACCAGCCTTTGGAATTGGAGTGTTGCACAACCCAATCCCTCTTCTTTCACATGTGGACCTCTAGATTGTGAGTTACCTATTAAAAGGAAAATTTCTGGCATTATACACCGTTCCTTTCATCCTCAAGCAATTTTCCAAATTCTTGTCTATTTGTTGCTTAAATTTGATTTCAAAAACCCCAACGTACTGAAAAATATCTCATCCTCCACCGACCCCAATATCATTGTTTGACATAAATCATCAAGTTTGAAATATTCTGATATCAAACCACACAATATTTCACTCTGACCTAAGTTTGTCCTAACCATTTTTATTGATCCTAATTCAAAGGCCTTTTCCTTTCCCATGGATTTATACTGGTCCTTCATAGCTATTGCAAAACTCCTACATCATTTTCTAAGCTTAGCTTCATTTAAAATTCCTTCTATTTTTTGCTCATTGTATGTTATAGTTTTCAAAAATTGTTCGATCAAGATTTTTATTTGAGCATGAAAATATTTTGGGTTATCTCAATTTTCCCAAAATTGAGGATACATAATACTAATGGCTTCAAGTATTTCATGTCAAGGGAATCTTTCACAAATCTCCGAGGAAAGATATTTTGCAATTTCCTTCAAATTATCACCAACAAATTTAACAATGCCTTTAAAATATTCCTCATTAATAGCTACTTCTCTACTAGAGTGCCTGACAGTAGTACATTGGTACATTTGTATCTCATATCCACGTACACAGATACATAAGTGGCTGCTTGCATTAAACTGTAAATAATTATCAGAATCATTCAAAGCAATATTTTTTTGCCACATGAAATAATTTGCACCATCTTGTGTTAGATCTAGATATAGATGATCGAGGGCCAAGCATGTATGTTTATGTATATTGGCATATTCATTAATATACATATTTCTATCTTGGGCTTTCTTCAAAAGTTCGTTCATCACATCCAAAATGGGGAGAAGACTAGTTAAAGTCAAGAGTGTCTCTATATCCCTTAACCTATGTAAGTGGTCAGGAGCTTTGTCTACTATGCTATGATTTTCGTACATCAATCAAGGATTGATATTTTGAAAGAACTCGTTGCGCTGGTCCATGCAGGGAGATCCATCTGGTATCAAAATCCTTGAGAAGCTTGTTTCCTAGTGTTATTCCCTCAACAAAATTTTGAAATTCTTTGAAACATTTAGGACTTTGGCAGAAGTATCTGTGGATCGTATGGACTAGATTTTTGACTTTTGATACTGTAGGAAGCTTGCTTACAATTTTGAATGCTAAATTCATTATGTGGGCCATGTAGTGAATGCTAAGCATGTATGGTGCACAAGTATTTTGTAACTTTGTACAAACACTGGTCTTTTGATCTTGCATAACTACAACTCCATCAACTCCTACACACACCAACTTTTTTGCAATTTTCAACTCATCCATACCTGCAATTTCATTCAAAAATTTCTTGACTAGTTCAAATATATTTTGTGATGTTGAACTGTCCTTCATTTTATGAACACAAAGAAGATGTGCTTGGTGAACATGTTGTACAATATACAAATGCATATAGACCCAAGAAGTATTGTCTACCGCAGTAACTTCATCTGAAGATAATGCAATGAAATTTGACTCTTTTACTTTATCCTTTAAATCTTCCTTTTCCACTGCAGCAAGATAGTTTTCCCATTCCCGTCTAGTGTTTATTGACCAATGTGAGTAGGGATAGTGAGGAACATTCAAATAAGATAATAAACCAGAATATTCTGGGTAGTCTGTCATAGGACTCCCTCTGGACAAAATATGAAAGACAACACTCATCTTAACAGTTTTTGACAGATTTGCTGCTTCCATTGCTTTTCCAAATTGAGCCTCAAGTGTACCTTTACATGCAACAAGCTTCAATTTTTTTTGGTGATGCTCTTCATAATATGTGGAATACTTAACATGAAGACATTATTCCTTTGATTTCCATTGTAGGACTGATTGTTACTTTTTGTCTATGATTTGTTTTTCATAAACTTTACCAATATGCTTTTCTATAGTGTTAATCTTTAGTTGCAATGTCTTGTCTCTTCCACATTTCCAAGTACAAATCGTACATTGGGCCAATGTTGTATTTTCAATATTGTTTTCTTTCCCCACTGGTATAATGAATGGGTACTTTGACAACCAACCAAGTTGAAAATTGCTTGTCATTTCCCACTTGCGCCCCCTTTTTGGTTTATTTTTTCTTTTCTTGCTACCAACATCATCCTCATCCAAGTCAATTATCTCATTCTGGCTAACCAGGGTAACCTTTGGAGTATCTTCTGTGGTATTTCCATCCTCATTTGATACATTTTGATTTAACTCAATGAAAATCTCAACTTGACCTTCCGGTGGCGGTGAGGTATTGTGAATGCTACCAATATTTGGTGGAAGAGTTGATGATGTAGCTCCATATTGATTTGATGGATCAGAAGCTTTGGAAATTCCAAAGTAAGACTATATGGTACATCTAAGTTTTGGGCATTTTGATGGCCTCCTAGTCTCTTCACCACCCTGAGGAGTGACAGGAGTATTTTTACCACCCTGAGGAGCAACATGAGTATTTTCACCACCCTAAGGAGCGACATGAGTCTCTTCACCACCCTAAGGAGTGGAAGGAGCCTTACCATCTTGAGGAGTGGTAGGAGTCTCTTCACCACCCTGAGGAGTGGCAGGAGCCTTACCCTTGCTACTTGAGTCACTCGACATATTGATCTCTGATTTGCTTGACATATTCATCTCTCACTTCGAATAAAACTAGAAAAAAATGTGTTCTTTTTTAAGAAGGACAAAGAATAATAATATAGATCCCATTCCCAACTCAATATCATCTTTAACTTTAAGACTAAAGCAAGAATGGAAAAGAGATAAAGAAAACTTATTATTATAACTAATAACACTATGAAGAAATGATCACTCACCTTTAAGTCTACATTTTCGGCTTTGGTTGACTTTCAAATCGAGAAGTAGAACCTAAAAACAAAACAAAATGTGTAAGAATAAATGACACTTTCGATTGTATTTATATCAATCCATGATTCCATATTTGGTGAATTCCACAAGATTTTTAAATGGTATATTAAAAATTTGGCGAATCTCGCATGCTTATACAATGATACGTTGTAATTTTTAACGCGAAATGTGTCCTCAAATGTAATTATTTTTTAATGTTATTGGTGAAATAGGTTCTCATAAGAAACTATTTATAAATTTTAATTGGCAAAATGGTTCTTCACAAGAAACTATTTGTAAATTTTAATTGGTGAAATGGGTCCTGATACAATGTTGTTTTAATAGTATTGGCGAATATTTAGGTGTTTTATTAAATGCTTCCAGGATTCCAGGAGAAAATATTAGTCGGTCCATTTGAAACACGTAGTTTGACAATGGTGAATTTTTTGCTTAAATATGCCTCATAAAAAAACTCATTGGCGAGTGGAAATGCATTGGACCAATAGTTCGTAAAATATGGGTGATTTGGACACCCTGTTGGGTGTGATTAATTCACCAATTTTGACTTGGCTGATTTCTAGAATTCGCCAATTAGAGAAGATTCACCAATAAAGTTTTCGCTACTTGCAGGTTGACAAAAATAATGAAAGATCTATGAATATGTGGACTTCCTTTCATGCAAAAGAAGAAGCAAATCTTGGGTGATTGACAGTGGTTGCTCTAACCACATGACTGATGACATGGAGAGGTTCATCAACCTTAAGAAGTGGAATTGTGCAGGTGTCAAGTTTGGTGGTGATGAGTCAACATATATTTGTGGAAAACCTGTGATATAACCATTGATGGAAAGAACAAGACTGAGTATGTCGTCTATGCTAAAGGGCCGAAGCATAATCTCCTTGGTGTCAATTAGATGTGCAACAAAGGATATAATCTTGCATTTCATTCCAAAGGTTGTGAGATCAGGAAGACATGGTTTGAAAGATTAGTTGCAGAGGTATTATGACAAATGTAAATGTTTATCATCTAAAGGAGACAAACAAAAGAATCTATTTATCAGCTCATTCTAGTGAGTGTTGGTTGTGGCACTTAGAGAATGGGACACATCAACTTTGACAATATGGTAAAGATCATCTCTACTTATGTAGTAAGAGATATGCCTAAAATAACTAAGCCTACAAACACATTGAATGCAAGGAATGTTAAATGGGAAAGTATACAAAGATAAATTTCAAGAGTAAGAAGTGTTCTTCTATAATGCCATTGGAGCTGATTCACACTGACCTATGCGGACCTACAAAAACAAAGAGTCAAAAAGGTGAAAGGTATTTCATGTTGCTTATTGATGATTACTCTAGAATGAATTGTGTTACATTTTTAAGAGAAAAATTAGAAGCCTTTGATAAGTTTAATATTTTCAAAGAAAAAGTTGAGAATGAAATGGATGTTAAGATAAAATGCTTAAGATCACATACAAGAGGCGAGTTTAATTCAAGTGAATTTAAATTTTTTTGTGAAGATCATGGTGTTAGGAGACATATTTATGCTCCTAGAACCCCTCAACAGAATGGGGTAGTGGAAATGAAGAATATGATCATGCAATAGATGGCTTGGGCTATGTTGAAAGATGTTGATTTACCTGAATATGTATTGGAAGGAAGTTTTTCACACTATTGTCTATTTTCTTAATAGATTACAATTGAGGGTCAATAACAATAAGACCCCTTATGAGCTATGGTATGGAAGGCCTCCTACTATTAGATAATTTAGGATCTTTGGCAAAAAATTATACAACAAAAGAGATGAAGAAGACCTTGGAAATTTTGATTCAAGGTGTGATGAAGGGATCTTTCTTGGTTACTCAACCAAAAGCAAGGCCTATAGATGGTACAACAAGAGATTGGGGAAGATAATTGAAAGCACAAATGTTAAGGTAGATGAATATTTGTGTTAGATCGAACATAATAACTAGAGGTTTGTGGATCTGATATACCTCCCTACATTGAAGAAGAAGAAGAGAAAGAAGATAGGGAGCAAGAATCAGAAAAGGTTTGTAAGAATCCAACAAAGTATGTGCAGAAGAACAATTCAACAAATTAGATCATTAGAGATAAGAATGAAGGTGCTCTGACTAGGAGTAGGCTTATAAAAGAAAGTGAGCAAGTGAATTTGTGTTTACTGTCAAAGGTAGAGCCCAAGAACTTTTTTGATGCTAACAAAGATGAAGGCTGTATGAAGGAAATAAAAGAGGATTTGAATTAGATAGAAAAGAATCTTACATGGGTCTTGGTTTCTAGACCAATTGATAAGAATGTTATAGGAAAAAATGGGTGTTCCAAAACAAGTTGAATGAAGATGGTGAAGTTGTAAGGAACAAAACTAGATTGGTATATAAGGGTTATTCACAAGTTGAAGGTATTGATTTTGAGGAGAATTTTCTACTCACAAGAATTTCAAAGTCTATCACATGGATGTCAAGTTAGTTTTCTTGAATGGTGATTTAGAGGAAGAGGTATATATTGAGCAATCAGATGGTTTCCAACTATCAGAAGATCCATACATGGTGTGGACTCATGAAAGCTTTGTATGGACTCAAGCAAGCTCCTAGAGCTTGGTATGCTCGATTCGACAAGTTCTTACATTAAAATAGAGGAAGATAAGATTTTGATAGTTTTTGTATATGTTGATGACATCATCTTTGGTGGAGATGATAATATGTGTAAGAATTTTGCAGAGGAGATGCAAAGAGATTTTGCGATGTCTATGAATGGTGAGTTGTCTTTCTTCCTTAGGCTTCAAATTGTTCAACTAGATGATGATATCTTTATTTATCAAGCTAAGTATGTTAAAGAGATGTTGAAGAAGTTTGGCATGGATGATTGCAAACCAATAAGTACTCCTATGGTAACTTGTTGTGACTTGAGCAAGACTGATGAGTCACCTAAGGTTGATTAGACTCTTTATGTCTATGATTGGAGGCTTATTGTACTTGACTGCTTCTAGACCTAATATTATACATGTAGTATGTTTGGTTGCTAGATATCAAGCCAATCCTAAGAAAAATCATGAGATAGCAGTAAAAATAATATTCAAATATTTAAGGGAACTCCAAATTATGGTTTGTGGTATAAGAAGGATGATATTTTTTTTTTGAGTATTTATTCTAATGCTGATTAGGTAGTGTGCCATAGAAAAAAGTACTCTTTGCTTGGCATGGGAATATTTCATTATGAATGGACTTAATAAGGCCTTGATTTAGGTGTTGTGAGGCATTTTATGCATCCACACATTGGACCCTTTTAAATGCATTTAACGACATCTTGTAAAGGTGTTGTAAAGTGTTGTAAGATACTTTCATGCTTTTCTAGACTTAATGAACCTATTTATCCCTAATTCAACATTATAAAATGTATTTAGATGCATCTTCACATCAATCTAGAAGGCTTATAACTTAAACTTAATGTTAAACTAGTGTTGTAATGTGTCTCACACATTCACATTGGTTCTTGTGCCTTCCTAGGCTGTGTGGACCTCATTTTAATGTTGTAAAGTGTATTTAATCACACTTTCACATTTAATTCTATGTCCCAAGCCATATTTTACATTTAAATCATCACTAATAGGCCCTTATTAACCCACATTGTGCATCTTGAAGCTTAGATTGATCAAATACCTGACAAAGTTACAATTTAAACCTTATTTCCTTATCTCTTGGCTTCCTAGCTGTCAAATTGGCCCGTGTGGGACCCATTTTCCATGCATGGTGAATCAGTCCCATCTAGGTGGGACCCATTCACCATGTGTGGCGAATTAGTCCCATTTGGTCCAATTTTGACCTTTGAGTTGGAAAAAAGTGGAATTTAAGTTTATTGTTACTTCATGTCGGCCTGTGATGAAGTATTAATGGGTAAAATAGGTAAGATGCCTAAAAATATAAGTATTTTAACCCTAAATCACATTCATCTCTTACCATTATTCATCCACCAATCTTCCATCCCAAGTCAAGCAACTTAGGGTTTTATCATTTCAAGGCATTAAGACATTAGTTTTCAAACATTCAAGGGAAGATTCTTCATGTTTTGTTGCAAAATTTCAAGATCAAACATCATGGTAAGGTAATAAACTCCATTGTTGCATGCTTCATTCATTTCTTTCATCATTTTGATTTAATTACCTAAAAGGGGTTTGACCAAGGCAAACCCCCATGCCCTAACATTCAACATTTCTTGTTCTCTCCTTGTGTGTTTGTAGATTTAGGACTCTTGGAATCTTGGAAATAATTGAAGATCAAGTTTCAAGGTTTATCAAGTCTTCTCTTCATTCGAAAAGCTAAAATAGCAACAAAAACTCATTTTCAGACCCATCAATAAGAGTTTTGGAAGCAGACACCTGTAGGAAGTCAAAGTGCAAATCATAAGCTTTAGATTCCACTATTAAAAATACTGAAATTCAAAAGTGGAATCATTCACCATGAAAGGATAATGAGTCCCACTCTAGGGTCAATTTTGATTTTTCTATATTTTTAATTACGCTTTTGTTAGAAATGGGTTTTGGCTCAGTTTTGCAGAACTGGGACTGATTCGTCTAGAATGACGAATGAGTCCCACTAGGCCTGAAAATCAGCATCAAAAACATTTCAAATGTCATTTCTATCCTTCATCTACATTCTAGGTGCACACTTTCAGTTTGGTTCAGTTCTGTTAAGCTTTGAATTCATTTCTAGTTCATTGTTGCATTATACAATGTGTTTTCAAACATTCTTCATTTCCTTAGTTTACATTCATTAATGAAATAATATTATTTGTTTATTGCATTCAAAAATTGTATCTAGGTATATTACATCCATATTTTATCCACATTGCTTTGAATTTGAATGTATACATAAGCATTTTGGCCCATCTCTCTCCTTTTAGGTGAAAAACCCTAGAAGAGTTAGAGAGCATTAAGGTGCCAAAATCTATGTTATAGGTAGGATGTGTGGATGACTAGAGAAGCACTAGTGGAAGTGATTTTTCTTAAGAGATCTAGATTGGTATCTTGGTTCAATAAGAATTAGGACTTAATGTCCTTATCCACAACAGAAGTTGAGAATATTGTTGCAACATCTTGCTACACCCAAGTGCTTTGGATGAAGTAGACCTTGAAGGATATAAAGGTGGTGTATGATGAACCCATTCCCATATTATGAGATAATACAAGTGCAATTAATATTTCCAAGAATCCAGTGATGCATTCAAGGACCAATCATATTTTTATCTGGTCTCACTTTCTAAGGGAAAATTTTGCAAAACAAGACTTGTCAAATTGCAGTATGTGCCTACTAAGGATCAAATTGCAAATATCTTCACCAAGGTGCTTTCAAAGGAAATGTTTGAGTATCTCAAACAAAATTTAGGGGTTATTGCCCCTCCTTTTTCTAACTAGATGCATAAAAGGTGTATCTATCTAGGGGGATAAATTCATTACATACCCTTGTCTCCTAGATTTATGTGTGCTACCTCTCAGGGGGAGTAGGTAGTTGGTTGGTTGCTACTAATAGGGGGAGCATGTATAGTTGTGCAATTAATCAAGGGGGAGAATGTGTTGATGATTTAATTAAATACATTGGCCCTTTTCCCTTGATGTCAAAGGTGGATAATGCACAAGTGTGTGTTTCCATCAATGTAATTTAGGGGGAGATTGTTGCACATATATTTGGCATCATTTGTCATTTATGTCAATACTTTATTTGGGATATTGTTACACATATGCTTGGAATTGTTTGTCATTGATGTACACTCACTTTGGGCTATCATTAATGTATGATGTTGTGCTAATAGCGTTGTTGTTGATGTTCATGGTTGGATGTCATGCATTTGATGTTTTTGATGATCACGGTTGGATGCCATGCCTTGTTTAATGACATGTAAAGATGTATTTATTATGGTTGCTGTTAGAAGAGATGATATTATGATGATATATTAAGATGAGGATTAGAAGTATTAAGATGATGATTAGAAGTTAGAGAGATGTTGTTGATGGTCTCTAGTATGTTTTATGCTTTCTCCTATTGTTTCTAAGGAAGTATGTGTTGCTACAAGGAAGTTCTATTCTCCGCATTTTGGTGAAAGTTTCTGCTACAAAAAGTTGCTTTGAAGATTGTTTGGGAGAATGCTCTTCATTCCTCCACCTTTGGAGATATGGTCTTGTAATTTGGGATTTAGTGTTTATGCTCTATGGATGTTGAACTCCTATCTTTTTAGGTCACCTGTTGCCGAGGAGGTTTTTAGTAATTACAGAAGGTTGGCAATTTTGTTGTTTGTTAGGGATGATCCAGAAAATACTCCACATTGGTGTTTCTACTCGTAAAATTTGGTGAAAATGCTTTTAGTGTCTATTTAGTGTCTCAGTTCAGATTTCATGTGATTGTGTTTACTGCAAGTTAGTTTGTTAATGTTCTATCTCTTGGCAGTGTCTTTTGGGCTTCTAAGTTGAAGTGTTATGTTTTTGTTTGGTTTGTGATGGTTGTTTATATCATGACTATTGGAATAAGTATATGAAAGTGTTGTTGGATGGGGAAATCTCTTTGTTATCCACACATTAGTGTTTTGTCTCTTTGGCACTACATTGTGTTTTGAGTTAGTTTTGTAGGAAATTTGTGAATGGTCGACATGGCTTGTTTTCTTGCTTGTGCTATGTGCTTGGGGGTTTGTGTCAACATTTGAGGTTGTGTTAAGATGTATTTGGGTCTTGACCTAAATTTTTGTGAAACAAATTGAGTAAATTCAATTGATCTTTTTTGGCTTGACTGATATTGTGCTACATGTTTCTTCACGTTTCCTTGTTGCCAACTTGGGTTGATGTGTGCTAGTGTGTATGTTGTTTGGGATCATATTGGAGGTTGTAATAAGTTGTTTTTGGTCCTCTCTATCTCTTGGATAAGACCACATTATGTTTTTTGTGGCTGACTTGTTGAGGTTATTATTTATCTTCTATTCTGGCTGACCTAATTGGTGTTTTGTGATCTTGTGGAGGATATAAATGGAAGGAAAAATTAATTGCAAGTTGAGTGAGTGTGTGGTGGTATGGAAGTATGGAATGATGCAATAAGTTGTGGAAAATAAAGATCAGATGATATTTAATTCCTTAGTCAGTAGAGTGTATTGTTGACATATGCAATTTTAAAATCTTCATGTATCCTACTACTAGACAATGAGTCTCTTTAGCAGGTCCTTGCAATTTTTATCTTTCCCTGGGGTTGTGTGCCTCAATACTACAAGTACTTTGTGTATTTCCCTAAGGTTGTGTACCTTCGATTGCAAGTCCATCAGGGAGCATTGTGCTTCCTTAGATAGTGAGCCTTAAAACAAATTATAATTTTGTAAGTGGTGAGCTTCTTGTATTGTGAATTTCTCATTATGGTTTTTCCCTTGGGTTTTCCACATAAATCTGGTGTTATATTATACATGTGTGTTCATTGTCTTATGTTTCATTACTACTAATTTGATTAAGTGTTGTTGATTTGTTTATAAGTTATTGATCCTATTAAAAGTCTAAATTTGCATGTTGTTGGGTGATCCCTCAATGCTTGTTTACATTTTTTGGGAGATTCTAATTTTTATTCAAATCACATATTTTTAGAAATATAATTTGATTTAAGCCTTAAAATGTTCCATTTAAAGCATTCCAATTGAAGAGCGACTGATCAAACTACATTAGATCAAACCCCCTTGGATAGAACCTCGCTAGTTTTAAACCATACCTATAATAGAGTCTCGTTTACACCTATCAAAATGTTGATTAAAAAATCACTTGTGATTTACCTTTTAGGGGATCAAATGAATTAATTTAAAATTCATTTTTGGTAAGTATGTACTCCTTATTATAAGCTTCCCAAAAAGTATAATTTTAAATAAATTTAATTTAATTATTATATTTATTTTTTATTTCTTGTGAATATAGGTTTTTCACCAAAAAACAAGTTCTTTGTTCTGCACATGTGGAAAATAGTAGATTATCAATTTTTCTTTTGAAAAATATCAGTGCACTAGATATTGAAATCCTTGATCCAAAAAAAAATAAATTGAATTTCGATACATACAAAAAAGGTTAAATGTTGTATACGGTCCACCTATATCTAAATTGTAATTTTTTGACTTCAAAACTTAATTAAGGAAAAAATATTCAATAAAACACTATGAAACCAAATAAAAGTGCTATATATTGTAGTTAAAAATTTAAATTTGAATAAAATAAAATTTTATCCTTCATGGAAAAAAGTTATGTTGTATACGGTGAGCATTGCTCCTTAAAAATGGTGTTTACTAAAAAAACTAGTTTTCAAAGGAGATGGAAAAAGAAGTGCAATCTGACTCCAAAAAAAATGAAAAAAATAATTTAGAATCTACAAACAAAATGTCACAAATCACTAGTTTGCATCATCTTCAAATTCCTCACGGTTTAGCCACTATAGGTCCCTGAAAGTGAAGATTTAGTTAGAAAAAATCAGTTCAGTGTCCAGTTTGCCCAAAAATTGTAAACCAGTATTGTGGGATCACCCTGCTGAAAGGTTTAAGATCTGAAGGGTTTAAGGTTTTATAGATACTGATTGATGCAGAAACATCCAGGGTGTAAGAGAAATCTTGCATCACCCAAAAAAAATGTTGTTTCTTTTTAATAAGGGCTAAATTTAGTAGGGTTACTATTTTTAGTAAGTTTGCATTTATGCACAGTTGGGCAGAAAATCTTACAAAAACCTCTAGAAAGGTAAATTGAAGCCAATGGCGAAGAAATTAGTTCAATGCCATTTTTCTTTTGAGAGATATTAAAATTTCAATTTTCGAAAATCCTATTCAAATCTTCGAAGTCAATTTTGAGGCACTTAGAGGCTTTGAATGGGCCTAAAAATTGGCAAAAAAAAATGGTCGGCCTTTAGGCCCTACTTTTTGGCCAAACATCTCTTGAGAGCTTTCCAAAAAGGTATTATAATAGAAAATCCAACGGTCGGATCAAAAGATATGACCCCGCAAAGTTGTACTACCAAAATAAAATTTCAAAATATCTTCTTGAGGAAATTACACTTTCCAGAAGATTCTAGGGCAGTTACACTTTCGAAATAAAGGATGTGAATGGGGGCTATAGAGGGAGGTAGAGAAGCATAGATGGTGGCTCCGATTTTCAGATTTGTAGATTTATGTAATAAAAAAGCCCATGTGATGGAAAATATAATGTTGTAATTTCATTTTTCATTTCAGTGATAATAGAAAATATTTGCTTCCTTCTTGCATTTTATTTGTGCCATTATCTTTTGCTTTTGTGAGTTTTAGATTGTAAGGGGAGTACCCTTCATCACTGATTCAACCCCCCTCTTAGTATCTAGATGTGTTCAACACTAAGATATTGGATTTAACTACATAAAGAGTTAGCATGCCTAAGTGTGTATGTATATATTTAAATTATGGTGTTATAGAGTGAATTTGAAATTTCTACATAGTGGTTGGAATGGTATGACATTCAAACCATTGATATATTTAGGTCACTTGACTAACTTATATTCATAATCCTTCACTAAATTTAGAAATTGTAAACTAAGTTCTTGTGTAAGGTTAAATTTTCTCATAACAATTGGGTGTATGATCATTATCTTGTATGTGCAATTGGAATGAAAGAGATCACAATTTTTTGGGTATAATTTTGTATGATGATATAGTCAAATCTCATAAGTATATTTTTACGTGCCCACTATGTTTATCAATAACTATCATGATCTTATGGTCATATTAGAAGTCAAGAAGAACTCATCATAAGGCATATGCATTTTTTTCTCTACAATCTCTTGTAATATTCTAGTCATCTCTCTTTAAGGATGTAGGGAGCCTAAATTTTTACAAATTTTATGAGTGATTTCTCTACAAGTAGATAATGATAATTTAATTCCCAATTTGCTCATGATTCTTTATTTGATACATGTTGATCACTTGAGGAGAGGTGATCAAGATACAAAATAAATTATAAGGCATGTACAAATTTATTAAATATATTACAAATAAAATATTTTCTTGAAAAAAACACTTTTTGTTTCCCAAAGCATATTGTTACATCATCTTTGTATCTTGCTACATCATCCTTGTGCAACTTGATCAAACCACAAAGAAAATTGGTAAGGAGCTAATATTAGGCATTTACAATTTTATAAAATTCCATCATGAGTAAATATTTCTTCACATAATTTCACTTTACCAATCTTGAAACATCTTGTTCAGGAGATATATACAACAATGAAAATATAATTAAATGCTTGTTGGAATGAGATTCTTCTAATAACCATAAAAACTAATGGGAGTAAATAAGATGTGTTCTAATGTATATAATTTAAAGATTGATTTTTTTTTTTTGTATTAATAATTAGGTAACGAGTAACATAGGATATCAACTTAATTCACATTAGCTTGAGTGCTCCAGTTTGCATCCAAATTTGCAAATACAAAACAATGTCCCACTCAAAAGATTAAAATCTGAAACATTCCTTAGAGCTCAGCTGATAAATAAAAATACAAGCAAGTGAAATTTACAACAATGTCATGATAAAAAATCTAGTCTAGGTGGTGCTATAGAACAATAGCAATGCAGATGATCCTTGGTCTTCTCCTTCCCCTCCATCCTCTACATCAACTTCATTGAAGACCCTTTGAAACACTCTCAATGCTCTTAGGAAGGTCTCTGAATCTTCCAGATTGTGATGCCGAATGTGTCTTTCTTTAGTCTCAGACTTGTTCCCCATCCTTACGCCATCATTGAGCGGCTTCATAAGTTTGGTCATAGACAACTCCATATTTACCATTACCTATAAAAAAATAAAGAGGAATGTGAGTCTCTTACTTGACTTAGTAAGCCCCCTCCTACCCCCTTGGGATTTTTCCTTGTTCCTAGCCCTCCACAGATGCCAAAGAATTTCAGCAGTAAGACAATGCTAGAACATTTTTTATTCTCTGGGAAAATTTTCTACAGTTAAACATTATCTCATACTAGTTAATCTGACCATATCCATTCCATATCAGAAGTTCATTACAAAAGATGTTCCAAACCTCTCTAGCATAGAAGCATTCAAAGAAAATATGCAAAATTGTTTCAGGTGTCCCGCATAAATTGCATAAGTCTGCTTCATTATGATTCATTGTATAGGAAATTTTCTATAACATAAGTTGCCAGCTAAAGAGGGACTTCTTTGGTTCATTCACATTCTGCCACACAGAAGAGAGCACTTTTTTCCAACTAGAATTAGTTAGTTCTATATTCCAACAATTATTAACATGAATCCGAATAGAATTATCATTAGTAAGTTCTTTATAGACATTCTTAGCTTTAATTCCTATCAATAGAGCACCATCCACCCAGGTTAGTTCATCAACAATATTATATTTATCAACATAATTTAACGGAAAAGTGGCATTTTTGCAAGCATCAACAATAATATTTTATGTTCTAACATTAGTGCTATCCAGATTGAATTCCTCAACCAGCTCGTTCTAGGTTTTGATATGTCCATTCTCAAGGATGTTATGGAAGGTTTGAACACCAACCAAACTCCATTTTTTGGCCAATTACCCTTGCATCAATGCAAGAGGTTTACTGTTATTTTCTAGAGTCCACCACAAAGAACATAAAGTTTGACAACACAGATTATTATTTATGATGGCATTGCACTTATGGAATTTCACTTTATGATTTACCATTTCCCAAGCCTTCCATAGGCTTTGGAACACTAGAGAACAATAGTTTTCATGGGGTATTTACTTATGAGAATATCATAGAGGGGCAACTTCTTCCATGATTTCGCCTGCTTAGGAGAAGTGAGAAGAATGTTATTTCTAACCAGGACCTTTCATGGTTCCTCACCAATGAAATATTTTACAATCCACTTCATTGCCAGAGCAATGCCTTGGGACCTTAGATCCTTAAGCCCCAGTCCTCCATTCCCTTTATCTATGCAACACCAATACCACTTCACAGCATGCCTCTTCTTTTTTCATTTACCATCTGACCACAAGATGGCCCTGATCCTTTTTTGGATTTCATTCACCTAGTAAATACAAAAGAACTAGATTGAAGCAAAGTAAATAC
Source organism: Sequoia sempervirens (assembly GCA_007258455.2). Lineage (NCBI taxonomy): Eukaryota > Viridiplantae > Streptophyta > Pinopsida > Cupressales > Cupressaceae > Sequoia > Sequoia sempervirens. The sequence continues at coordinate 438,180,151 of VDFB02047230.1, read as the reverse complement.
TATAAGAAGAAAGAACCTTTTGGCATATTTGCAACTTTTCAACAAAAGAAAGAAATTTCCTGTACTCCAACTTTCATTTTTTTTCTCAATCTTGGAGCTAATCTAGAGCCACATCTCTTTAAGATTGGGACTAATAAAAAAAGGTATTCCAAGGTATCTTCCAGCTTATTTGCCCCCCCCACTAGAAATCATACCTTTGAAGCCAACTTGGGGGATTTTTCATCCACCCAAGGAGGCAGGATTTGGTAGTGGCCACTTTGGCCCCAGAAGCTAGGAAAAATAGATCCAACTTCCCCATTAAAGTTTCTAAGTTCCTTTCCTCCATCTCAATAAAAATAGCAGTATCATCCACAAATTGTATGTTGATTAGCTCATTTGGTCTGGGAGGATGATTCCTTTGACTTTGGGTGAGGCAGTAGAGCCCCTTAGAAGGTAATGCAGAGCGTCTGAAGCAATCATGAAGAGAGCAGGGGTGAGGGGGAACCCTTGTCTAATGGATCTGCCTAATTTGATCTCCTCAAAGAGAACCCCATTGACATCCACATGGGAAGTGGCATCCATCAAGAGTGTGTACACTGCTTTGTAGTATTCCTTAGGGAACCCAAAATCTTCCAAATAAATTCTTAAGAAGGACCATTCAATTCTGTCATATGCTTTTTCAAAATCCAACAAGAGCATGGTAGAGTCCTGCTTTGACTATTTTGACCATTCCATCACTTCCCAACTTGTAATTATATTTTCTAGGATGTATCTCCCTTTTATAAAGCTAGTTTGAGTGTTATTGATGAACTTGGGAAGAATTTCAACCAGTCTCAAAGTAAGTATTTTAGCCAGAATCTTGTAGGAGACATTTAGGAGAGTTATGGGTCTCCAATTCTTGATCAGGGTTTTATCTCCCCCTTTTGGAAGTAGCTTAATAATTCCTTTGTTTATGTTTTTTCCCAAAGACCCCTAGTCTAAGGCCTCCTGATAAAGTTGCAACAGATGCTCGCTTATCCACTCATTGAATCCCTTATAGAATTCCACTAGGAGGCCATCACTGAATTCACCATTCCCTTCAAAGGTAAACAACTTCTTACAGAAAGCATGGAACTATGTCATAATCTCCTCCTGGGTGGAGAGCATCTTTCCATCCTCCCAGATTTGACCAATTTGCTCCTTGCAACTCTTCTCCTTGATATAGTTGAAGAACTTAGAGCCTTTGTCGCCATGGTAGAGCCAATTGAGCTTAGCCATGACCTTGAGACCTTTTGTTTTCTTTTCTTGAATTTTCCTAAGGTTGTCTTTAGACTGGGAAAGTTCCATACTAAGCTCACTATTGTCAGGTTCAGTTTGCAACCTGGCCTTGGCTGAGACAAGCTCCTCTTGTAGTTTGTTTTCCTCCTATATGGAGTCCTTGGCTCTCTTCCTCCCAATTACCTTGAGAAACTTCTTCCAGGCTTCAACATTTTTCTCCCATCTTGAAATGGCACTTTCCCCTTTCAACATCCATTTGTTGATCTTCCTAATGGAAGCTAGCCCAACCCTACAGTCACCATCCTGCAAAAGCTAGGTGTTGAGAAGGAACTTATCTTTGCTTGCCTCTCCTACCCCACCACATTTAACTGTACTAATGCATGTTTTGATCGGGTGGTGATTAGACAGAGTGAAAGGGTGCACAATAACTTGCTGCCCTATTTTATCAGGGATGAAATTGACCACATCCTTGTTAGCATAGAATCTTCCCAAGAAGAAATAAATTATTTTTCTGGGTTGTTGTGCATTGCACCATGTGAACCAAATCCCATTTCTATTCTTTTTTCCCTTCTCCAGGGGGTCCATCAAGTTTAGCTTAGCTTTTAACCTTAGCCAAAATTGTCTTTTAGATCCTTTTCAGGACACATCCAGGCCACCCCACTTATCTTCAAGTTGTTTAACCATGTTAAAATAACCTCCCACCACCCAAGGGATGTGAGGTAGGTGAGACACCATCCATTTCCATAATTGAGATCTCTCCCTATGGTCATTTGAGGCATACATTGAACATACCCTGAGGCTATCTCCATCTTTTTCTAGGATGATCCAAACCACCTTGTTGCAAGGGGAAGTGCCATGGCTAGTTACAAACTGCTTCCATCTATTTGTGAGGCGGATAGAGGCCCCCCTCTTCCCATTTCATGCTTGGTAGAAAAATGGCATGCCTCTTTCTAGATGAATTTCAGATTCATTTCCAACATAAACCCATTAGCCTTAGTTTCTTGCAGGAGGACCACATCCTTCTTTGGTTCCAAGCTTAGAAACCTTCTAATAGTGTACTTTCTATCTAGGGATTCCAACCCATGGATATTCTAAGAGATTATATTAAGGTTCATGGTCAACCATTATAGATGCTCCATCTTGGATGTTCGTGAAATGCTTAAAGCATTTGGGCAACTTGTCTTCTGTTTATGGGCTTTTGGCCATTGGTGATTGAATAACCAAGCTGGTCTTTTTCCTCTTGTTCTTGACCAATTGAGTTCTCTTGGAGTTAGGTAGGGGGTAACCATACTTTCTGGGCCTCCCTGGTTCATTCCTAGTTTTCATAGTTTTTTGGGCTTGCCCCTGGTGATAATCTCATCAGTATCTTCCCCTACATTATCTGCTGATTCAGGGATATTATAGGTGACTTGGTGTGAGGTCAACGGTGTGGAGATGGATGGAAAGGAAGTGCTAGTCATAGGCTCCCCTTCACCCATCAGAACAGGCTAGTTGGGGTCAATCTGGGTTAACATCATATTATTAGTATGGATGCTATAGTTTGTAACATTTTATATTGGAACATCAGGGGTTGACTGACACCCAACATGGACATCACTCATTCGGTTGAAACCCCCAGGTGACTGCTTAAGTCTTGCTACAACTGAACTATCCTCTTTAGTAGGACATGCATTCTTGGCATTGCTTCCTATCATGGTGGAAGGGGGGTCCTTAAAAATCCCCTCAGCCCTAGGGGTTCCAACAGAATCAACACTCCTAGATTGGATGGAATTCTTCCCCTTTTTTTCAAGAATCAATTTCCCATCAACGTTTTTCATATGCATTACACTTGTTTGCTTGTTAATTTTGTTTTTGTTTATTTCTCCTAGAAGATGGTTTTCCTCGATTATTTTCCTGATTTCCTACATGGCAATTTGTTGGGCATTCAATTTCTCCATTTTTTCTTTGCTCAACTTAATGGGGGGGGGTTGGGGACGACCAAAGGATTCTTGAAAAAATATTGTTCAATAGGCCTGAACTCAGTAGCCCTACCTTCATCACATGCCACTCCCTCAGTATCTGCCAAGGCATCAAACACTTTCTTGGTGGCAATGCCCTTAGGAAACATGCTTAGGTGGTTAGGTGAGTTGGTATTCAAATGCAAGTCTTCAGGATGCATGTCAGGTGAGCTAGAATCACAAGCGAGGGTCTTAGAGACCAAGGAGGCATTAGGTAGGGGGTCAACAGAGGGGATGGAAGTGAGGAAAGAGCCATAATCAATTATAGCATTAGAATGCTCCATATTAGGGTTGGAAATGCTAGTCTTGCTAGAGCTTGAGTTCTTTTTTATAATAGGGCATATTTTCTGAATGTGCCCTTCTTTGTGGCACAAATAGTAGGCATTGATACTTCCTAAAACCTCCAAAGTGCAGAAAATTACCTTCTCATCATCCTCAATAACAATCCTAGGTGGCAATTCAACACCACGGTTCAGGGAAACAAGGGCACGGGTGTCAATATTCAAGAGAGAGGCTTTGGCCTCATCTTCCCAAACCACATTGTCGAACGGGGCCAAAATGGCAAGGACAAGTTTCTAGAAATCAAGGGGAAAATCCTTCACAACCACCCATTTGGGACAAGACAGAGCAATAATCTCCAGGCCAAAGCATAGAAAACACAACCACCAAAATTCCAATAAGATTTGGTGATGGTTTTGGATTGCATCTGATTATTTTTAAGGAAAATGACAAACAGACCACGTTGGAGCAGCCTGCAATAGGAAATTTGAATGCCAAACTTATCCAACTAGACATTGGAGAATTAGGAGTTGATGTACTTCCTGGCTAGGACCTTATTAAAATCAATTGTAGCAAAAAAAATTATGATGTCTCTAATTCTATTTCTTTCATTTTTAATCATAGTTTTCATATCAGGGTTAGGAGCGAGTTTGGAAAATCCAAGGGTGTCAGGGGGCTTACCCTCACATCTGCCTCCGCCATTGGAACCCACCTCTTCAACCACACTAGTTACCACAAAGAGAGTTCCATCTGGGATGACAGCATCGCTAGTGACAACCTCCTTGAAGGACTTCTTTTTCTACATACCGTCGCCGTTAACAGGGAAATCATCATTTTCTTGATGGGTGGGGGGGTTTGAACCCCCATCCATGAATGCCCCTAAGGGCTGAGGCCCACCTTGAGCATAGAGAAAGGGTTGGAATATCTAACCCCATGAACAGATAGATAGAGCTAGGAAATCATTAAATGCAAGGTAAAAACAAACTATAGAACAAAGAAACCACAGAGAAAAACCTGTGTGGGGGAGGCTCTAAACTCCCCCACCTGGCGTGACACAGGAACCTAGGTAGAGCGCATCATTCAACCGCCTAGTTGCAGAGCCAATTATTTTCAACACATATGGTAGTTGAATAAAAGCCTTTTTCAAAGAATGATTTTTAAAAAAATGTTTAATATGTTATATATTTGTAAAGTTTCATTTTTTACAAAAATGTGTATAAATCCAATTTTATAAACAAACATTTGTTGACAAAATAAACTCTAGAAAGTATTTTAGAGGAAACTCTTAGATGTTTTAGTTAAATTTTATATTTTTATGTTGCATATTACAAATAAAAAAATTCAACCTTACCAAATTCCAAGTACTTGTCTAATGTAGAGGGTCCTCCCCTCTCAACCAACTTAATCACAAAACAATTTTCACAGGAAAACTCTACTTGAGTTACTTGCAGCAACAACACTCTTTCATTCAATTTCACCGATTACAAATTTGCATAATTTCACAATTACATACTATTGGAATTGAAAATTTCATTTGTCAATCTAGTTCAAATTTAAAATTCACACAAAATAGTGGGAGAAATAAATTATTCTCATTAAACGAGATATGCCACTATCTCAATCCAGTGAATTGTCAATTCCATATAAAAAAATTAACCTACTTAAATTCTTCCTTGGACCCATACAACCCAACTTACTTTCTCCTCTATGGTTTTTGCTCACCTACCAACCACCATGATGATGCACGACTTGCACCATTCTCTATAAATTCTCTATTTTAAATAATGCTTAGCTGCTACACTTTCACTTATTTCTTCAACACCTATTCTTTATTCTCATGTCGTACTTCTATTTAGCATTCTGTTGATTAGTTTGTTGAACACAACGAGGGCCTCTTTCATTTCTTTATTTTTTCCATTTTTGTCAAATCTTTGTTTCACCTCCACTAGCATTCTTATGCAACTCTCATGATTTTGTAGATTCTTTCCACCCCTCAACATTCACCTATGCACCTCTCACCCAATCTGTGTGCCTCTATCCTCTTCAGCGTAAGCTTCTATCTCTTCTGCCTACCCCCATGTCTACCTTCTCTAATTTCCACACACAACTCTGTCTTTGGTTTCCTCTATTTTCAAATCTGTAGTTTGTGTGAAGATGAGGCTCGACCTTACATTGTTATGCCTTTGTGACCCTTTTTTCTCTTTTTCCTACCCCCAAATCATGCCCCTTATGTTACTCTTCTTCAACATTGATCTCAATGGTTTTAATTTATTTTTTAATTGTTTCCTTTTCAATTTTCCACGCCCAATTATTTCCTTTTCAATTTATGTGCATATCTTGTGACTACACTTGATTTTTTTTCATTATACATTTAACATTACATTTTAAACTAAATGAAACTGGTTATCCTTGAGTTCAATATGAAAACCAAAGAGAAATTTTGTAATCACCAATATGCAAAACCATTTTTTATGATATGGTGACATTGAAAGAACTATGCAAAATCCTTCTTCAACAATTATTTATGTTCTTCAAAACTTTTCCAGTGCTAGTGTAATTAAAGTGATTTGGATATTTTCTCATTGAATTTATTTTCCAAAGTCACATCCATTTTTTCCTATCAAAAGAGAACCAAACAAGCCAAAACTAAAAATTAAACTACAAATCATTTTTTGGTTGATGAGGATAACCCATTTGCCCGAGATGCTCTTGCATCAAACATGTTGGGTAGAAATATTGTGAGCATAGGATCATAATGGTGGAGTTGAGTAGTTGCACTACTCTTCCAAGTTGCCATCAACCTATAGTGAACTCCTTCGCTATCCAATTGTAACTCAAGATCAATCTTTCTTCCGCATTTTCCAACGTTGTTCTAGAACACGCACCACCTCCCTCTAACAACATTACATTCTCTTCATTCCCCCCCTTGTGGACTCATGTCCACAAAAGCTTGACCTCCTCCACCAAATACCCTCTACTCTCCTCTTCTCCTTCATGGGATCAAACCCACCTCCAACCAACCACCTCCACTAAACATCACTTGCATTATCCTTCAAAACTTCTATATGAAAATACTGAGTCATACACAAATATTCAACTTCATATTCTCTTTTACTATCTACTCAAAATAACTCCTCAAAAAAATGACATTTCAACTCAATGTCTTCGTCTTTGAATTCAATAAAATGTAAATTTACCTCTTGTTTCACTTTCGAACTTGGGTTTCACCATCATTTGCTTCAATGCCTTCAAGCTCTATCGCTGTAATTTCTACTGCATCTTCATCCCCTATTTCCATTTTATTTATTTTTTTCACTTTTTCACTTTCATTCATCTTCTCATCTTCATGTACTTCTATAGGGGCTGCTCTTACTTCTTTCTCCTTTGTTGTGATGCTTGTCTTCTTGCTGTCAATTGCTACAATCTTTTCCAACCATTCATTCTCCATTTCTAAAATTTGTGACAAAAATTCATCCCCTTTCTCATCTTTCATTACAACCTCTTCGTATTCCATCACCACATCTTCATTTTCCTCCTCTTCAACTACCTCTACTGTAGGTTCTTCATTGTTCACTCCATCCTCATCTTCTTTTTTTATGTCTTTTTGTTCACTCAGTTGTGTCTCTAGCTTATTCAATTGCTTGTTTATATTTTCGATCATCCTCCATGTCTTGTTTTCTTCATACCATCTCCATGCTTCCCAAATCACATGTATCTTTCTTATGACTGTACCCATCTTGTTTGCTGCAATCTTCCATAATCCTCACCTCATGCTTTGCAATTTTCAATCACTCTCAATCTATAAAACAAAATCTTTAGTGGCTTCAAGCTCTCATTGTTCAAGACTTTTCTTACCTACAATAGCCTTCAGACAACAACACAACAGGAAATTAGCACCTAAAATAGCACCTAATCTTAGTGTATTTGATTCCATCAATTGGACACATCTCATGGTGCAAAATTTAGCAAAAAAGGTTTCTTCATTTTGGCGCCATTTTTTGCACCGTATTTTCTGCCGGATTTAGCACCGACTTTAGTGCTAGATTTTGCATTAGAAAAGTGGTGCCAATAATAGCGTCTCCTTTAGCGCCAGGAATAGCATTGGGAAATAACGTCAGAAATAGCACCTAAATTAGCACCCAATTTGGCTTCCAGTTTTGCTTCCATGTCTTCTCCCATTTTTTCTTCTAGTTTTGCTCCTAGTTTTGCTTCCAGTTTTGCTTCCAAGTTTGCTTCCTGTTTTGCTTCTAGTTTTGCTTCTAGGTTTTTTTCTAGTTTTGCTTCTAGGTTTGCTTCTAGTTTTGCTTCCAATTTTGCTCCCAGTTTTGTTTCCAGTTTTTCTTCCTGTTTTGCTTCTAGGTTTGCTTCTAGTTTTGCTTCCAATTTTTCTTCCAGTTTTTCTTCCGGTTGTGCTTCCAATTTTGCTTCTAATTTTACTTCCAGTTTTGCTTCCAATTTTGCTTCCAGTTTTGCTTATAGTTTTGCTTCTAGTTTTGCTTCCAGTTTTGCTTCCAATTTCACTTTGAGGTTTGCTTCCATGTTTGCTTCCAGTTTTTCTTCCAAGATTGCTTCCGGTTTTGCTTCCAATTTCACTTCCAATTTTTCTTCCAATTTTGCTTCAAGTTTTGCTTCCAGGTTTGCTTCCAGTTTTGCTTCCGATTTTGCTTCCAGGTTTGCTTCCTAGTTTTGCTTCCAGGTTTGCTTTCAGTTTTGCTTCCGGTTATTCTTCTAGCTTTGCTTCCCATTTTGCTTTCAGTTTTGCTTCCAGGTTTGCTTCCAATTTTGCTTCTAGTTTTGCTTCCAATTTTGCTTCTAGTTTTGCTTCTAGGCTCGCTTCTAGTTTTGCTTCCGAATTTGCTTCCAAGATTTCTTCTAGTTTGCTTGTAGTTTTGCTTCCATTGTTGCTTCCTTTTTTGCTTCTAAAAATGCTTCTTGTTTTGCTTCCGATTTTTCTTCCAGTTTTTCTTTCAGTTTTGCTTCCAGGTTTGCTTATGGTTTTGCTACCAATTTTGCTTCCAAGATTGCTTCTAGTTTGGCTTCCATTTTTGCTTCCTTTTTTGCTTCTAAAAATGTTTCTTGTTTTTCTTCCATTTATTAATTTAATATGGTTTATTTCAATTTAATTAGTTAAATATATGATGCCTCTTAAATAACTCATATGATTATAGAGTAAGTAATTTAATTATTTAACTCATATGATTAAATAACAAGATAATTATTATAACATGATAATCATCTATAATTAAAACAAGTGAGTCAACTATCTATAATTTAATTGAATTTGACAACATACATCCTGAGTAGTAAATTAAAATCATCATACGTAATAAACATCCATCCAAAAATCATCAACCACTTTTAATATATATAAATTAACAAGTCAATATTGATAAGAACATCATCATATATAACTAAAACAAGTGAAAATCAAATATGCTAGTAGATCAATAACATGTCAAAATGATACATGTCCAACAGTCGACATAAGTCAAAATGATACATGTACAAATGATATAAGTAAAAATGATAAATTATGTAATTCAAATTGATACAAGTCAAGATGATACATGTCCAAATGATATAAGTGAAAATGATACATGTCAATATGATATAACTCAATAATATGGTAATGTAGGCTATGAAAATGATACATATGATAGTAACCATGAAAAGAGGCATCATAGCGATATATCATCAATGATCCATGATGCAGTCTACATGACCATGAATGTCACTGGGTACTACCAACAACTGCCTCATCATCATCACCACCATCGTGATCATCATCATCATAATGATATATCAACAATGATCCATGATGCAGTGTATATGATCATGAATGTCACTGAGTACTACCAGCAACTACCTCATCATCATCATCACCATCGTGATAATCACCATTGTGATCATCACCATCATGATCATCACCATTGTGATCATCACCATCATGATCATCACCATCATGATCATGATCATGATCATCATTGTCATCGGCCTCAGTGTCTTCCATATTTGCGTCATCATCATCCTCTACCATGTGATTTGTACCAAAAGAACCAATATTTTTTGGATCTATACATGATGAGGATAATCTTGATCTTCTGGAAGACCTATGTTCTACAAAAAATTCTACAAAAAAAAACATTTAAAATGAAAAGTTATTATTTATTTCATGCAATAATTTATTTTTCATTATATATCTAATATTACAACATATGAGATGAAACCATAATCATATTACATCATATCAAAGTGCACATACCATGATAAAATTTCAAAAAAGTTACAACTAATATGTCATTCCAATGATGTAAAACATGCAACAATTCTAATAAAATTTAGTAAAGATCATAAAAAAATTGTTATACAATTTAACTATCAACTGTAAATTCTATTACATAACCTTAAGTGCCAACCCTCTGCAAAAGAATGAGGAGACTACAAGAAGATTGGCTATAGGGGACATTGGTATAGGAAACATACATGGCTCTTCCTAGCCATCCACTGAGATGGTTTCGTACAAAAATGTAGATGATATCCCCATTTCTAGAGAGCTCATGATTCAGGTTGATACAAAAAATGATGTTGTTTTGGTACCCATATAGGCATCATGGTTCCATTTCATGTAGCCATCATCAAGAGTGTTACAAGCTAACAAGATGGAGGGAATTATTATATAATGATAATTTTTAATGTTCCAAGTACCAACTTTAATGCTAACTACATGCCAACATTGAAATTCCCTAATAGTATTTATGTTAAGGAAATTTCCTTTAGATCTAAGGATTCAAAGCACACCAACCATGTGGTACAAATGATTAAATCCCATAGATGATCTGTAGCAATGAAAGAGTCTGAAAAGGAAGAGAGAGCTACACTGGTGACTTAGGAGAAACTTTAGCTTTTGAAAACAAATGCAATTAAGCTGGCAGACTTGTGGATCATCTCCTTCTTCGTTGGCTGGAAGAATGCAGAAGAGAGAGCTGATATCAGGTATCAAAACATTAACCATGCATTCTTCCAGCCAAAGCAGAAAGAGATGATTGCTTTGCTTCATTTTCATTTGCATAACCATATCATGGTGTGGGAACCAACAAGACCAATGATGTCCAATTTTATGTGGAGGTAATGGATGTGGTCCAAAATTTAGGAGGGAAAAGAAGGTCAATGTATGATCCTGATGAAATTGAGGAAGAAAAACAAGAGAGGGACAAAAAAAAAGATCAATGTAGAGTTTTAAGGATTTGTCAAGTAAGAGAGCTATGGGAGCAGCCTCATATAAAATATTTTGAACTAGATTTTGATATATGATTTAGAGAGCTTGCTTTTATTGTTCCTATGGTAAACTATTTGGTAGATTTGGTGGAATTACCTTTCTTAGTAATCACTATTAGTGAGATTGATATTGTTAATCAATTAGGCGCTAGTTGCCTATAGCAATGAAAGAGTCTAAAAAGGTGGAGAGAGCTACACTAGTGACTCATGAGAAACTTCAGCTTTCAGAAACAAAGCCAATTAGGTTGGAAAAATTTTGGATCAGGCCAACATTTGGTGGAAGACGAAGAACGATGATTGGAACTCTGGAGGCCCACCATAATGGATTTCGGTATTCAACCATGAGAGAAAAAGAGAGCTGATATCATGTATCAAAAAATTAAGCATGCATTCTTCTAGCCAGTGGAGAAGGAGATGATTACTTTGCTTCATTTTTATTTGCATAACCATATCATGGCATGGGAACCAAGAAGACCAAGGATATACAATTTTATGTGGAGGTAATGGATGTGGTCCAAAATTTAGGAGGGGAAAAAAGGTCAATTTAGGATCGTGATGAAATTGAGGAAGAACAACAAGAGAGGGACAGGAAAAATAAAATCAATGCAGAGTTTCAAGGATTTGTCAAGTGAGTAAGAGAGCTATGGGAGCAGCCTCATCTAAAATATTTTGAACTAGATTTTGATATACCATTTAGAGAGCTTGGTTTTCATGGAGTCCCTTTCAAATCCTCTGCTTTTATTGTTCCTATGGTAAATTTTCTGGTAGAGTTGGTGGAATTACCTTTCTTAGTAATCACTATTAGTGAGATTGAGATTGTTAATCAATTAGGCACTAATTTCCTGTAGCAATGAAAGAGTCTGAAAAGGTAGAGAGATCTACATTGTTGACTTAGGAGAAACTTCATCTTTCAAAAACAAAGCCAATTAGGTTGGAAAACTTGTGGATCAGGCCAACATTTGGTGGAAGAGGAAGAAAGATGACTAGAACTTTGGAGGCCCATCATAATGGATTTCGGTATTCAACCATGAGAGTAGAAGAGAGAGTTGATATCATGTAACAAAACATTAAGCATGCATTCTTCCAGCCAATGGAGAAGGAGATGATTACTTTGTTTCATTTTCATTTGCATAACCATATCATGGCGTGTGAACCAAGAAGACCAAGGATGTCCAATTTTATGTGGAGGTAATGGATGTGGTCCAAAATTTAGGAGGGGAAAGAAGGTCAATGTATGATCCTGATGAAATTGAGGAAGAATAGCAAGAGAGGGACATAAAAAATAATATGAATGCAGAGTTTCAAGGATTTTTCAAGCGAGTAAGAGAGCTATGGGAGGAACCTCATCTAAAATATTTTGAACTAGAGTTTGATATAACCATTTAGAGAGCTTGGTTTTCGTGGAGTTCCTTTCAAAGCCTTTGCTTTTATTGTTCCTATGGTAAACTGTTTGGTAGAGTTGGTGGAATTACCTTTCTTAGTAATCACTATTAGTGAGATTGAGATTGTTAACCTTGAGAGAGTCGGACTTGGGACAAAGGAATTTGATATGGCTATTTTTTTTAAAGACTTCAAGCGGGATGCACTCCACATTGATGCCATTCCTCAATCTTTGCTTGATGGCATCAAGGAATGGCTGAACTCCATGGATATAAATGATTATGAAAGTAGAATGAACTTGAACTGGCAGCCAATTTTGAAGACTATTACTAATGATCCATATAAATTTATTGAAGATGGTGGTTGGGAATTTTTGATTATGGAAGCTAGTGATTCTGATTCTAATAATTCAGAAGAGTCAGATCAAGGATATGAATCCTTTGATGTAGAAGAGGAATCAAAATCAGATGAGGAAGGTTTAGAAAATGAATCTCTTATGGAGTCAGATGAGGACGAAGAAGAAGAATATTCTATAGGGGAGGAAGGTAAAACATGGGATGAATTAGAAGTTGAATCCATAAATGTAGATAAGGAAAAAGGAGATGAGTCTAATAGTGAAGAGGAAAGGCTACGATGAAAGGTAAAAGCTATAGGGAAGTCTTGGGAACCTGATATTAGAGATTCAATAGGAATTCCTACCAAGAGGCATAAATTCAGATGAATTGAGTTCATCTACATCCTTCTACTATTTATTCATGCACATAAATGGTTCAAATATTTATGCAAATGATGCTTATATGTTAACTTGATCAATGTTGTCACTTCAGTAGTTTGACTTCTATGATAACCAACCATTAGGCCATTGTGTGTGAGAGCACATTTTTGTTTTTAGTTAGCTTTTTTAGATAGCTCTACTGGGTGTTAAGGACATTCCTTTATCTTTTAAATTTTAAGAGGTCTAGTATTACATGCTTCTCTATGTTGATCAGACTAGGTTGCAAGTTTTTTACCACTGATTTCTTTATTTATGGAGTTTTTTTAACTTGGAAGACATGAATTTACTGCCTTTTCTTAAATTAGATGGAAAAATTAAGTGGCTGGTTAGCTACACCAAGTGATGTAGACTACAAGGATGTGTTAGATCTATAGGATTCCTACCAAGATGCATCAAAACATTCTTACATGTTAAAAGAATGGCAACATCATGAGGAAGGATGGAAAAGATGCATGTGGATCACTTAGTAGAATGGCAACATGAATTCAAGGAAGCACTCCTTGAGATACCATGTTTGAGAGAAAAGAAGATAAATCAAATCAACATGTGACTAAGTTGCTTAAATGATACAACTCCAAACTCAAATGAGGACACTTAAGAGATATTAAAAGACCATGGTCATTAATTAAAAGATGCGATGAAAATAAGGCATGAATGTCTCCCACTACCCTTTAAGGAAAATAATTTTTTTTTCCTCAACGTGAAATATGACAATTGAGTGGGATCTAGGGCCAAGAGAAGCACTTTAGAACTCATCCTACGCATCGATAAACAACTCAACACAAGAAATGAAAATTGACATATTAACACAACAATATCCAACTAAGTTATTGAAAGTCAACTATTGATATCTCGTTCTCCATCTAGATCACAAAATTGGCCCACTTTTTCCTTTTCAAATTACTTTTGATGCTGGTCATATTTCTCTTCTTGTCAAAACATGAAACATGGACTAGTTAAACTAAATAATATGCAATCATTTACTTTTTCCTAGGAAATAAAAAACTATCATTTAATATTAAATATACTTACAAATGTACAAATCAAGGCCTGTAAACCTTTCTGGCCGCTTTGATGCATATCATGAAGTTTTTGAAGCCTAGCATTGGAGGCCTTGTCCTGAAACATATACTAATTAAATTTAACTATGCACAAATAAAATTTAAAAATCGTTTAATAAATTTGATATAATCTTATGAGAAAATTCAAGTAACTAAGTACTCTCCTCATCGGACTTCCTCCATGCATTGGACTTCTCATATGATTTTACAAGCTCTTTCCATACTTTGACACTTATATCAATTGGCCTTTTTTTGAGCCTTAGCTTGGGAGGGAGTTTTTTTATCTTCTTTTTTTGGTTGCATTGAAATCTCTTGCAATTTTGAGACATTCGTAGCTTTATCTTCTTCACAGACCTTCCTGTGCCAAATTCAGTCTCCATGTCATTGATAACTTCTTGTTGTAGGTGTATGGGTATCTTTGAGAATGGAAAATGTATATGGTCTTTCAACCGTTGAAGGCATGATTCCTTCAACCTATTCACAAGCACTTTTCCAACATCTATCATTTGGAATTCCCTTGAAACCACATTGTATTATATCTTCGTATTGTAGCTACCAATGCAAGATTAAAAACATGGCGTGGTGGAAGAAGTCTGTGTCCCAGGAGTGGCTGGGACAACAGAAGCCTCTACTCCCTATTCTACATTCCTAGAGTTTACTGTTATTGATTTCCTCCTCGATCTTTTGCTCGATCTAGGATTGCTTAGGGAATCAATTGATTCCCTTTGACATGGTTGATTTGGTTGCAATGTTTGAGGGGCTTCACTAGATCAGTTTTCTATGTATCTAGCAAGCATTGTCCATGGCACATCATCCAATTTTTTCACTACCTCTACCCCCGATATGGAAGCCAATACCTCTTTATCTTTATCAATTACATGTCCCTATATATATAAAATAAATTTCTTCTTTTAAATTTAAAAATAAAAAAAACTAAAAACTAAAAAAGAAAGAAACAATGGAAACATTTACAAATCTATAAATTGATAATGAATTACCTCATTTTGGCTAGATTCTGCTCCCTTTGTTCTCTTCCCTCTATTGCTTGACATTTTGAGATGACATAGGGAAAATTATTTTCATCTAGCCTGTGGAGGAAAATGAAGTACACACTATCAGGTATGAAAGTTTTACCTTGAATGGTCCTCTCTTTTTGGATTTAAATGCCTATGAATCAATTTCTTGTGCACCTGTATAGAATACAAATATATTTGAAAGGATATAAATATATGCAAAATGAAACAAATGTATTGTTAAAAAATCAATGCTTGCACACTTGTATAGAATGGTAATCTTTGGGGATAAAAAGGATGCAGAGTGTGGTTTTATTGAGAGTTAACACAAATAGGTCCCATGCTCGAGTCACATCCACTGATTAGAATGAAAAATGAATGTGTGCACACAATCAATTCAGATCCATGAGCTCATTGTTCTATAAAAGAATAAGTGAAAATTAGTAATAGCTAATTTAAGCTCGAAGGTCTCACAAATTTGAGGAAATGATCTATTATTCAGATGTTATCTCAAAAGCCCTATCTCTTCGTATTATTTTGACTAACCTCTATTCCCACGAGACTTGGTTGTAGTGGGGCAGATGTAGTTTAATGAATTGTCTTGAAAGTACTTGACTACCTTTTTAGGAAGGAAGCAAGAAAGTTGTCTTCAGAGAAAGGTATGGAAGGAAGGTCTAAGAAATCGAACTAGAAACTGAAAGCTTGGGATGGGAATGATAAGCAAACCGGGGCATTGGGGTTTCAAAAACGCATTCATTGCTCTCGAATGCAAAGGAAATAATGCAATGTCTACAATTTTACCCTCCTTTGCAACCACATGAGACTTGAACAATTTGCGTGTAAACATAATAATATTCACAACCCTTTCTTCAAAATCCTCTCCATTTAATCCAAAAAAATATATTTGTAGGAATGAAAAAAAAATGTAACCTTACCTATGGTGTTGCAAAGTAAATCAAATTTTTGATCTACTTGCTTGTAGCCCTCCTTCATGTTGTTTTTCCTTTTTTCTCCTCTCTTACTTCACGTGACATTTTTCTCCTGTCATCTCTTCCTTGACATGGGAAGTTTTAAATTTTTGTTCTTGAGTAGTCGGCACTATAGTTGGCGTAGTTAACACTGACTTTAGTGTTACCTTTCAACCCTAAATGTAATATATTTGGGGTGTAAAAAGTGGCACAAAGTGCAACTAATTTATCACCTAGCAGTGCAAAATATTGTATTTTGCTTGGAAATTGATAAATAAATTGATCCTAAATTGACTTCATCTTCATATGTTCCAAGGGAGAAATCATGGTTTCCTATTTTATCTATTCTTGATCCCATGCCAATTTTGTGGGTGAAAAACTAATAGAGGTTAGAATTTTGAACTCAGAAATGACCCCTATACAACTGGATGAGTCATCTAAAGTGCAGAATATTTCAAATTACATGTTACAAATTTGTATAAAAGGATAAACCCTAATTCATTACTATCATCTTAGATGTAGGGCTTATTCAAGAATTTTGAAAAATCATCTATGAGAACTAAATCATTATCATGTGACATTGACATTGCATCAACAACCTATGTGTATTGCATGCTTTCTAGAGAGATTTGAGCTCTAGTTGTCAACATTCTACGTGTAAAATTTTTGTGAAGAGAAAAATGTTGCAATGTCCTATTTTGTTTTTCATAGTGTGTCTTAATGAAAAGCGAGTGTATTAACAAGATAATTTTATGTGACTATTGTCATTGTTGTGTATTACAAGATCTAGAGGAGGCCATGGAGAGAGGACATGGATGGCATAGATCTACTAAATCGCATAGAGGAAAGTAGGTGGAAATAGATATGACAACAAAATCTGCAGATACAATAGAGGTAAGAAGAGAAAGCAAACCTCAACCAAAGGAGGAAGGTGTTTATGAATTCAAAAATGCTACAACATAGAGGGGATAAAGTCATTTTTTTGTCCATGAGGCCTCTGAGGTCAAGGGAAAATTTTGAAAAATTAGGATGGCCAAAAAATGATATCAATATGTCCAATATATGACTAAAGTGAGGTGAGGTTTTATGTTGGATAGCGTATTCGTTGAGATGATATAATTGGTGTACTAAAAATTATTTTCTATGTTGTGTATTATAGGGGTGAGACGAGGCCATGGCAACAGATTGTGTCATATCAAATGAGGAAACAATGGATGAAGTGGGACATCAGGTACTTGTTGATGGGTGTTTCAACACTTTCTCAACATAGGAAATGCATATGCGCACTACCTCTCTTGAAAGGAAATCTCTAGCAACAAGTTGCTGAAAATCACCCCAAGGTCCCTTGGGTGTCAGGTCATGACTTGCATAGAATTCCTCAGTTGATGTTTGATGTGATTTTGCTTGTAATCACAGGGAAGACTTACGTCTGGATGTGAAATGGATCTTGGAATGGAGTTCCTGAGGTGGGAAGTTGAAGAGCAGTTTGCTACAGGTTCAGACAACAATTATTAACTCTTATTTTATCTTAAGATTTAACTTTACAATGTGCAATGAACCTTAGAATAGGTTACTTCTTAAAAAAGAAAAAGAGTAGGGAAGAGAGAGGTTCCTCGATCTGAAACTAACTATGAGCAGTGATCACGGAGGTTCTACTATGGATAGCTTCCTTAAAACAAAATCTCACTTAACCAAAAAACTCATAGTGTCATGAAATTTGTGTTAGCTTCTAAGAACTGCAAATGTTCTACCATTCATTCACCATAAACATGCATGAATAAAGACAAAAGTTTAGAGCAACTTTTAGTTTATGCCTAGACTAACTTTGCACAACCATCTACCAGCAGTAAACAACAAAAATATTCGCAACCACAAAACAACATTTACTGAATCTATCAAAGAAATCTAAGAACATGAAGAAAAAAAAATTAAATCTATCTAAATCATCCAATTGTGGGTGAAGCATCATGAAACATGCAAGGAAACTCAAATATCCACCAAAGTCAATGTATTTCTATTAAAATTTCTGCAACATGTCATTACAACAACTCAACTCTCTCTTGAAAATGAGAGGAGACCCCCTATTTATAGTGTCCAAAAAGTAGAATGAGTGGCCAAGATTAATTTTCATTGTGTGGCCAAGATTCACTACAAACTAGGGTTCTACCTACCCCCAAATACATTCCTTGTCTTATCCCTATTTTTTTCTTCTAGTGACAACACTGTAGCATTTTTTCTTTTAGCTGATTTCCTTTTGCTGTAACTTTTTTGTAAGTAGTTCATCATCAATAATAGGGTTCCCTTCTTGCTTCTTCAAAGCAGCGTACTCCATGAATTTCAAGATCAATGGCTGGAGCCTATCAACTTCCATAATTTTGAATTGCAGTACCTGGTAACTCCGTTGCTTGGACCTGTCGATGAGATTTTCCCAGTCTTTGTCATACTTGGCTGTGTGGTCTCTGAATTGTTTAGATTGGGTGAGGGCTCAAGCAACAAAACTCAAGAAATCTATATTGACCTCACCCGACATTCCATCTTCCATCTTCTTATGGAAATGTGGCTTTACCTTTTTCAAATCAATTTGAACGACAGGCATGTCGAATCCTGTCATCAGTTTCAAATACTGAATGCAATCTTCCCTAACATCCTTGGACCAATCAATATCTGGATCCACCTTGTCAAGCACTTGCTCCAACCTTTCATTTCAATTCTTGAAATCCAACTTCCACATATCTACTAGCCAATGGTCATATTTCTTGAATGCAAGCTCCTTTTACGAAGTTTTCTTTGGCAGCTTGAGGATGGCCTCAATTTTTAGATAAGTAGACCCGTATATCCTCGGGAAGTCCGTACAAAATTTCCTTATGCCCTTGAGAGATTTCTGGACTTCCAAGAACTTATTTGCTATCCTAATAGCACGATCGATTCCCATATTTCTGATATATAAAACTTGACAAAACTAGTCTTCCTTGGTCTTAGCCAAGTTCTTCCTTTTCTCCAACTTACCTACTTGTTCCTTAGACAGTAGCTATGGTGGGGCCGAAGATGTCGTAGGTTGTTCTTCTACTGATGACCATTGTTGGATATATGTCATCAAGTCAACTAGCTGCGCTTTAAGGTCATCCTTGGAGATCTTATCTTGCTATATTAGATGCACCACCATAGAAACAGACTCCTGAAGGTTATCCACCTTTTGTTCTCTTGAAGTAGTTCCCAGGTCGATGGTGGAGACGTTGTAGCTTATTCCTTCTTCTCCCACCATAGGTATAGCTACTTTCACTGTTATGGATCCAGAGGCATCCATTGTCATCTTTGATCTAATTTTAGGCTTCTTCTCCTTCTTAGTTGTAATTTGTGCCCGAGCCAAGATGGCCTCTAATCTTTCCCTTGGATCCTTAGGAGCCAAAGTCTTCTTTTCTAGTTGTTTTTCTAGCCACTCGGGCATCTGAGACTTCTCCTTGGGTGATTCACGATAACCCTCTCCTTCCTCCCTCCTGATTTCAATCTCTTTATCCTTGGGAGTTTCTTTCTTTTCCCCTCTATCTTTTTTTTCCTCATCGGAGTCCTAGATGAACACCGTGCATTTGATAGGGGATTTGATGGGAAAGCATTTTCTAGGGTTACTTCCCCTTCGGTATCTCTTTCTTCCTTTTCTTCTTCTTCCTTTTCTTATTCATGCCCATGCTCCTCATGCTGATTAGTTTCTAGATTCTTGTGGGTTTCAACCTCTTCATTAGTCTTACCTCTTCTTTACTTTCCTTTCCCTCATGCTGAGGTGGCACATCTTCTTGTTCTTTCTTTTCTTGTTCATCTTTCCCTTCTGGGAGAGACATCTCTTCAATATGTTTTGGTCTTTCTTTCTCTTCTTCAGGAGGTGGCCTTTCCACTTCTTCCCCAACATCCTTTAGTTGTCGGGCCAACTCCTCCTCTAGGTTTGCATCAAAGGTTTACACAATGTACTTAGTGCCAACATCTTCTTCATCACCACCCTCAAAGGATCTTGTTTCCTCTCCCTCATGGAATACCTCATCAATTTGTAGGTGTTGATGTTCTAGATGTTCATGGTAGTCATCCGCTTCTTCTTCTAATGTATTTGTGGCTTCCCTCTCTTGTCATTCCAACTCCTTAGATATTTGCATCATGGATTTCATATCTAGTGGTAAAGTTGGAGGCTTTGAGATAGGAACGCTGAAAAGAACCTGTGCTAGGGTAGCCTGGATGGTCGGATTCATCAACACTTCAGAAATTTCAGAGGGGACACTCTGCATATGACTTGAGAATGCTTCTAGAAGTGAGAGTGTCAATATAGGTATTGTTGTTGTGGCTAAAGACATAGCTGGTGACATGGAAGAAAAAGAAAGCGAAGAGGTAGTGGCTGAAGAAGAATCAACCACCACAATGGGTCCAGTTGGAAAAGAAGTGACAAGGTGGAATGAAATGTCCACCGCAGGTGAGGAGGTAGCCACCATGGCTTGAGAAGTTAGTGAAAGATCAGTAGTAGTGGAGGTAGCCAGTGGGGACTTTGGTTGATCGGTCTCCATTTCCTCTCCCTCATGGAGTGGATCTTCTTGTATTATAGGAATTTCAGTGACGTTGCCTGATTTCTTATGTTTCTTGGAAGACTCACCTTTCGAGTCCTTTCTAGCATACACTTTTGGATTGGACTACTACTCGTCAGTCTCTTTTCTTTTCCTTGAGCGAGTGAGTGGAGGGGACTTTGAAGTTTCTCCTATTGATGCAGTAGCTACCCCACCATCTGTTTTGCTTGGTGCATTGTCAAGCCCTTCATAAGTCAGGACAACCCCTTGTTGCTTCAATTGAGCAACTTTCCCATTAACCCATTCTTTTGTGTGAGCCTCGACGGGCTTGGTTATAATGTCGAGTTCATCAACCTCTTGCTTGTCCCAATTGATTAGTGGTAGTGGAAGATTGGCAACTGCATCATACCAGGGGTATATCACTATGCTCTCATCTTCTTCCACCTGATTAGGCATTGGGAACAAGTTCACCTTTTTCACAAAGTATGCAGTCATCTGCGTGTAATGCCTCATCCGCACCTCTTTGTCATCTTGGTAGTTTTCCCAAAAATCCTCAACATTGTGCAAATGTGCATACTTGGGTCGAAGTTCTTTCCTGATGTGGCCATAGGGATCCATCTGTGGCTGGGCCGTGTGGGGTCTAAAATGGTATTTAGTCAATTCCTTTTCTGAGTTACCTGCACATTGTGAGGTATGGAGCTCATACATCCCCTGATTGAAAGAGAGGGGATAAGAGATACCTGCTAGGTGTTTGTTGCTCAAGAGCATGTGCACATGTCACAACTACCAAGAAAGCTCCAACAATATTATCTAGTCATTGGGATACTGGGGTAGCTTGTTCGGTCTTTCTGAGAAGCCTTGAGCATAGATGTATGTAAATTTTTGGTATTGAATGAACGAGAAAGCATACTATTTTAGGAAGGCATTAGCACAATGGGAGACTCACTTCTCGAAGTCACCCCTGATCAATCTGATGATATGACCTATGAAAGCATCATTAACCCCATAGTAGTCCTTCTTGTAGTTCCTGTACTGCAACTGAGGGTACCTATCATAGACTTTCAACTCTTTTCCTTGTTCTTCATTTGGAGCTCTAAACAAGCCACCGTATTGCCTCCGTTTGGTCAGTGAATAGACCAGGTAGGATGTCATGTAAAACTTGGAGGTCTTCTTAATGTTCATGAATTTCTCATGAAAGCAATCGCTTATTATCCCTCCCCAGTAAAATGTGGTCTCTGTGGTATCATCCTCTTTTTCATGAAGAATCTTTTGAACAAAGTAGACCATCCATTCTTAAAAGTATGCAGCATTAGGAAGGCCCATTACTCTGCTTAGCAGGGTTACTAGATCATGGTAATCTTCATAGAAATCATTGCGGAAGAGCTCTTGAGGGACTTTTGCAGTGCTACCTCTCTTCTCTTTGAGCCAATATTGATTTATAAGATTCTTACATTTAATTAGGTCCTCATCCCACATTACTTTGCCTAACATGTTAGCTGAAACATTCTTGTCGTTGTCCATGATTTTTCTAGTTTGTGGCTGGTATGCCCCCCTGCAAGCCATTACTAGTTTGGGGGTGATAAGAGCGAGAGGAAAACCCACAGCTTTGGCTATTCCACTACCTTTGATCAATCTGGCATTCTCTGTCTTAGGGCTGATTCTGACCCTTCGTGTGAACTCATCAATGTCCACATGTCCTATATTAATGTTAGAGACTTCCTTCCAATTAGTGGTGATTTTATATTGCAATGGTTCCCCTTGGAACTGGTATTTCATTTGGTCTTTATCTTCTTTTCCACAAGGAGCTTTTCCTATTTTCTTCCCTTTGTCTTTCTCTGCAATTTCCCCTGAAGGTCCTGCACCCGATTCTATATATTCTGTAAACAAAGGAAAAGTGAGCATAATCAAGCATGCAAACATAAAAGGTTATCCAAATCCTTGCAAATTGAGTTCAATTGGATAATACAACAATCAAGAAATCTAACATTTATTTAGGTGGTCATTAGCAGTTTACTGAAGGGAATTTGGGTGGTTTGAGTCCTAGGAAATTTGAAAAGGTCCATGGGGAAGAGTGTCCAATTTAAACATGTGGGTCAAAGTTTGTTTCCAAATTGGAAGGCATCTAGACCATCATAGGGGCATTCAAAGTTAAGAGGAGGGAAAGTCGCCTAGATTTTTCCATTTGAAATGGATCTGGTGAAATGACATTCAAGGAATGGAGTTTCAAAACATGGGACCTGTGAGCTTGAAAGACAGTCAACAATACTCGATCGTTTAAGTGTTCGAGCCATAGAAAATAGGAAGCCGCTTGAGGATTGTCGTTTTGAAATGGAAAGCAATGAGCGAAAGTCCAATGGGAGAAACATAGTAGACCAGACCCAGATTTAAACTTCACTTCCATATTTTCTTCGTTGTGAGTTCTATCGGAAATCAAGGTACTAGGCCCCGGAGGTTGGAAGGATGGGTCTGATTTTATTTTTTTGCAACGATCATGATGGGGCGGAGTCCCGATGGTGGAAGTCTGGTGGAGCGGACCTGACAAGGGTTGGGACACTTAGGCTTTATTGTTTTATTGACGTGACATTTGGATGTTCGGGACCCAAAGGGAAGAAAGGAGCCATTTGATAGCCATGTGAAATGACAATGTTACAATGGAAGTCTGTGGACTAGGACCCAGAAAGCACTAAGGATGTGGGAGTTTCATCTTCTAACTCAGGTGGCAGACCGAAGGGTGGATCCCGAGGATCGGGTGGATGGAACCAAGGTGCTGCTTGAAACGGTGGAAGATGGACAACATCTCGGGGTGAAATCCCATAGGAGCAGGCTAAGAAAGCATGGATGGATGTAGGGAGTTCAATTTTTCATTAAGTCCAAATGGCAAACCGGTAAGGGCACCCCGGGATCGTGGACCCGAGAAGGCATCTTTCCATTTTGAGGTTGTTCTCAGTTTGATGCTTTATTAGCGGCAAAGGGGAGTCTCAGGCCTAGAGGGTGCTAGCACCCTGTGTGAAGAACAATGCTGGGGTAGCGAAGTTCTGAAGTCAACTTAAGGGTAGTTCATGGTAGTTTCTTGAAATTATACCACATGGGTTTTTAAAGCCACATTCTTCTCTATCAAATGCATATGTTTTCATTCCTTTTAATCATCATTTCACCCTGAAATTGAAGAAAAACACAATATGAGACACGAGTGGTAAACTTACCACCAAAGTCTAGTGAATGAAGATGGTGAAATCACCAACGAATGTGAGGGATCAATGAAGGAAGACTACAAGATCGAGGGCGGCACGCGACGAAGGCTTGGAATTACTTTGAACTTCTTTGGCTATCCTAACATGTGAAAATGATAGGTCAAATTGTCTTATTGATAGATTTTAAAGGTATTAAATTCCCTTAATAAATGTATGTACAGTGGCCAAAAAGTTGGTGGTTTCAAAATTCAAAAATGGCCTAGAGGGATCTAGGACCCGGAGATCGGAAAGACACTAGCAGATGGCCGCTTGAAATGCTAAGTGGAAATCCATCAACAAAGAGGACCCTGAAGTCTGATGGTCGAAATTCTAGTGAGGGACAGCCGTTTGGGAAGAGCAAGTGCATGACAGAAACCTTGGGAGGGAGATTCAGAATCCTGGGCCCAGAGAGAGCGAAGTATGGCTGTTTAAACTTAGCCACTGCAAGCACAAGAAGTAGTGAATAGGAAGGTGGTTTTGAGGGGTGGAAGGCCGAGGCCTTTTGGCCGTTTGAAAACAATGAATGTAGTAGGGAAATACGAACAAGGAAATACGATAGGGAAAACCTGGAGGAGCCTAAGGACTTATAAAATTTGAGGGGAATGAAACATGGTTGACTTGAAATGATACTATGAGGCTCACTGACCATTTTAGACACCAAAATTGGGGGTACACAAAATGAGGCAATGACAAAAATGACCTGACAAGGCTATAGGAAGAGAGGGTCCCCGTTCTGAATGGGCGTGTGTGCTGAGGACACAACAGTACTCAAATTTTGACTTAACTTAGGAAAAAATGATCTGATGGCATTATGTGATACGTCCATCTTTTTTCACAGTATTGTTGAAATTTATATTGTATTATCCAATCTTGACATAAATTAATGCATGTTGTTGATTATTTTAGATGGATATTGGAGCAAATGTAGAGCTTGAGCATTTAGCTAGCAAAAGAAGAAGATATGTACATGGAATATTGAAAATTGAGGTGTTTATGTGGCTTAATAATCTGTAAAACTATTATACTTGCTGATCTAAATATGTATTCTTTGTGACAAATTCTTTGTGGGTGATTATCTGATTAATTCATTTTATCATTTATAGAATGAAGAAAAATTTGTAGAATGATTAGATAGGATATTAGAAGATACACATCATATATTATGGAGATACCCTTTCAGGAAAAAACTCCACCAAGAATCAATGCATTATTTAATCTCTAAAGTAGATTACAATAATTCCAATTCTTCCTTGAGATGCTTCTTCTACCTTCAACAAATCTTCTTCACAACCTGCAATAAACTTGATACCAACTCTCTTCAACTTTCTTGAGATATATAGGCAATAAACAACTTTGTAAACTCCAACATGAGTTACAATTACTATGCTCAAGCCCTATCCCTAAAAGGTACGCCTATCTCTTGCAAGTAGAGTTATGCTGTGAAGAACAATGTCAAATCCTCATCTTCATGCATTTGGGAATCCCAGACTAAAGTAGCAACTCAACTTTTGTTCTGTAAATATCTTCAAGGCTTCATCCTGAAAGTAGGCGCCCAAAAGTGGTCCCACTTAACTGAGCCTTCTGAAATATCTCAACATGGAAAGGAGTTAATTCCAAGAAGCCAACTTGGGCACCCAAGCTGGGTCCAAGTCATTTCCTGTTAACTAAAATATTTCTCAACACCATTCATGCAAGAATGGTCATCCCCTGTTATTTTTCATGCAACTCAAGTCATTAGCCATGCATTCCAAGTTAACTAAAGTCAACTAGCATTCAACTAAAACTAACTGAAGATAACTGAACCATAACCAAATTGAATTGAACTGAACTAAACTAAACTAAACTGATTCTGAACTGAATTGAACTTAACTGATCTGAACTGAACTGAACTAAACTTCATGCATGCAAACATCAAACCCTAACTCCTAGGATCTTTACATGCATTCAAAAGTGTTATCTCTTACTCCAAATAGTTAACTGAACTCAAGGTGAGTTTCACCTACCATGTGGGTGCCCCATGTGCCCCTATTATTTAGGAGCTCATAATGGATGCCCTCACATGCTCCTAACATTTAGAATTAATTACAAATGTCAATTAACATGATTATTTCATCAAATATTAATCTCTTCATAATCCTAGTGTTGATGAACACATTCCAAGGACTTAGGAGATATATGAAATAAATAATGTTTAGGATTGCAATTAAATGGTATCCTATTTCAAACATTCTCCCACTTGACATTATACATTGCAATTATTCTAAACAAGAAATAGTAATTTAAATCAAGTACAGGACTTAAGGCCAATGGCCTTCTTGCACCAACTATTCAATCCATGCTAACTTCAAATGCAACCTACATAATCATGAAGCTCCAAGAAAATGATTAAAACCAAGAGAACTTATTTGTAGGAACTAGTTTCATAAGATAATCTACAATATTAATTAAACTCTCACCTTTCTTAATTAATACCTTCCCACTTTCAACCATTTCTCGCACAAAGCGATACTGAATATCAACATGCTTAGTACGAGCATGATACATAGGATTTTTGGCTAAACACATAGCACTTTGACTATCACATTCAAATTTAACTTACTTGCAATTAAAACCAATACCTTTCCCAAGTATCTATAACCGAATTTCCTCTTCGAAGGCATGTGTAACCACCGAGTGTGTTGAACTCACGTTCAACCAAGGTGTAGGCTCCTCGGTCTTTTCTGTTGTAAAATATTTTCTTGCTTGTATCCATTCCAACACATGTCTCTAACCATAAGAGAACTCAAGCCTCACGTATTTCCCCAAGTATCCATGAGGACCTATAACCAACAAATCCATTCCAAACTCCAAATGCAACACAACACTTTTATGAAGTAATCAAGCAAATGATTAATGTACCCAATACTTAAGAGAACTACACAAGATCAATGTCAAAGCTCCAATATTGAACATAAACATGACATCCATGATCTAACCATCTCCTTCTAGGAGATCACATGCACCATAACATATATACATCTCGATCTCAAGATAACATGTAATTTATGCCAAACTATAAATGGATATCAAGAGTAAACCATAACATAATAGCAACCATGCTAAACCAAGAAAAACCATATCCCCAATCACATGAAGATAACCTTACCAATGATGCATCCATGTCACTTCCAACAACTCCCACTAAACTGTGGTACCGAGTCACACATGGCATCGTGACTACCATCCTCTTTATGAAGATCATAATATCCTACCAAAGCTCCCACTGAATTGTGATACTGAGATATACATGGAAACAAGATAAAAATAAAACCATCACTATCAAAAGTACATGGAATTTCAAACATTTCATCATGATCAAAATTATCATAACATGTACCATGCCACAAATCTAAACCGTTAATCAAGAGTATACCATAAAATAATAACCAAACCATCCTACAACTAGGAATCCACTTCATTGCCAAATTCTCCCACTGAACCATTATATTGAGCAATCCCATGGCATCATGATGCACATAATCAAGACCACATTTCTATCATAAGCTCACACCAAACCTATGAATCCAAGCTCTCAATGACACATGATGAACATCCTCTAAAGCAAGAGTATATACCTCTTGTAACAAACTTATTTTCCAAAATCAGCAATAACAAAAAATAGTAAAAGCTCCCACTACAACCAAAAAGCCTCCAATATTTTAAGAGAAAGGCCTCCCAATACTCTACCCAACCTCAACTCTGATACCAAATGTTGAAAATTGAGGTGTTTATGTAGCTTAATACTTCGTAAAACTACTATACTTGCTGAACTAAATATGTATTCTTTGTGGGTTATTATCTAATTAATTCATTTGATCATTTGTAGAATGAAGACAAAAGTTGTAGAATAATTAGATAGGATATTATAAGATACACATCATATACCGTGGAGAAACCCTTTCGGGAAAAAACTCCACCAAGAATCAATGCATTATTTAATCTCTGAAGTAGATTACAATAATTCCAATTCTTTCTTGAGATGCTTCTTTTGCCTTCAAAAAATCTTCTTCACAACCTGCAATAAACTTGATACCAACTCTCTTCAACTTGCTTGAGATATATAGGCAATAAACAACTTTGTAAACTCCAACATCAGTTACAATTACAATGCTCAAGCCCTATCCCTAAAAGGTACGCTTATCTCTTGCAAGTAGAGTTATGCCATGTAGAGCAATGTCAAATCCTCATCTTCATGCATTTGGGTGTCCCAAACTAAAGTAGAAACTCAACCTTTGTTCTGTAAATATCTTCAAGGCTTCATCCTCAAAGTAGGTGCCCAAAAGTGGTCCCACTTAACTGAGCCTTCTGAAATATCTCAACATGGAAAGGAGTTAATTCCAAGAAGCCAACTTGGGCACCCAAGTTGGGTCCAAGTCATTTCCTATTAACTGAAACATTTGTCAACACCATTCATGCAAGAATGGTCACCCCCTGTTATCTATCATGCAACTCAAATCATTAGCCATACATTCCAAGTTAACTAAAGTCAACTAGAATTCAACTAAAACTAACTGAAGATAATTGAACCATAATCGAACTAAACTGAACTGAACTAAACTAAACTAATTTTGAACTGAACTAAGCTGAACTAAACTGAATTGAACTTATCTGAATTGATATGAATTGAACTAAACTTCATGCATGAAAACAACAAACCCTAACTCCTAGGATCTTTACATGCATTTAGAATTGTTATCTCTTATTCTGAATAGTTGACTGAACTCAAGGTGAATTTCACCTACCATGTGGGTGCCCCATGTGCCCCTATTATTTAGGAACTCATAATGGATGCCCTCACATGCTCCTAACATTTAGAATTAATTACAGATGTCAATTAACATGATTATTTCATCAAATATTAATCTCTTCATAATTGATCTGTATAGGATCTAGACTATTTTGCAGAATTGAAATGCTTAACTTTTACAATGATTATTCCAAGTTAATAACATCAAAATTAACTTATGGAAATAACAAAATGAAGGAATTAACAAACTGAGAGAAGGTGAGAGAGAAGAAGAGAAGTGCAAACAGTGTTTGATTATGGAGTTCGTCACAAATGTGACTACGTCTCCAGGTCCGCTCCAATAGAGAGACCGATCCGATTAATCTCCAAATCAAAATTACAATTGCACCAAAAAAAATCATTTCTTCTAGCACTTCGGCAGCATATCCATACTCCGATGTACGAAAATGGCTCCAAGAATCTCCTAGAACTCCTATCTGTTTCACCTAGCACCAGCTTTCCTTGAAAATTATGAGTACCCAACTCCCTCACTCTCTCCCCTTTAAATACATAAAAATTGCTCAAATTGGCCTTTAACCAATTGATTTTACAATATTCTCCCTATCTCCCATTTTTACATTTTCAATCACTAAATCCCCCTTACATAGTAAAAAATACTTGGAAAAAAATCCTCCCTTATTTGCATATAAATCCCCTAAATTAATTTAAGCCCTTCCAATTATTCATTCTCGGGCTTTGTTGTTTTTGGAAGTTTTTCATTTAATCTTTAAAAAGATTATTGTTTGTTTTTATTTCAAATTAGGGGGTTTGTTTCAATTTTATAGCTATCGGTTTTAAAAATATTAAACAAAACTAACCGATGCTAATAATAGTGTAAAGCCAACACATGGCTTACCGGTGGTTAATAATTTTGTAAGGCCGGCGGTTGGGGGTTCAACCCCCGCCGCTGGCTTTTAATAGCCATTTGCCAACTACTTCAACAACAAAACCAAACGGCCACTATATTCTGGTGAAGGCTGACGGTTTGGTGCAATGGTCGCCCGGTAATCTCGCTCGCGGGTGGTTGGGAGTTCGAGTCCCATACCAGCCGCTCATACATTTTACTCAACAATATAACAAACGCCAACGACGGAGGAGAAGCAATCGACGGGCCACGTGTCGCACCTGAGGGTGCCACGTGGTGAACACTAATTGGTCCTCACAGGTGACGTGGATGACAACTGTTGCTGACTGTGTGCTGACTGTCCGATGATGAAGCCGATGACGTGTCTGCTGACTCACCTGCCGACTGTACGCTGACTATGCCGATGACGTGTGCCGTTGACTCGGATGCTGACTTTGCCGATGAAGTGGCGTACGGAAAGGACACATGTTGAATTCTGATTAGTTCTGTACAATGCCGATGTGGATGCCACGTGGCGGATACTGACTGGTCCATTTCACTATCCGTACAGTACGGAATGCTGACGTCATCATCCACCTCAAAAGTCAACTGCAAACTTCGACCGCTGATAACTCTCACATACGATGTTGGATTTCGATGAAATGAACGCCGTCGGAATCATCTTGACGAGCTCTTCATGATGATGCCAACTTCGACAACTTTTGACAATGTCATTTTTTTCGCTTCCTGGATGTCCTTTGATCCCAGTTTGACCCAAGGTTTGACTGGCCATAACTTGCGCAAACAGACTCCTTTTTGCTCCATTTGAGTTGCATTGGAATCAGGATGCCGAGATCTTTCTGATGGTGTAGATTTTGGAGAGAAATGAGATACTTCAATTTTCACTGGAAAATGTCCACCGGATCAATAATCCTAGTGTTGATGAACACATTCCAAGGACTTCAGAGATACATGCAATAAATAATGTTTAGGATTGCAATTAAAAGGCATCCTATTTCAAACATGGACATGGACCTAAAACTGTTAAATCATGTAGCAGACAATGGGTAGAAGAGGATATGATAATTGATCTTGTAGACACCACAAATGATTGCACTGAACAAGAGGTTGGTCATGACTATAGTACATGGGATGAATAATTTGAGAAAGTTGTTGTTTGTGGATGTTTTGTATGTCATGGAAAGAAACAATTCAAATGAGCAATTGTACAAAGACATTACATATATGATGAGCTTCTTTTCAGTTGTATGCATCCTACAATCGATTCAAATCCAATAGGAATTGTGGTAAGGAATTTTCCAATTTGATATAAATAACATGTATACTTCGTTTAAACATTGTTTTATATTATTTAAGTAACTATTTTTTTTTCTTAATGGATACTTGTAGGATAAAATTCTTGGTTTAAAGTTTCATGAATCGCTGAATTATAGCCTAGAGGGCAATGATCATTTATCAAATGATACATCTAACAAAAACATGTGCCAATATACTAGCTTAGAAGACGAGGAATGATGAAAATAAGTAACAAAACAAGAACCGGTTTAAAGATGCATAATTTGCTTGAAGATAGGGGGAAGGTGGACTACATACCCTATGAGAATGAATGTGATGGATATGATGACTTTCCCCTGAGTTTGAGATCAATTTACAAAGAGACATTTGATCGTTGACTATGTTGCGCTTTGCCTAGTGATCAACAACTACCTAGAGTGTACAAGGTGTTTCAATTTTGGGGATACAACTACATGATACGACCCTCCAATATTCATGGAGCGAATCTAGGCCTCTTTATTTTCCAAAATGTACATGTGGGATCTAAACATAGAAACAATTCAGAACAAACCACTAGGAGATTAATGCCATATTATGGTCCATCATATTATAGTGGTGAATGGAGAAGGCTAGCAGAATATAAGCCTAGCATGTCAGCATATGGTCTAAATTTGAATATTTATACACATCATCTCCAATTGGAAAGTGGAAAATAAATTAATAGAGGTTATCTTATGTATATAGATGGACATGCATACACACAAAAATATTGCAGGATTTATAAATAGTAGTAAGGGAAGGGACCTTAATGTTAGACCGAATTGTGAATTTGTTGAGGTTATAAATGATAAAGATGGAGATATTGAAAGAGAGGTTGATAGATTGATAATGGTTGAGGCTGTTATGGACGTTACCATTGGGGATGAGTTATTGATTGATTACCCCTTCTTAAAATGCACTCCTGCATGAAAGAAAAGGGAAGAACAAGGTCTCCCTAAGGATGTTCTTAAGGGAAGAAAACCAAAGAATAATAAATGATTGTGGATTGATGTTTTATAAACCTTGTTGTCAAAATTGTGTTTTATTTAATTATTGTATAAAAAAGGTAGTCTATAAAATAACGTTCCATTATTCAATTGATGTATATATGTTCATACAATTTATATTTTTTATTTTTTAAGCCATATTTAATTATATTTCTTTGAAATTGATACATTTATGATTTATCCAATTGTTGGAAAACATTAAATAATGCTTGCATTTGTTGATAGGTAGAAGATGTTGATAAAACACATACTAATACCCATGATCTAATTGGGTTATTAAGATTTGGACGAGATGATCCAAACCATCCTTTAAACAATACCAGGGTGAAAAGAGCAAGTTTGAAGAGATTACTACCAGCTGAGAAATTTGAAGAGCTGATGAGTTCTGCATACATTGATGACATTCCACCTAGCCTTAATGATGATGATCATGATAGTGAAAATGCAATGCATAAAGAAGTATTGCATGAAATTCTTATAGGTTTCTTTAGTGATGGAAACAATGATGGCAATAATGATCATATGGTTGACAATAATGATGATAGCAGGGGTAATTACCACCAATGTAATGTTGATGATAACAACCTGAAAGACTCCATCAAGCAAGCAACAAAGACACCCGTGTTCAAATTGGGTGCAAGTAGAACCTCAAAATTGACATGCACATTAATATTATTAGAAATCAAGTCACTATTTGGTTGGTCAGACAAAGGATTCACTACCCTACTAAAGTGAGTTGAAATCTATTTCTTACTTTGCATTGTCAATTGGTGTACACAATTCATAAACATACATCAACTTCATTTATACTTCTTTAAGGGGATTTTAAAACCATATCTTGTATATAAAAAAATCTAGTATAGATTGAAATATCAAACATGTTCATCATAAGTCAAAAATTCAATTGATTTAATCTTTGGAAATATTATAGGGCACTAAAAACTAAAATATTGCCTGAAGAGTGTGTTTCCATCAACTTGCAGAGAGGCACGCCTATTGTTGGTTGTGTTGGGGATTGAATATAAGCAAATTCATTCATGTAAAAATGATTGGATTTTATGTAGAGATGAATATTAAAACAAGGTAGAATGCACTGTATGCAAATATAAGAGATATCATACAGATGTACAAGGTCCTACAGTTCCAAAGAAGGTTTTACCTCACATGCCAATTATACCTATACTTTAATGAATGTTTTTTTGCAAGTCATTTGCACAATTGATGGAATGGAATTCAAAGAACATGATCAAAGATGGATTCATGTGAAATCCAGCCGACTCCAAAGCAATGAAACACATAGAGGAAAAATGGCCAAGAAAATTCAAAGATGAATGCCATAGTATCAGGATTGGTCTTGCAATTGATGGAGTGTGCCCATTCTCTTTCCTGAGCTCAAATTATAGTGTTTGGCCAGCCGGATTGATAGTATACAATATTCCCCCATGGATGAGTGTTAGAAAGGAGCACCTTATGCTGACTCTCATTGTTCCAGGAAAACATCAAGTTAAAAAAATGGATGTTTACCTTGTGCCTTTTATTGATGGGATGCAACTTCTATGGAAAGGCATAAGAATGTATGACATATCACATCCTCCATCAAATAGTTCCTTCATGTTGTATGGTGTGCTATGTTGTACTATTCATGATTTCCTAGGACTTGGTGTTTGTTCTGGTACGATAAAATATTTACATATTTACACTCATAATTTATTTTCATCCCAACTTTCATACTTAGTTTTATACTTTTTTTTGATGTTATTAACATTACTTATTGAATTGAAAGGATTCAAAAAAAGGGGATATTTTCATGTCTAAGATGTGCAGAATAATTTCAAGGATGATATTCTAAAGATCTACATAAATTTATTTACACAAACAACATGGTTTTTCTACCACTAGATCATAAGTTTAGAAATCACCTGAAGAATCAATTTGATGGAAAATTTGAAAATATAGGCCCTCCCATGATTATGGATCCAGGTGACTGGCTTAAGAAGTATGAAGATGCTGAATTGAAAGCTTGGGAGGATTTTTTTGATTGAGGCAATTCAATTAAAGAACTAGAACAAGTTGTAGTTAATATGCTAGAAGGAATAAAAAGGAAATCCATATTTTATGATCTCCCTTCTGGAAGGATCTATTAATATCTCACCTATTAGATCCTATGCACATCTTCAAAAATGTCCTAGATTCTATATTTTGACATATATTAGGCAAAGAGGACACATTGTCTTTGAGGTGAGATATTGCTCTTTCCTGTACCAAATTTGATAGAAAAATTTTGTGGCCAAACAGGGAAAATGAAATATATGCAAAAGCTCCATGGATTTTTAAAAAAGAAGAGCTAGACCAACTAAAAAATGCCATCCATTCAATAAGGACACCCACTATGGGTCATCGTTAGCTAAAGCTTTTACAGTTGATGGACATATCACAGGATTTTTTACACATGATTTTCATAATTTTATGAAGGTATTATATATCATCATATAACATTTATTGGTAACATTGATTAATTACTAAATAAATTTTGATATTTTGTTGTGTGAGAAAAAATACTAATGACCTTTTCATAAATGTGTTTGATAGCATATCATTCCATTGGAAATTAGGGGGGATTCCTGTCTTACAGTTGACTTAAGGAATGTCATAAGTCGATTGTCAGCATTTACAAGGTATGTGGTTATATGAAATGTTCATGTGTGTGAGACATAGAGATATTATATTGCATTTTAATTTTTGACTAAAGGTTCATACTAATTTACTATTCTTATATTAGGTGGGTGACCTCCAAGGAGATCCATGAATGTGAAGTGCCAAAGTGGAAGAAGGAAATTGCAGAAATTGTATGTGTATTTGAGAAGGAGCTCCCTACAAGTTTCATGGACCTACAAGTCCGTTTACTTATACACCTAGTTGATGACATTGAATTGGAAGGTGTCGTATCAACGAGGTGGATGTTTCTCTTTGAGAGGTATATGAAAACTCTAAAAAGATATATCCGACAAAAGGCACATCTGGAGGATTGCATGGCTGAAGGGTATGTATTGAATGAAGCATTTTTCTTCCTGTGTGAATTCCTTGGTAAGGATTTTGAAGATGGGCCATGCATCTGGGATGAAGAACGAGCATCAAATATTATTGATGGAGAAAAACCACAATCTAATGGTGTTCAAGTAGAAATTAGTAAGTAAATTCATGATTAGTGTGGTTTTTTTTCTTGCAATCATTAATTTACTCTATAATTTATTTGTCAAATTAACAACATGAAATTTGGAGTTTGAAATAAACATGTTGACATGTAATAGGTGTAGATGAAAGTGCTATACTAGACAAGTTCATTCTGTACCAAATGGACTTTATGAACAAAAGGATTGATCTGTATGATAAAAAGAGAGAAGTGTTGAAGCAAGGAGACAGTTTAAGAGATCGAACCCAAGGAATAATCCACTTCCCACTGATCTTCTTGGGGAATGGGGAAAATATTACACACTAGAATGGGTTACTAAAAAAATTCAAAATCAAATAGAAGATGCAGGTATAGATTCAAACATAATAGAAGATGAAATCAACTTGTCTAGAGGATGTGAAAGAAAGGTATAGTTGGAATTTTACAAAATGTGGTTTCCTTACAGTTTTGACACTATTAACTATTTTAATATTCGTTATTATATTTTTTTCACTGAAATAAATGGTCTTTCACAGGTGCACTGTAGAAAAATGGCCACTTGTCATTTTCATGGTCTTTTAGGCCTATCCTCTCAATGTTTGGTCTATTTTGCTTTGATTCATTGATGTAGTGTGGCTTGAACATGCACATTTAAGTCCTTAAAATGCAAATAATGACATCTTGTGAAGGTGTTGTGAAGTGTTGTAAAACATTTCTACACTTTTCTAGACTCTATTCATTACAATTCACCTAAAAATCACCTTTTTATTCATCACCAAGTCCTATTTTGAAGTGTTGTAAAGTCTTGTAACAAGATTTCACACTTTTCTAGTCATAATTTCACTATTTACACCTTTCTTATGCTTTATTTGACCCCTTTATGCCCTTATAAGGCTTAATTAAGTGTATTTTTGAATGTAAACCCAACAAACAACATTAAATGTGACTTAATTCTCGACACCCACATTCAAGTCCAAGGTGGGACCCATTTTCCATGGGTGGCGAATGAGTCCCTCTTGGCTCCAATTTCAAAATATTTCAAATTTCCTTTCAGGTTTTTATTCAAAATTACTTGATGTCAGCCTGTGATGAGGTATCATCAGATTACTAAGGCACAAGTGTGTATAAATAAGTGTTTCTCATCTTATTTTAACCCCCAATCATCAAGTTCACTTATTCAAGCATTCAACTATCATTTGAGCACTTTGCATCATCAAATAAAGCATTTAAAGGAAACCATTGGCATATCTTCAGAATTTCATCAACAAGGGTTTGGTAAGTTGATAGCATTTGCATGTTATTATTTTATCTTTCTCTTTCATTTCATCATTTTATTAAGGGTTTGATTGCCAAAGTGGGATTTGACCAAGGCAAATCCCTTTGCCCTAACCCTTAACCATTTTCCCCCTTTGTGCATGTGTTGTGTATGAAGATTTATCAAGCATTTAGGTGTTGAAAAGTGGAGAAGTCAACAAAGTGTCTCAAGTCAACTACATCATATTTGAAGATTGGAGAAGACTTTTTGTCCATTTTCTGCAAGATTAACTTTGTCAACCTGGCAAAGAAACAACCTCAGATCTGGTGCTACAAAATTGCCTCTTGGTTTCTTAGAATTTTGGGAGAGGATTGATTAGCCATTAGTTGCGAATGAGTCCCACCTTAAGGCTGGAAATTTAAGTTTTGTCAGATTTCAGATCCCGACACTCAAAAATCTGTTCTCGATAGTTTTTACTAGGAGTAGGACGGATTCATCATTAGTGGAAAATTTGTCCCACTGGTGATTTTCTGTGATTCTAGACAACATTAAAAACATTCCAGATTCTTCATCAGACTTCTAGGTGCACTTTGATTGAACCCTATTCCTTTCTATTTTTC
The DNA here is from genome assembly GCA_007258455.2 of Sequoia sempervirens. NCBI lineage: Eukaryota > Viridiplantae > Streptophyta > Pinopsida > Cupressales > Cupressaceae > Sequoia > Sequoia sempervirens. The sequence goes on along the minus strand of VDFB02047230.1, from coordinate 438,143,344 downwards.
ATTCATTCATTCATAGTTCATTGTTTGTATATTGCATTATGTTTTCAAACATTGCATTAATCTTAGGTTTTGCATTCATAATTGCTCAATTTCATAGTTTAGTTGCATTCATATCATTCCATTTATTCTTAATCACATCACACATAACATAATTTGAGTGAACTAGCTAGATTCTTTGGCCCTCTCTTTCTCCTTTTAGGTGAAAAACCCTAGAAGTGCTAGAAAGTCCTAGAGTGCCAAAAATATATGGTTCATTTTGGTGAACCTTCATTTTGAACATATTAGCTTTCTGATTCCAATTGCATCTTGCATCTTAGACTTCATTTACATCAACATTCAATTAGGGTATTGCTTTGTTTTTGCATTCTAGGGTTTCTTAACTTGCATTATTGAAAGACTCATGTAGATTTCATTTTTGCATTACATATCATTGAAAAATCTGAAAATTGCATCTGCATCTTTCATTGGCATCTGAAAAGAATTAGAATCACATTAAATTTTTTGAAAAACACAAAAAATCTCATAGTTGGACTCATTTGCCACCTTGGGAGAATTAGTCCACCTGCACATTTTAGATTGCATTTTTAGACATTTTCTAGGTATTTCCTGTATTACTGTCTTTTGTAGTTTTTTTCTATTTTGCTTTCCATATTCTCTATTTGTTGCTATTTCTTGCATCTTAGTTTCCTTACATCATGGAATTTTCTTTTAATAAGATTTGAAATTCATTGAAATCCTTAGTAGACATGTCCAATTGTTCCTTTGGATGTGGTACTAATAACCTTGAGCTTCCACATGCTCCTTCAAATCCTCATGATTTTCCTCCTCATAATTTTGACATTATTGGAGAAGATGATTCTAGCATGAACAAGTTCTTAAACAACTGTCTTGATAACCTTGAAGCCAATGCAACCTTTTATCCATCCATGAAACTGTCAAATCTTCCTACTGTTGCACCTCCTGATAACTTTGGATATCTTCATTCTAAAACTCAAGAAGGACCTAAGATCCCTCCATCAAGTGGACCTAGTTCCTCCCAACAAACACATCCTCAACCATTTTATGATCATAAAGTTACAAACACTCCCATCAACCTTGAACAAACATATGGAAAAGGCTTTACTATCCTAAGAAAATAAGGTTGTGACACAACACACGAGCATGGAATTCATCAACTTCTAGAACAAAAACCAATAGAAGACAACACAAAAAGACTAGATTATCAAGATCCTCATGTTGACAAGCCTCCTTTTGAATATTGGAGACTTTGCGATGATGGCACAGTGATCTTTGATTCTCCTCTTGACTTCAACATTCTCCTTCCGCATGAAAAACCATTACATGATTTTAATAACAAGGATGCTAGGATCCCCATGGGTCCTCCCCCTCCTTCTATTCATGAAAAAGGAGAATCTAGCAAATGAAAACAACCTTACAAAATGAAAAAGTTCAAGTTTCCTACTCATCCACCCCCTGAATGTTAAAGGAGATTTCAATTAATTTTAAACCAAGGTCTAATACTCTTACCACCTTCCAATAGGTTGGTCATTCATCCTAAAGTTCTAACATACCATATTGCAAATATCATCGTGTTCTGGGACATCGAACCGAAGAATGTCAGACATTGAATGAGATACTAGACAAGTATCACTTCATTGATACCAACTACTTTCCTATCATCCCTTAAAAAATGATTCCCTTATCATGCCATAGTTGCATAATCTTTTCATTCTCACTATTGCATGATCCTTTCCATCATCAACCTTGGCTCATGCTTGTTTTACCCTTTGTGGAAACAAGTGGTTGTTAGCCTTTGTCCTTGTAATGCACTTGTCTTTGTCTCTTAACTATGTTATTCCTTTTCCATTTACATTATTTAAGATTGAGAAACCAATAACTCAATTAATGGCCGACTTACATTTGTATTACTAGATCATTTGATTGTGTGTGTATTGTGTTCCCTCGTAATGTGTGTTTGATATTCTTGTTATCACTTAAATCTACACCCTATTGAGTTTAAAATTCAACTATCTAGTGAAACATGGGAATGATCCCACTTTGAATGAGACCATACCTCCAGAGAAGGCCGACTTCCTATGATACTCATGTAAACTACTAATTTTGTTGAGGGAAAGAGTAAAAAGATAACATAAACTAAAATAATTTATCTCTATGGTGATGCACCTAACTGTTAGGCTGACTTGTGAACAATTTATAAACATAAACTAATCAAATGACAAAGCTCAACTCACAAAACTCAACTTCATATGCTTCTTGCATAAGTATTTCATAAGATCTTTAAGATGATAAACTCTTAGAGGGAAAGATTACTTTCACAACTAGAAGCATTCACAAATTTTGATACAACTTATGACCAGCAATATGTATATATTTATGCAAAAGGTACTAGGTTTGAGACATAAATTGTGACGAATTAGAAAATATTCACAAGTAACTTCATTAATCAAACACATGCACTCAATGGAACAAAAGAACTGGAAGGTAAAATACTTACCTTTATTGTTTATCCATGATATTCACTATTATACAAGCCAAAAGACTGAGTTACAAAAGTCTACAAAAAACTGCCAAAGGACTCCAAAATTCACTAAGTCTAGAAAACTGCTTAATCAAGAACTACTCAATAATGAGTTACAAATGAGAATATATCATGTCCATTTAGCTCCACCAAAAGGGGCTCTAGAAGCTTCATGAACTCAGATGCTTTTTAAAAGCCAAAAATATAGCATCCATATCCACTCTAAAAGACATCAATATGCATGAAAAAGTCTTGTTTGACCAAGTCAAACATAAAGGCATAAGAAAATAATGCCTAGATACCCTCTTTGTGTCCTCAAAACTAAATCAATCCACTTCTGAATTTGTGGCACATGTTGGCTAATCTTTTTTAACCTCCCTAGATGGTCTTAAAAGATAATCCTTTAAATAAGTCTTTATAAAGACTAAGAGGTATGTACCATTTTGTACTAAGGAAAAACAAGATAACTTAAAGATTAATAAACACATCTTTAAGTTACTTATTTTACATTAATATTGATGCAAAAATCCACCATAATTCTTATTTACTTAATATTGAATAAAGTGATTTATAAAAGATCACTAAAAACAATATTTTACATTTCAATTACATTGCAAAGTTAAAAATAAAGAAAAAATGTGCTTTTGAGAGATTGACCATTTAGGGTAAAAGAATCCATAAAACTAAAACATAGCTTCAAAGCATATTTCATTTTATTTTGCACTTTCAACTCCAAGAGCGCCACCTAGGGTTTTTGCTTATACTGTTAAGGCTTCAATGGTGGATTTTTGAAGGCATTTTATCACTTGTTTTGTGCAACAAAACATGACTCATCTCAGGTAAGCTCTTTCTCTAAACATATTTTTTCTTTAATTCCATTTTCAAAAGAAAAAGGAGGTCGAAATAGAGCCATTTCTGCAACATACAAAAGAATCAGAATTTTCTGTGTATTTTATGTATTTGTAGCTTGAAACTATGCTATTTTTGAGCTCCATATATTCATAAAACACTCCATATAGGGCCCTTTACTAATTCATTACTATTGGTTTCTAAAAATTATTCATTTCCATTGCATTGTGTGGGTATACTCAAAGTTTCTACGCCTCTATTTATTCTTTATATGGCTTGGATTTTGTTTATATTATGCATTGTCCCTCTGTGACCATCTTTCTTTTTACAATGAATCAATGTTGTTTTGTAGATAATGAAACAATGGAAAACCTTTCTTTTATTTGGGATATTTCTGTCAATATTTGACTTCATATTACAGCTCTGTATTGCGACCATACCACGTGCTATAGGTTTGAAATGATCTCTCATGGCCTCATTGATGAATATCTTCTTGTTTCTGAAAACAAACCCCATATGGGTTTCAAAAGAAATGCATTTTCTATTTTTAGTTCAATATACCTGCATATTACATTGGTTGTTCTAGGTGATCTTCATAACCTGAAATTCATGCATGATTTTTTTTTAAAAAATATTCTCCATGAAAATGAAAAATTTCTAAAGAACAATCTAATACCATTATCAAATATGACTACGACCTTCTTAGGAATTGATGATTTTCATTTCTATGAAATCATGGCTCGCCCTAGCCATTTCTTAATATATTTCTTTTTGTTCTCCAAGCTACAACCATATGTCAAACCTCTCTATATTCCATTTTTTGGGTTGTAGTCATTTTTTGGGTCTATTTTGAGCTAGGTTTTTTTTTTAGTTTGTACATCCCCATCAAGATGGTTATGGCTGGGCCAAAGAGGTTTTTATGGAATTCTGAAATAAACCTCATCTGTTTTGCTCAAGATATTCTCATAACTTTTGTTAAAAAATAATTATTATATGAGATACCATTAGTTTTTTTTATTACAGTGAAAATGACTTTTCGAGAAGTATTATACTCGCCATATGTTTTTATTTGTCATCTGTAAATTGAGATGAAGCTTTGCATGCCATAACTATGTTTTTTTAATGCCACCATGACATATCTATTCATTACTAAGCTGTCATACTTTTGTAGATTTTTATGTAACAAAGCTTTAGGATTACATCCTGCATGAATTGGCTTGATAACTGTAACTAGCCTTTATAAAGCACCATTATAATATACAAGAGGCATCATTAGATGATATTGAGTGAGTTATTCCTCAGGTATAATAGAATTTGTATGATTTCTACAGTCCGAACTTTATGATTTATGCTTAGATCTCTTTGTTTTTTCATAATGCTGCCCTCTTATATGTATAGGTCTGCTCTTTCTTCATAAATCAGTGATAATTCAAGCCTACTTTTAGAAAACCTTTACTTTACTAATGTTTTGTAGATATAAGACTTTCACTCTTTTGACAAAGAAATCTTATGCAAAATTTTTCTTTATCACTGTTCTATATTCTGGATTCCATTTTTCTTAAATTTTCATTTGCTTTATGGACAGAATATCCTAGACAAAAAATTTATCTCATGATGTTCATTCTCCATAAAATATTTTAATGAGTTGGGCTCAACCCTTGTGGAAGCTACATTTTCCCCACTCATACTATAATTTGATGAAATAATCTAAAGACATGACAATACCTGTAGCTACACATGAAGCAAACAAGTTAGAAAAATCTAGAATATTAATGTTTGTTTAATGCAGATTGAGATTGGTTTATATGTGCATAGTTAAGTGTTCATGTATGGTATATAACCTTTCATTGCTTAGAGTGATGCTCTAACACATTTCTTTGAATTAATGCAAGAAAAAAAGTACAGAAGCTAGGAAGGACAAGTCAACTTGGACAACAATTGGACAACAATTGGACAAGAAGACACAATAGAACTAGTCATTCTCAGGCAATGACTGGTTACCCTCCCTACATGCAAATTTTTTCCTCTTCATTTACTTATTCATGTATATATCTAACTTTTTTTGCATTGAATAAGAAAAATTTAAACTCATGGCTTGTGTGAGTCAATGAGCATTTCTACATTCAATAAAGATTACTTTTTCAAAAGAGATTTGTAAAATATTTCTTATGTTTCATGCATCTGTATAAATGCAATGATTTAAATTTCTATAATCTTTTAAGTTATTTCATTTGTACACATGAATGCAATGTATAAGAGAAATAAAATGTACCATCTTCTTTTAAATATCAATGGGCTCTACCTGATTGAGCCATAGGTAAAAATCTGGTAACAATTCCCTCTCTTTGTACACTTCTTCTATTTGTACCTTTATTCTTCTCTATGTTTGGCATTGATCTTTTTTCATTTTTTCTTTTTTGTTCTCCTTTTGGGGATTACACAAAGTGTTGAGACTGCAATGTCTCTCCCATGTTGACCCAAAATGTCCTTTTCTTTTTCACTTTTGTTTTGTGTTCTCCTTTTGGGGATGACGTAAAGTGTTGAGATGCCCTATGTCTTTTCCATGTTGATCCAATCGATCCCTTTTCCTTTTTACTTTTCCTTTTTCTTGTGTTTTCCTTTTGGGGATGATGCAAGGAATTGAGACTGAAATGTCTCCTTCATGTTGACCCAAAATATTTTTCTTTTCTTTCACCTTTTCATTTCTTTTCGCTTTTGTTTCTCCTTTTTGGGATGATGCAAAGCATTGAGACTGCAATGTCTCTTCCATGTTGACTCAAAATGGATTTTTTTTTTCATTTTTTTTGCTCTCTTTGTGTCATTCTTCCAGTTCTATGTGCCTTGGGGAATGGTGATAGTTTCAAGCTCTTTCATAAAAAAATTGCACCAACGAACATACTGACCCCAAATCTATAGATCCCTTATGTGTTTGGTGTGTTCTTTTTTGGGTGGAAACTCCCTTTTCTTTTGTTTTCCTTTTCATTTACATGAAGAAACCTAACTTAGAAACATGTGAATTGGCATAGGCGCTTTCCAAGTTGTTTCTCATGTCTTGCTTTCTTTTTTGACTTCTCTTTCCTTTGCTTCTTTAACTTAATTTCTCCTAGACCAGTGTGTAGCAATTCCTTTAAAGTGGGGGGCATACATTGGGATCATTTCATTTTGCATTCTTGGTTCTTAGTGCAGCCTTGTCACTTTATATGATGCATTTGTCACTTTGTGGACAACATTGGGCATTATTTCCTTCATAAGTCTGATCTATCTTAGCATATTGAATTCCTCTTGGTGGCTTGATGCGACACACTGCATCCCCTAAGTTGTGAATCTTTTATTCTTTGATTGGTCCTCTCTTGGAGACATTAGACACAATGTTCCCTAAGTGAAAGACCTTGCATGGACTTAACAAGACTCCTTTGAATATCCTTTACATTTTACACTTTTACTTTTTTGCATTTTTTCCACCTTACATAACATAGCTTGCATGCCTATGGTACCTTTGCATTTGTTCATGATTTTTAAACATACAAAGCTTTACTTGTCTCATGAAGCACAAACCATCATTTTCCTTATGGCACCTTGTTAAAGTTATCAGGAGGTATAAATTTGATATGGTTGAGCGGGAAGCCCATTCAGCGGCATGAATTTCCCCATAGCCACCTTTGTGTCTTTGGGTGCATGCCAACTAGCGTATGTACTTCACCTTCTTGGGTCTTCTCACCTGGTAGACCACCATGAGTTCTGTCACCCTAGAGTGAGTATGCGCACTTCATTTTTCAAACAATCAGCTTAGATCTTTAAGGAAAGCTTAAGGTGCAAAACATACTCTCCTAATGTCAAAACTTAGAGAAGAATGCAAATACGTCTTTAAATTTTACAATTATAGTTCATTTAGATGCACATGAAAAGAATATTAGAAAAAATAAATAAACACATACACAATTTGGACACCAGATTTATGTGGGAAAACCCTTATGGGAGAAAAACCCACCACACCAAAGAAAAATCACTTGTATTACAATAATTGAATTACATACAAGTTACAGACTCTCCTTTCAGATGTCAATTTTATAACAACAAAATTTCCCTAATCAACCTTGTACAAAACAAATTCTAATCACACTTTGTTATGTCTTATTGTTCCAATGCTCATACAACATACAGTTCAAAAAACTAACTATTTGGATGATTCAACCTTCGACCATTATAGAGAGTTCCATCTATGTTCATTGTTCACAAACGGTCTGTTGATCTCCAATAAGTGAACAGTCACAACAGTCCAATTACAAATGGTTTACATTCTGCTTCTTTCATTGGTTAAAAAAAACCATGTAGGATAATCATTCGGTAAAAAAAATTCAACTGTATCGCTTATTGGTGAGACATCAAACCATGTCTCATTGATGCCAATCTACCCATTGACCATCGCACAATGCATAGTCTTCTACTGGTCTATCGTTCTAACTTGGTGAAGTCTCCCTAACCACAAGACCATCGACATCAGATCAAGAAGTCACATCGATAGTTCAAATCACCCCGACGCGTCCATCAACAAGAGTCTTCCCGATGATCTCTTCAGCCAGACTTCTACCATTAGAACAAGATAGAAATTTCACTTCGATAGTTTTGGTCACATCAACGGTTCTTATCAGAAAGACATATCAAAGGTCAAACTGACGTTGGCTAGACTTCTACTATCAAAATGAGATAGAAATTTCATTTCAATAGTTCAAGTCATACCGATGCTTCTATTGGCAAGAGAAACCATTGGTCTCACCAATCTTATCACTTCAAGCCTTCAAAACACAACTACTTGTCGACAAGACATTCTAGGAGTCTCACCGATTTTTCTCTTTCAAGAGTTTCATGTCAGTAAGTTTGAGGCACATTTTCCAACAATCTCCCACTTGACAAAGATCTTACTCACACCTCCAAAGCACAACAAAACTATTGAGATTCATGGGCACCAAGGCACATTGAATTGGCACACCACCTGTACTTGTCTGTGCTCACTGGTTTCGTTAATGCATCTGCAACATTTTCCAAAGTATCCAATTTTTCTAAACAAACCTTTCCATCCTCCACCATATCTCATACAAAGTGATACTACACATCAATATGTTTTGTCTTGGCATGAAAAGTAGGATTTTTCTCCAACCAAATAGCTCTCTAACTGTATAGAAAATTGTAATCTTCCCAACATCAAACCCAATGTCAAAACAAAAACATTTTAACTAGATTTCTTCTTTACAAGCATGTGTTGCTGCCATGTATTCTACCTCCATAGTGGACAAAGCAACTACATCTTGCTGCTTGCTCATCCAACTAACTGCACCACCATTCACCATGAAAATATATCCACTGGTGGATCTTCTATTGTCAATGGCCCCTACTCAATCAAAATCCACATACCCACGAATGTTGAGAGTCCTTTGTGATTCAACCAAATTTCCATGGTAACAAAAAGCATATTTTGAAGCGCCCTTTAGATATCTAAAAAATCTTTTCATAGTATCCAAATGTGTCCTTCCTAGATTTTCCATAAAACGACTAAGTACTCCCACTGCTTGGGAAATGTTTGGCCTTGTATAGACCCTTGCATACATTAAACTACTAACTGCACTTGCATAAGGTACCCTAGTCATGTCCTCCATCCCAGAAGGATATTTTGGACAATCTTCAATAGATAGCTTCATTCCATGCAAAACTAGAACAACTAATTACTTACAATCAGTCATACCAAACCTCTCTAGAACAGTATTAATATACTTACTCCGGCTGAGCCAAAGTTTTATGATCTTTCTATCCCTAGTTATTTCCATCCCTAGAATATACCTAGCTGCACCAAGATCTTTGATTTCAAATTTTGTAGACAACTGAAATTTTTGATCAGAAATCATAAACTTACTATTCCCAATGAATAACATATCATCCACATACAAGCCAACAATTAAAATATGATCATTTTTAGTTTTGAAGTACACACAATGTTCTGATTTTGATCTTACAAATCCTAATGATAAAAAAAATGTGTCAAATTTCTGGTACCGCATTCTAGGCGACTGCTTCAAACCATACAAATATTTTTTTAACTTGCAAACCATATTTTCTTTACCTTTTTCCACAAAGTGCTCGGGCTGGGACATATAAATTTCTTCTTCAAGATCACCATGATGAAATGTTGTCTTCACATCCATCTATTCAATCTCTAAGTCATATGCTGTTGCAAGTGACAAAAGAAATATGATAGACGCTAGATTAGTTACAGGAGAAAAAATTTCTCCATAATCAATTCCCTGAACCTGGGAATAATCCTTCACAACCAACCTTGCCTTATACTTTTTCAACACTGCCATCTAGACCTATTTTCTTTTTAAATACCCATTTGTAGCCAACAACTTTTTTATCTTTAGGAAAGGGCACCAAACTCCAAGTGTCATTCTTTTATAATGATTCCATTTCTTCATTCATGGCTTCCAACCAAGAGTTTGAATCAGGCATTCGAATTGCCTCTTTAACAGTCCTAGGCTCATCAGTGCTAGTAATTAAAGCATAGGAACAAGTAGAATCTAACATAGAGAACCCATACGTATCAGGTTGCTTCCTCTCATGTGTAGACCTCCTCAAAGGCTGAGGCTGAGGTTGTGGTTCCTCTTCTGAACTCTGAGAGCTGCTCAAGCTCTCCTCAAATTTAGGTACGTTTTGAATTTTTAATTCCTCTTTATCTAGTGTGGGAGGAATTTCAACTACATCATTTTTGTTTTTTGATTTTGTCTCTAATTGTAGATCAAAAGTAGAAGGCTTCAGATCATGAAAAATAACACTTCTGCTATATAAAACCTTCTCAGTCTCAAGATTCCAAATCTTGTATCATTTTATGCCAGCACTATAGCTAATAAAAATACATTTAACAACCTTGTTCTCCATTTTAGATCTTTTTTCATTCGACACATATGCATATGGCTCACAACGAAAGAATCAAATATGTCTTAGAGAGGGCTTATTTCTAGACCATGCTTCCAAAGGTGTTTTATCAACAAGAGCAAAGTTAGGGGAATGATTTATTAAGTAACATGATGTTGCAACTACCTCAACCCAAAAATTTTCCTCCAAACCAGCACTGCTCAACATACTTCTTTCCCTTTCCATCACCGTCCTATTGAACCTTTCAACAACTTCATTTTGCTGTAGAGTGTAGGGTATTGTTTTATTTCTTTTAATTCTATAATCTTTATAGTACCTTTTGAACTCATCAGAACAAAACTCACCACCATTGTCAGTCCTTAAACACTTTATTTTTCTTCCAGTCTGATTTTCCACAAGGTTTTTAAATTCCTTAAAATGACTGAACACTTCTAATTCCTTTTAAAAAGTACACAAATGCTCTTCTCGAATAGTCATCAATAAAATAAACATAATATTTAGATTTTGATAATGAAGGAACATTCATTGGACCACACACATTGGAATGAATGTAATCAAGTATACCAGAAGATTTATGAGGACTGGAATAAAATGAAACACGGTGTTGTTTTTCATATATACAATGTTCACAAAATTCAAATTCAAGGTTACAGTCATCAAGCCCTTCAACTAGGTTTTCATTGTTCAAAGTTTTTAAAACTTTTTCTCCAATGTGGCCAAGCCTATGATGCCAGAGTATAGTATTTTCTATTGGAAGTTTAGCTTCCATAGAGTTTGCACTATTAGGAACATTTTCCTCCTTCTCTGCATGAGTAACCTTTTGTGACTTTGTAGAGACACTGTTGCATTGAACAACAAGTGCGTCCAACTTATATAGAGTACCAATTCGAGCACCCTTCGCTAGCACCAATAGGCCTCTAGTCATTTTGCAATGATTTCCAGAGAATGAAACTTGCACTCCAACATCGTTCAACTTACTAATAGAAAGTAAATTTTGAGCCAGACCTGGTATGGTATATGCATTACATCATTTATTTCCTTCACTCTTCCATCAAGGAACTGAATTATGAATCTTCCACGACCAACTATTTCCAAAGATGAATTTATTTCCAAATAAACCTTTGCACCATCATATTTTTCATACTTTGTGAACTAGTCTCTATGAGATGTCATGTGGAAAGATGCTCCAGAATCAATCAGCTAGACATCATCTAATTCCTGAGTTGTCAAGGCTGCAATGAAGGCATCCACTTCGCTCTGAGAAGAATCATTATTGGAAGAGTTCTTCTTCTTATTTTTCTACTCTTTGCAATCCTTTTGGACATGACCAGGCTGCCCACAATTCTAGCACTTCACCTTGGACTTCTTGCCAAGAGACTTTGATATCCCTTCTGATTTTGATTTGTATTTCTTATCCTTCTTCTTTCCTTTTTCTTTCGATCTGCCTCAAACAACAAGAGCCTCCTTTTCCATCTCAGAAGATTTCCTTCTTCTCTCTTTTGATAAAAAAGAAGAAACAATGTCTTCCATCTTAAAATTGGATGGTGTACTCCTAATAGCCATCACCAAGTGATCCCAAGAATCCAACAAAGAACATAACAATAGCATACAATGATCTTCTTCATCAATCTTCACACCCATAGATGCTAATTGAGAAATCAACATGTTAAAACATTCAAATGATCAACAACATATGCTCCTTTCATTTTCAAAGAGTACAACTTCTTCCTTAAGAACAAATTATTCACCAAGGACTTGCCTTGATAAATGTCTCCCAGTCTTTTCCACAAAGAAGATGCAATCTTCTCTTCATGAACGTTTAGAAGAATAGAGTCTGCCAAACAGAGCCTTATCAGCCCCTTTTATTTTCAATCTATGAAGTCCCAATCTTCTTGCTTCATGCCTGAAGGTTTCGTTCTAGACACAACAAGCCAAAGATCATGATCAACCAACAAATCTTCCATTTTGAGTTTCCACAACTCAAAATTGTTGCCATTGAATTTCTCAATTTCAATCTTTCCTAATGTACTTGGCATTGCCATCATAGACTATAATTTAAAATACCAAACTTCTGAGAGACTCCCACTAAACATAATTGACACAAAAAACCCAACCTACGCACAAGGATAACACAACTAGCCAGGCTCTGATACCACTTTTAAGGAAATCTTAAGGTGTAGAACAAACTCTCCTAATGTCAAAACTCAGAGAAGAATGCAAATACATCTTTAAATTTTGCAATTATAATTCATTTAGATGCACATGAAAAGAATATCATAATAGAGAAATAAAAACATACACAATTTGGACACCAGATTTATGTGGGAAAACCCTTATGGGAGAAAAACCCACCACACCAAAGAAAAATCACTTGTATTATAGTAATTGAATTACATACAAGTTACAAACTCTCCTTTCAAATGTCAATTTACAAAAAAAAAAATTCCCTAATCATCCTTGTACATAACAAATTTTGATCACACTTCATTATGTCTTACTGTTCCAATGCTCATACAACATATAGTTCACAAAACTAACTATTTGGATCATTCAACCTTCGACCATTACAGAGAGTTCCATCTATGTTCACAATTCACAAATGGTCTGTTGATCTCCCATGAGTGAACAGTCACAACAATCCAACTGAAAATGGTTTACATTCTACTTCTCTCATTGGTTCAAAACAAACCACGTAGGATAGTCGTTTGGTCAAAAAACGTCAACTATATCGCTTATCAGTGAGACACCAGACCATGTCTCACCGATTCCAAACTGCCCATTGACCATTGTACACTACACAGTCTTCTACTAGTCTATCCTTCTAATTTGGTGAAGTCTCCCCAGCCACAAGACCATCGGCATGAGTAATACTATCAACATCAAATTAGGAAGTCACATTGATAGTTCAAGTCACCTTGACGCATCCATCGATAAGTATTCTCGATGATCTCTTTGGCCAGACTTCTACCATCAGAATGAGATAGAAATTTCACTCCGATAGTTCTGGTCACACCAATGATTCTTATTGGCAAGACATATCATAGGTGACACCAACGTTGACCAGACTTCTACTGTTGGAACAAGATAGAAATTTCACTCCAATAGTTCACGTCATATCGATGCTTCTGTTGGCAAGAGAAACCATTGGTCTCACTGATCTGATCGTTTCAAGCCTTCAAAACAAAGTTTCTTGTCGGCAAGGCATTCTAGGAGTCTCATCGATTTTTCTCTTTCAGGAGTTTCATGTTAGTAAGTTTGAGGCATATTTTCCAACAATTTCTTATCCACAACTAGTTGGATGAACGATCAAAGCTTTCATTTCTTTCTCATCATCATGTGTGTTTCTTTTAGGCCTATCCTCTCGATGTTTGGTCTATTTTGTTTTGATTCATTGATGTAGTGTGGCTTGAACATGCACATTTAATTCCTTTAAATGTAAATAATGACGTCTTGTGAAGGTGTTGTGAAGTGTTGTAAAACATTTCTACACATTTCTAGACTCTATTAATTACAATTCACCTAAAAATTACCTTTTTATTCATCACCAAGTCATATTTTGAAGTGTTGTAAAGTATTGTAACAAAGATTTCACACTTTTCTAGGCATAATTTCACTATTTACACCTTTCTTATGCTTTATTTGACCCCTTTTTGCCCTTATAAGGCTTAATTAAGTGTATTTTTGAATGCAAACTTGACAAAAAAATTAAATGTGAGTAAATTCCCGACACCCACATTCAAGTCCAAGGTGGGACCCATTCACCATCAGTGGCGAATGAGTCCCCCTTGGCTCCAATTTCAAAATATTTCAAATTTCCTTTTGGGTTTTTATTCAAAATTACTTGATGTTGGCCTGTGATGAGGTATCATCAGGTTACTAAGGCACAAGTGTGTAAAAATAAGTTTTTCTCATCTCATTTTAACCCCCAATCACCAAGTTCACTTATTCAAGCATTCAACTATCATTTGAGCACTTTGCATCATCAAATAAAGCATTAATCAAGCATTCAAAGGAAGCCATTGACATATCTTCAGAATTGATCAACAAGGTTTTGGTAAGTTGATAGCATTTGCATGTTATTATTTTATCTTTCTCTTTCATTTCATCATTTTATTAAGGGTTTGATTACAAAAGTGGGATTTGACCAAGGCAAATCCCTTTACCCTAACCCTTAAAATTTTTTCCCCTTTGTGCATGTGCTGTGTATGTAGATTTATCAAGCATTTAGGTGTTGAAAAGTGGTGAAGAAGTCAATAAAGTGTCTCAAGTCAACTACATAATATTTCAAGCTTGGAGAAGACTTTCTGTCTATTTTCTGCAGGATTAACTTCATTAACCTAACAAGCAGACAACCTCATATTTGGTGCTACAAAATTGCCTCTTGATTTCTCAGAATTTTAGGACAGGACTGATTCACCATCGGTGGCGAATGAGTCCCACCTTAAGGTTGGAAATTTAAGTTTTGTCAGATTCTAGATCTTAACACTCATAAATCAATTCTTGGCAGTTTTTACTAGGAGTAGGATTGATTCATCATAAGTGGTGAATGAGTCCCACTGGTGATTTTTTGTGATTCTAGACAACATTCAAAACATTCTAGATTCTTTATCAGACTTCCAGGTGCACTCTAATTCAACCCTATTCCTTTTTGTTTTGCATTCATTCATTCATAGTTCATTGTTTGTATATTACATTGTGTTTTCAAACATTTCATTCATCTTAGGTTTTTCATTCATAATTGCTCAATTTCATAGTTTAGTTGCATTTATATCATTCCATTTAGTCTTAATCATATCAAAAATAACATAATTTGAGTGAACTAGCTAGATTCTTTGGCCCTTTCTTTCTCCTTTTAAGTGAAATACCCTATAAAGTCCTAGAGAGCCAAAAATCTATGGTTCAACAGGCGAGGAAATATCCAACAATGTGGGAATATGGTTGATATTATCATGTAGAAATTGTAGATGTAAAGAGATGATCCTTCAATTATGGCATCATGGTTGACTTCAAGCAATCTAGTTGATCAAGCTCAAAAGATAAGAATATAATTGAAGGGAATCTACAATATGTTGGGAAAATACAAGAAATTATTGAGTTGGATTACCGCTCTTTTAAGTGTTGTATTTTTAATTGTAGATGGTATGAATCATTTGAGAGGACACGAAGAAATGATACCCATAGATTATTTTCTATAGATTCCTCATGCTTCCTACCAGAGGATAAGGAGCCTCATGTTCTACCAATTCATTGTGAGCAGGTATTTCTATAACTCAAACAAGAAGCAGTAATGATCATTAATCTATTAATTCATAGTTTATTGTGAATATATACATGTGTTTATTAATCAATAAAATTGTTATAACATACATCTAATATATGTATGTCGTTAATGTGCAGTTATTTTTCTATGAAGATATTTTGGACCCAAAATGGATGTTTGTCATACATTATGATCCAAGATTAAGGCATGTATTTGATGAAAATTTAGTGGATACTAAGAAAAAAAATGATGGCAAACAAAATGAGAGAGAGGGATTATAGAACATTGAAGAAATTGACATCCATGATGATGTTGAAGATGGTTATGTTTAGGCACAAGAAGACAACAATCCAGAGTTATTGATGTTATGGAAGACAACAATATGGATGGTATAGAAAATGATGATCCAAATACATCTGGTAACAATATAGATGGTCTACAGTCAAATTTCAATGATGATGCAGGTCAAGATGAGGATGATGATAATATTAAATACATGAAAGAACATATGAACATTGACAATGATACATTGGATGAGATTCTAGTAGACAATAATGTTAATGACCAAGACTTCTAAATTTTTAGAATTATTTGCAATCCATGTTTAAAAAAGGATGATTCTTATGGCCTAAAATTTGAAATGATTCAGTAATATTAATTCAAGTGTTAAACTATAGAACCTCCACTCTCCATTTTGATGGTATATAACTTGTTTATTAGAAAAAAACTATTAACTATAGATTTAGCTTGATATGTATCTCCCAATTTCTTTAAAATAAGTGCTATAATGGTCTCTTCATGTACATTCAACAATATTGAACTAGCATACCTATATTTAGAAAAATCTATGTAAAATAAGCCAAGAGATATCCTTCCTGATACCCTATTGTATTTATATGGTGGAAATTTAATTTAATTTCACTTTAAACTTCATAAAATTTCTAAAAAATAAATCAAAATGAATATTGTACTGGCAGGGCTTACATATTTTTTGAGGTGCCTATTTTAAATTTTATGATCAAAATTCATAATGATTTTTTCCTATTTTACATGTTGCCTATTTTACATGTAGCAGACAATAATGTTAATGACCAAGACTTCTAAATTTTTAGAATTATTTGCAATCCATGTTTTAAAAAGGATGATTCTTATGGCCTAAACTTTGAAATGCTTCAGTAATATTAATTCAAGTGTTAAACTATAGAACCACCACTCTCCATTTTGTGGTATATAACTTTTTTATTAGAAATATTTTATTAACTATAGATTTAGCTTGATGTCTATCTCCGAATTTCTTTAAAATAAGTGCTATAATGGTCTCTTCATGTACACTCAACAATATTGAATCAGCCAAATAGAGTGTAATGAGACTCTTATATTTTTTTCCAATTTTTCTACCTTATTATGACATTCCAATAGATTTTTATCTAGCTACTATAAAATTAAATCTCAAGCATCATATAAATATAAGTAGTAATTACAAAACCATGATCTGAAACCACCAAAAAAAGTGGCACCCAAAAACCTAGTTAGAAAATAAACACCCAAATCCCAAGATGAGCTTATTGGATAAAAATGGCATATTAATTCCACATGTCATAATTGCATCATAAAATGAGTGTGTCTAGATTTCACCCTAAGTTGCACTCTATTCAAAATGTATATAGCTGTATGAACAACTTCTTTCCAATACATATAAGATAACTTAGCTTCATCTAGCATGGTTCTAGCCATTTCTTTTACAGTTCTATTCTTACGTTCAACTACCTCATTTTGTTGAGGTGTTTTTGTTATAACATATTGTATTTTAATGCCGTACTGTTCACAGTAATTAATAAAATCTTGAGAAGTGAACTCACCTCCTTTATCAGATCGCAGACATTTAAGTTTCAAATCAGATTCCTTCTCAACCAATTTCTGAAAGATTTTAAACCTTTCAAATGCTTTTGATTTGTGCTTAAGAAATGTGACCCAAACCATTCTAGTATAATCATCCACAAACAACATAAAGTACCTTTCACCATTAATAGACCTTGTTCTGGTTGGTCCACATAAATCAGTGTGCACAAGTTGTAAAGGTTTTGAAGAAGAATGTCCTTTTGTTTCGAAGCTGATTTTAGTTTGTTTACCACTTAAGCATTCTTTGCACACAGAGTTTTCTTGCTTGCTAAGAACTGGTAGACCTCTAACATTCTGATTTTTACTAATTCTAACCAGATTTTCAAAGTTTATGTGTCCTAATATTTTATGCCATAAGCAGTTCTCTTCAATTTTTCCCATTAGACACATACCTTGATTATTGTCATTGCATGATGAGTCAAGAAGATTGTACACATTTCCTTTTGTCCTCCTTCCAGCAAGCTTGTTCTTAATCTAACATCCCTGCGAAGTGAAAAGAACATGATAACCACTATCACAGATTTGACTAACACTTAGAATATTGTGTTTGAGACCTTCCACATAGTACACATTATAGATAGGAGTGTCTTCATTCAGAAGAGTGAACCTCTACCTTTAATTTGAATACCAGAGTTATCACCAAACTTAACATAACCACCTACATAATCTTCAAGATTTATAAACTTATCCTTGTCGCCAGTCATATGGTTAGAACATCCACTGTCTAGGACCCATAAGTCCTTTTTCTTGGAATGAAAAGCAGTTTGAACCAACATAGTTTGTTCAATGTTGTTAACAATCTTAGGTTTCCAAACCTTTTTAATTTTCTGTTGTTTAGATTGCAGATCAGTTCTGCATTGTTTGACAGAATGTCCCAAGGCATTGCATTTAAAACATCTGATCTATCTAACAAAACCATAGTGTTTCCTAAGACCAAACCTGGGTATTCTAGGATTCATAAGCCTACAAGTGCTCACCTTATGGCCAAATTTTTTGTAGAAAAAACAATAACCATAGAAGAAAGGATTGACTCTGTATGAAGATCTATTACCTCTTAAAGACTGAACATGATCCTTACCAAATTCTGAGTGATTTGAACCTGAACCTTTGGCTTTAGAAGAGGGGTTTTGTTTTGCATTGTCAACTGAGCATTCACCCTTTTCAAAACCAACACCAGTTTTATCTTTATACATCTTCTGCTTGCTGAGCATCTCATTCAGTTTTAGAGTGCTTTCATATTTTTCAATTTCCTTCCTAAGACAAACTACTTGTTCTAGTTTTTGAATTTCTTGATCTTTGTAGCTTATAGTCTTTCGAAGACAGTCTTCAACTCTTTTAGCTTCTTCAAGCTGAGTTTTCAGAGAGACCATTTCTTGATCTGGTTTATGTTCTTGAGCAAGAACTTGTTTTTTGAGTTTTATGACCTCTTGTAAAGCACATTTCAGCTCACTTTCAAGATCTAATTCACCTTCTTCAACATCAATAGTGTTTGAATCATTTTGCTGAATAATTTCAGCCATGAACAAAGTTTCATCTTCTTCAACTGATGAATCTTCAGACTCAATATCAGATTCATCCTTACTAAACAAACTTTTCTTCTTTTTGAAATTGAAGTTTTGTTTAGGTTTGAAGGCCTTCTTCTTATGCTATTTTTTAGTTGTCTCGATGTCATAGATTTGATCATCATAGGGACACTTTGCAGCAAAGTGACCTATTTTGCCATAGTTAAAACATTTAAAGGGAAGTTTTCCCTTATATTTTCCTGATCCCTTTTTAAATCTTCTAATAAAATGGGATTCTTTAGAATCTGACAACTCTGTTTCACTGACTTTGATTTTTTCTTTCTTTTCAATGTTAAAGGAAGTTTCTTTTCCTGTTGAATTGTTTTTGCTAGTTCTCATTTCATAGGCAGTAAGTATTCCTTGCAGGCTGTCTAAGGTAAGCTAATCAAAGTGTTTCTTTTCTTCTAGGGTTGAACCTTAGATTCAAATTTGGATGGTAAGGTTCTAACAACCTTTGTGACTACATCAAATTCATTAACCTCTTGACCTAGACCTTTCATTGCATTGACAACTTCATCAACTCTTAGGAAATATTCAGCCACTTTTTCATCATCCTTCATTTTCAACTCCTCAAACTAATGTTTGAGTGTAATGATTTTTGACAATTTGACTTTCTCATTCCCTTGATATATAGTTTCAAGTTTTTCCTAGATATCATGAGCAGATTTGCAATGCATGACTTTAATGAACACATCTTTAGTTAACCCACACAAGAAGGCATGCTTAGCTCTGGCATTTGTTTCATACCTATTTTTTTCAGCAGGATTAGTGGGAATAGAGGATGGTACATTGTAAGCATTTATAACCATGCTCCAAACATCAAGATCAAAAGAAATAAGAAAAGCTTCCATTCTGATTTTCCAGAACACATAATCTGTTCCATCAAAGAATGGAGCTTTGGTTACATAGGCATCATCTTGAGAATGTGCCATTAAAAGTAAACTCCAAGACCAAGATCAATCCAAGGTGATTAAACCTATCAGAGGACCCTACGCTTTGATACCAATTGTTGGAGTTAAAATGACATTGAGAGGGGGGGGGTGAATCAATGTCTTAACAGATTTGACTAATTTTCAAAAATTCAAAAACATAGCTCAGATTTGATCTCAATATTATTCTGATTAATGCATTCATGAGTTGAATGTAATAATTCATAAACAGAATTGAGAAAAGTAATAATCCCAACAGTGTACTGAAACAACAACAACACATTAAAGTAGTAAGAACACAGGAGAACAAAGTGACAAAATTTGCCGAGTGGAAAACCCTTTTGGGGTATAAAAACCACTTCCTAAATGCCTTCTAGGCTTAATCTTTTAATCAACTGTTCACAATGCCTTATAGGCTAATTTTGAGCACCCACTCAAGGAGCACCAACCCCTCATTTAGAGATATCTATCTCATAGATTACCAACCACTCAAATTATGAATTGAACAACAATGATAACTCAGAGGATTTCTGTGTTTTTAGTTAAGCACATATTTCTCTATTTTCTGATCTATAGAATACCTTAAAGATTCAATAATTGAATCCCTAAAATACTACATAGAGAAGAAATTTACAATCTCTGCATCTTGTTATTCAGATTTTATTGTAGAGTTTTATCCATACATTTTCATATAGCAAAGGAATGATAATCTTAGAATTACAACAACAACAGAAAAGAGTTTTTTGCTTCTATTTATACATCTACCAGATAGGTAACTATCTTTAGGAGTAATGGCTGAACAACCAAACAAGACAAGAGCCGTTTCACCCAGCTTAGAGCCGTCCTCAACAAGTCTGAAACTTATGAGGTCATTTCACTACATAAAAAGCACAACTGCCCACCACAGAAAATCATAACCTCTAATGCATGAAAGACAATACTTAGTCAGGGCATCATTTGTCATATTAGTAACAAAGATGCAGAGAGTAGTTAAAGAAAAAGGTGATTATAAACTAGTATGTGCAGCATGAAACACATAAATAAAAATACCGGACAAATCTGCAACTCCCATGGCTCCATCAACCATTGTCGAGCTTCCAGCTAGAGAGGCACATCAAACATAGTAGCCATACCATTCATTTATGAACCAAAAATGAATTTCATCCTGATAATGCTGTTACAGCCAGCAATAATAGGAAAGAACAGTTTATGAAACTTTCTCATGATGGCAGCCAGGCTAGGGTTCGATACCTAGCTAAAACAATAAACTCAAAAAGTTTACACTAACATTCTTTTCAATCGATGTAACGGTATGCCGAAGGCAACTTTAATCATTAATCATACTTTGGTTCCTTTTGTTTCACCGTGACCCTTCATTATCTGGCAGACCCTATAGAGAATTCACTTTATTTTGCTGAAAGCCCTGAGCTCACAATAGATCGCCAAGACATTAATGTTCTCACACTGACAAAAATGTTTTGTCTTATGTGCTTTGCTATAACATTATGATATCGGGGAGACCTCTTGTAGAGCACACCATGTCTTTCTGAAAGTCTTCATCCACTTGTGTGTCATTGTGACATTATACTGTTGGGGAGATGTTATACAACCAACATTGAGTTTCATCGATGGGCTTCCTTAGTGTATTATTCATTCGCTGAGACATAAGGAAAATTCTCACCGAGATGCCCTTTAGTTTCATTCACAATTGCTATGACCATACGATATCAGAGAGACCTCTCATAGATTAGATTTTGTTTCATTGAAGGTCACTTGATACACATTGTTGCCATAACATATCACTCTTGGGAAGACCTATTTCGAAGAGAACATCTCTCACTGAAGAGAAATTTGAAAGAAGTCATTCGAAAAGTTGTAACTTCAAACTATCAGGAAAACATCTTGTAGATCATTTCAGTGATATCGATACACCCCGAATTCACACCTATTCGCTGAAACTTCTAGAAAGTCCTGCCAAAGGAAATTTGTCCAACGGCAGTTGGTGTGACATTGCACATTCACTATGACCCTTCACCAAAGCCTTAAGCTCTTGCCGATGTGTTTCCATTTAATCTCTGATCGGTGTGACATACAAATTTTTCTAAGACCACATACCGACGGAATAACATATGTCGATAGAGATCACTTTCTATCACCGAAACAAAAAAGAGGTCTTGTCGATAGCTTCCAGTATGTTAAATTCAATCGACATGACATCATAAATGTCTTGCTGATAGGCAACACATACATTTCAAAAATGGATTGGGGAGACCCTGCCATTCTCATGCCGAAATGAGTAAGCCCGAATGAGAAACAACCAATACCTTTAGAAAAATGAGATGTCAGAACCAAGGTAAATGTAATGCCTTCAAAAAATGTGAGATCAAAGAATGTAATCAAATGGCTTGTAATCATGTGAAATACACCAGTGGTATGCAAAGAGAACCATCCTGAGACTGATCAACAAAGAGAACTAACTGAAAGAGATTTTGTCATCAAGGACAAACTCTAAACACAATAGAGATCCAACCAGGTCGCAGTCCTTTGGAGGACTAGGAGCCCGTGACTTAGCCCCCCCACCAGAGCCTGTGGTCACGTGGGTGACCTGCCACTAGCCCTTGAGGGCCAAAATTTTGCTCCTTGTTAGTGTTAAAAGTTCCTTTTATAGGCCTTTTTTTCGCTTCTTCATAACTTTTGTAAATGGAGGCCTTTTTTTGAAAATGAGATATCGTCGGAAAGCTAGGTTCGATGAAATTCGCAGTGGTGGAGGTTTTATTTTTTTATTTTTTTGTTTTGATGCATTTTTTGGCCTCTAAGGCCAAAGTTGTTGTTTTCACTCTGGAGGGCATATCTTTTGCCTTGTTTATTAGTTTTTCATGATTCAAGCAGCGTCAGAAAGCTAGTTCTGTCCTCTTCTCATATCTTAGACTTGATATTTCTAGAATTTTCTCTAGGTATCTATTTTTTTTATTAGAACTTAGCCTTTATTTTTTGGGTTATTTTCTTGGGAAGTGTGCAATCAAGAGTTTTTTTTAGATCAAAGGGGAATTTTTATTCTTTGAGAGTATATATTGTTGTTTTCTATCATGGATACACATAATATTGCACTCCTTACTCCATTCAACTATTTTGGTTGGAAAAAACAAATGGAGATTCATTTGAAGCACAAAGGGTTGTACAGGGTAACCATGGGTACAAAAATTGAACCTACAGGTGCTACTAAAAAGAGAAAATGGTTTAATAGGTGTGATGAAGCTTATGGTACTTTATGTCTATCTCTTTCATCTGACCTTCTTTTTCATATTGATTCTTGCACTCCACCCAATGAGATCTGGACTACTTTAGAGTCTTTGTTTGGGAAGTAGGATACTATGAGAGGATTTCAGTTAGAGAATGAGCTCATTGGCTTAAATCCTAGGGATTTTTACAGCATCTAGGAGTTTTTCACCAAAATCAAGTCTCTTAGATTGTATTTGTCACAATGTGGTGTTTAGAAGGAAGACTCTCAGTTGATATTGTCCATTCTTTCTAAGCTTGGACTAGATTATTCAGTTTTTGTATCTACCTTTTATGCCACTAAGGAAGCACTTGGTACGAGATTGACTATGCCATCTCTTGATGAATTTGCTTTATCTCTCACTCAAGAGAAATCTAAGTTAGCTAGCATGGGAACGATGAAACCTTCTTCATCACAAGAATTTATTGCATCATAAGAGCCCAGAGATCAGAAGGCTTCTATAGGAAAAGGAAAGAAGCATAAACAAAAGTATTCCAAACCTCATGAGCAACAAAAGGAGTCCTCAGATTCATCCTCCTCTTCTAAGGGGAAATCATCTAGGAAGGAGAAGGGTCCATGTGCATATTGTAAGAGGGAAGGACATGCGGAACATAGTTACAACAAGGACATTGATGAGTTGAAGCATCTTCAGAAACATCATATTGATTTTCCTTTTAGGATTTCTACATCATCTTCTTCCCCTCATTCTTCTTCTTCAGAGCAACATGATAGGGGCACAACTAGTTTACATACTTCATTAGATATGAAGGGACATGCTCTTTGTGTTTCTTTAGGTCTTGGATCAGGGAGATGGCTTCTAGATTCAAGAGAATCTCATCATGTGGCATCTTCATAGTTTATGTTCACTTCCTTTGAGCCTTGCACTATGTCTCCTATTTTTATGGGAAACAATACTTACATGAGTGTTACAGGGAAGGGGTCTATTAGTTTTGGGGATAACACCTTTCAGGATGTCTTGTGTGTTCCTCACTTGAAAAACAACCTTCTTTCCATCTATTAGATCACACATGGAGGCAATGGGAGATCTGTGGAGTTCACACCTAATTATGTTATCTTCAAAGACTTGGAGAGTAGATCAGTTATTGCTACTAGGATGGTGGATCACTCATCTTGATTATATTCCTTTATTGATTTTGCTACTAATGGTGCTTCTATTCCTACAGTTGTTCATCACACTTGTAGTGTGAATCATCATTCAGAGGAGACATTTAACTTCTAGAACATTGGTGTTCTCACTTTGGATCCCGTTCTTGAGCCTTTTGTTCCACCTCCTATTATAGTTGCTGATACTTCTAAGGCTACAAATGTGGTTTCTTCCATTTCAGTGTAGTAGGACATTGTTAATCATTCATCTTTGGAGGTTCCTATCCAGTCTTCACCTGCTTTGATTTCTTAATTTGTTGAGGTCACACCTATTTCTGTGGAGACATCTTTGGTTACACCTACTTCATCTTCAAAGATTGCATTCATGAGGCCTCTTCCCTTTCACTTATTTCAGTAGATGCAGTTTCTTTAGTTTTTTGGAGCTACTTCATTTTGGGGGGCCATGCAGTCTCTTCATTCCTCTCTTCTAGGCGGGTTCATTCATGTATCTTTGTGATGGATGGTGTCCTTGGGGGGTCTTATGGAGTCCTCCATCTTTCATCACTTAGTTTTTTTTTGCATTCTATTTTAGGGAGGAGTTTTATTCCCATGTGGTTTTCTCCTTTACCCCATTTGATTTAGTTTGCATTGCATTTGTAAATGGGTACCTGATTGGGCCTTGTTGTTGGGACTCATCTTTTGTATAATAATTTTCTTCTCCTTAAGTTGCACTTATGGGGGGTGTTGGTGTAATTAATTATTTAATTACATTTTCATAAGTTTACTTAGGCATTATTTTAATTCCTAGGTTGCATTTAGTTATCTTTATCTAGTTGAGCTATCTTTTTTCTCAAGTTAGGTTTAGGGTTGTGCATGTATTGCTTTTTTGCATGCTTTCCTTTTCAAAGGATTTTGTATCATTTGTAAATCAATTACAATCAATAATCAATATCTTGGTTTTGCTTGCACATTCTTGCTTGAGGGTTTACAAAACATCTTTTTTGTTCTAGATATCTGTTGCTTGTGATAGGTGATTACATGCAAGTGATTCTTGGGGACTATGAAGTTAGCTTCTCAACTTCTTCAGAAACAAGGGAGAAAAACAAGCTTCGAGCCAAGAGTACACATGTCACATCCCAATTGGACTGCTACAAGACACATTCCCATTGCAGTTATATTTTCATTTTCCATTGCAGGGAATACATATGATATAAAGATTGTTAGCCTTTGTAGCAAGAAGAAACCTGCCCTTCAAAAGGAACATGTTGGAAAGAATAATCTTCAAGTTGTTGTCACTCATTTGTTACATCGGGAAAAATGACAAAATGACAAGGCCAAAAAGTGAGTCAGCATCCTCGTCAACATTCATATCATCACCAATTAACATTTATTTGTAATACTCGGTATCAAGAAACATACATTTGTTACACATTATTCTTTCAAAGGCCAGACTTGTGTTATACCTGACCAATCATATATGTTTCACTTTATGTACTTACAAACCCAATTGATCAATAAATATTCTCTTCCATTGTTCATATTCAACATTAGATGGCCAATTGAAATAATTGATTTCATCCATATTCTTCCGGTATGGAGAATACTTTGTCATTACTGAATTGGATTCCTTATCAAAATCCTCCAAAAAGATGATGATAAAAGACAATTTCTCCAAAGCTTTATTCAGAATATTAATATCAACTTTTTCACAAATAAGCTTTGTTTGAGAGGCAATGGTGTTGTCCATTTGGTTCTTCCACATCTATAGGGGTTTCACTTCATCATAAGTTTGTTGAATGCCCTTATTTTCAATTCCCTTATTTTCTGTTCCAATGGAGCAATATACCCTTGAAACCCTTGTTCATTAATTTCATTGACAAATCTATAAGTTGGGATAACCTTTGGGTATCTATCTTCCTATTGATTGGCCCCAACTGCCATGAGCTTAAACTTCTCAACTCTAGGAATCCATTTATCAAGGAGTGGGGTGGCCAACTCCTTATCCCTCTGAGATGACCTTATTACTCTTATCATCAATGAGTAATTAGTATGAATGCTATTCAATTTACTTTGAATCTTTCTATTTAGGTGTTTCAAGATAGTATGAACAATCCTTGAATGGTTCTCATACATTGGTTTCCTATGTCTACTCAAGTAATTTATTATACACTTCAATTTGTGTGAGGAGTTATGCCCTTGTAGGATCACCTGATGGGATGGTACCTGATGTGCTTGGCCTCTCAATTGTGAGTGGCTCCTGCACCAAATTATATGGCACTATTGCCAAAGATTGATCCGATGAGGGGGATTGAGAATGTGCATCTAGAGAAGTCAATGATGCATGATTTGAAATAGTTTGACCTTGCTTTCTTAATACTTCTACTTGCTACTTGTACAATGCTACCTTAGTTTCTAACATGGCCACCTTTTGCTAACTCTTGTCATATTCACCTATAAGATTATTAGATATTTTTCCTATACTCATCTCTTTCAAGAGTGAGGTCTTCCACTATTTCCTTAGTAAACTTTGCAACATTCACAACCACATCAACTGCCTCTAAATTTTGGGTGTTAGCGACTCTCTTTATCAAAAATTTCCCACTAAGATTTGATGGTTAAGCCACTACCGAATTCCTGGATGCTATAGATAATGACCAGATTTCTAATGCATCCCATTCTTCACTAAACATTGATCCTCAAAGTGCCATCTCTGATTCTTCTTCAATTTGCAGCAAGGGACTTTTAGACCTCCTTATAGTATTAGGCATCATAGCATCAACAATGTCCCATTCAGGTAATGACAATATACCACTCTTCTTCACAAGCTCTCTACCCTCTTTAGCAGTCATATTATGGAATTCAGCCCTCATAGCCTTCCTTAAATTTTCTTGAATGATAGCTTCAGGGAGTTTCAGATGTAAGCTCCTCTCAGTAGCAACCTTCTTTGCATATTGTGGAGCTTTACCTCTCCATACAAAATATTTGAATGCACTTGTTTCAAAAAAGGTGTCATCTTCCATAATGCTTTGCAGGCCTCAATCCTCAAATCATCTACACTATTTAGACCTCTAAGGTCAGCCTTTCCTAGTCTAAGGCTATCCTCCCTTGAGCTTGAAGTAGCTTCCCTTATGAGAGATGGAATTCCCTGTTGTATCTCCTCATAAGTGACAAGGATATCATCATCCTCTATATAAGAATAATCCACTACTCCTCTTACCTTAGTCTTTTTCCTTTTGAGGGGTGGCTACTCCAATGGAGTAGGACTTCCTGGAACCGAGTCAACATCAATCACAACTGTAGGGACCCATTTTGGAGGGTGATGGAACTGATCTCTTAGGAGAAGCTACCCTTATTTCCCCAGAAGTGGAAGGGGATGGCAATGTTTGCTCCTTGTATGTTGTCTTCTTTCTAGA
This sequence comes from Sequoia sempervirens, assembly GCA_007258455.2. Taxonomy (NCBI): domain Eukaryota; kingdom Viridiplantae; phylum Streptophyta; class Pinopsida; order Cupressales; family Cupressaceae; genus Sequoia; species Sequoia sempervirens. The sequence continues at coordinate 438,115,591 of VDFB02047230.1, read as the reverse complement.
GTAAATTATTATTTGCTTGGGTGGCTGATAAGTAGGCCTCTCTTCCAGTACCACAATAGTGTCTTCTTCAGTTTCAACTGCTTTTCCTTTATCTGTGAACACTTGTTGTCTTCTCATTATACCCACTATATCCTCAAAATTATTCAAAACATGCATAATCCTATCGAATGTACTTTGTATATTGGGCATAGGGTCATACTTAGGATCTATCCTTTGAGCCCTCTCCATCATCTTATTGAAAGAAAGATATTTAGACTTCCTTTCATCTTGCTCTAGGAAGTCAAAAATGTTCTTGATTACATCCTCTGGGTAGTAGAAATTATGCACAAAAGTACCAAGCCTTTTCTCCATCTTTAATGAATTAATGAAAATTTTTGGATCATGATTCCTTGGGTGCATACGATCCAATTTTTATGGTGCTAGAAGATGTAACAACTCTTTCTATGCTCCCTTTACTATAACAAATTCATAAAACACAGTCCACTCTAAGAAAAACAAGATCTTCTTTGTTGTATTAGGTAGGTGTGTTGCTTGGGAGGCTCCCAGTTTCCTTATGACTTCAAGAAACCCAATCCTCAATGGCACATCTCTTGGAAAGACAAATGGGTCTATGTTAGTGCCATAAAATCTGAAGATTGTGGAATTTGGGTATAAGATTAGATCTCCCCAATTATGACCCAAATTCAAATTAGTTCTCTTCTCCATAGGTCTCAAGAACTCATGTATTTCCTTGGGAATCCTTGGTGGGTAATAAATCGGATATCTTCTCAATTTTGATGCAAAAGCATTTTGGAACACCACATAGTTATATTTTTGGTCATCCTTATCAAGAATTTGAGTCCAACATTGGACAGGAAAATCAATACCATCCTCCTTCTTTCTCAATGTCATATCCCTCTCAAAATTATTTTCCCCTTTAAATAAAAACATATGCATAAATAGGGAATACCACCAGAATTTCACCCAATTCTTTCCTCCTTTCAACTCAACCAGACCTTTATGGATATTCTCTCCCAAATATGTGGCATAGTCATAGACAATGTTGAAGGCTGGATGCTATATATGTGTTGCCAAGTAACTATATTCCTTTCACAATGTGTCAGGTGGAGAGAAACCAATAATTTGGTAGAAGGAATATACAGTCTTCTTGAAGTAACTTGTAAAATACCTCATTGGGAAAGGTTCTAACTCATCTTTACCAATCCTTATTTGTTTTCTATTTTTCCCAATGCCTATGCTAGTAGTATGTGTAGGTAACAATGTCATCCTAATCAACACTTTGGTGTTCTCATACGCCTTTCTAATGACATCCATATCAAGATGCACCATATCAATGTTCCATTCCTACAACTGGAAAACTCGTGCAATTTCTTCTTTGGTTATCCTCACTATATCCTTCCCATCAAATGTTCTAATTACCCTTGAAACTAGGTCATACCTTGAAGCAATGTCCTTCAACAAATCAACATCCATAGACACATTGGGGACAACTAATTTTCCCATGTATAGTCTCCAAGGGTTACAAAGAGGAATCCAAAGATTTATATTCTCGAACCAATGCTAAAATAGCTACCATACACTATAAGGTACTTTGACATCTTTGATAAAACATTGTCTGTCAAGTGCCCCCTCCTTGACTGTTGGGCCATAAAACAACATTCTACTCTCAGCCTTTTTATTTGTGGAGGGTTTCAGTAAATCTATTACATCCTAGGATAGTAGTCTAGATTGAGTTGCAGAGGTGGTAGTTTGTGCTTTGGGTTCCATTGGCAGTGAGGAAAACTTAGGCCAAGTTAGGGTTTTCAACACAAAAGGTTTCAATAACTAGATTCACAATTCAAACCTAGGGCTCGACTCAAATGCAAATTCTAAAAGGTCCTGTAGAACTACAAAGCATGGAAGCTCATTTGACAAGAAACGTAGTGAGAACCGACTCCAGTACAGAGAATTTGAATAAAGCATAAAAACTACATTTAATACTTTACTTACAACTTTTACTCGTGAGAAACCCTAATGCCGACTGTGAAAAACTTTGCAAATAGCCTCTCTCAATTTCCCGTACACTCTAGACGTGTTTTCAACTCTTCATTATGTGAGACCCGATCATCTACATCTAGTTTTGGAAAAATTGAAGTAGTTTCAGAAGTCAATTCCACCATTATTGCTCGCTCACGCAAAGAAAGAATGGATGCAATGGTCAAAATTCTTAGTTTTGAATATTCATCGTTGATCTCTCATCGAGATGGCCTTATGGATGACTCAAATTAAGTCAATTAAGTTTAAATTCCAATCGTTGTCACATGTTGTTCCACTAGCCAATGAAACCTTTCCAATTGGGTACTCATTTTTCTGTCTGTGGGCTCCACCTTTCCTCATTTGCTTGTGACTAAAGAAAAACATGTGGCAGCTTCTCACAGACCTCATAGCTTTTAACCAACCCACAAATTAATCCTATGAGATGGCGGGGAAAGGCAATGATTGACCCTACCATCACATCATAACTATTGATTACAATACTAAGGATGTCAGATGGATGAAGTGGAGACCGGGCCGCACACATATGGCTGTACATGCATTAACATCTTGCAGACCATGTGACATTTAACGAGCCACCCTTTGAAACTTGTGAGCTAGCAAGGAACGACCCAGATCAATTCCTGTGATCAAAGGATCTCCCAACCTACACACATGATAAAATTAGTCCAAATGAGGCCATGACTAGGCCAACAAAAATTTGACCCTCAGGAAGATGACTTAAACATAATTCAATTGAAAAATTTTATGGCCTAACTATAGGGAGCATTTAAATGATTAACCATATGTGATGACCGACTAACTTAGGACTCGGGGCTGGTACAAAGAATAATTTTAATGGCTCAACTCATGAATTAAATGACTGATAACTAGATGCAGTAAGTCAACACAAAATTATAAGGATGGAGGTTGTAGATTGATTACTATGAGGCGAGGGTTTTTTAACTAAAACCTTAAACCCTACTCATGGACGCAAAAGGAAGCAAACCTCAAGAGGAAAAAATTTGCTAGGATTTTTTCAAAATTTTAGTAGCACTACCAAATGGGACGTGTTAGATTTTCTCCTTGACATGTCCAAGTCTCTTAGACATATCGTTCTTTAGGCTGGCAAGAAGACATTTGAATATGTCTCTTAGAAATTTAGAAGTCTCATCTACATTTCACAACAACCCTTTTTGTTTGCGTGGAAGAGACAATGGTGAGACTCTCTTCGATATAGCATTGTCTTGGCGACATGCCATGTGCTGCTATGGGAACACTTCAGACATGGAATTCACTTTAGTGTTATGCCCAAGGGCCTTATTTGGTGGTTTATACTAGTGTAATCCATTATGAAATGGAGATGGGACATATGGTGAGTGTGGAAGATGGGTGAAAATGAAAGTATGCAAAATAACCAAGGTGGATTTTTGGCTCCAATAGGACCTTTAATATTATGAAACATTAGTGTTACTTAGTTATCAAATTTCATTAAAGGATAAGTTTTATTAATTTTAATCATTATGTATGTAAATAATGCTATGAATATTTTGGTCAAATAATGTTGATCCTATTGTTCAGTTTAACTTGAATTACTGGGCACTTGAGATGTCTGCACCTTGTGCAAATGTGCAAGTATGTTTATCAGAGTGTTCTTTAATAATTCTAGTGATATCTCCTTAAGCTACTGTGAAAGTATGAAAGGATTTTTAATTCTTGAGTTAATGGAAAGCAATCAAAACAACTTCTTTAAAAGGATTTTAACCCTGGGTAGAGACCAATTAAAGTAAACTATCAGAAAGAATTTTAATTCACATCAACTTAGAAACCAATCAACTCTTTCACACAGTAACATCAAATGTGCTCTGATATATTAGATAGATTTAAATAACTTGAACATACCACTTTGGAGACAAAAAAGTAATAAATGATCATTAAAATCAACATAGTAACTGAACACTAAAAATTAATTATGATTTATGAATAGTCTGCTCCATTGTATTACTTCAAAATATAATCATTATAACAAAAGTCTTTGAAATATGGTACAAATGGACGAATTATGCAATCTATTTTCTTACTAATGCCTACTCTAATGGAATGGAATGTAATGATGATGATATGATATCTCAAAACTGGGGCCTGCTTTCCCTATTTGTGTGGGAAGCAACAAGCTTCAGGCCTATTATAAAAGGTCATATTGTTTCATAACTAAAACATAATTAGAATAAACATAAAAATATTAAGAGTTTGCTAGTGGATGCACTATAGTACGTTAATCTCCAGCAAGCACCCGTGGGCTTCTAAAATCTATTCAAGGCTCATGCACCATGATTGTGTATCAAAAAACTATCAAACTCTAGCCCCTATCACTCCTCTCTTACTTGGCCCATGAAATGAACAAGTTGACCTTTGAAAAATTCTCCACGTACCCACTTTTAGCATGAGTATCTGCATTATGTATGATGTCTTTCATAGCATACTCCAATTCAAAGATTCCCCCAAGTTGCTGGTGCATCCTCTTAAGCACTTCCTCTTCATCATTTTAATCACATCAAGAATAACTGGTAGATAGTTGGAAATTTTGTGCTTCCATGTATATTGATCTTTCAATTTTGTTTCTTCAAAGAAATTGGGTAAGGCCATACTCAGTCGTTGACTAAAATCACTCAACTCCTATGTTAGGATATTGTGGAAGTCCCTATGAGCTTTCATGAGTTCCTAGTATTCTTGTAGCATAGCAGAGTTATCTTCTTTCTTTGCAATGATTTGAGACTCTACCTCCATCATATCACTCAATCTTGTGTTTTCCAGTAATGATGCATATGTTTTATCATGAATTTTCCAAACTTGTTCAACATGTTTGTACATTTCTTCAAATCTCATGCAAACTATTTCTGATGCCATCTCAAAGACCTAGTGGTTTTTAGTTTTCCCTTTAACTCTTCCTGTTCCTTCTGCACTTTCTCATTCCTTCTTTTCCAATATGTTGTTTTTGACATTTCCTGAAGCACTTCCTTTCATGTTCAACCAATGGAGAATAGAGCCTTAAAGAAGAAGAAGGTCGTCTATCCCTGTAGTTGATCAACTCTTGTTTCAACCTTTCATTTTCTTCTATCAACTGATTGTTATCCCTTACCAGTTTATGAATCCGAGCCTTTGTGAATTTTGCGACATTCACATTTAAATCAAGAGTTTCCATGGGATCTGTTTCTCCTACTCTTTGCACCAAAAGATGTCCAAAAATATTATCATGATCAACTAGGGAAGGATTTTTCCCTGGTGGATAGAGTTCCCATATCTGCAAGGTAGTATTGTCAGGATTAAATTTTGATCCAGTGTAGATCTTGTCGCCAACTTTGTTTGTTAATTGCAAGGTTTTATTTTTTCTTTTCAGAAAACTATCAAATATAATGGCCGAGTTGATATCCCATCCTAGAAAGAGCATAACCCCAACCTCTTTCAATAATGCCCTTCCCATCTTAGCAGTCATATATTTCATTTCTCTATCAATTTCATGTTGAAGTTCTTTTAAAGCATATGCTTCCTTCTCAGGGTCAATGTCCTTCAACCTTTCCCTTACCACCTTTCCTTTATATTCATATATGAAAGCTTTAAATTCAGGAGTCTAGACAAAGGCATCATCTGCAATGAACTCTTAACTTACTCGATGCCTCACATCATCAAATAGCTCATCAAAAGCTTTAAAGTTTACTACACTCCTTTCCAGTGGAATTTCATATGGAGGAATGACAAGAGTATTGATTTGTGTGACTTCATCCTCCTCTTCAACATCATCTTCTACCATGATTGGTGTATTAACTAAAAAGCTTACCTCTGGAGTAGGCTAAGGTGACAAATGGTCTAATGGTGCTACATTTTCTACTTGCCTCTAAGAGCCAACATTTCTTCTTCTCTCAAATGCCATTGAAGGTACATCCTTTATTATCTCTTCTTCATGCAGAAGCAACTGTTCAACTCTCTCCATGGGGTTCTGAATTTCATAAAAAAGCTTCTACCTAAGATGGGTTAGTTTTCAATCTCAATGCCTCAACCATAACAATCCTATTGTATGTATTTCCTCTCATGATCGCCTGACTATCCTCACAATTCTTGACAACATCATCAACATCAAAATTATGCTTGTATCCTTTCAGTTTCTAAGAAATTTTGGCATCACATATAAAGTACTCAGGGTCAAAATTCTTCCTCTTATTTCCAACTAGCAAGCCATGATAATTTAACTTGCTTCCAACCAAGTCATACCATGAATCAACAATAATGGTGAAATCACCAAAGCACAAAGTAGAAGGCATGAATGTCTAACTTCCATAGCTTTTCAAATGCATAAAGGCTGAATAAGACAATTGTCTTATAATCTAAAGATAAGCAACTCCATCCAACATAGTCTTAGGCAACAAATATGGTTCTGCCTCAAATTCATACACCCTAATGATAGTACATTATGAAAAAAGCATACCAATCTTCCCAATTGTGGTATATCTTTCCATCATGGCCTTTCTCCTTTAGTTGGAGAAACCTCTGTGCTTCATGGGATAGATTATAATCACATTTATGGCCAAGAAATTTATACAAGGGTTTGACAAAATGCTCCTCAAAGTACAAGTAGTGGGATCTCCCACATCTACTATCCCAGATTGATTTCCAAATTTGCACTAGTCTATAATTACCATTTCTATCTAGATATTTTACTCTTAATTCTTCTCCCCAAAGTCCCATCACCTGACCCTCATACAATATCATATGCATAAGAAGTGAATAGTGCTTGAAATTGATAGCTTCACTGTTATTCTTAATAGCATTAAGAGCACTATTAATGGCCTCTGATAGATACTCTGCATAATCATAGGGCTTGGCATCTTGACTCTAAATGACCAAGGCTAGAACCATGGGAGTTGTAGTCATGTTGGCAGGGGCCTCAATTCCCAACACTTGGCTAGCTAAATAGTATGTGTATTGATAATATTCTTCAAAAAATTCTACAGAAAATGGGGGATTTTCATTGCTAGCAAACCTCATAAGTTGATTTCCTGGACCATTGGGTCTGTGCAGAGGCAACTTCCACCTCTTATAACTCATATCCATAGAGTGATACTCCTCCATCAAGTCTCTCAACTGCAATTTCATTTTCACAAAAGTGTCCAATTAAAAAACCATGCAAATATAATCCCTTGTTATGATCATAAACTGTGACCCATCATGCAAATGAATTTCCCTTGTTTTGGGATTATAATTCTTTTCCAGTGCTCTAATTAACTCTATGTTCACTAAAAAAATTATGCATTACTAGCTTCCCTAAATTTAAATTCCATGGGTTTGAGACCAGGCTATATCGATATTTATTCCTATAATGATATATGAACAAATCGTAGCCTCTATGTGGAGTCCATACATCTCCCAAATTCTTATGCTTGTCTTCTAGGGTCTCATATGATGGGTTTAACTGAGCAATTCTTTGTGATTTATGCCTAGACCCGAGACACTTATCTATTAAGTCTTTCTTGAGAGGTCTACTTTCATTTTTTTTCCTTTTTGCTCTTGTCTTTTTTGGGGTTTTATCCATTCTAACCCATACAATGTTGTACTTCAAGCTATATTCAAAGATTTACATTTAGTTGAGCCAAGGTGTACAAATGTAAAAATTTCTGAGCTGCTTGCTTTCATCCACCTCCATCCTCTGGATGCTTAGCCACAATGCACAGTGAATTTTGGTTTCTTAGAGGCTACTTTTATCAAATTTTAGCATGCTTAAATCAACTCTGGTTGATAAATGGCACTCATTCCACGTTCCTATCAACTTGCATATTAATGGAATTTTTCTCTTTGATGACTTAATCTGTCAAATCAATCCAGTGACAATTATTTCATATTTTGTCGATGAGACTCTACTCACAATGTCTATATCTCTCTTCGATATCCTTGGAAATCTTTTGAGAAATGTCTAAGAGACATTTGGGCTTCTATCATCGATATCACAATGTCTCTTCGATATTTACTTCTTAATTTTCTCCCTGATGATTTTCTTTTTTTTGATGAGACTGGTGGATTTCTCTTACGAACAAGCTTATCTCTCCTTGACATATATTTATTTCTATCCTCAGCGGTAATAGTTGCTAATGATGTCTATGTGAATTTTTTATGTCGGGGAGACTCGAGGTCACCTCTCTCCAACGTCCCTTAGTCTCATCGATATTTTGTGCTAGAATGTTGGGGAGACTTTTGATAATGTCTTCTCGATATCATTGTGTCTATGATACCTCATCCAATGTCTATTCGATATTTCTGTGTCTTGCTGAAACTTTGCTCCTTTAGTGTCAAAGAGACTTCTTTGCTTCTCTCCTCGACATGCTGATGTCTCTTTGGCATTGTTGTTTCATCAGTGCTCGTTCTGCCAATGATTTACTATTTATTTTATGATTACCTCTCAGTGTCCAAGAGATGTTTTTCTGTTTCCCAAATGTTGACACTCGTATGATTTGTCAGTGAGACATGTTAGATTCTTTCCTCGACATGCCCAAGTCTCTAATACATGTCACTCTTTAGGATGGCAGGAAGACATTTGAATATGTCTCTTAGACATTTAGGAGTCTCATCTACATTTCTTATCAACCCTTTATGCTTGTGTTGAAGAGACTATGGTGACTCTCTCTGATAAGGCATTGTCTTGGTGACATGCCATGAGCTACTAGGAGAACATTTTAGGCAGGGACTTCACTTTATTGTAATGATCAAGGGCCTTATTTTGGCACTTTATACTAATGTCAATTATTATGAAATGGAAATGGAGCATATGGTGGATATGGGAGGATAAGTGAAAATGGAGGTGTGCGGGACAACCAATGTGGATTTTTGAGCTCCAACAACATCAACACATACTCTTCTAGGATATGGGAATTGCTATGGAAATTTATCTCATAAGTCTCTCACATTGGTATGAGCTAGTAATATAAATAACAATATGTAATTTTTATTTTATCTAACACCACTTAGTGTAAATAAATGATATTTATTTTTAGTTTTATTTGTTTCTTCATTCTTTCCATAAGAGGAGGCAACTCCACTTTGTGTACCTATCCCATCTAGGTAAATGAAGAGAAGTAGAGGATCTAATTAATTTATGGCAAGTGATTGAGGGATCATTTTTTTCCTTTGATTATTGTCAACCAAGATTGTTGTTTTATCGTTTGTTTCTCTAGTAGTGCTTGCTTTTCCATTATGGCATTGTTCATTAAATGAACATAAAACAAGACAATATCATCTTTAATTGTTTTTAATTCTTTATTTTACGTTTAATTAATTGTGTTTTAATTATAAAATCTCCGATTTGAATGTATCTATGATAACTTTGTCTTCTTAAGAAAAAAACACCTAAAAAAAATTTCTCTACACATTTAATTGTTTCTCAAAAATTTGTTTGGTTGATACTATCCACTTTTTTATATAACTATATTTTTTTTTAATTGTTTTTCAAAGATTTGTTTCATTGATACTATCCACTTTTTTATATAATATATTGAAAAATTCTAAGTTGTAGATGGAAATATCTTCATATAATTTCTAAATTAAAATATTAAAAAATATAAGGATAATTAGAAGGATAATTCCAATCTATTTTTGATCTTTTGTAAAAGAAACTCTTCTTAAATGAAAGGGAATTTTATTAAAAAAATTAATTTAAAAGAGAAAACTCGTGTTCCAGTAAAATAAATTACACTTCAAAAGGGATATTCCATTTTATTCTAAAAAGTAGGCAAGCCATTACTTATTTCATTTTATTCAAGATTTCTATAGTATTGTATATATGGTTTAATTGCATTAATAGGTGAAGCTAAAAAAATTATTGAGAGCTACCAATTATGATATTGATTCTCCATATTCTTAACAAAGAAAGAGTCATTGATCATTTTTTTTTATTTGTAAGAGTATTGTATTAGCTATCAAAATTTTTTACAGTACGTCTGCAAAATAGGGAAGAACATATCAGAGTGCAACCCAAACCATAACCCCAAACTTGCAGAATCTGGCCACCAAGACTAATAGTCAACTCCCACCACAAGCACGACCAACCAAAAATAGAACCCAAAAAAAGAACTCAAAGCATCGAAACAATTTATAGACATATACTTATAAACCACCCAATAGACCACCACACATGTTGGACCATACCTGACCCACATAAATAGGCTATAAAAAGCCATTCAACTTTGTGAATTGATTGAATTCCACCATCCAGTCTAGACCTTCCACCATCACCAGACCAAGAAACTTCTTCAGGAAGCTGACCCCATAGGCCACAATCTGGCCGTGATGACACAACACCAAATCCTTAATCTCCAGCAGAAAATGATAGATGTGGATGAATCCTCCTGCCACCTACACCAAAGGAAAATTGTGAGTTCGCAGTGTGCCCCGCCCCATCAATGCTGATTTGAGCACCTCATCCTAACCACCCAGAATCTTGTTCTTGAACAATTTACAAATGAAAGCCTTTTCCTCCACCTTTGGCGTTGTCACATTTATGAGAGATGTGAGAAAATGGGAGGAAATGTTGGTGTTAACCCTAAAGGACTCCCGGTTCTGCACACAATCTTTTCCCAACACCATTTTTACTGCCAACAACACTTAAGGATCGATCCTCAGCATAATCTGCTTCAACCACTGATCGATAATGTGCTTGAAGGCCATTTGTCGCACCTTGCAATCTAGCTAAATTTGAGTGTCTAGTCCAACACTAACCACACCATCCACCGAAACCTCCACAATGAATTTAAAACGTTCCACCATAGCTATTTTGTAGAGCAATCCAAAGAAAAACTTAAATGAAGATGGGTGAAAAGAAACTAGACCAACCTATGTTAATAAAGATCTAGTTGGAAAGAGTTTATTATGTTGTGCATTAACCATTGTGCCCGACTAGATTGACTATCCACTATCCATTTTCCCCATGACCCATTAGCTCGCCTCCGTCTGATGCCAACTGGGGTTACGACCATAATGTGCCTAGTTCTCCAGGTGATATGACACGATTGCCAATTCCACCAAACTATGATTGCTAGTGCCACAAAACTATGATTTCAATTTCCATGAAATGTAGAGGTATATCATTGTATATACCTATATCGTTATATATATGTATTTATATTTTACCAGTGTGTACAATTTTATTCCTATATGAATTTATTTAGACATTCATCAAATGCATATATGGCATTGTAGACTTTATAACACTATATGGCATTTTCAAGACATTATGTATACCTTCATGGCCTTATTGAGATCTATGTATATTTCATGTATTCAAGACTTAAATGGTTTAAATTATTTGAGTGGTTTTAATAATAAGGCTTAATATTATTTTTTAGGAGTGACAATAAATTTTTAAAATGGTTTCAACACTAATTAACTACAAACCCTAATCCCTCAAAACCCCTATACCCTCTACCCTATACAATATTGGACCCTCAACCCTCTACCCTCAACCTTAAACCCTCAAGACTCAACCCTTAAACCCTCTACCCTCTACCCTTTTATCTACCCTATAAACCCTCAACCATCAACCCTTAATCCATCAAACCTCAACCCTTAAACCCTAAGGGTTAAAGCACAAAGCTATGTCACACTTTCAACCAACTTATCAACACAACTAGATTTAAGTATTTCTAACTAAAAATCAATTTTGGTCAAACATATGATCTAGTAAGATTCATTCTAGCTAAGGTAGAAAATTCCACAACTTTTTCAACTAAAATTGTTGGCTAAAAATATATGGAGCACCACTTTGAGTCCAATTTACCAAAAAAAAAATTATTTGAAAAACTTGAAGTTTCAATAACTCATACTAATGTAAATAACATTTTTAAAAAATATAAAAGTACCCTTTTGTAGATCAATAAGTGTAGTTTTCCAAAATATATTTACTCAAATAGTTTAATTACTACTTATATTTTATTTTTAATTTTTACTAAAAGTAGGTTATCAACACAAAATATTAGGTTGATTACCATGCCAAGAAAAAGTACTAAAACTTATTTAATTTTTTTTTTTTTAAATATGATGCACTAGATAAAAGAATCTATTTTGAGATGGTATAATTTTTTTTTCTGTTTTAGATAAATATTTAATATGAAAGTTGACGTCCAATGGAAACAACTATTTTTTTATTCACACATTTTAATATTTATTTAAAAATATATATTTATCAAAATTGGAAAAAATATATCCATGCACTAAAGTTTCAAGTTATAAATACACAAAAAATATGAAAGAACAAGAAAATTACTATAAAAAGTTTGACATCTCATGCAACTTCATTTTTCAGCATTTTATCAGCAACTAAATTCTAGTGTTAATTTATTAAAAACTAGATTAAAATATTTTTAATTTTTTTTTTTTTTAAATACAAACATAAAATATACTAAAAAATACATAGTTTACTAGTTTACATCATTTCAAAATTCAAAACATATATAACATATATGCCACATTTTAGTGATTCAAGTTTAAAAGTTAGATCAGTGTTGGTTGTTTCCTTTATAAGGTGTGACACAACTTTTTGCTTTTACCCCTAAACCCTCAAACCCTATACCCTCTACCATCTACATTGGAACCTCAACCCTAATCGACCTTCAACCATATTATACCCTCAAACATCCTAGCTATACCGTAAACCCTCTACCCTCAACCCTAAACCCTTAATCCCTAAACTGGCCTTAAACCTTCTACCCTCTTATACCCTAGTCAACGCTATTCCCTCAACCCTATACCCTCAACCCAATACCCTAAACCCTAAACTGTTAAACCCTCTACATCCCTCTACCCTCAACCCAATACCCTCTTATACCCTCGACCCTAATCCCTCAAACCCTAAACTAAACCCTCTACATCCCTCTACCCTCAACCCAATACCCTCTTATACCCTCGACCCTAATCCCTCAACCCTTAAACCCAAGTAAATTACTCTCTACCCTAATCACTCAACCCTTAACCCTTAATCCCTCAGCCCTTAAACCCTTGACCCTCAATCCTCTACAAGTACACTTAAACCCTAATCCCTCAACCCCTATACCCTCTACCCTATACATTGGACCCTCAACCCTAATCCTTGAACCATATACCCTCAACCCTCTACTCTCAACCTTAAACCCTCAACCCTCAACCCTTAAACCCTAAAGTACCCTTACACCCTCTACCCTCTACCCTATATATACCCTAAACCATAATCCCTAATCCTTAAACCATATACCCTCTACCCTCGATGCTAATCCCTCAACCCTAGTTAAACCCTTAAACCCAATTACTAAACTCTCTACCCTAATCCCTCAACCCTCAACCCTTAATCCCTCAACCCTTAATTAACCCTCTACCCTCTACCCTCAACCCTCAACCCTAGTTAAACCCTAATCCCTCAACCCCTATACCCTCTACCCTATACATTGGATCCTCAACCCCAATCTCTCAACCTGCATATACACTCAACCCTCTACCCTCAACCTTAAACCTTCAAGCCTCAACCCTTAAACCCCTCTACCCTCTACCCTTTGTCGATCTACCCTATACATTAAACACTCAATCCTCAATTCACAACCCTCAACCCTTAATCCCTCAACCCTTAAACCCTAAACCATCAATACCTATACCCTCAACCCCTATACCCTCTACCCTATACATTGGAACCTCAACCCTTAAATCCAATTACTAAAATCTCTATCTTAATCCCTCAACCCTTAATCCCTCAACCCGTAATTAATCCTCAACCCTCAACCCTCAAGTACCCTAGTTAAATCTTAATCCCTCAACCCCTATACCCTCTACCCTATACATTGGACCCTCAATCGTAATCCCTCAACATACCATATACATACCCTCAACCCCTACACCCTCTACCCTATAAAATAATGGACCCTCAACCCTAATGCCTCAACCATACACCCCCAACCCTCTATCCTCAACCTTAAACCCTCAAGCCTCAACCCTTAAACCCTATACCCTCTACCCTCTGATCTACCCTATATATTAAACACTAACCCCTCAATTCTCAACCCTCAACCCTTAATCCCTCAACCCTAAACCTTTAAACCCTAAACCCTCAACCCATATACCCTCTACCCTCTACATTGGAACCTCAACCCTAATCAACCTTCAACCATATTATACCCTCAAACATCATAGCTATACCCTCAACCCTCTACCCTCAACCCTTAATGTCCCTCAACCCTAAACCTGACCCTTAAACCCTAAACCTGACTTAAAACTTCTACCCTCTACCCTCAACCCTAATCCATCAACCCTATAACCTTAACCCAATACCCTAACCCTAAACCATGAATAAAAACTCTACGTACATCCCTCTACCCTAAACCTAATCCCTCAACCTTTAAACTCTTAAACCCAAGAAAATTACTTTCTACCCTAATCCCTCAACCCTTAAACCCTCAACCCTAATCCTTGAACCATATACACTCTAACCTCAACCTTAAACCCTCAACCCTCAACCCTTAAACCCTAAACCATTACACCCTGTACCCTGTACCCTATACCCTATATATAAATTAGACCCTAATCCCTAATCCTTGGACCATATATCCTCTACCCTTGACCCTAATCCCTTGACCCTAATCCCTCAACACTAGTTTAACCCTTAAACCCAATTACTAAACTTTCTACCCTAATCCCTCAACCCTTAACCCTTAATACCTCAACCCTTAATTAACCCTCAACCCTCAACCCTTAATCCATCAACCCTTAATTAACCCTCAACCCTCAACCTTAGTTAAACCCTAATCCCTCAACGCCTATACCCTCTACCCTATACATTGGACCTTGAACCCTAATCCCTCAATGTACCATATGCGTACCCTCAACCCCTATAGTACCCTCTACCATATACATTGGAACCTTAACCCTAATCCCTCAACCATATACCATCAACCCTCTACCCTCAACCTTAAACCCTCAAGCTTCAAGCCTTAAACCCTCTACCCTCTACCCTTTGATCTACCCTATACATTAAACCCTCAACCCTCAATTCTCAACCCTCAACCCTTAATCCCTCAACCCTCAACCCTTAAACCCTAAACCCTCAACCGCTATACCCTCTACCTTCTACATTGGAACCTCAACCCTAATTGACCTTCAACCATATTATACCCTCAAATGTCCTAGCTATACCCTAAACCTTCTACACTCAACCCTTAACGTCCCTAAACCCTAAACCCTTAAACCCTAAACCAGCCTTAAACCTTCTACCCTCTTATACCCTAGTCAACCCTATTCCCTCAACCCTATACCCTCAACCCAATTCCCTAAACCCTAAACTGTTAAACCCTCTATGTCTCTCTACCCTCAACCCAATACCCTCTTATACCCTTGACCCTAATCCCTCAATCCTTAAACCCTTAAACCCAAATAAATTACTCTCTACCCTAATCCCTCAACCCTCAACCCTTAATCCCTCAACCCTTAAACCCTTGACCCTCTACCCTCTACCCTCAACCCTCTGCAAGTACCCTTAAATCCTAATCCCTCAACCCCTATACCCTCTAGCCTATACATTGGACCCTCAACCCTAATCCTTGAACCATATACCCTCAACCCTCTATTCTCAACCTTGAACCCTCAGCCGTCAACCCTTAAACCCTAAAGTACCCTTACAACCTCTACCCTCTACCCTATATATACATTGGACCCTAAACCTTAATCCTTGAACCATATACACTCTACCCTTGAACCTAATTCCTCAACCCTAGTTAAATCCTTAAACCCAATTACTAAACTCTCTACTCTAATCCCTCAACCCTCAACCCTTAATTAACCCTCAACCCTCTACCCTCAACCCTCAACCCTAGTTAGACCCTAAACCCTCAACCCCTATACCCTCTACCCCATACATTGGACCCTCAACCCCAATCCCTCAACCTACATATACCCTCAACCCTATACCCTCAACCTTAAACCCTCAAGCATCAACCCTTAAACCCCTCTACCATCTACCCTCTAATCTACCCTATACATTAAACCCTCAACCCTCAACCCTTTAACTCTAAACCCTTAACCCTTATACCCTCTACCCTCTACATTGGAACCTCAAACCTTAAACCCAATTACTAAACTCTCTACCCTAATCCCTCAACCCTCAACCCTTAATTAACCCTCAACCCTCTACCGTCTACCCTCAACCCTCATGTACCCTAGTGAAACCCTAATCCCTCAACCCCTATACTCTCTACTCTATACATTGGACCCTCAACCCTAATCCCTCAATGTACCATATACGTACCCTCAACCCCTATAGCCTCTACCCCATACAATATTGGACCCTCAACCCTAATCCCTCAACCATATACCCTTAATCCTCTACCCTCCACCTTAAACCCTCAACCCTCAACCCTTAAACCCTCAACCCTCTACCCTTTGATCTACCCTATACACCAAACCCTCAACCCTCAATTATCAATCCTCAACTCTTAATCCCTCAACCCTCAACCCTTAAACCCTAAACCCTCAACCCCTATACCCTCTACCCTCTACATTAGAATCTCAACCCTTAAACCTAATTACTAAACTCTCTACCCTATTCCCTCAACCTTCAACCCTTAATCCCTCAACCCTTAATTAACCCTCAACCCTCTACCCTCAACCCTCAATTACCCTAGTTAAACCCTAATCCATCAACCTCTATACCCTCTACCCTATATATTGGACCGTCAACCATAATCCCTCAACATACCATATACGTACCCTCAACCCCTATACCCTCTACCCTATACAATATTAGACCCTCTACCCTCAACCTTAAACCCTCAAGCCTCAAGCCTTAAACCCTCTACCCTCTGATATACCCTATACAATAAACCTGCAACTCTCAATTCTCAACCCTCAACCCTTAATCCCTCAACCCTCAACCCTTAAACCCTAAACCATCAACCCCTATACCCTCTACCCTCTACATTGGAACCTCAACCCTAATCGACCTTCAACCATGTTATACCCTCAAATGTCCTAGCTATACCCTAAACCCTCTACCCTCAACCCTTAACGTCCCTCAACCCTAAACCAACCTTAAACCTTCTACCCTCTACCCTCAACCATAATCCCTCAATCCTATAACCTTAACCTAATACCCTAAACCCTAAACCGTTAATAAACCCTCTACGTATGTCCCTCTACCCTCAACCCAATACCCTCTTATACCCCTAAACCCTTAAACCCAAGTAAATTATTCTCTAGCCTAATCCCTCAACCCTCAACCCTTAATCTCTCAACCCTTAAACCCTCGACCCTCTACCCTCTACCGTCAACTCTCTTTAAGTACCCTTAAACCCTAATCCCTCAACCTCTATACCCTCCACCCTATACATTGGACCCTCAACCCTAATCCTTGAACCATATACCCTCAACCTTAAACCCTGAACCTTGAACCCTTAAACCATAAACCCTTACACCCTGTACCCTATACCCTATATATACATTGGACCCTAATCCCTAATCCCTTGAACCATATACCTTATATCCTCGACCCTAATCCATCAACCCTAGTTAAACCCTTAAACCCAATTACTAAAATCTCTACCCTAATCCCTCAACCCTTAATTAACCCTCAACCATCTACCCTCTACCCTCAACCCTCAACCCTAGTTAAACCATAATCCCTAAACCCCTATACCATCTACCCTATACATTGGACTCTCAACCCTAATCCCTCAATGTACCATATTACTTACCCTCAACCCCTATAGTACCCTCTATGATATACACTGTACCCTCAACCCTAATCCCTCAACCATATACCCTAACCCTCTACCCTCAACCTTAAACCCTCAAGCCTCAAGCCTTAAACCCTCTACCCTCTACCATTTGATCTACCCTATACATTAAACCCTCAACCCTCAACCCTTAATCCCTCAACCATCAACCCTTAAACCCTAAACCCTCAACCCCTATACCCTCTACCCTCTATATTGGAACCTCAACCCTAATACAACTTCAACCATATACCCTCAAATGTCCTAGCTATACTCTAAAACCTCTACCCTCAACCCTTAACATCCCTCAACCCTAAACCATTAAACCCTAAAATAGCCTAAAACCTTCTACCCTCTACCCTCTACCCTAATCACTCAATCCTATACCCTCAACCCAGTACCCTAAACCATAAACCGTTAAACCCTCTATGTCCCTCTACCCTCAACTGGCCAATACCCTCTTATACCCTTGACCCTAATCCATCAACCCTTAAACCCTTAAACCAAAGTAAATTATTCTCTTACCTAATCCCTCAACCCTCTACCCTCAACCTTAAACCCTCAATCCTCAACCCTTAAACCCTAAACCCTTACTCCCTCTACCAGCTCTACCCTCTACCCTATACATTAAACCACCCTCAACCCTTAATCCCTCAACCCTCAATCCATCCCTCCCTCTCTACCCTAATCCCTCAAACCTATACCTGTTGTGCAGTTTTTTGCACACACGCCCCACTTGGAGTAGGGACCCTCTTTTCGGATGTCTTTTGACCTTTGGTTTTATTGGACTTATCTTTTCGAGGTCTTGGCATGTTGGCCTTGCTAGCTTTGACCTTGCCTTGAGGCTGGAATTGATTAAAATTGAGTTGAAAGCAAAATCCGGGTTTTCACCTAGGTCCTAGATTTTCCAGCTCCGGCGGACTCTCCCAGGCCCTGGTTCTTTGTCTGTTTCTAGCTGGATTCTCCAAATCCGGGTTTTTATCTGATTCTGAGATTTTCTGGTTTGAACGGATTTTCCCGGTCTGCATTAAAATTCTGAACTTCATTGTTTTCCCAGTTTTTGCATTTCCGCAAAATTTATGTCCATCCAGATTTCTGTGTATCTTGAGATTTTCCGAAATTCCATCTTGGGCTCGAGTTTCCGGATTTGTCAGAAGTGTCTTGTCGCTCATTAATGACTAAGGTACCCTTGCTTAGACGCACAAATGGTTGGATATAAAACCTTTTTGAGCATCATTTTTTGACTTTATCATTCATTTGCTTGCTGTTTTGGCGATTGAGAGCTTTCATTTGAGCTTTGAGCATTGATCCTGTGTTGCTTACGTGTGGATTGTTTGGTGATGATTGGGTTTTCCATTGCTAGGACGAGTTTGCTTCGTGATTGCTTCTTTGACCTCGAGTTTCGACTGAATTAATCCATGGTATGTTATCGATGGACCCTCTTGTTTGTTCACGCAATGATTGGGTTCTTCCGTATTGAATGGTGATCATTTTAGGTCGGCCTTTGCTAGGTTTTGATTCTGCATTTGTAGAGTCAGGGTTTGACCCGTTTTTGTAGTAGAACCCCATCACCCGTGCCCTATGAGCACTATTTATCCATTAGATGGTGAGTGTATCTTTTAGACTGGGTTTTGGGTTGGATTGTTTTCCCTTTTAGTGCAAAATTTTCCATCTGCGAGGTTAGGGTTTCTTTGATGCTCGGCCTAGAATAGCGGATTTGTGATGATTTGTCAATCTTTCCCTTGTATTATGCTGACCCCCGCCCTGTGAGGATTCAGAGTTCCTTATACTGCTTTTTATTGCTGATATTTTAAACTTCGAGCTTGCTCTGGTTTTAATGGCGGGAGGTTTTTTTCATGAAAATTACGGCATCATCGTTCTGCCTGGAGAATTCATCGTTTGAGGTCTTTTGAAGTCTAATTTCATCACATTTTGAATCTTGTTGGTTGGTATCAATTTCGGGACTATTCAAATCTAGATAGAAAGGTTTGCATGATCATTTGGTCGCTAGTTCGCATGTCGTTGTTTGTCGGGTTTCTGAGGTCCTCATGGAATTCCTCCGCATTCGGATTTTCCCAGTTTTGGCTGATTCCGCGAGGCATAACGATTTTTGGAATTCTTCGAATTGTCCGCGAAAATCCGTCCCATTCGGATTTTTCCAGTTTTCCTGTCTGGCTTTATCCTTTTGATTTTTTGAAGATAGGACTAATAGAGTGAATGCTAACTGCGTATTTCTTGTTGCTAATGAATAAATTTCATGATAATCTAATGATTTTTGGGCTGTACTAACGATTTATGTGACTTATGATGACTTGGCAATAGGAATCTGTCTGGGTCAGATTTCTCTGAAATTCTGCCTTGACTGGATTTTCCCGGTTTACATGGTTTTCCCAGATTGCTTCATTTCTCTAGATTTTCAAAGATTAGTAGTTTGTGATGGATTTTAATTGCTTTATATGATTTTAGGCTAACCTTTGGATTGAAATATGTATGATAATTAAATACTAATGATGTCTTTTGTCAGTGCAGGCCGAATCAAGCAAAGTTGTTGCCATAAAATCTAAGGGTGGCACGGAGGGGTCATCCATTTCTGAGGCAGAGCGATTAAGATTGGATATTAAGAGTCAGCTTCCTGAGAGCAGGATATCCTCCGTACGGTCTGAAGTGTCTGATACTAATGTGGGAGCTTGGAGGTATGAAGAGTTTAAGCAGAGGATAGCTGACAAGGATTTTTCGGCCTTAAGGAATGGAATGATGAAGTTCGGACTTGTGCATGTGGCTAGGTTCCCTCCAACAATTCAATGTTATGAGCTGATTCTTGAGTGTGCTCGGTAGTACGATTTTGATACACAAAGGGTGGTCAGTACTGAGGGAAGGGTCTTGGCTAATTTTAGTCTTGTCTCCATTGCTCAGGCCTTTGACATGCCTGACCTACCTTCAGTGTGTGCTTTGAGCATAGACACGACTAAAACATAATATGAGAATGAGCCAGTCAAGGCACAATAGATAATCAACTCATGGTTAGAGAAACCAAAGTCCCACCATTCTAAATTGCCTAAGTAGTTGCACAAAGTTAATTTCAGGTCGGATGTTTATGATGCCATAACTTTTTTGAGCAAAGTAGGTGGTTTGAAGACTGCTGGGGTGCTAGAGAGCTGGATGGTCAATGTGATCACCAAGGTTGAGCAAGGAACTATCACTGGGCAGGTCTTATTAGTGCTGAAATTGACAAACAGCTCAGGAATGTTCTAGAGATTAAGAGGTTCACCATGTCCTCTTATGTCATGTATGTGCTAGCCAAATTCTACCCATACAGGGGTTTGAATCCATGAGGGACATTGGGACAGGACATTTTCTACGAGGTTTACCCAGAGCTACATCTAGGACACTAGGACTACTGCAGGGCTAATGATGCATTCACTATGCATATCACCCAGATGCTACAAAATACAGAGCATATGAGGCTGTTAGATGGAGCCAAAGGATTGATAAAGAACTACGGAGCCTGGTTCATTCAGTTTCCCACCTTTACCTACCTCAGGATTGATGGATGCCTAGTTGCTCCATATAGGTTACCTCGCTATCCTATTGATCACATTGTTTTGTTGGAGGTTGTGAGGCAGATTTGTGAGTTTGATGCCATCGTGAAGAAAGAAAAGCATAAGACAGGCTTTGGTGGGGATTTTCCCCTTGGAATTGGTGTGGCAGAGGTGTGCCCCTCTATTCAATTAGCACATACGGCACGAGATGAGTTGGAAGCCTATGGTTTCTCCTTCCACTCCAAAAGCATGAACTTTGACATCACAGGGGAGGCACAGAAGAAGGACACAAGGGAGTACCGACATAAAACTGACCTAGAGGACTATTGGGCCAACATCAAGGATGATTTTGAAGCAAGGAAAAAGAGGTATTCCAGACTCCTTGTTGATGCCATCAGATAGTACAATGTCAAATTTATCTCAGACCAACTGGAGGATGATGGAAACCTAGTGCAGGATCAAGCATATGAAGCAGTGAAAGATAGGTCCATCGGGGAAATCAATTGGAACGATGATGAGGTCACAAATTTGGAGGACCTAATGGCCCCGGTTATGAAGTTTACCTCTTCTTGGTTGAAACACAAAATCTGGGAGTTGGAGAGCAATAAGGTAGCTTGTACCTTCAATTTGATGGGAGATCTCAACCCTATGTCTACTTCAGAGGAATCTGGGGAAGATGACCCCAAAGGGAAAGCTACAAAGAGCTCACCGTTCAAGATAAAGATCAGAGGCCCCAAGGAAAGCGAGCCTGAACCAAAGAGGAAGCCAAAAGGAAAGAGGAGATGGCAGACTTTGAAGATTGGTATGCCCTCTGATGAGGAAGAGTTGGAAAAAGTAGAAGAGGGGGATGCTCCTCCACCACTGAAGAAGACAAGAATAACAAGACTCTCAAAGAAGAAGGCTCAGGAGGCATCAAAGGATGAGCCTCTGATTGTTGATGTGGAAAGCTCAGGGGGAGAAAAGACTAAAGTTTACACGAGGAGATCCAGGACTCCCTCTCCAAAGGACACTGTGCCAAAGACAGATCCTCCGCTAGAATCACCAGTCACGGAGCCACCTAGGGCTGCTTCCCCACCACCAAGCGTGCATGAGCATGAGATCCTTGGGGAGCATGAAACTAGTGGAGAGGCAGGGCCCTTCAAGGAAGGGACACTCTTTAGTGAAGCAACAGAGCTGGAAGTTGAAGAGGAGGAAAGGCATACTTCTTCTTTGGTGCAATATGAAGATTCCCCGGAAAGTGACAGAAGTCGTGGATGACCCGAAAAGGAGGACACTCCTAAGACCCCATCACCGGTGCAGCAAGAGGTGGAGTTTGAAGAAATTGATCAGGGTGAATAGCTGCCTAAGAAAGAGGAGGATAAAATAACTCTAGAGGAAGAAGAGAAAATGACACAATAGCCGGAAGAAGTCAGAACAGAAGAAATCCGGGTAGAGCCTGTAGCCCTGGACTGGCTTGAAAAGGAGCTTGCAAGAAAGAAACAGGTGGTAGTCAAAGACACTCCCTTGGATTGGGATGAAATGCTGTCTAAAATTGGCCAAGGGAAGAAAAGGAAGGCCGCTAAGGTAGTTTCCAAGGTGGAGAGAGATGAAGCGAATAACAGGGTTATTCACATTGCCACCCCTGCTGCAGACAAGACTAGGGAGGAAGTCACTGGTCAGGACTACAATGTGCAGACTATCAATCTTGGACCAGCCTCCATGGAGCAGGACATAGAGGAGTATGAAGGGTCTAGTGCTGTGATCATAGGTAGATTGAGGAAGGAGACCCAAACCAAACACGAGCTGAGAAAGGAGAATGAAAGACTTAGAAAATTCCTGGAGGAGGTAATGAAACCTTTGCAATCTCTCCACCCTTCTTCTTCAGCTACTCCTGGCTTCCTACCTAAAGAAACCATTTCTGAGATTGAGAGAATGAAGGCCACTGCTCAAGCTACAATGGATTGGCTGCAGGATGTACAAATAAAGGGAGATAGTGCAATTAAGGATATTCTATCAGTCGGAAAAGATGCAGTCTGGGCCAAGGAATTATTGGAGCATGTGCTGTCATAGGACAAAGACGACATGGACCTCTTGTTGCAGAAATCCAGGGTCATCATGGGACATGGTAAAAAATAATTGGCTACGGATTGAATCCTTCCTTCCTCCAGATTGGATGAACCCTTGGAATGGTTTGAGGCTCTGCAGATTAGACAGAAGGCTATAAAGAAGATCCAGAAATGAAAGAAATCAATTGATGGTGATCTTACTGCAGTGTATGATGGATACATTGCCTTCTTTGAGGTGATGACTGGAAGGAGAAAGATTGCCCCAAAATATCTGAGTCTTGAGCAGCTGAGGGAATGGTGGCATGAAGTTTATGCCCCAAATTATGAGAGTGTTCTAACTGCCCACTAGTTAGATGATTCAGCCACATACCTTGTAGTAATGGATAAATACCAGGCCAACAAGGAGGATTGGAATAAGATTGTTGAATAGTCAAAAGAGGAGATTAATTCCATTAGATGTCAGCTTAAGATATTACCTCTGCCACCTTTCACCGAATTGGATGGAACATTTTTGAGGGTTCAAGGATCATCGGCTCAGAGAAAGGATAAGGGAAGTGGCAGTTAATGCCTATTTTGAGATTTGTGCTTCCCTATTATCATAGGGCATGCATTGGACCAGACTACATTGGGGATTGTGTCAAGGCAGGACCTTGATGGTGGATGGCATTTAATGTGTGCCTTATTTTGTTTTTTTCTAGGCCGACTTGTTTTGGCAATTATATTTATCTTGTAAAAATGTTTGGTTGGGCCAACATACCCTGGGATTTGCTATAAAAAGGCATTCTTGCCTCATTGTAAGGGGTTAGCTAGAAAGTAATAGAGATAAGAGCAAAAAAGAGCTAGAATATCTTGTAGTAGGAGTAGTATTTCATTTCTTGAAGCAAATACTGTATGAGAACAGTGGAGTTGTTGTAGTCTTTTGATGGTTTAATACAATTGGAGACATTATGGTTTTCCTGGTGTAATATCTTGTGTTATTTCATCTTGCATGGTTCCTGTTGTTCTATCTTTCAAATTGCTTAAAGACTTAGGGTTTAGTGTTAAGATTTAAATTAGTTTTAGATTGATGAATGGTGTTTATGATTTCATATTTGGAATGTTTGTAGCAATCTCTGGTCTATACTCCTGGTAACTATCTGATTGTAGTAGGCTGGTGAATTCAACTTGGACCATACATTTAAATGTGCTTAAGTTCAATTGTAGATGAATGTCTATGATTTGAAAATTTGAATACCTTAGAAGATTGCACCATTTCTGTGATATTGCATTGTGGGTTAAGCAGGAATTAGTTGTTTGAGGTTGGTCCATTCCAGATATCTATCATTTTCATTGTCTATCATTAGGAATAGTTTAGATTTCATCACATCCTTGCACCCTCGTCTTTTGCTATTTCTTTATTATCTAGTTAGATTTAGGATTATAGATCATCATATTGCAAGATCTGATAAATTGAAGGATACAGTTTGCTTGTAGTAAGGTCCCTTTGTGATTACCAACATTTTCAGATAATTATCAGAGTTGTTTATGCATTGTCATGACCTGACACCTGAGAGACCTTGGGGTGATTTTCAGTAATTTATTGTTGGAGATTACCTTTCAAGAGAGATAGAATATTGTATTATGTCTGAGTTGTTGCTGTGCAGAAAAAACCATCAACAGATTGGCACTAGAAGGAGGGCCTAAAAGAGCACACTGGATCGTTTCTTGAATGCCAGCTCTCCTGAAAGATATAGGAGAAATACCAGATCTACCACAGGAGATGAGGACTTATAGGAATTATAGTTCCCCACTAGGTCAAGAAGGATTCGAGAAAGGGGAGAATCATCATCACCCATCCCTTCACCAGCATCATCCACATCTTCACATCCTAAGGTTGAGGCTATATCCATCCCTGAAGCGGTTCCCGTTCAATAGCCTCAGCCTGTCATTAACCAACCACAACCACCACCTCCACTCTTACCCATGGCTTTCCTTGCTAATAATCCATCACCCTTGTTCTTCCATGCCTACAATGCTATGCCCAAAAACCCTGAGCATTTCTGTTCGAAGTTCCATGTCAATGACCCAAATAGGACTGCAGAAGAACACATAAGGATTTTCCAAACCTGTCTCAAAGATAGAGGAATTGTTCATGAGGATGTCGCCTGTAGGTTGTTTCCTTATTCACTAGGAGAAGAGACCTTTTACTGGTACAATCATCTCCCTACTAGTTCCATCCTTAATTGGAATGATCTTGAAATTGCCTTTCTACAGAAGTTCAGAATACCTATCAGTGCCAATGAGTTATACCTACAATTCATCAAAGTTAAGAGAGAGGTTAATGAGCCAATATCCAGCTTCAATAATAGGTTCCATCGCGCATATACCAGATTGCAAGACCCATATGTTTTAGATGATAATACAACCCTAGGAGTCTATTATGAAGCCCTGGATAGCCTAACAACAACCTTCCTGAAGTGGAGACCTAATCCTCCAGGCACCCTAACTGATGCCTATACAGAGGTTGTTAAGCTTAGTACAGATTTAAGACAACACTTGACTGAACCATTGCCTTCTCTAGGACCAGTTGTACATCCCAACCAGGTTCAGGTAGTGAATCATGCACTTGCTAGTCATACTCCAATCATGAATCCAGTTCCTCAATTACCTATGATATCACACCCTAGTCATCCTATGAGCCAGGTCTCCCCCATGACAAACTTCCCTCAACAGCAGGTTAACCAGCCCATGTACTAGTCACAGTCGAATAGTTTCCCTACTTATTTGCAGAATTCTGAGGTGTTACATCAGTCTATGGGATCTGCTACAATGCCTGCTCCTCCTCAGAGTAATCCACCATAGCTTCCTTATCGAGATCCAAATAGGGAGAGAATTAATGAAATGGCTGAGTAGATAAAGAAGCTAAATCTGGAGGTGACCTACTTAAGAAATCAGAATAGCCAACTACAAGCTGCCCAAAAGAGTATGCAATCTAATCAAAATAGAGAGTTTCCACAAGGGTAGAGTTTTGACCGAGGTCAGCGTAATGAAAGAGGATTCCACAACAACAGAGGATATAATCAGGACAGGGGTTACAATAATGACAAAGGATTCAATAGTGATAGGAGACAGAATTTTGATAGAGGCCAAGGCAGTGGATCAGGATTTGATAAGAGGCCACCACAAGGACAGAACAGAACTTGGAATACAGGACCTAATAATGGAGGAGTTCCAACCCCATTGGATCAACCAGTTAATCAAATTGTCAACCAGTCTGTGAATCAACCAGTCAATCAAGAGAAGCCTCCTAGTGGTGTATATCTAGCTGAAGCTGCCTTATTAGGATGGTGCAGGCTCCATAAAACAAGTCAACATTCAGAGTTAGAATGTCCAGAATTCCAGACTGCTGCCTCCATTTTCCAGTATGAGGTAGAAAAAAATGCAAATGGACAAGAGATTGTCCCCTCCATGCCATATGATTCTCCTGTGCTGGTGTTAAATCATGCTCCTTTCCCAACAAGTAAGGAAAACGTGCCAAAAGAAGAACCTGATTCTCAAGAAGAAAAGGTAGACCAAGTATGCAATGGAAATGAGGTTGCTCAATTGTTTAATGAAGAAGCAATGAATGATAATGGCCCCCTTGATCAAGAAGAAAATTTTGTTGAAGAAGTACAGATGTTTCAGAGACAAGGTTTGAGAGATATGCCCCACAGACGCCCACAGGCTGGAGGACCTTTTACCACATCCATTCCTCCTAACAACTTCAGTACCCCTCCAGATCCTAATGCTAGCAATAATCCGTCTTATCCACATGTTTCCAAGTAGTATCTTTCAAAGGAAAAGGTTGTTCAAACAAGCAACGATAAGGTGGAGGAACCTTCTAAGGAGGCCTCCACTGATATGAGCGAGGAGCAAATGGCTTCTTATGTTGCTGAGGAGTTCAAGAAATTAAAGGTAAATCTTTCAGCATTTGAGTTATTAAGATTCCCTGTGATTAGAAAGGCTGTTTTGGGTACCTATGATGCACATTCAATGTCTTTGGATAAGCCTTCTAGTGAGCATGTCAGCCAGGCTTCTAGTTCTTAGCCGGTGAAGACACAAAACTAGGAACAAAATCGGACTAACATGCCTCCTGGAGACAAAGGAAAAGAAAAGGATAAAAAATCAAGTGGCCCAGGTAGATACTCAGCCCACTTTGTTTCAAGGGAAGACAGAAACCCCACCCTTTCTGATTTTTATTCGCATATTCGGTAAGAATCTGCATAATTGCTTATTAGATTCTAGTGCTTCCACCAATGTGATGCCATTTGGAGTGTGTAGAGCCCTAGGAATTACACCCACTGATTCTCAGAAGAAGGTGACTCAGTTGGATAGAACTGAAGTAAGTGTGGTGGGAGAATTAAATATGATTCATATGCAGATAGCTTCAGATCCAAGGATTCAACAGATCATCAATATTCAGGTAGCTGATATCCCTGATGCATATGGTTTGATTCTAGGAAGAGATTTCATCAAAGCTTTGAATGGGTATGTGTCCACTGATCATTCTCACATGTGGCTTCCCTAGAAAGGAGTGCCTAACCAGATTAGAATTGAGAGCGAGCCAAGAATAAAATACATGATTACAGAATACCAAAAGACTTCAATAGAAGTTCTGATATCAGAAGTTGGAATGGGAAACTACATGCTATCAAATCAGTATGAAGAGCCAGAATTGGAGGAAGTGTTGATGCTACATACGATGCCTAGTGATGTTGAGACAGGGTCTAGCCATATTGAAGTTTTGACAGAATCAGTTGAGGAAGAAGAAGAATCTGAGGATAATCAGATCAACCTGTTAAGCAGTTTCCAGGAATTCATCAAGTAGTGTGTTGAAAACCAGACTTACCTGGGAAGGAAAACAAGTTTTAAGGAGTTGCTCTTACCAAATTGGTGTAGAGTTCATAATGCTTCCCATTCATAGTTTTAATGTTGCTTATGTCAGACAGCAGTAGAACAAGTACAGAAATGCCTAAGTCTAGCTCAAGGTGTGGAGACAAAGGTGCATAACCCTCAAGAAAAATATCAAGAAGATAAACTACCTAGAGTAACTGAAGAATCTTCCAGCACCGATAAGCCAAAAGATAGAATGAAGAAAAACATCGCTGCAGAATGCTAGACTCTCAAATTTGATGGATCCAAATCCAAGCATGGAGCCGGAGCAGGGTTTGAGCTGATCAGTCCAAAATGTAAAAATTTCTTTGCAGCCCATAGGCTCCAATTTCATTGCACCAATAATGTAGCAGAGTATGAAGCATTAATTCATGGACTTCTTATGGCACTTAAGAAAAGGGTCAAAACCCTACAAGTTTTTGGTGATTCAGAATTAGTAGTCAAACAAGTAAGGAAGCAATATTCATTCCACGATAAGAGAATGACTAATTATAGACATAGAGTGTGGGACCTCATTGAGAGATTTGATGCCTTTAATATCCAACTGATACAATGACAGAAGAATCAAACTGTAGATTTTCTAGCTCAGGCAGCAAGCACTTTGCAGCCTTTATCTTTGTCAGGACTAAAGAAGTTTACTGTTGAACTGACTCCTATGCCATCAGTCCCAGACAATGTTACTAACTTCCAGGTATTTGAAGATGACAAACATATCCTGGATTTTATCACAAATACAGATGTCTTTGCTTCCCAAATAATTGATGAAGCAGAACCATAGGAAGCAGAACTGGATTTAGAAGGTGTGATGAATCTGAGGTCTAATACTATTCCAAGGGGAATGGTACAGTTAGAGCGAATTTTTGATATGGATAAAATCAGAGATCAAGAACAAGAGTCGAAGAGAGAATCAATCAGTGGATAGTGTGACACTCATAATCTAGGAACTGAGGACAATGTTAAGAATATTTTCATTGGTAAGGTGTGCACTCCAGAAGAAAGACAAGGGATAATTGAAGCCTTACACAACTTTTCAGATATAGTAGCATGGGGTTATGCGGACTTGAAGACCTATGACATATCCATCATAACTCATACTATACCCTTGAAGCCAGGTGCTAAGCCTTTTAGACAAAGACAGAGGCCTATCAATGCATTGTTGGAACCACTCATACAGAAAGAAGTTCAGAAGTTGCTCTCTGCCAGAATTATATTTCCTGTTAGGCATTCAACATGGGTGGCAAACTTAGTTCCAGTAAGAAAAAAGAATGGAGAAAGTAGACTTTGTGTCGATTTCAGGAATCTAAACAGATCGTCAGAAAATGATAACTATCCAGTTCCTTCGTTAGATGAAATGCTTCAAGTGGTCAATGGATCTCAGATGATGTCCTTTCTGGACAGTTATTCAGGGTACAATCAAGTGATGGTCCAGTATGAGGACAGACACAAGACTACTTTCACAACTAAGTGGGGTACCTTTGCCTACAGGAGGATGCCATTTGGACTCATTAATGCAGGGGCTACATTTCAAAGAGCTATGGATATTGCCTTTAAAGACATCATAGGAAAATGTATCATCATTTATATGGATGACCTGACTATTTTTTCAAAGAACAGAGGGGATCACATTTTAGATTTATGAAAAGTATTTCAAAAATGCAGAGAATTTGGGATATCCCTGAATCCTAAAAAGTGTATTTTTGGAGTAACAGAAGGAAAGCTACTGGGACATGTCATATCAGAAAAGGGAATTGCTATAGATCCAGAGAGAGTGGAGGCCATACTGAAGATTCAGCCCCCTGCCAGCAAAAAGGAGATGAAGTCCTTCTTTGGTAAGATCAACTTCATCAGGAAATTCATCACTAGATTTTCCGAGATCGTTAAACCATTGAATGCTATGTTGAAACAAGATGCCAAGATCAAATGGACTACAAAAGCGAAGGAGGCATTTGCAGAGATCAAAAGAGCCATTGCTGATGCCCCAGTATTGGTAAGTCCTAATTACAACAAACCCTTTTATATTTATTCCTTTGCTTCAGATCATTCATGTGCTAGAATGTTAACTCAAAAGTCTGATGAGGGGAATGAGAATCCTATCGATTTTATGAGTGCACCATTAAAAGATGCTGAGTTGAAATATCCAAGTGTGGAAAAGCAAGCATATGCCCTGGTCAGAGCAATAAAGAAATTCAGGCATTATATCCTCAGAAATAAGGTGTATGTGATTGTCCCTGATTCTGTAGTCAAGTTACTTCTTATGCAAAATGAATTAGGTGAGCGTAGAGCTAAATGGGTGGCCATGCTACAAGAGTATGACATTGAGATCTAGCCCATGAAGTTGGTAAGAGGGCAAGGACTCACTCAGACTATGGCTGAGATAGGCCCTGAATTGTCTGTTCAGAACTATAATATTGAAGAGGTTTCTCTAGATGGTTAGTATGATGACCTAGTATATTATCTGCTAAACCAACGACCTCCAGGTCATCTTAATGCAGTCCAAAGATGAGATTTACGGTTAAAGAGTGGTGGTTTCATGTTGAAAGGAGCTGTTCTATATAAGAAAAATCATGAAGGCATTTATTTGAGGTGTCTTGGGAAACAGGAAGCTGAGAGAGTGATGAATGAATTTCATGAGAAATATGGTACTGGTCATGGCTCCGCAATTGCCACAGCAAATCAAATTTTGAGGGTAGAGTATTACTGGCCTACACTATTCAAAGATGTCCATCATCATGTACGGACCTATCACACTTGCCAAACTGCAGCAACAAGGGAAAGGTGTGTAGCACTTCTGCTTCAATCGGTCACTGAGGTAAGACCTTTTGCTCAGTGGGGTATGGATTTCATAGGCCCCATCAACCCACCATCTTCTGTTGGACACAGGTACATTCTCACTATCACTGATTACTTCACAAGATGGACTGAATCTTTTTCTTGTAGGCAATGTACATCAGATGTAGTGATTGATTTTTTAGAGTCTACTATTCTCAATCAATTTGGATGCCCAATTGCTGTTGTCTGTGATAATGGTCCTGCCTTTGCATCTTTGAAATTCTCAAATTGGGTTTTTGATCATGGCATTATTGTGAAGTTTGTGTCTAATTATTACCCCCAGGGTAATGGCCTAGCAGAGTCCTCTAATAAGAACCTATTGACTATCATTCGTAAGCTGTTAAAGAGGAACCCAAAAGACTGGCATACCCAACTTCAGTTTTCCCTTTGGGCAGATCGTACCAGACTTAAGTCATCCATTGGAACATCTCCTTATCACTTAGTGTATGGTTTGGAACCAGTATTCCCTATTCAACTCAAGATCCCAACTTTGCAATTTATAAATGAGTTTTATGATGAAGGGGACAGAAGGGAGGCTAGGTTTGCAGAACTACTGCACCTTGAGGAGAACTGAGACAATGCCTTGGAGAATTTTGCCAAACATCAGGGGGTAGTTAAGAGATGGTTTGATAGGAGGGCTACAGTCAAAGCCTTCAGGATTTCTGACCTTGTCCTATACTGGGATAAACCTCATGATCAGAAAGGGAACCATGGGAAGTTTGATAAACTCTGGCTTGGCCCATATCAGATTGCTGAAATACTTAGAGATAATGCCTTCCATCTCAAGACTCTCACGGGAGAGGATATCCCACTGCCTGTCAATGGGTAGTATTTGAAACATTATTTCCAATCCTGAGCTATTTTCAGCTCCTTGCTTTGTACATAGTTAGTCTAGGTTGCTTTGCTTGTTTGCTTTGGTTAGAGTAGGTTTCCCTTTTAGTTTTCTTGTTTTGCTTGGTTAGAGTAGGTTTCCCTTTTGGTTCGTTTGTTTGTTTTGGTTAGAGTAGGTTTGCTTTTGTTTGTTTGTTTTGGTTTGCGTTGCTCTTGCTCTTGGTCCTTTTCTCTTTTGGGATCCTTAGGTGCATCTGTATGGAAATGGTGACAAAGTAGGTCTGATGTTCTTGGTATTTCCCTTACAAACTTTAATCATCCTTCTAGGACACCATGGCACAAACTCTTTATCTTATGTCACTTATCCTTATGTTGAAGCAAAGGGTTTTCTAGTCAGTTTAACAGGAATATATTGGGGTCTTATACTTTTAATTCTTAATATACCTGATGTTGCAGAAGGTCCTTATAAGGTCTGAACAGGTGAAAAATCATTTTTCTGCTCTAGTGCCACTGTGATTCTCAGCCCTGAGTGTGGACTTCACTATTCACAGGTTGAATGAAATGAGTGAAAAATAAAAGATATATCAAAAAAAAAAAAAAAATGAAAATCAAAAGGTTTGAATTCAACTGATCAGGAGGATATGAATATCTCTACTGGGGCTATAGATGCCTGGCTGGCAGTAGAGCTATGTTCAGGAGGATCACAACGATAACCTCGTCGGGGCTATGGATGCCTGACTGGCAGCGATGCTCTATCCAGGTTACTTTTAGAGTATGAATCTTTACGTAGCTTGTTCATACCAAGTCTGGTCCTTGTTGTAATTAAGGGAAGGTAATAAATGCATATGCACACACATGGACCTTGGTATAGGAAAATTTGAATGACTAGGAGCTTCTTTGTTTAAACATGGGGGTGGTGGCTGGGCATTTGAGTTGAAACCATGAGTTTTGGGTTCTTGATTCTAGTTTGTCATCAAATTGCTCAGGAGCATTTCCCCAGCGTAGTCGCCATTTGTTGTGCAATTTTTTGCACACACGCCCCACTTGGAGTAGGGACCCTCTTTTCGGATGTCTTTTGACCTTTGGTTTTATTGGACTTATCTTTTCGCGGTCTTGGCATGTTGGCCTTGCTAGCTTTGACCTTGCCTTGAGGCTGGAATTGATTAAAATTGAGTTGAAAGCAAAATTCGGGTTTTCACCTAGGTCCTGGATTTTCCAGCTCTGGCGGATTCTCCCGGGCCCTGGTTCTTTGTCTGTTTCTGGCTGGATTCTTCGAATCCGGGTTTTTATCCGATTTCAGAATTTTTCGGTTCAGACGGATTTTCCCAGTTTGCATTAAAATTCTGAACTTCATCATTTTCCCGGTTTCTGCATTTCCGTGAAATTTTTGTCCATCCGGATTTTCGCGTATCTTGAGATTTTCCGAAATTCCATCCTGGGCTCAGGTTACCAGATTTGTTAGAAGTGTCTTGTCGCTCATTAATGACTGAGGTACCCTTGCTCAGACACACAAATGGATGGATATAAAACCTTTTTGAGCATCATTTTTTGACTTTATCATTCATTTGCTTGCTGTTTTGGCGATTGAGAGCTTTCATTCGAGCTTTGAGCATTGATCCTGTGTTGCTTATGCGTGGATTGTTTGGTGCTGATTGGGTTTTCCATTGCTAGGACGAGTTTGCTTCATGATTACTTCTTCGACCTCGAGTTTCGATTGAATTAATCCATGGTATGTTATCGATGGCCCCTCTTGTTTGTTCACGCAATGATTGGGTTCTTCCATATTGAATGGTGATCATTTTGGGTCGACCTTTGCTGGGTTTTGATTCCGCGTTTGTAGAGTCAGGGTTTGACCCATTTTTGTCTTAGAACCCCATCGCCCGTGCCCTATGAGCGCTATTTATCCATTAAATGGCGAGTGTATCCTTTAGACTGGGTTCTGGGTTAGATTGTTTGCCCTTTTAGTGCGAAATTTGCCATCTGCGAGGTTAGGATTTCTTTGATGCTCGGCCCAGAATAGCGGATTTGTGATGATTTGTCAATCTTGCCCTTGTATTATGCTGACCCCTGCCCTGTGAGGATTCAGAGTGCCTTAGACTGCTTTTTATCGCTGATATTTTAAACCTCGAGCTTGCTCTAGTTTTAATGGCGGGAGGTTTTTTTCATCAAAATTACGGCATCATCGTTCTACCTAGAGAATTCATCGTTTGAGGTCTTTTGAAGTCGAATTTCCTTCACATTTTGAATCTTGTTGGTTGGTATCAATTTCGGGACTATTTGAATCTAAATAGAAAGGTTTGCATGATCATTTGGTCGCTAGTTCACATGTCGTTGTTTGTCGGGTTTCCGAGGTCCTCATGGAATTCCTTCGCATTCGTATTTTTCCAGTTTCGGCTGATTCCGCGGGGCATAACGATTTCTGGAATTCTTCGAATTGTCCGCAAAAATCCGTCCCATCCGAATTTTTCCAGTTTTCCTGTCTGGCTTTATCCTTTTGATTTTTTGAAGATAGGACTAATAGAGTGAATGCTAACTGCGTATTTCTTGTTGCTAATGAATAAATTTCATGATAATCTAATGATTTTTGGGCTGTACTAACGATTTATGTGACTTATGATGACTTGGCAATAGGAATCCGTCTGGGTCGGATTTCTCCGAAATTCTGCCTCGACTGGATTTTCCTGGTTTACATGGTTTTCCCGGACTGCTTCATTTCTCTGGATTTTCAAAGATTAGCAGTTTGCGATGGATTTTAATTGCTTTATATGATTTTAGGCTAACCTTTGGATTGGAATATGCATGATAATTAAATACTAATGATGTCTTTTGTGAGTACAGGCCGAATCAATCAAAGCTGCTGCCAGAAAATCTAAGGGTGACACGGAGGGGTCATCCATTTCTGAGGCAAAGCGATTAAGATTGGATATTAAGAGTCAGCTTCCTGAGAGCAGGATATCCTCCGTATGGTCTGAAGTGTCTGATACTAATGTGGGAGCTTGGAGGTATGAAGAGTTTAAGCAGAGGATAGATGACAACGATTTGTTGGCCTTAAGGAGTGGAATGATGAAGTATGGACTTGTGCATGTGGCTGGGTTCCCTCTAGCAATTGAATGTTATGAGCTGATTCTTGAGTGTGCTCGGCAGTACGATTTTGATACACAAAGGGTGGTCAGTACTGAGGGAAGGGTCTTGGCTAATTTCAGTCCTGTCTCCATTGCTCAGGCCTTTGACATGCCTGACCTGCCTTCAGTGTGTGCTTTGAGCATAGACATGACTAAAACATACTATGAGAATGAGCCAGTCAAGGCTCAACAGATAATCAATTCATGGTTAGAGAAACCAAAGTCCCACCATTCTAAATTGCCTAAGCAGTTGCACAGAGTTAAGTTCAGGTCAGATGTTTATGATGCCATAACTTTTTTGAGCAGAGTAGCTGGTTTGAAGACTGCTCGGGTGCTAGAGAGCTGGATGGTCCATGTGATCACCAAGGTTGAGCAAGGAACTAACTATCATTGGGCAGGGCTTATTAGTGCTAAAATTGACAAACAGCTGAGGAATGTTCTGGAGATTAAGAGGTTCACCATGTCCTCTTATGTCATGTATGTGCTAGCCAGATTCTATCCATACAGGGGTTTGAATCCACAAGGGACATTGGGACAGGACATTGTCTACGAGGTTTACCCAGAGCTACATCTAGGACACCGAGACTACCGTAGGGCTAATGATGCATTCACTATGCATATCACCCGGATGCTACAAAATGCAGAGCATATGAGGCTGTCAGATGGAGCCAAAGGATTGATAAAGAACTACGGAGCCCAGTTCATTCAATTTCCCACCTTCACCTACCTCAGGATTGATGGATTCCTGGTTGCTCCATATAGGTTACCTCGCTATCCTACTGATCACATTGTTTTGTTGGAGGTTGTGAGGCAGATTTGTGAGTTTGATGCCATCGTGAAGAAAGAAAAGCATAAGACAGGCTTTGGTGGGGATTTTCCCCTTGGAATTGGTGTGGCAGAGGTGTGCCCCTCTATTCAATCAACACATATGGCAGGAGATGAGTTGGCAGCCTATGGTTTCTCCTTCCACTCCAAAAGGATGAAATTTGACATCACAGGGGAGGCACAGAAGAAGGCCACAAGGGAGTACCGACATAAAACTGACCTAGAGGACTATTGGGCCAACATCACAGATGATTTTGAAGCAAGAAAAAAGAGGTATTCCAGACTCCCTATTGATGCCATCAGACAGTACAATGTCAAATTGATCCCGGACCAACTGGAGGATGATGGAAACCTAGTGCAGGATCATGCATATGAAGTAGTGAAAGATAGGTCCATCGGGGAAATCAACTGGAACGATGATGAGGTCAGAGAGTTGGAGGACCTAATGGCCCCAGTTATGAATTTTACCTCTTCTTGGTTGAAACACAAAATCTGGGAGTTGGAGAGCAATAAGGTAGCTTGTACCTTCAATTTGATGGGAGATCTCAACCCTATGTCTACTTCAGAGGAATTCAGGGAAGATGACCCCAAAGGGAAAGCTACAAAGAGCTCACCATTCAAGATAAAGATCAGAGGCCCCAAGGAAAGCGAGCCTGAACCAAAGAGGAAGCCAAAAGGAAAGAAAAGATGGCGGACTTTGAAGATTGGTACGTCCTCTAATGAGGAAGAGTTGGAAAAAGCAGAAGAGGGGGATGCTCCTCCACCACCGAAGAAGACAAGAACAACAAGACTCTCAAAGAAGAAGGCTCAGGAGGAATCAAAGGATGAGCCTCCGATTGTTGATGTGGAAAGCTCAGGGGGAGAAAAGACTAAAGTTTACATGAGGAGATCCATGACTCCCTCTCCAAAGGACACTGTACCAAAGACAGATCCTCCTCCAGAATCGCCAGTCACAGAGCCACCTAGGGCTGCTTCCTCACCACCAAGCATGCTTGAGCATGAGATCCTTAGGGAGCATGAAACCAGTGGAGAGGCAGGGCCCTTCAAGGAAGGGACACTCTTTAGTGAAGCAACAGAGCTGGAAGTTGAAGAGGAGGAAAGGCATACTTCTCCTTTGGTGCAATATGAAGATTCCCCGAAAAGTGACAGAAGTCGCGGATCACCCGAAAAGGAGGACACTCCTAAGACCCCATCACCGATGCAGCAAGAGGTGGAGTTTGAAGAAATTGATCAAGGTGAATAGCTCCCTGAGAAAGAGGAGGATAAAATAACTACATAGGAAGAAGAGAAAATGACAGAACAGCTGGAAGAAGTCAGAATAGAAGAAATTCGGGTAGAGCCTGCAGCCTCGGACTGGCTTG
Source organism: Sequoia sempervirens (assembly GCA_007258455.2). Taxonomy (NCBI): domain Eukaryota; kingdom Viridiplantae; phylum Streptophyta; class Pinopsida; order Cupressales; family Cupressaceae; genus Sequoia; species Sequoia sempervirens. The sequence goes on along the minus strand of VDFB02047230.1, from coordinate 438,078,354 downwards.
AAAAGGAGCTTGCAAGAAAGAAACAGGTGGTAGTCGAAGACACTCCCTTGGATTGGGATGAAATGCTATCTAAAATTGGCAAAGGGAAGAAAAGGAAGGCCGCTAAGGTAGTTTCTAGGGTGGAAAGAGATGAAGCGAATAACAGGGTTATTCACATTGCCACCCCTGCTACAGACAAGACTAGGGAGGAAGTCACTGGTCGGGACTACAATGTGCAGACTATCAATCTTGGACCGGCCTCCATGGAGCAAGACATAGAGGAGTATGAAGGGTCTAGTGCTGTGATCATAGGTAGATTGAGGAAGGAGACCCAAACCAAACACGAGCTGAGAAAGGAGAATGAAAGACTTAGAAAATGCCTGGAGGAGGTAATGAAACCTCTGCAATCTCTCCACCCTTCTTCTTCAACTACTCCTGGCTTCCTACCTAAAGAAACCATTTCTGATATTGAGAGAATGAAGGCCACTGCTCAAGCTACAATGGATTGGCTGAAGGATGTACAAATAAAGGGAGAGTGCAATTAAAGATATTCTATCAGTCGGAAAAGATGCAGTCCGGGCCAAGGAATTATTGGAGCATGTGCTGTCACAGGACAAAGATGACATGGACCTCTTGTTGCAGAAATCCAGGGTCATCATGGGACATGGTAAAGAACAATTGGCTACGGATGGAATCCTTCCTTCCTCCAGATTTGATGAACTCTGGGAATGGTTTGAGGCTCTGCAGATTAGACAAAAGGCTATAAAGAAGATCCAGAAATGAAAGAAATCAATTGATGGTGATCTTACTGCAGTGTATGATGGATGCATTGCCTTCTTTGAGGTGATGACTGGAAGGAGAAAGATTGCCCCAAAATATCTAAGTCTTGAGCAACTGAGGGAATGGTGGCATGAAGTTTATGCCACAGATTCTGAGAGTGTTCTAACTGCCCACCAGTTAGATGATGCAGCCACATACCTTGCAGTAATGGATAAATACCAGGCCAACAAGGAGGATTGGAATAAGATTGTTGAACAGTCAAAAGAGGAGATTAATTCCATTAGATGTCGGCTTAAGATATTACCTCTGCCACCTGTCACCGAATTGGATGGAACATTTTTGAGGGTTCAAGGATCATCGGCTCAGAGAAAGGATAAGGGAAGTGGCAGTTAATGCCTATTTTGAGATTTGTGCTTCCCTATTATCATAGGGCATGCATTGGACCGGACTACATTGGGGACTGTGTCAAGGCGGACCTTGATGGTGGATGGAATTTAATGTGTGCCTTATTTTGTTTTTTTCTAGGCCGACTTGTTTTGGCAATTATATTTATCTTGTAAAAATGTTTGGCTGGGCCGACATACCCTGGAATTTGCTATAAAAAGGAATTCTTGCCTCATTGTAAGGGGTTAGCTAGAAAGTAATAGAGATAAGTAAGAGCAGAAAAGAGCTAGAATATCTTGTAGGAGTAGTATTTCATTTCTTGAAGCAAATACTGTATCAGAACAGTGGAGTTGTTGCAGTCTTTTGATGGTTTAATACAATTGGAGACATTGTGGTTTTCCTGGTGTAATCTCTTGTGTTATTTCATCTTGCATGGTTCCTATTGTTCTATCTTTCAAATTGCTTAAAGACTTAGGGTTTAGTGTTCAGATTTAAATTAGTTTTAGATTGATGAATGGTGTTTATGATTTCATATTTGGAATGTTTGTAGAAATCTCTGGTCTATACTCCCAGTAACTATCTGATTGTAGTAGGCTGGTGAAGTCAACCTGGACCATACATTTAAATGTGCTTAAGTTCAATTGTAGATGAATGTCTATGATTTGAAAATCTGAATACCTTAGAAGATTGCACCATTTATGTGATATTGCATTGTGGGTTAAGCAAGAATTGGTTGTTTGAGGTTGGTCCATTCCATATATCTATCATTTTCATTGTCTATCATTAGGAATAGTTTAGATTTCATCACATCCTTGCACCCTTGTCTTTTGCTATTTCTTTATTATCTGGTTAGATTTAGGATTATAGATCATCATATTGCAAGATCTGATAAATTGAAGGATACAGTTTGCTTGTAGTAAGGTCCCTTTGTGATTACCAGCATTTTCGCATAATTATCTGAGTTGTTTATGCATTGTCATGACCTGACACCTGAGAGACCTTGGGGTGATTTTCAGTAATTTATTGTTGGAGATTACCTTTCAAGAGAGATAGAATATTGTATTCTGTCTGAGTTGTTGCTGTGCAGAAAACACCATCAACAATACCCTCAACCCTAATCCATAAACCCTATACCCTCAACCCAATACCCTAAACCCTAAACTGTTAAACCCTCTACGCTCCTCTACCCTCAACCCTATACCCTCTACTATAGTCGACCCTAATCCCTCAACCCTTAAATCCAAGTAAACTCTCTACCCTAATCCCTCAACCCTCAACCCTTAATCCCTCAACCCTTAAGCCATCAAGTACCCTCTACCCTCTACCCTCTACCCTCAATTACCCTTAAACCCTAATCCCTCAACCCCTATACCCTCTACCCTATACATTGGACCCTCAACCCTAATCCTTGAACCATATATCCTTAACCCTCTACCCTCAACCTTATAACCTAAATACTCAACCCTTAAACCCTAAACCCTTACATCGTCTACCCTCTACCCTCTACCCTATAGATTAAACTTCCCTTAACCCTCAATTCTCAACTCTCAAACCTTAATCCCTCAACCCTCAACCCTTAATCTACATAAAGTACTGTGGTAAAGGAAAAATTTTCTTTGTTTATGATTATATTGAGGAATAAATGGGTATATACAAAGGGAATGTTGGTGATAGTATATGGATTTTGTCACACAAATTGTTGCATTTCATGTTAAATACAATGAAAAATCAAAGGCATTAGATCTTTTGATGCAAGTGAAATGTAGGCAAGCAATTGAAGGCTAGTGAATATTGGGGAAGGATTTTTTGTTCTAACACCCTTAATCCCTGCTAGATCAAAACAATTAGGCACTAAAGAAGGTGCTAAATTAGGTGCTAAAATAGGCTCTAAAGTAGGTGCTAAAATAGGCATTACATCAGGTGCTAATATGGGCACAAACGTAGACGTTAATCTAGTTGTTGATTTAGGTGTTAATCTGGGCATTATCATAGGCGTTAATTTTAGTGTTAATATGGGTGCTACACCAGGCGTTAATTTTGGTGCTAATTTTTGCACTAATTTTGACACTTATTTGTAGATAAATTAGCACCTGCTTGTCTTGGTTGGCGTAGAAAATGCCAAAAATAATGCTGTCCCAAAAATAGCGCCAAATTTTCCAAAAAATTGGAGAAAAATACATTAAAACAGTGGGTGGAAGCAAAAAGTAGAGCAAAAAAGGGAGCTAATCATAGGGATTTGTTGTAGTGTCATGAGCTTCTTCTCTTCTGCTTTCTCACTCTTCTCTACCCGCAGGTCCTGGTGGATCCTCTCCACTCTCAAGACTACTTGATTTGATACCAATTAATGTAGAGGGTTCTCTCCTCTCAACCAACTCAATCACAAAATGATTTTCATAAGAAATTTTTTCTAGTGCCCGAGTTACTTTTAGCAAATACACACTTTTATTCAATTTCACAATTACATAACTATTGGAATTTCCAATTTCATTTGTCAATCTAGTTCAAATTTAAAATACACACAAAATAGTGGGAGAAGGCAATTATTCTCATTAAACGAGATATGACACTATCTCAATCCAGTGAATTGTCAATTCCATATTAAATTAAAAATTAACCAACTTAAATTATTCCTTGGACCCATACAACCGAGCCTACTTTCTTCAAGCTGTGGTTTTTTCTCACCTAGCAACCACCATGCATGACTTGCCCTGTTCTCTACACATTCTCTATTAAATAATGCTCAGCTGCTACACCTCTTATTACTTCAACACCTATTCTTTATTCTCATGTCACAATTGTATTAAAAAATCTATTGATTAGTTTTTTGAACACAATGAGGCCCTCTTTCATTTCTTTATTTTGTCCATTTTTCTCAAATCTTTGTCCTGCCTCCACCAACATTCTTATGCAACTCTCATGAATTTGTCTTCTTTTTTCCCCTCAACATTCACCTATGTGCCTCTCACCCAATCAGTGTGCCCCTATCCTCTTTAGCGTAGCCTTCTATCTCTTCTTCTTGGCTCCACGTTTACCTTCTCTAATGTCCACATGCAACCCTACCTTTGGTTTCCTCTATTTTTAAATCTGTAGTTTGTGTGAAGATGAGGCTCGAACTTCCATTGTTACGCCTTTGCAACCTTTTTCTCCTTTTCCTTGCCTCCAAATTTCTTTTGGTGTAATTAATATTTAAAAGACAGGATTGACTTTTGTTTTGCAGATTTTGGCCATTGTTTGCTAGATCTGTGAGGGTTTGAAGTTTGGAGATTTTTTGCAAGATATAGGGGTAGCCAAAATTTTGGAGCATTTTGGGCAATAAACGGAGGTCACCATCGCTTCATAGCCGCTGCCAAACCCTAAAACACCTTTCGCTTTCATCAATTTTGGTGAAGTTGGTTCGTATGTAATTCTCGGGGCCGCATGGCCTCCCCAAAGATGAAAATTCGATTTTTTTGTGAAACGCAGCATTTTTGGGGAACTCGGTGATGGGCCTCCAATTCAAAATGGATCCACCATCTCCAGCGCCACCGACTAAGCATTATCACGTGGTGGCACGCACCTCCACCGGCCGGTATCTAGCCTGTGCCCCGCTGGCTTCTTCCGTGTCCACCTCGTCATATGGATGATCGGGCCCTCCGCCGCCTTCACTCTGCATCAAAGACAACCAAGGGCTATATGGAGATCTAGGAGTCGTGAGCCTCCAAAGCCCTAGTCGCCTAGCATCCTTTGTAATATTCCTGACGGAATATTCTAGGCCAGAAGACTATTCCGGGTTTTGAAGTTTTTTCTAGCTACTGAAATTTTTTTCTAGCAGGGGGTGTAGTTTTTTACCCCGATGGCCTCTAGGCCATCAATTTTTTTCTAGGGAAGTATTGATGTCAGCATGACATCATCAACCGCATGGCCTCTTTGCCCCTCCTAGCCCTAATTTTTTCTAAAGGAGCACTTTTTTTCTTTTGGTCATAACTTGGCCATACGGTATCAAAATAAGGAAAATGAGATATCGCCAGAAAGTTGGTTCCGAGCACTTTCCAATGGTGTAGTTTATTTTATAGTATTTTTCTATTTTTCTATTTTTTTTTCTGTTTGAAGTCAGATGTTTATTTTGGGCTTTCGAGCTCATAACTTTTTGCCACGATCTCCAATTTTCGTCTTCTTTTAGGAATTGGAAAGGTGTTGAGGAGCTCTATCTTGCTGTATATGCAATTTTTTATGTATCTATCCCAAGTTTTTCATTATTCTAGATTTTTCTATATGGGTGTTTTGGAGATTACTTGGATGTTTTGGTAGTTGGAAAGGTGAACCTTGCATATTTGTACTTCATTTTAGTACCACATCATGTTATTTTCTATTTATGCACATTTAGGATTCTCTCCTTTTACAATCATTGGGTTATTGTAATAAATGAACTAAGATAAAGTTCCATCAGGGGGGTTTCTTGCATAACAATCTGATTAGAGTGTGCATGCACTTTGATCTCCATCTTCATTTTGATTTGTTGGTAGCTCGTATGGGTTATTTTGTTTCCTAGTTTCTTTTGGCCACATTTTTGCTATAGCTTAACACATATCAGATTCATCGCTCATGCTTCAGCTTGAGAGATTATGTTTCTTGATCCTCATTGATCGTGATTCTTCTCATTGAGGGCCATGTTTTTATGGTTAATGTTCCAGAGTCTTCATGGTAATCCTTCCCAAGTGGAAGAGTTTCTAACTCACGGGGTTTGGCACGACATCAAGATAAATGACTTCCATTCTATCATCATATTATCTACTATTGCTTCCAGCTGCATTCCGTGGTTGTTCCATTTTTGAGTTTTCCAAAGGTTTTGTGGCATTGGGTTTGTCACACATTTCATGATTCTAGTTTTGGTTTCAGCTTGTAGACAAAAGTATCTTTCCTTGCTTGTCGGGATTAAGTGTTCCAAGTATACTCCACAATGTTCTTCCTCCAATGCTTGCTAGCTCATCTCATTGTAGGGTTTTGTCCCACTGGGTTTTTCTTCTCTACCTCATTATTGCATTTGTAAATGAGTACCTAATCAGGCCTTGTTGCTGGGACTCATCTTTTCATAATAATTTGCTTCTCCCTAAGTTGCATTTATGGGGGCATGTTGGAATAATTAATAGTTAATTACACTTTACATAAGTTTACTTAGGTAATTATTTAATTCCTAGGTTAATTAGTTGTCATCCTTATCTTGTTGAGCTATCTTGTTGCTCAAGATAAGATTAGGATTATGCATCTTTTCTTTTATAAAGAAAATTATTATCTTGTAATTATTGAATTCTCGAATAATATTATGTTGCATATTCTTTTGCAACCTCTTTGCTTTTTCTGATTTTCTCTTCTGTGGAAGGTCTTTTCGGTTTGCAAATATGATCTTGGTTTCTAACAATTGCACCCCTTTAGTTACTATTCTTTAGCATTGATCTCAATGGTTTTAATTTATTTTTTAATTGCTTCCTTTTTGATTTTCCATGCCCAATTGCTATCTTTTCAATTTATGTGCATATCTTGTGACTACACTTGATTTTTTTTCATTAATACATTTAACATTGCATTTAAAACTAAATTAAACTATTTTTCCTTGAGTTCAACATGAAAACCAAAGAGAAATTTTGCAACCGCCGATATGCAAAACCATTTTTTATGATATGGAAACAATGAAAGAATTGTGCAAAATCCTTCTTCGACAATTATTTATGCTCTTCAAAACTTTTCCAGTGCAAGCATAATTAAAGTGATTTGGATATTTTCTCATTGAATGTCTTTACCAAAGTTGCATCTGTGTTTTCCTTTGAAAAGAGAACCAAACAAGCCAAAACTAAAAATTAAACTGTAAATCATTTTTTGGTTGATGAGGATAATCCATTCACTTGGGATGCTCTTGGATCATTGTCATTTCAATATTTAATTATATTTAATAGTTGACGAGCCTAGTTTTTGGTCCAATTTTGGGTAGAATCTATAGTTATTTGTTGATAGATGTCATGGACTTTAATGTTAACTGTTGGTATTTGCATAATGTTTCTCTCAAACCATTGACATTGGACTTAATCCTATCTTTGCAAGCTTTGATGACATTTGGCATAATATGTGAACTATCTATATTGATTTTTGTATACACCTAAAAATAGTCTAGAGAATATAATTAATTAAATATGATTTATTTGATTAATTAATCTTAAATTCCTCTACTACTGAATAAATAGAAATATTTATTTATATAGTTCACTTTAATTCTTCTATTTTATCATATTATTTCCTCTTAATTAAATAAAAAAATTTAAATACTTTGTTTTATTTAATTATTATCATTATTATTTCTTCTATATTTATTCATTTATTCTATCTTAATCACATCATTTTATCTTAATTAAATAAACAAACTTAAATACTTTGTTGTTTAATTATCATATCTCTTCTATATTTATTTAATAAACAAATTTCTATAGTTTGTTTTATTAAATTAATTATTCTCTTTTGGCTAATTTGAATAAATCAAAATATTCAAATAAAGGAAATTTCCTCTATTCACTCACCAATAAAATTAGATATGAAACATCTAATTAATTCAACTAGCATTCACGGGAAAGCTATGGAGACAAATTGGAGACAAATTGGAAATCAATTTGTCAATCTCCTTCCTTTGATTCTTCCTATCCTCTAGCAAGATGTTTTTCTGGGGAGGAACCATTCCCATGATCAACTCAAGCTTCTTCATCCTTCACCATTCAATTCCTACATATCAAATCCTAACCTTTTCCTTGCTGCCACATCACAGGATGCTACCGGGAAATCTATAAATACAACCTCTTTCCACAGGAAATGGATCCCCAACTTTGTGCAAACTTACTCTACAGGAATATCAATCAAGCAATCAAGCATCTTAGCAATAGCAATATCATTTAGCAATAACAATCATACTATAGAATCAATATCATAGTTGCATCATAGATCATTGTAGCTTCTTTTTTATCATATCATTCGTCAAAGATAGACACAAAGAGTCTCATCATACTATTTAGACATCATCATATAGGATTAGATCATTACATTCAACAACATCTCATTCTCTAGATTGACATTTTTAACAGTCACAATGCTTACCAAATCTGAGAGCCCCATGACTTAATAAATCTCTAGAGATAGAGAACAATATGACGCTTTCAATAGATTTATGCTTTTAATTAGATTAATTACTATTAAATCTTTGTTATAATGTCTTATTAAGAAGTGTTGTTTTTATTTTACTCATTACTTATTCCACACTTTACGAACTAAAATTATTAAATATTACATCTTAATAAAAAATTTTTATTGATGATTACTTGCTTAAAATTAAAATTAATTGATACATTGCAACTAATAAGATTCATTCAACATGACCTATGCTTTATTTTAAATTTTCATAATCAATCTTCAACTAATAAATTTCTATGTGGAAATGCAAAGATCAATTTCTCATTTTATGCAAATGGTTCTTAATCTCACATTGATAGCCTATGAGATATGAACTAACCTACGTTATTTCATATTGGATTATTAACATGCTTTCCCTTTCTCGATTCAATCAAACAATTGCAAATATTATTGATTGTTTATATTTCACAATTGCATTCCAAAAAAAAGTTTGTTTCATGCTTCCCACTAAATAGCCATTTGCGGTGGACCCCTACTGAATGATTGTTGCATGCATGTGCATGCGACTGCTAGTTTAAAAATCTTAACTAATGTTAAATGATCCATTTATTTTTTACAATATTATTAAATTAATACAAGTGATTATTAAAAGCTATAACAATGATGATATAACAACATTCTAGTTTATGTTACAAATAATTTAAGTACTAAATTTAAATTTTAGTTATTTATTTGGTTTTTCCCATTTACTAACAAAAATTTAAATAATTTTTTTTGTTAAATGTGTTTCCATACATTGTAATTATAATTAATTTAAAATTCTAGATCAAATAATCATGTCTATATGAATACTTGCATTTAGAATTGAAATATAAATAAAATGTATAAAATAAACATGTAAATAATGTCCAAAGTGGAGAAGACCAATTTCACCATTCTAGAGATACGATACTTGGAATATAAGAAGTCCTCAATCTAAGAACAAATGACTATGATAAATATATATTATAAAATCTAGAACTATGCATTGATAAATATCAACATCATGATTACAACCCTAACCTTTAATATGTGGCCATAAAATCTAGTAAATTAGGGTTTTACTAGCTACATAAGTTGTTCATCTATGTCCATACTTGAGAATAGAAACGTTGGTGTTAATAAATAATATGGATCTTGGTAAGCTAGGGTGTGAAAGTCTAGTGACTTTCCCTTTGTACCTTAGTCAAGACATTGAACTATTTCATGATTTTGTATTGACTTTGAAGGCACACCAAGTAACTCATGCAATGAATGTGAGAGCTATTGGTAATGATGTTAACTTCTTACTATTTGATCAAATAAATGTAGTACAATTTAGTAATAATGTGATATACCTAGTGCATGAATTAAGGTTTTGATATTTGATTATACATAAGCTAAAATATGTCACAAATGATAAAAAAAGAGAGGAATAATATAGGTGTTACTATATAGTGGTCATTTTCTTAAATGGTAGAAGATTAGATGAATGATAGATAATATTTGAAACAATCTATGGATAATTTCCTTTTATACAAGTCCTACATGAACAATTTGAATGTTTGGGCATAAGAGTGGATGACTGATGATAACATTTGAATGAGTTAACTAGGGTCCAAAATTACATTTGAATGTGAATAGAGAGGGTGAAGATTATATGTGTATCTCTAATCTAGGTCAAGGTTGTACTTGTGGCCTTAAATTCTCGCAACGTCACAAGTATTTTCTTATGCTATAAAGATAAGACATTATTTTAAGAGGTTTAAATGATCTGTGTGGAGGTAAAATGGTATTTCCAAGTTTCATCATTTGATAGGCCAGAATTGAGTTTATAGAAACCCTAATTTAATGAAGATAACATATTTAGTTTCAAATGATTCATACCATTTATTTGTAATATGTTATCTTTCATTACTAATAAAAATGGACTAGATTAAGAATTTCAAACTAGCAAAATTTACGGTCAATTCTAGAGAGATTTTATCTCATGTATTATTTCATTTTCAATGAGTTAAAAAATGTTATATGATTAACCATTGTTATTAAAGAAATTAACATTAAGTGAATATTAAGTTTTTCATCAAATTTTATAAGAAATTTAACTTTTGTTCATCAAAGATCAAAAGGGGTAATTTTTTGTATGAAATCTTTAATAGAAATTTAGATTTTATAATTAATTAAAATTTGAGTAAAAGTTAAGTCCAAATCTTGATAGTTAAATTAATTAAACCATTTATATATGGAATATTTGTAAATATGATAGTGCAATGATTAAAGTGTTTATCTAAAAAATTAAATTAACTAAATAAAAGTTTGGTTTTAATTTTTTTAAGTAAAAATTATTCTATGGGATATTATATTGTGGTATTATACAATGGTTATAATTTTGAAGTTCATATGGGTCCTTATGTAATGATTTTAGGTATATGAATTGTTAGAGAATCAATATGATCATGAGAATCATATTTTCTTATTATGTTTCAAAGAATGGAGAATTTAAAGTAGGATAAGATGACAATATTAATAAATTTCTAGGAACTATATCAACATCAAGAAAATTATAAAATGATGTTGACAAGTAGTAGATTCTAAGTTAAAAAATAACCTTAAAAAGTTTTGAGGTTTCTATTTGATTGTGAAAAACTAAAATATTGATAGGTATCCTTAAGTCTTAGAAGTTTGAAAAATATAGGTTTTTATACTCATAGATAAGGGATTCCTCTAAGTTGAAGTATGAATTATAGGGGGTAACTCAAATAGTTATAGTACCAAACATAGAGGGTCCCCCTATTTTCTATTACTAGACCTAAATACTAAATTTGAGTGAGATAATTATGAAGTTCAAAATCTAAATTGATTCTAAAATATTTAGGTTGGTGTAAAACATGGTTGTTCTATATTTCTATGAGAATTTTACGGATTTTTTAAATCTTATTGATGTAGATTAAGTATTGATACTAATCTACAACACAATTTGGTTAGGATATTGCAAGAAAACTCTTACATGTAAGGGATGTCTTGAGGATTGTAGCAAATTTTATAACCTAGTGTGTAGCTATATTTAGTATTGAGCTAGGCGAGCCCCTATTATAATCAAATTCTAGAAAATAAAATATTTCTATATTCATTCCAAAAAAATACTAACATATATATTCAAGGTGATAGTTTCTAGAGTACAAAGGTGAAATGATTCGGAAGGATGTACCAACCAAATGATAACTTGCAAGAAAAAAGGAAAATATATATTTTAATTATTACATGGTAAAGGGAACCAATGTAATTCAAGTAATAAATATAAATCATTAATGTAAATAAGGCATATTATCTTTTTAAAATGCATTTAACAAATTTGGTTAATGACTAGAGGCTTGTCTAGAATTAGACTATAAACTTAAATTTGTACAATGTAGTTATTATATAAGTTTGTGTATTTGTAACCACTATCATGTTTCCATAAAGTATTTATTTTTCAACGATCCTAGTATCATTTTTTATAAAAAAAGAGGTAAAAAAATTATTGAAGTTAAGAAATAACCATTACAAAGGAGTCAAGAAACCCAAAGGCTCCCAAGAAAGAAAGTATAGAAAAACCCAACCATGACAACAACCACCATCCACACAAAAAAAAGCACATTATCCATCAGCCCATGGTGCAAATAGGGACAATTTAATTATAGCACAATTTTTTTTTTAAGTAAACATAACATACATGTAATACACATTAAGACATGACATGAATTTCATTTAAGTAGATTCTTCATTAGCACATACATCCCTTGGGGTACACGAAGAGTCATTACGTGACTTAGATCCACACAACGATAATAAAGAATAAAATCCAAAAATATAATCCATAACAAAATAAACATTAACAAATAGAACACATACATGATTAAGCATTGATAAGAAACCATCTGAGTAAATACAACATATACATAATTAACTCAACACAATGAATAATAACTGCCATGGCCAATAACCACATCGGGTTTAACATTACATTACAGTACAATGTTTAAGAAGTACAATGATACAAAAGTGTTTCCAACATAAGTGGAAACCATACACAAGAATCATGATACAAATAAATAGATGAAAACTGGCTCCATGACGGATACAACTCTGGAGTCGCTGCAACAACACCAATCCGCACCTCTCGATCCTCGACTGGGGACCCAATGGGGTGCTTAGCACGTTCCACCCGACCATGTGAGTCCGAAGACCCACCCCCCGTGCTAGGAGCTAACAAGAAAGAGACCACAACCAAGAACATCCAAACAGGGAACCACAAGACTCAACAACATACAAAAGTATCATAAAACTCAAGGATTACAATGACATATTCAACAACGTCCAAGAGTCATCAAAATAACTTAAAATCATAAATCTCATCACATAAATCAAAGCAATGACCAATAAACAAGTAACCAAACGATGATCATGAAACACTTCCAAAACAAACTGAATTAATAAACATAATACAATTCCAAATTGTAATTAAACAATACAATAACATCATAACACAATACCAAAAGAGTACAAGGTCATAAGTCAAATATCAATGAGATCATACAAGACCACCAAGTACATCAAGATATATTAAGGCAATAATCACAAATCAATATAAATCCATATATCAACAATCTAAACCAACTCCCACAACCTACTTCCAGAGGAACACAATAAAGTAAAACACATGGGCAACTAGGGGAGAGTGTCATCGCATAGTCCTACATGGGCTGTACTATGCTCTTCCTCCCATGGAGGTGGCGGTCAGGTGCTCATGCGGGCCGTGAACCCTCGTGAAACCCGAGGTCACGGCCTTGCCAACTCCACGACCTTCTTGGCCTTCCATTAGCCTACGAGCACTAATAGAGACAAGGCATCATTTATTAATCTTATAATGATATTACTACCCAACCCTCCTAAGTTAATTATTAGGTTTTCACTTGATTACTAACTTCTTTCATTGGGTTGTATCATGTGCCTTCCCCTAAAGCAGGTATGCATTTGAAACCACTCTCCCTACAGACCCAACAACATAAAAATCAAAGGTTGTACCATCATAATTTGAACAAAGAATCACAACATAAAAGAATGCGAGGCATTATCCATCTCGCTAATAAGTACAAAATCAGAGTCTCAACAATTCCCGTACAACCCTTTCAAAATCATGAACCCAAACCACTTGCCACATCAAGGGCACATAAATATGGAGAACATCAAAAGTCAATCATCTCAAGCCTCTGCAAGCCAAAAGAATGAAAACCCACAAACAAGGGTAAAACGAAGCAACACAAGTTTTTCCCCAATAATTCCAACACAAGGATAAAATTTCCCTCAAATATGAGATTATCTCCAAAAGGTCACACAAAGAAAGTTTCATCAAAACCCATCCACAAAGCAACAATGGTGACACCTCAAATAGGGAAACACAAAAGAAAATCAACCTTTAATTCAACAAAATCACTTAATAAAACCAAAAGCCACCAACTAGGCATTCTACGGGAGACCTCAATTTTCTCCTCACAAGAACCCCCTTATAGTGGTACGTAAATCACCTTCAATGACAACAATTATTGCAAGGCCACCAGAACTATTTTCAATTCAAATATAATGAGTGAATACAAAAATAAGATCAACAACTCAAGCAGAGCCATCAATCATGACAATGGTAACATTAACCGATTTACCACTTAGGGTAAAGAACAAAAGAAAACATATGGGTTCCCAATGAATAACAACATAAATTAAATGAGAGGAAATCTCCAACTCAAAATCATGAAAGGTCACATCAAAAGGACCTATCAAAACAATCCATAAAACCACACATTCAAATACAATATAACCATTCATTCAATAAGAAGTAACTTGAAACAATCTAAAAAGAACATTATTTTAAAGATCAATCATTTCCAACATTTAAGGATAGCACAATATTGCGAAGTGAAGATAAAATCTAATGTTTTTTAAGCCATAAGACACTAATCACAAATATACTCTTCCAAAGACAAATTAGAACAAATATATTCCAATTTATTACATTCACAACTTATCTTATCCTTGCTTGAAAAGACATATAGTTGACATTACTTAGAGCATACTCTCATTTAGTAATTTTTCTCTTGAAACAATAGTAGGCTAATAATTAACTATAAATTAAGTATTTATATGACTGATATGACTGTTTTTTTATTTTTTATTTATTTTCCCTTCTTTGTTTCTTAACTCCAAGCATTTATCCATTGGGTCAAACCTTCAATTAAATTATATATAAACCTACCAGCTGTTTCACGCTCATACATTCATTTAGTGTTTTTCTCGAATAGTATTTGAGGTAACGTAACATAATTACAATAATCTATAATTTTCGTCAAACACAAATGTCAACAATCCTATTCAATTACCCGAGAATACATAAGAGGAATAGTTGAATATATATATATATAGTTGAGTTAGAATATATATCAAAAGATGGTTGGTTAAGAGTAACAATTTAGTGCGAAAAGAGGCAACTATTTTTGGGTTGAGGAGCAGTTATTATAATTGTGAAAACAACAGACTTAATCAAGGAAAAGCAATGATAATATTATGATGAAGAGCAAGGATCATTGTTTAAGGAATGGAAGCAATTTTCAAGAAACAACATTTAGCAAGTTTTCTTGAAAGGAAACAATTTGATAATTCATCAAGGTAGTGATTCATTCAATACCAAATTATAAGAATCTCTCACTGGCCAACAACAACAATCTAACATTATGTGTGCCAATTGAACAAGATGGAGTATATGACAGGGCTTAAGAAAATTTCAAGCAAATGCAATTAGCAAGCGTAAAAAGGAATGCCATATTTTAGAACACAGTTGGCAGATATAAAATATTTTGAAGTTCTAGAATCTTTGAATTATTACATGCTTTTGGAACATCTTGACTGATATAAGCTTGGCTTCATTTTTAGTCAAAGCATGGTTTCAGAGGATGGGGCCTCATCTCACATGTTAACCATATTGCATTACACATAAAATTGGTATTTAAGTGCATGGTCTGGCACCACACTAAGCGCTCTAGGAGTTCCTAATTCTTGTTACTAAAATGGTGATGATTGGCTTTAACTTCAATTCTTGGAGTCAATGAGAAATTAAGTTTTGAATACATATTTTGCAACTCACAATACCCTATTTCGATGCCACTCACAGATCTACTCTTATTAAATTACACGACACATAATTGGTCAAATTGGGAGAAGGTAAACACCTAAAGAAAAAGAAATTCATGATGCTTGAAAGAGATACAAACAAGATTTAACCGAAAAGGGGGAGAAACAATAACCAGAGCTAAATAATCATGCGTGCTTTAAGGAACATTGGTAAACTGACACCCATGACTGCGACCCCTGCAAGTCTAAGAGCTACAGCTGTAACGGGTTGCCAATGGTTTCAGGGAGAATATATATAAATTTAGATTACCAGACTATGCGAAGGAGCTCATCTAAACACTGCATCCAATAACATCAATTTCTCTCAGCTTCGACTGAACGGAGGTAATTGGCAAAGGCTTGAGACATTGCGCAGACCGAGAGAATTAAATAATCTGCTCATTGGTCCTCAATTTCTTCACTTGAACAATCTGCTCATTGACGGCATCAGAGAAGACACACGAACCAAGCTTCCTCCAAGTTTGAGATGGTTACGGTTGCAAAAACGTGAGAATCCATTTTCCTTCAGCCTTGTGGATAACACATGGGATTTTGATAATAAAATCAGAGTTTATTTAAATCTATACACCCTACCATGATCAACTGAGTCGCTGTGGCAGGTTACCAAGAATATTAGGAAGTGAATATTGGAATTTGGAGATAACGCCATCTACTTGAATTAATATCAATCCCAATTGCTCTCCTCAAGACTGACGGGAAAGAGACAGGTGAGGTGCAAAATGCACAAAGACGAGGCACTTGAATTGTTGATAGAGTGCCTCGAAGGAACGAGGTCAGAGGACTGCATGATGAAAGATTTGAACAAAAAGGATTTTTTATTCTAAAACCAATTTATCATAAAACCTACAAGATTAGAAGTAACCAAAATATATGAGAACAGAAGATTGAGAGGGAGTATTCGCTTGGTTTTACCATCACAAACGTGACACGGGGTAATGACCAAACAGACTTAACAAAGGTGCTAAAACATGGACACCAACTGCTACTCGCAATTCTTTACTTAAGAGGATTAAATGGAACGATTAAAGACAAGAGTATCGGCTTGCAAAACAACAGGATTACTATTTCGATATGTGGGACAACATTCACCCTTAAAGGGGCAGAATTCATTGAAACCTTTAGACTCGTGATTTACTTCAAACGGGGTGAACATCAAGCCATTTATATCATAAGACCATGTGAACAACCAGGTTTAAAATGTAGAGCTAAGCCAGATTTCTATGCTCCAAATTGAAGACTCAGACAATGACTCACAAGATTCAATGACATCATAAATCGAAGCAATCTCATTTTTCCTCTTTATGGAACTGCGTATTTCTAAACCCAATAATACGATCTAAGGCATCAAAACTGAGCATCACTAAGAATCTATCAAATGGGTCAACTTTTCTTTTCAACACAAAATTAAACAAGGATGTAACAAGCACATACCGAGCATCTGCAACCTAGTGTCGTTATCATGTATATTGATAGCAGAATAGCATTAGTCGATAGTGAGGACCAGACATTTCCCCACCAAGTATCTGTTTCCCCATTCCACGCCTCTACCTTGACCATATTGGAATCTCCTGACTTACTGCATAATTCTTGTTTATAATTGTTTCATGGTGTCTTTTCCACTCCCCTCGGAGAACCGTTCGATTTCCACAATCATTTATTTATTTATTTAGCAATAAACAATTCTGTTTCCAGTTTTTTTTTCTTGTTTAAAAACCCTTCAGCTTCCTATCTCCTTTTCCAAATAAATTTCTTATTATAATAATTATCTTTTGAAGATTATTTTGTTCATAATTACTATTAATTTCAATTTAACAATTTAAATCAAATTTATCTAATAATATCACTTTTACTTTTTAACGAATTAGTTTAATTTGATCATTTTCTCTAAATCATTTGATTTAATTTAATTGATTATTATTTTTAATTTCTAATCATATTTTAAATAACCTTGGAAATCACTTATGATTTAATTAGTTATTTAAACATGATTTCTAACATATGATATTTTTCACACAATTAAATAACACAGTAATCAATGAAGCACACACAAAAGTCCTGAACAATCGACATGGAGGGGCACTACATCCTCCCCCCCTTAGGTATCGACTTACTCCTGGAAGTCGAGCTCAAGCATAAACATGGTAACACAACAATATCAAAGATCACCATTAAATCATCGATTAAACTTCATCAAGACAGCAATGAAAATTTAAAAAAACCAATAATAAGGAAAGGATACCAAAACAAAAGTGGTAGCAGGGTTACAACTAGACCAATTTGACAAAGACAAGGACACATGACGAACTAGGTTGGGGAAACTTTCTTGTCAATTCCTATTTTCCACATCAATCCCATTGGGTGTTTATGATGCTCGCCCTATCCTGACAATGTAGGTGGAATCGAGACTTAGTTCCTGCAATCTTGCATGCAAACAAATGTTGTACACAATACATATATATATCACAAATACCTCGTGAGAGGAAATCCCAACATAGTAGGGCACTCGCGAGCGAGTGATACCACACTGTCCCTCCCACCAAACCACTCAAAATAGTCAAAACAATTCTAGTAACTCGTAAACAGTTTGCTTCTTATTAGTTAGGCAATATTCGCATAAAGATGTTAACCATAAACCTAATTCATCTACTATATCAAAATGAATTACTACTTGAAATTATGAGTATCTATACCCATATATTACAATTGCATTACCTTCATTGCAACGTTTATGAAGCCAACTTCCTGTAAATCAAAAGCTACCAAAGAACATTGCACATTAGTACCAATAATTCAAGTTGCATTTTAACCTCAAGATACTATATTCTACTAAAAATCATAGAATAATTATCCACAAAACCTCACATTTTCGTTAAAACTCATAATTTTCACACAAAGAACTCCACTTTAACCATTATTCAACACCAATTCTCACATCAAAAAAGGGTAAAATTTTACACCTTCATAGATTCAAGAAACATAATTCATCACTCAAGGATAACAAAATCGCAGATTCCACGCACACTTGACATAATCACACACATAAAAGACATCACCAAGAAACACATCACACTAAAACTCAAGGGTCCATAGAGCATCCCTGACAGGAAAGGTATCGGTGCATTTTTTTCACAAAATGGGTCTATCCTTTTATCAATTTCTTGCACCATGACCTAACACAGAAAGCAAAGGCATCAGTCCACAACATTGACAGCAAAAAAAAGTGGACTCCAGACTCTGGTCCTAAGCGCCAAGGTTACATAGTGAGCACACATAGTGCCCGGTGTGAACCTGTGCTGCAGTACCAATGTTATAGCATGCAATTATGAACCCCAAGGGACAAATAAACAATAATTCAAAACTAATTTTCATTAAGCACCAACATGTAATACACGTATGACATGCGTTCATTAAGTAGATTCATTACTTTGCATACATCCCTTAGGGTACGAAGAGTCATTCATTGACTTAGATCGAACAACGATAATAAAGATAAAATCCGAATATAATCAATAACGGAAATAAAGCGTACTCGACTAAGTGCCGCGATTCGCATTGATAGAAACCATCTGGTAAATACAACATATACATAATTAACTCAACACAATGAATAATAACTGCCATGGCCAATAACCACATCGGGTTTAACATTACATTACAGTACAATGTTTAAGAAGTACAATGATACAAAAGTGTTTCCAACATAAGTGGAAACCATACACAAGAATCATGATACAAATAAATAGATGAAAACTGGCTCCATGACGGATACAACTCTGGAGTCGCTGCAACAACACCAATCCGCACCTCTCGATCCTCGACTGGGGACCCAATGGGGTGCTTAGCACGTTCCACCCAACCATGTGAGTCTGAAGACCCACCCCCCGTGCTAGGAGCTAACAAGAAAGAGACCACAACCAAGAACATCCAAACAGGGAACCACAAGACTCAACAACATACAAAAGTATCATAAAACTCAAGGATTACAATGACATATTCAACAACGTCCAAGAGTCATCAAAATAACTTAAAATCATAAATCTCATCACATAAATCAAAGCAATGACCAATAAACAAGTAACCAAACGATGATCATGAAACACTTCCAAAACAAACTGAATTAATAAACATAATACAATTCCAAATTGCAATTAAACAATACAATAACATCATAACACAATACCAAAAGAGTACAAGGTCATAAGTCAAATATCAATGAGATCATACAAGACCACCAAGTACATCAAGATATATTAAGGCAATAATCACAAATCAATATAAATCTGTATATCAACACTCTAAACCAACTCCCACGACCTACTTCCGGTACACAATAAAAAGTAAAACACATGGGCAACTAGGGAGAGTGTAATCCCATAGTCCTACATGGGGAACATCTGTGCTCTTCACCTCCCAAGCCCAGGTCTTGGAATCGCCGGGTGATATGCGGGCCGTAGACCTCGTGAAGATGAGGTCACGACCTTGCCAACCACATTCTGACCTTCCATTAGCCTCTTGAAGCACTGAAGATGGGGCATCCATTACAATAATCTTATAATGATATTACTACTTAGCCTCGTTAATTATTGGTTTCCTTGGTTCTAACTCCTTTCGTGGGTTATCATGCCCTTCCCTTAAATAGGTAATGAAGCCCCCACGAACCACTCTCTAGGACAACAACATAAAATCGGTTGCCATCATAATTTGAACAAAGAATCACAACATAAAAGCATGTGAGGCATTATCCATCTCGCTAATAAGTACAAAATCAGAGTCTCAACAATTCCCGTACAACCCTTTCAAAATCATGAACCCAAACCACTTGCCACATCAAGGGCACATAAAGATGGAGAACATCAAAAGTCAATCATCTCAAGCCTCTGGAAGCCAAAAGAATGAAAACCCATAAACAAGGGTAAAACGAAGCAACACAAGTTTTTCCCCAATAATTCCAACACAAGGATAACATTTCCCTCAAATATGAGATTATCTCCAAAAGGTCACACAAAGAAAGTTTCATCAAAACCCATCCACAAAGCAACAATGGCGACACCTCAAATAGGGAAACACAAAAGAAAATCAACCTTTAATTCAACAAAATCACTTAATAAAACCAAAAGCCACCAACTAGGCATTCTACGGGAGACCTCAATTTTCTCCTCACAAGAACCCCCTTATAGTGGTACGTAAATCACCTTCAATGACAAAAATTATTGCAAGGCCACCAAACTATTTTCAATTCAAATATAATGAGTGAATACAAAAATAAGATCAACAACTCAAGCAGAGCCATCAATCATGACAATGGTAACATTAACCGATTTACCACTTAGGGTAAAGAACAAAAGAAAACATATGGGTTCCCAATGAATAACAACATAAATTAAATGAGAGGAAATCTCCAACTCAAAATCACGAAAGGTCACATCAAAAGGATCTATCAAAACAATCCATAAAACCACACATTCAAATACAATATAACCATTCATTCAATAAGAAGTAACTTGAAACAATCTAAAAAGAACATTATTTTAAAGATCAATCATTTCCAACATTTAAGGATAGCACAATATTGCGAAGTGAAGATAAAATCTAATGTTTTAAGCCATAAGACACTAATCACAAATATACTCTTCCAAACACAAATTAAAACAAATATATTCCAATTTATTACATTGACAACTTATCTTATTCTTGCTTGAAAAGACATATCGTTGTTCTACTTGAAATAACATTGCCTATCATTTTAGTAATTTTTATGTCTTGAAACAATAGTAAGAATACAATAATTAACTATATAAATTGAAGTAATTACTCTAGTTGACCTATGAAATATACATTAATTTTTTTATTTTTTTATTTTTAATTATTTTTCCTTATTTTAGTTTCTTAACTCAACATTTATTAATTACAGGTCCAAACCTTCAATTAATTAAGTGTATTATAAACCTACCAACTATATTTTCACATTTCATACATAATTAAATTTTAAGATCATTTTCCTCGAATAATAGTATTTGAGGTAAACGTAACATAATTACAATAATCTATAATTTTTTGTCAAACACAATTGTCAACAATCCTATTCAATTACTCGAGAATACATAAGAGGAATAGTTGAATATATATATACTGAGTTAGAATATATATATCAAAAGATGGTTGGTTAGGAGTAACAATTTAGTGTGAAAAGTGGCAACTATTTTTGGGTTGAGGAGCAGTTATTATAATTGTGGAAACAACAGACTTAATCAAGGAAAAGCAATGATTATATTATGATGAGGAGCAAGGTTCATCGTTTAAGGAATGGAAGCAATTTTCAAGAAACAATATTTTAGTATCGAAAGGCAGCAAGTTTTCTTGAAAGGCAACAATTTGATAATTCATCAAGGTAGTGATTCATTCAATACCAAATTATAAGAATCTCTCACTGGCCAACAGCAACAATCTATCATTATGTGTGCCAAATGAACAAGATGGAGTAGTTGACAGGGCTTAAGAAAATTTCAAGCAAATGCAATTAGCAAGCGTAAATGGGATGCCATATTTTAGAACACAATTTAAGCAAGATATGAACAAAAGATTTTACAAAGAAGTTCTCAGAATCTTTGAATTAATGGCACACTTTGGAAGACATCTTGACAATGTAAGCTTGGCTTATTTTTCTAGTCAAAGCAACCATGTAGGTTTAGAGGATGAGACTGCTCACATCTCACACATCAGTAACCCTTATTGCATTACACATAAAGTTGATCATTAGGAGTGTGTGGTCTACCTTCATGCCACACTAGCGCTCTTGGGGATTCCTAATTCTTGTTACTAAAATGTTGAATGGGTCTTAGGCACCTATTGATCATAGATTAGACCCGAGGAAATTAAGTTTTGAATACATATTTTGCAACTCACAATACCCTATTTTGATGCCACTCACAGATCTGCTCTTATTAAATTACACGACACATAATTGGTCAAATTGGGAGAAGGTAAACACCTAAAGAAAAAGAAATTCATGATGCTAGAAAGAGATACAAACAAGATTTAACCGAAAAGGGGGAGAAACAATAACCAGAGCTAAATAATCATGCGTGATTTAAGGAACATTAGTAAACTGACACCCATGACTGCGACCCCTGCAAGTCTAAGAGCTACAGCTGTAACGGGTTGCCAATGGTTTCAGGGAGAATATATATAAATTTAGATTACTAGACTATGCGAAGGAGCTCATCTAAACACTGTATCCAACAACATCAATTTCTCTCAGCTTCGACTGAACGGAGGTAATTGGCAAAGGCTTGAGACATTGCGCAGACCGAGAGAATTAAATAATCTGTTCATTGGCCCTCAGTTTCTTCACTTGAACAATCTGCTCATTGACGGCATCAGAGAAGACACACGAATCAAGCTTCCTCCAAGTTTGAGATGGTTACGGTTGCAAAAACGTGAGAAGCCATTTTCCTTCAGCCTTGTGGATAACACATGTGGATTTTGATAATAAAATCAGAGTTTATTTAAATCTATACACCCTACCATGATCAACTGAGTCGCTGTGACAGGTTACCAAGAATATTAGGAAGTGAATATTGGAATTTGGAGATAACTCCATCTACTTGAATTAATATCAATCCCAATTGCTCTCCTCAAGACTGACGGGAAAGAGACAGGTGAGGTGCAAAATGCACAAAGGCGAGGCACTTGAATTGTTGATAGAGTGCCTCGAAGGAACGAGGTTAGAGGACTGCATGATGAAAGATTTGAACAAAAAGGATTTTTTATTCTAAAACCAATTTATCATAAAACCTACAAGATTAGAAGTAACCAAAATATATGAGAACAAAAGATTGAGAGGGAGTATTCGCTTGGTTTTACCATCACAAACGTGACACGGGGTAATGACCAAACAGACTTAACAAAGGTGCAAAAACATGGACACCAACTGCTACTCGCAATTATTTACTTAAGAGGATTAAATGGAACGATTAAAGACAAGAGTATCGGCTTGCAAAACAATAGGATTACTATTTCGATATGTGGGACAGCATTCACCCTTAAAGGGGCAGAATTCATTGAAACCTTTAGACTCGTGATTTACTTCAAACGGGGTGAACATCAAGCCATTTATATCATAAGACCATACGAACAACCAGTTTAAAATGTAAGAGCCAGCGATTTCTATGCTCAAATTGAAGAGACTCGGACAATGACTCTAAAGATTGATGACATCCCATACGTCGAGCAATCTCATTTTCCTCTTTATGGAACTGCATATTTCTAAACCCAATAATATGATCTAAGGCATCAAAACTGAGCATCTCTAAGAATCTATCAAATGGGTCAACTTTTCTTTTCAACACAAAATTAAACAAGGATGTAACAAGCACATACCGAGCATCTGCAACCTAGTGTCGTTATCATGTATATTGATAGCAGAATAGCATTAGTCGATAGTGAGGACCAGACATTTCCCCACCAAGTATCTGTTTCCCCATTCCACGCCTCTACCTTGACCATATTGGAATCTCCTGACTTACTGCATAATTCTTGTTTATAATTGTTTCATGGTGTCTTTTCCACTCCCCTCGGAGAACCGTTCGATTTCCACAATCATTTATTTATTTATTTAGCAATAAACAATTCTGTTTCCAGTTTTTTTTTCTTGTTTAAAAACCCTTCAGCTTCCTATCTCCTTTTCCAAATAAATTTCTTATTATAATAATTATCTTTTGAAGATTATTTTGTTCATAATTACTATTAACTTCAATTTAACAATTTAAATCAAATTTATCTAATAATATCACTTTTACTTTTCAACGAATTAGTTTAATTTGATCATTTGCTCTAAGTCATTTGATTTAATTTAATGGATTATTATTCTAATTTCTAATTATATTTTAAATAACCTCGCAGACTCACTTATGATTTAAATTAATTATTTAAACATGACTACTAACATTTGATATTTTTCACACAATCGAATAACACAGTAATCAATGAAGCATACACAAATACTCACACAAAAGTTCAGAACAACCGACACGGAGGCACTACACCATCCATATCATCAGCAATGACCCGCTGTAATTCATGACAATACTCAGGGGATAATTGTCCCCACTCAATTTTCCAATCATCATCATGCTCCGAAGCCCATTTAGCCAAACAACCAACAACCCTATTCCATTCACGCGAAATGTGGGAAAAAGACACCACTTCAATGTATGAGCATGTCGCAAAATGAAGTGGACCACCCAGGAAGACTTCCCAGTGTACCTCATTACCTTCTACTCTTGCAACAGATAACCATAACTTGTGAGTCTGATTCATAGATAATCCTACGCCAACCAAAAGCACACGCATGCTCAATAGCCTTGAGAATTTCCAACCCCTCCATAGGGTTGTTAGAATGCTAGCCTTGGTGAATGGAGAAGAAAAAACTAACCGATCCAAAATCATCTCTTCCAACTCCACCAATCCTAGTAGGCCTAGGATTACCCCTAGAGGAGTCATCCATATTGATCTTTAGAACATCCACTAGAGAAGGCAACCATATTCCAACCCTTTGAATCTTCTTTTTAGCCCACCTACCTCTTCTAACACAAGAAGAGATAGGGGTCAACCCCTGTAAGCCCAATCTATTCACAATCTCATCATCACTCCTTTCCAAAGGAAAATTCACCTCACATTTGGCTCTCACCATCTCTTGGATCATACCAAAAATCTTGTGCCAAACTTGTTGAACTATCAACCTATCCCCACGAAAGATCCTACGATTCCTTTCCAACAAAATTTTCCAAAGGATGAAAGTAGGACCAATGTACCACACAATTTGGAGAAAAGGGGCATGGGAAGGAGGTCTTCCTAGACTTCTCTAGAACTCAACAAGGGAAGAAGTATGAACACATGGATTCTTCAAAAAATCCCACCATAAATTCCAAAGAAGCATATAATAAGAACATCAGAAAAATAGGTGGGAAGAATCCTCCTCACTGCAAGCACACATGACACAAATGGAGGGACCCTATAATCCTTGCTTTTGAAGATTATCCCAAGTCAAACATCTATTCCAAGAAAAAGTCCACAAAAAAAAATTAAATTTTGGCCATGAAAATTTGTTCCACATATTTCCACCAAGGAACCTCCACCCCACCAAACTTACGATCCAGAAACTCTTGATATCCTCTAGCCACAATGAAAACACCCTTAGGATTTGGGCTCTAGGAAAGTAAATCCTAATCCCTAAGGGTGTTGCACTATCTACCAACCAAGATATTATGAAGCTTAGCACACTCCTCCTCCAACCCTACCACAAGCCAATCGATAGGATCATTCCACCTAACCACCTCCATTTTCCCACAAGGAAAAAAAGACTTAAAATCAATCACCCTTAACCAACCAGCCTCTTGAAAGATCTTGAAAAGAGTTAGAAAATTAGGATATTTGCACAAAATGGGGGGAAAACTATCCCAAGAATCCAACCAAAAGAGGGCCTCAACCCCCCTATTACATATCTAGAACAAGCCTTCCTTGATCAGAGTAGCCCCTTTCTTAAGCATTCCCCAAATCATAGAACCTTTCCCCACCATAGGGTACCTAGGAATCTCCTCCTGTAGAACCCCGGGAAGGTACTCGTGAGATAAAATCCTGGCCCAGATATGATCCTGCTCCACACACCACCTCCAATAAAGATTTGTAGCTAACACCAACCTAGACCAAGTTGAATTTCGTAATCCAATACCCCCAAACTACTTTGAGCTACACACAATATCCCACTTCACCAGGCTCCACTTGGTAGAGGACAAGTTTCCCACCCATAAGAATTATCTAGCCAAAGAATATAAATCCTTCACAAACTTGATCAGAGCCACCTAGAGCATACACCTATAAATAGGTAGTGTCTGTACCATTGATTTAAGCAGTTGAACACACCTAGCAAAGGACAACCATCTATGAGTCCAATGATTAACCTTCAAATGAAGCTTGTCCAGAATATTCTGCCATGAATCCCTAGGGAGGCTACTAGGAGAGATAGGAATGCCAAGATACATTAAAGGGAGTGACTGAATCTGAAACATCAAGATACAAGCAATCCTTTGCTGAATAAGCCATAGAGTATTGAAGAAAAATATTGAAGATTTATCTTCATTAATCCTTTAACTAGAAGTAATTAGATAAATATCCAAAGTCTTGCACAAATTCATGGCTTTGCTAATCTTAGCTATACCCATCAAGGCAATATCATCCATAAATTACAAATGAGACTGAGGAGGCAAACCATTTCCCCACACCCAACCTTGAATAAGACCCAACTCAACATTATGTTTCACCAATCTCCCTAGACCTTCAACAAGAAGAATAAATAGATAAGGAGAGAGAGGATCTCCTTGACGAAGGCCTCTAGAAGCACACAAAAGAGAAGGCTCCACATTTATTAGCATTGAGAAAGAAGTGGAAGTAACAAAGGACATAACCCACTGGACCCATGCTTTAGAAAAACCAAAACTAATAATAGTTTTTTGCAAGAAGGACCACTTAACTCTATCATAGGCCTTTTCCATATCCAACTTGATGACATAGCCTTTTCTATCGATGCTGCCATAGAATGGATGGTATTAGTAGCAATGACCACCCCATCTAGAATTTGACGAACTTCGACAAAACCCCTCCGTTTCTCAAAGATAAGCCATCAAATCCATCACTTCATCCTTTTAGCAATCAACTTGGAGATGCTTTTATAAACAACATTACAAAGGGAAACAAGTCGAAATTGACTCAGTCGATATTCTCCCTCACATTTGGGAATTAGAGCAAGGAAGGTAGAGTTTAAAGCTCACAAACATCTTTTTATTCCTATGAGACTCACGAACCACTTCCAAGAGGTCTAGCTTAATGATATCCAAAAATTCTTGATAAAACTCAATAGGGAATCCATCAAGACCCAGGGCTTTGCCTTTCTTCATCTAAAACATAGTAGCCTCAAATTCCTCCAATGAGATATCACCTAGAATATGCTCATTGATCTCCCTAGTGACCAAGGAAGGGATGCAAGACAAAACCTGGTTTTCATCCAGCAAACCATCCTGACAATCCTCTCTAAATAAAGAAGAAAAGAACTATGAAGCTTCTCTAGACACGTTACCAAGAAGATAAATGCTCACCCCTATCATTAATAATAAAATGCATAGAATTACCATGTCTCCTGGATTTCACCGGATTGAAGAAGAAAGCAGTGTTTTGTACCCCTCCTATAACCATTCTACTTGAGCCTTTTGTTTCCAATAAATTTCCTCACATAGCTTGCACTCGTACAAATATTTCAAAGAACTTGCCTCCTCCCTGAGTAAATCCTCTAAAATACCAAACTCCCTTATCTCCCAAGTGATGGCATCCAATTCAGCTTGAGCAACAATCTTAGCATGAAAAATATTTCCAAAACACTGCTTGTTCTACAGTTTGAGCTGAAATTTCACAAATTGTAGTAATTTGAAAAAATAATACATAGTAGTTCCATGAGTAGGTATTCCTATACTCCACCATTCAACCATATGAATTTTCAAAGAAGAATCTCTTAACCACATAAGTTGGAACTTAAAAGATGGGGATTGAGAAACATGAGCCAAAGTAGCATGTAATTTAATAGGCTAATGATCTAAGCCCTGCCAATCCAAAATCTCAAAGCAAGTAGACCACAATCAACCAATCTAGGAACAAGAAACCAAAAAATGGTCAAGTCTCTCTGCTATACAATTCTCTCCTAATCTCCTATTGTTCCAAGTAAACTAACCATTACGAGGCTTAATGTCGACTAGATTCAAGGTAGATATGTTATCACAAAGAAGGAAGGTAGAAGGATCCAACCTCACAGTACCACCCTTCTTCCCATCCAACTCAACAATGGCATTGAAATCACCTGCACAAATCCAAGGGAAAAAAGTAGCAAGGCTTTGAATAAAATTAATATGAGACCACAATAACTGCTTACCAAGAAAATCAATAGGTGCATAGATGTTTGAAAGAAGAATGGTTTCCCCTAACTCCAACTTGAAGCAACCACAAAGATAGAAGACTTGGATGAAACCCACCAAAGAGGATGAATCTTCAATGGGTTCCTGGCCCACACCCCTATATTACCTTGAGCCCCAGTATTATTTCTTACAACTTAGGAAACAACTGACCATACTTTAATGATAACTTGGTCTCACAGCAAAAATAGACATCAATAGAGAATGAGTTTCTTATCAATTCACGGACAACTTTTGTCGTGGCCACTATTTAAACTACTTACATTCAGAGAATAAGTCATTTTAGAGGAATTGAAAAATAGGAATCCGAGGGTCTTAATAGATCTAGACTCATAATGTCTCCCCCATCATCTTTATCTTTTCCTAAATCCTTCTTTTCTCCCCAACTTTTGAGGCTATGGAATCCTTTCTTTTACAGTCTTTCTAAAGTTCCATGAAGGAGAAAGTCTGCTGCCTTTGTTGGTGATTATCACTTTTCACCAATGGGTAGATATCACCCTCTAGCATTTTGCATCTACAATAATATGAGACCTCCATGGCACCAAAGCTAAGATTCATTTCCATTTGCAAGCACCATTCTTGAGAAGTCTAGTTGTACTTTGGAATAATTCCCTCGTGAACCACTTCAAAAGCACCCCTAATCCAAATCATACAAATTCACCTCCTCATTCAGATAATCAAGAACCTCAAACCTATTAAAATTATCACCTTCGGATGCTCCTTGGATCTCAATATATTTCTAATAGATAGCGGCATAAAACTCTTCTCACCAATAGCCACACGAGATAGGGGTCCTTTGTTTATTGACCTTAGGAGGGTTGCGAGGAGGTTGAGTAGTTTGAGACTCAAAATATTTAGACTTCAGGCATCTTCTCTGCAAATGACCATATTCATGACATAGACGACACTGAAAAGGCAATGTCTCATAATCTAGTTGTTGCACCCAAGAATATGAGCCTGCAAAAATTTCTAAAGAATCTGGAAGAGGGTTATTTAAATCCATCTCAACACAAATGCGAGAAAATGTCATTACCTTTCTATCCTGAGTCTATTGAGATGGGCCCACTAGTTTTCCCAACAGCAAAGCAACCCTATGAAATATTTCATTGCACCAACATTCAACTAGAAATCTAGTGAGGTGCACCCACATCAAAACCCGATTCGAGAGCTCCTCCGAAGGATCAAACCCCACATGCCAAAATTTATTAAATAAACTAATATGATTGTGGAAATAAGTCCCACCTTTGAAAGCTCTATTGCGATCCACCATGCAATTAAAAGTCACCATGATGTAAATATTCACCAACAACATAGTTTCCATCTCACCCTCCAGAGACCAAGTGCAGTGAGTCCACGACTCCAAAAATTGGATTGAAACCCTCATTCCCAAGAATTTGCAGAGCAACGTATGCTTGGAGAAATACTCAATATCCTTTGCTATCGATTTTGGTTGAATTATGAGCACCGATCTATCCTTGGATCATTCAACACAACCATTGATTCTCGGAATACGTGGACCACCAGATAGAAAAAATCCACCATTCCCTCAATAATTTGCAAACAAATTGTTATCAAAAACCCTCGTTGAGGGATTTGGAGATGTCACCCCAATTGCAACATGAAAATCCAAAGTGGATTTAACGCTTGATGCCTCTCCTAGATCCATAAAAAAGAAGGGAAAAAAATGAATTTCCTCCCAAACCAAATACCACCAAACAGCTAAAATAATGAGCAGATAATACCAGCAATGAACCAGACAAAGAAAAGCTACACCCCCGAAAAACTTACCCCCATACCAAACAACACCCCCAACACTCAGCACCAAACCTGCGGTCGCAGCCAAAAAATCACACCCCCACACAACGAAAAACCCCACCCCGTGACACCCACAAACCTCCAAACGCAGATTCGATAGGGAATATCGTATGCAAAGGAAGAAAACGGCATGCAAGCCACAGCTATTCACAGGCCGCGGGCCTGCACAAACCCTCCTCGCACCTTCCTCACACGCCGCGCCAGCTTCCCGACCATATCTCTTCAACGATCCTACTATCTCCATATCTCAATAATAATCTATTATAATTTTGACTTCATGTATAAATATAAATTTATGAGTTGAATATAATTTGGTAAAATCCCTATATGAATACTTGGATTAGTCAAATATATATGATCCCATATTGCATTACCAAATTTGGAGATACCCATAGGTTAATTCCTATTGAAAAATACTACCATATGTTAATTCCTATTGAAAAATCCTTACTTTTAATGAATATATCTCTTTTTCATATCCACAACACATGCAATCTTATGTGACAATTGGAGACCCTTTTTCAAAATCAAAGCATATTTTAATCTTGTGATTTCGTGTGTGTGTGTGAGAGAGAGAGAGTGTGTGTGTGTGTATGTGTAAACTTGTCCATCATCAAAACCATAAAGGTTGTGAATGTCTTCGCTGTCAATAATGTACAAATGAGGTGATATATATTATTTGTCTTACCTAAATGTACGTAGTATATTTTTAAAGAATCATTATCTCTTTAAAATGAGTTCTCATATTTCTTTCTTGTATTTATAATTTAGTATGCCTTGTTTACACTTACATAATTTGAGAATCCCCATTTAAATTTTCCTAAAAAGAAAAAAAATTGGTAAAGGTAGGTTTTTGAAACTATCCAAACCCTTTAACAACTAGTAGAAGATAAGCTATACATGTTCACATACATGTTTTAAAAACATAAACTTAGGAATAAATTTGATACCAATACCTAAGAAAGCAGCAAAAAGTACAAAATTAATATAAAAATATGTCAAAATAAAGCTTAAAGATTAAGTGGAGAAATATCATTTAGAGAATGGACATGACATTCTATTCCTCTTAAAAATTTTAAATGATCTACACACCTCCTTCACATTTAATATCCAAAATATTTCTCCCGGTCCCTCTTTTGAATTTCCATTCTTCTACTAGATATAACTCATGATAATTCTCTTTCCTTTTAATCACAATATCATAGAGCATGGTGATACTACCAAGAAAGTTGTTTATTGTAAACTTGATAATATAGATAACCTTATTCAAAGTGACATTAAACGCTTCTTGGCTTCCTTTTATCTAGAGATTTTTTTTGAAGCCATCTATTTCCCCTCTAATTTTGTAGGAATCCTTGAGTTGTCTCCAATCATCCTTTTTAAATGAACCTTATCATGGTATTTCGTTTGATCCCCATGGCCTACAAGTGCAACTAGTAAATTATTATTTTTTATTCTTTCATTCTCATTCATTGAATATTTAAGAATGGTGTTAAATAATTTTGACCTTGTCAGGGTAATCTATGTTATTTTTTAAGTCTTAAATGGAAAACATTTCTTCATATTATCATCCTTCCCTTCCAACTCCCCCCTTCTTTCAATATCAACCTTTTTGGAGCCTATGGTATGTGCATGATCATCATGGAAAAAATAGGCCCTTAAGTGGCAACAAAAATTTAGAAAAATTAGAGTTAGGCAACTTAGCGTAAAAATTTGAATAAGTTATATATATTATTAAAAAAATATGTTAATAATATAATTTGTAGAAAATTGAATTTATTTCTAAACTACTAGGTTTATTTTTATTTTAAAATCTATTTGGTGAAAATTTGAAATTTCAATGCGATGGTAATTAAATTTTAGGGAAAAAATAAGTAGGTGTGCACCATTCACCATCTTAACCACAAAAGTGATTAATATTTTTTATCTATTTTAGATATAAGTAGGGACTCATGCCTTAATGTGATGCATATTTTTTATAATTTTTCCAAGTAAATAATTAATTATGAATTTTTATTACAACATTTTAAAAGTATAAAACTTCGTATGTCGATCACCTTAACTTGGTCAAAAGTTATGAAATTCAATTTTTATTTTTTTATCCTCTATTATGTTAAGCATAGATGTGATGCATGCATAGATTCAAAATGTGATACCATTTGAAAGCTATTTTTTTCAATCAGCCTATCAATCAGACTTTTCATAAGTTGAATAGAAAATGAATAATAATTACACATTAAATTAAATTAAATCATAATTTATATTGGTGGAAAGCTGAGAATATCATTTAAAAACCCTTTTGTTTCATTATTAATTTTGGGTAAAAAATTAATTAAATTGACCACATACCCATCATATTGCCACTTTTGGCCCATTGATCTCACATACCTATTATTTTGTACTCCTTTTGGCGCATCTCTGAAATATTCCTTATCTTTTTAGGCATTCTCATAATCTCCCTAAAACTATTTTTTATACCACCTTTTACTAACTTTACCTCTATTCCCATATCATAATCCCATAATTCATAAAATCATTTAATAATCCCCATTATCAATTTTTCTATCTTCCAAGATCACTTTATATATTTTTATCCCCAATTATAGACCCATTGGAACTATTCTTGAAGATATTTTAATGATGAAAAACCTAGTAAAAACTACCTCCCTTACATGAATCAATCCTAAAAGGATGTATGGGCCTTTAAAGCCTAGGAAAACACTACAAATGACATATGTAGGCAATATAGATGATCCACCATTTTATCCTTAGCCACTTCATACATCAATTAAACAAATCATTATGCCATATATTTTGTTTTATGATCTAGTTATGGGGTGTTTCCTTTCTAAGACCTTTTATTATGTTAAAATATCCCCATGAATGATAAGATGAGAGAGCTACATATCTTTAGATAGTTGGATACTAGAAAATATGGCTTTATTTTGACCAAGTGGTTATTTTGAATTCTCATTCTACTTGCATTAATAACTATAAACCAACCCTTGTTGTCCCTATGAAATCATCCACTCCCAACCAAACAAAAATTACTTTTTAAGGTGTAGGAAAACATCAAGCTAGATACATGTAATCCTAGCTAATTCAATAATATTCCTATAAACTTGATTTAATTCCTTCAAAATTCCTTAATTAATATAAAAATACCAATTAGCTACAACCCTTAGTTCAATTCCCCAGTAAGTGTAATAGTTTAACACTTTTAACCATGGGTTATTTTTCTATAATAGTATGAAAATGTTTATTCTCCACTCTACCAAGGCTCTACTTATTGCTGGCTTGAACATTCTATATTACTTCCAACCACAGGCCTCAAAATATATTAGTTAAATTTATTTTCCAAAGCATTTTCATTTGTGGTTGACAAAAGTGGGGACCAATTAAGGACCAAATCCAAGAGTACTTACTTGAGACTAGAAAAAAAATATTTTTTCTTAGAATGATATTTAAGGTCTGTCAGGTAAAGGGAAAACCAACAAGAGGTGAAATAAAAACTTGGAATCCCTTTCACTAACACATTTATTGGAGATTATAAATTATTTTCTCATTAAATTTCTTTTTTTTTTAGGATAACGAAGGTAAGAAGTTGATTTCTAGAGTCCAATATTTAATCTCACCTTTAAACTGAAGAAACCTTGCAAAATATAGTTGAAAAGGAATCAATATCTTGATCTAACATAGTAGGATCCATTCAAAGAGGCTATCCAATGGTGAAGAAAACCTATATTTAAATAATGCCAAAGGATAGGTTTCCAAGACTATCTAGTTTTTAACATCATTATAGTCCAACACTTACACATATAAAGATTTTGAATATATGATAGAGGGAGTTATAAGGTTCCAAAGAGAACAATGATCTATCAATAATGCACACATCATCAAAAAAGTAAAATTTATTCCTAGCTATAACATTTTATTCATAAAACATTTTTTGAGAGGTCTTTACTTTTCATCAAATTATTTTAAAATTTTGAGCTATTTGAGAATCAGTAATTAGATAGGAAATCGATAGATTCACCACTACACAAATATTTTCAACTCTTATGGTATGTGTGTATAAATGAGGGACCAAAAGGGGCTGAAAAGTGACAACTTTTTTTAAATCAGTAAAAATTGATCATGGATGAGAAATTGAAAATAGCCACATTCAAAATTTGAAGATGTGACAAGAACAAGAGTCGTAATTCTCAAAATCTAGTGTTTAAAATACTATTTTTTAATATGGTGTGTATTAACAGATTCAAATAGGGAGAGTGCATAAAATGATAGTATTTTTATCAAAAAAATATAACATAATATTTGAGGTATGTGGATAGAAATGTGGGACCAAAAGATAATCAAAGGCATCCACCTTTTTCTAAAATCAACAAAAAATGATCTTGGATGAGAAATTGAAGATAATCATGATAAAAATTTCAATATTTGATAAGAGTAAGAGTTTTATCATGCTTCAAATTTAGTTTCTAAAATACTTTTTCTTTTTGAAATTTTTTTTTTATAGAGATTAAGAGGTTCAAATAGCTGGAGCACAAAAAGTACTCCTATCTTATGCTAGGGACTAAATGATCAAGGAAGTTATCCTAAATAAATATCCCCATCCCTCAATAGTACAATTACAATTAAAGGAAAAAGGAAGAAAGGAATTATTTAATTAAGTGTTATAAAGATAATCAATTTATAGGCTATGCTAAGTAAAGTAATAAATTAAGAAGTGAATTACATAGGAGGATCTCTTAGCCACAATGTGGGATGAAGCGTCCTTATCTACCCCTCTACCATATAAAAGTTATAAGTATTTTTAATCAGACTTGATTCTTATTCATACTCTAGTGCATATTCCTCGTCATCCCCTTCCATTAGAATTTCTTTCTTTCCTTAGCACCATAAAGTAAGTGGCCCCTACATGGTCAAATTTACCTCTAAAATTTATCATGTAAAGTTCATAAATTTTTTTTTCTTGGAGTAATATGTTTCTAAAAGGCCATCCCTCAGTATTCTTTTATCATTTTTTAAAGATGTTAATAGTATGGGTGCATAAGGGGTAACTCTATA
Source organism: Sequoia sempervirens (assembly GCA_007258455.2). Lineage (NCBI taxonomy): Eukaryota > Viridiplantae > Streptophyta > Pinopsida > Cupressales > Cupressaceae > Sequoia > Sequoia sempervirens. The sequence continues at coordinate 438,042,934 of VDFB02047230.1, read as the reverse complement.
GGAAATTCTTCTCCAAGGTACAAAAGGATTCATACAATGAAATTAATATTGATGAATTCATCAAGTTATTTGTTAAGGATTAGAACCCCCAAAGTAGGATTTATAAAAAAAATCTATCTATCTCACTTCCAAGTTAGTGTTGGGGTCTATGATAAAATCAACATTTATGAGAATCATTGCTACTAGTGTATTCATGTCAAAAAATATTACTCAACATTACCTCATAGCTCTAGGACCCATGTAATCCACTGGGGGAATATAATTCTAATTATCCAGGTAATATACATTCTAAGATTCACACCATAATTATAGTAGTCCTTCTTATGTGATTTAGTATAAGTTTCTAGAAATTAGTGCAAAAATTTCTACTCCCTAAGAAAAAATTCTATGGTCCTCTATCTCTCACATTATTTATGCCTAATACCACCTTATTATAGAATTATTATTTCACCTTGAAAAGTGAGTTTCAATCAAACCAATCAAGGAATTTCATAGGGGCCTAATAGTATGGAAATAAACTAAGGTAAGTTGGATCCCCAACCTATCTCAAAGATTATTATCCCTAGGGGGTAGTGCACTCCCATTTATATCTCTTAGACCATAACTCATGTAGTTTCATTTTTTGTTCATGCACAAGAACCAAAAATATATGATACTCATTGAAAAAGAGTGATGGTCCACTCCCCTCTAATGCTAATAAATTATAATATTTTCTATTTAGTATCCAAGCAAGTTAGAATATCATAGAAAAATATCACAATCAAAATATGCAACACTCTCACTAGTCCAATTCTTTATAATATGGTCACATCTAAGTTTCTTAGTGCCTCAATAGTACCCATGAACCAAGCCTACTTCCTAGTGGCATTCATATCCTTAAAAGTGTATTATAAAATAAAATAAAAGCTATGTTATTTTGGGAAGTTGAACCTACCTTCTACAACCTCATATTAAAATTGTTTCACATGTATGTTTCAGGAAGTTGAACCTACCTTCTATTTAGACTACTATAATTGAGCGATAAATATATAAATTGATGTAGGAGCATCCATAGTTGCAAAGCAATCTTATATCAACAAAAAATAGATCTTTCTTGCATTTGCATTAGCAGTAGATTGATTCTAGAGCATTTGCATTTAGTATGAAGCATTTGGAGCCGACCTAGTCTGGGTTCCTTAGTGTGGACCTATCTGAGGATTCACAAGTTAATTCATATCATGGGGATGACATTCATTTTGAGAATTCATTGGGTTCTTAACCCTTAACGCCAAAACAGATCTATTTTGGATATGGCAGAGAATATTTATAAGCATTGTAATCATTAGTAGATCATAAGTTAGTAGATCATCATCATTAGTTTCAATACATTTTCGCATCAATCCTTCGGGGCATGTAAGAAGGCTTATTGGCTGAAAGTATGTTCTTAGCCTCTAAGGAAAGACCTGTGAGTCTAGATATTCACTCTAGTGGCCAATTTTCATGTAAGAATTTGATGATAATAAATTTTCCTAAATTTCCATTAATTATATGGTTGTTCCACTGTGTTGACTCATTAATGGATGGTTTGAACCATTCCTTCTAGGACCCTCCTACTATGAATACACCAAGTGGTATCAGGGCGAGTTTTATATCCTGAAGGTATTCTTGGTGGTAAACTGATCGCCAACTTGAGGAAGACCATAGTTGTTTTTCAATCGATCGCTGATTTTGAGGTAGTTGAAACACTTGTGGCTAGATTGTCGAGCTAAGGTAGTTGTACCAATTTGAGGGGAGTTATGTCACCAAGAAGAATACCTATTATGGAAAATTTCATAAGAAGAATGGATAAAATGTTAGAAATGATGTGAAAAATGTGAGTCTAGTTAGATGTTGTTGAAGAACATTGAAGGTGAGGCCTAAATCCTAGGAAGAACAATGAAAGTGATGAAAAAGATGATCATGTGAATCCAGTTGCAGAAGCCCTAGGAAAAGAAGAAGAAGAATCATATCAAGAAAAAATGTTTAAAGTAATCTTGAATATTGAGAAGAGACCTAGAGTTGAAATTTAAAATGACATGAAAAATTTAAACCTAGAAGAATTAATCGATTGGATTAATGAAATGGAAGAATATTTTGAATATGAAGAAATCAAAGATTCGAAAAGAGTTAGGTTTGTGAAAACAAAGTTGAAGGGTCACATTGCATTGTGGCAAAAATAAGTCCAATTGGATAGGAATAGAAGAGGTAAGGAAAGGATCATCAAATGGGATCAAAAGGTAGCCAAACTGAAGAATCAATTCATACCAGTCAACTATGAATTGGAATTGTTGAAAAGGTTGTAAAATATGATACAAAGGGAGTTGATGGTGAAAGAATACATTGAAGAGTTTTACAAGATAATAATCAAAATCGATCATAGTGAGGAAATCAGGGAAAAGGTTGTGAGGTATGTCAATGGACTAAGAACAAGCATTCAGGAATAATTGAGCCTAGTAAAAATAACATCATTTAAAGAAGTATACCAAATGGCACTAAAGGTAGAAGGAAAATTGACCAAGAAATTTGAACAATAGAGAAGTTCAAAAGGAAGATATCTAAAGAATGAAGCCCAACCCAGAGAAAGAAGACCTTATGTGGAGAAAAATAAATTTTCAAAACCCTACCAGAGCAAAGAAATGAAGGCTAAACCACACCATCGAGGTAGAGGAGATCAAGATTTCTACCCCAGTAATAGAGGAAGTCGCAATTCATATGAGAACGAAGGAAGATTTGAGAGACGACAATTTAGAGGAGCTTGTTTCAAGTGTGGTGGTGAAGGACATATAGCATTTGAGTTTCATCAAGGAACTACTGGAAAAAAACATAAACATACTGGAAGGACAACATATGTAGAGGAAGAAAAAACTAGATCCGCTAGTTCATGTGGAAAACTTAAGAAAGGAAAATCATTGGTAATGAGAAGAGATTTGATGCATGAAGAAGTAACTGAAGAACCACTACAAAGGAAAATCCTATTCAGAACTAGATGTAAGTTCGAAGGAAAGGTATATAAAGTTATCATTGATAGTGGTAGTACTAATAATCTAGTTTTAGAGGAGATGGTTATTGAAAGGTGCAAGACAACTAAGAGGGGGGTGAATCAGTTGTCACCAAACACAAGCACAAATCCCAAAAACTTATCAAATTCGCATCCCCTTTATTTTGTTATTAAGTATGAACATGAAATTAAAATAACAGAAAGCAATATCAACACAAGAGACACCAAATTTATGTGGAAAACCTAATAAGGGAAAAACCATGGCGAGGATTAACTCACAATATGAATTAATTCCAAAAATGATTACAAAGAGGCTCACTGCCAAAGGGCTCACTTCCCAAAATGACTCACTGTCCATATACAAAGATCATTGCCTATAGATAGGATTCGTTGTTCAACAAGGAGGCTCACTACCTACAGATAGAAAAGATAACAGAAAAATCCACCACAACAAATTATACACACCTGCAACCTTGATCAGAAGAATGGAGACACCATCAACTCACTACTTTCAGGAGTCTAACATATTAAAGTACTGCTGCCTCAACTCACTTTTGCACACTCTTGCTGCTCACACTTGTGGAATTCTTGATACATCAATCCATAACATCTCGACTAGTATTTATTATACCATCTTCAACCTTAGAAACTTTCTCCAAGGTTGGATACACACGCTTCATTTTAAAAATTCAAATTAGGTCGATAACTCAACTTTCCCACAGTGGAAGAGAATGAGAGTGGACCAAACCAAATCTTAACCATGACCTACAACAATGTCTCAGATCAATCACATGCTTCCTCAATTGATACATATCCTTCGCATGACATGTAGACATGAAGTCGGCCAAACCTAATGAAAACAAAAATGAACTTTGAAGTACACACTTCTGAAAGGAGAAGATAAAATGTGGACCACATAACATACTTCACCAAACACTGGAACACATCTCAGATGCCTCCAGATTCATCTACAATAAATGCAACAACTTCCATACATAGAATACCTTCCATCAGTCCATCTGAATTGTACAGACACATGCAACCACTCTGAAACTCATCTTTCGAAGCACCAGTCCACAAACACCTTTGATGGGATATAGATAACATCATTACAAGCATTCTACCATATTTTCAAGACCAAAAACAAACCAGTAGAGGAATGCTAAGTAGAAACATTTCTCCTAGTCCATAGACAAATAACTCTGCCAAACTAGTTCACACAACAGTGAACACAATTTTCACTCTGCATCAAACGAGAAACTAAAAACAAATATATATCACAAACATATGTCCATAAACAATACTTTAGGTCCACACAATTATAGGATCAACATAGAAGAAATGTGGAGAGTGAACTTAAGCACATTCTAAACACACACAACTAGCTGTCTTCACTATTTCTCAAAAGCACTTGATAACTCATCATATCAACACACCTACAACACCATAAAAATAGCTCCATGTACTCACAACATCTCAACAATATCTCAACTATCACATTTTTCAATAATTTATTTCCTTTCTTTGCAACAACCTATACTGTGTTGACATCAATGACAACATTAATGACAACACCACCATACTCATTCATACTTGCAACAATCTCCCCCTTTTCCCTTGATAGCAACACATGATGTGAAAAAACATCAAAGAAAACATCCATTACATTCCTACACTCTCCTTTATTTTTTAAATTAGATAGGATACACAACATTTCCTACACTCTCTTTTCCATGTAATATTCTCTCTTTCTTTTTCTTTCATTGTTTTCACACGACTCTCTCTCCCACTTTGACATCAATGGAAAAGAATAGAAGGTTTTCATATTCTTCAGCCATATGTGGCTCTAATCACTCCCCCTTAGGAGTACACCCATTCACCTCATACTGTAACAATGATACTTCCTACTCCCCCTGAGGAGTAGACCTCAGTCATCAGTCCAAAAAAATAAAGAATTTGTATATCCATTGGACTAATGCACCTCCATGTGCACCTAGTTCAAAGAAGGGGTAGTAACCCCTAACTTCTCCCTGAGATACTCAAAAGTATCCTTCAGAATAGCCTTAGTAAATACATCAACAATTTGATCCTTTGCAGGAAACTACTCTAGTCAAACTTCATTCTTCAATACGTTCTCTCTTAAGAAATGATATTTGATATATATTTGCTTTGTTCTTGAATGCATTACTTGATTATTTGAAATGTTTATAGCACTTGTATTATCACAGAAGATAGGTATAGGATCATCACATATCACTCATTTTTCCTTCAATCTTTGCTTCATCCACAAAACCTATGTGCGGCAAGACGTTGCAACAATATACTCAAAATTTGTAGTGGATAAAGAAACTGAATCCTATTTCTTTCTTAGCCATGAAACCAATCTTCCTTGAAGAAAGAATGCACCACCACGTGTACTCCTCCAGTCATCCACACAACTAGCCCAATCTGCATCAGTGTAAGCACTCAAAGTGAAATCAATATTCGTAGGATACCACAAGCCATAACCTAGAGTGCCTTTTAGATATCTAAATATCCTCTTCACATCTATAACATGTGCTTC